>CM019063.1:185999326-186697660 GCA_009667805.1 Leptobrachium leishanense
CCCAATTGTCCATGCACAACGCGGCTCTGCTAAAACATATTTAGGCTTTTAAGTATTTCTTTATTTCCTGGAAAATGAATTCACTCAGAGTGTAGCATTTTAAAGAATTGCTTTTTCACTGTTTTATTCACTTCATTTCAATAGTAATAATCCTAGACAAGAAACATCTTTTAACATAGCAAAGCCCTGCGTGACACTTCATTGTGAAGCTCTCTGCCTGTGCATACTCAACACAAAGCGAATGGGTTGTGTTCTTTTTTTTGTAGCAGCTGAAATAACCTCCCAAAAATTAATAGCAACCAGTTACGAAAATAAATGTGTACAGTGCCTGAGTGGCTGCAGCAATATTACCTGCGGCAATTAAAGCCTGCCGTTATAGATGTATTATCCACTTCAAGAAGAGGCTGTTCCTTTGTGGGTAACTTGACAGCAGCAATATGTGTGTGGAGGTGGAGTGTGTCTTAATATATCGTTTAAAGGGTATGTGTGCATTTATACAATATGTATTCAGTGCATACAGTAAGTTTGCTCCAGGATATTCCTTGACAGGAATAATCCATTCATGTGAACAGCGGGATAAAGTGGTTCTAACGACAACTCTACTTTTCTTTACATATGTGTTGTCACGGGCATTTGTGGGAAAGATAGATCTTCCAAAGGAAGAACGCAAAATCCAAGAGTTCCTCTTTCACACTTAATGACTGCACTCTTGATGAAGCCAACAGCTACACATACCTCGGCCTAGAAACAAACCGATCGGGAAGTTTCAAACCAGCCATAGAGGCCCTAAGAGACAAGGCATGTAGAACCTTCTATGCCATCAGAAGAAAACTCTACAAACTCAAACCGCCTGTAAGAGTCTGGCTTAAAATCTTTGATAGCGTCATCACTCCAATCCTCCTTTATCTCAGTGAAGTATGGGGCCCCATCACCTACCCTGACCAACCCAAATGGGACACCAGCCAAAAATAAATATTCCATCTGGAATTCTGCAAGCACTTCCTCCAAGTCCATCGGAGCACCTCTAGCAATGCTTGCCGGGCCGAGCTGGGCAGACTCCACTTACTTCTTGCAGTACAGAAGAGGGCGCTATCATACTGGGACCACCTAAACATCAGCAGCCTCAACTCATACCACCATAAAGCCCTACTGGCCAACAAGGACCACCCCAAACCATGTGGGCTGCAACAACTCATATCCACCCTGATCATCCAAAGCCCCCATGAATGCAACCTGAAAAAATATCAAATAAAGTCCCTAATTAACGATTCCAGGGAAAACTATATCAGAGAATGGAGACATGATATAGCAAACTCTCAGAAACTCCACATTTACCAATCCTTACAGGGGGAATACAAACTGGTCCCATACCTGGAGGTACTACAAGACCCCAAGGACAGACAGATCCTGAGCTGGTACAGACTGAGCGCCCACAGCCTAGAAATCGAATCAGGGCGGCATAGACAGACCTACAAACCCAGGGAGAATAGACTGTGCCAGCGTTGTGACCAGGGAGCCCTGAAAGATGAGGTCCACTTCCTCCTACAGTGCCCCAAGTACTCAGCACAGAGGGAAACCCACTTCCAGAGACTCTCCGCTCTCATCCCGGACTTCACCTCTATAGAAGAGACGAGGAAACTCCACATCATACTGGGAGAAGAGGAGCTGGCGGTGAAAATATCTGCCCAATACGTCACAGAATGTCACAGACTGAGAGGAACATGAGAGATCCCGCACTTATAAATCCCCAACATGGACTTACCCCCATCCCACTTCACATTATCCCTTACCCCTGATAATGTCCATGGACTTGCCCATTCCCCCCCAAATATGTCCCACTACCCCCCTCCACCCCATATAACCTCCCCATATGCTTTGACAAAGCTAAAATGTATTTGGTCCTGCCAATAAAGCTTATTTTTATTAGATTTTCTGATCTTCTGTTTTGCCCAACAAACTCATTTTGTTTTACATATGCAGGGGATGAGCTCTCAAAATGCATAAGTACATGTCTGCATATGAGTTTAACTTTGAAGAGTGAAATACGAAGTGTGTCTATATTTGTATCTACACATGTGTTTTTGAATGTGTCTTTGTGTGGATTATGCATTCACTGCAGGGTCCCTGAAGGGCAGGGAACAAGTCGCCAAGCGCATTCGAAAAACCGCCGCAAAACTGCTGACTCATTCGGAAAATACAGTGAAAACCCGCCAAATTGATTTAAAAAACTGCTGAAAAAACACAGAATCAATCGGAAAAAACACCTAATACATCCGACGATCTGCCGAAAACCGCCAAATTGATCCGAAAAAAGCCAACGACCCGCTGAACAGAGAGTCGACCAGCCACCGGGAAAAGTTGACAAGCCGACGAACAGGGCAAAGAAAAAATACCAAAAAACAACTTTTAAAAGGTGTTTGCAAAAACACTACTACACGAAAATGCCTGGAAATAATATATACAGTCCTATGAATAATAATAAAAATTTGTCTGTTACAGAAATAATAAAACACCAATTAAAAAAATCTGAGAAGAAAGTCACCCAAAAATATTGAGAAAAATGCCTAAAAAATCATAGAAGATAAATAAATATAGAGACTTTTTGCTGCAAGTGAAAAGAATAAATGGGTGAATAAATATTTAAGAAAAATGGGGAATTTGTTTTGCATTGAAACCTATGGGATTCACCTGATTAAAACTGTCGAACGAAACCACCGAAAATCATGGCATTTCACTGACATTTCGGTGCTGTTCGGTGTTCTCTGAATAGATTAGCCATTACTTCTCTATGCGGAGTTCACGGTCACCGAAGATCACCTTATTTCGCTGGCATTTTGCCAACATTTGGCAATTTGCCAGCTCTTGAATAGCTGAATGGCCATGAAATTGCACCTTATGGGGAAATTCACTGTAAAATTTCAGGGCCAGTTTGGTTCTCTTTGACTAACCCAGTTCCTGCATGGTATAACACCCATCAGATGCTCCTTCAAATGAGACACAAGGCAGGTGTAAATATATAGCACTACAGTTACAAGTCAGATGTAATAACCCTGACAAACAAAGGGGTAGATATGTGCATCTCTGTCAAAATCTATGAGCTAATCATTACATTGGCTTAATAGAGGAAGATAATATGTTGCAGCACAATGATTTTCTCCCATTCCTAGATAGTTTGTATAAAGGCCTCCAGCTGTTCTATTAGTTCAATTCGCATCAAGCTTTGTCACTTGCTTACTGTTTCTTTTGCTGACATTGGTTTAGTAGGTATCGTACCCATCGGTACCCAGACTGCCCTTAAATATATAGTTAAATATAAAATATACCCTTAGTACTCTCTATTGCTGATAAAAAAAGTTAATCATTTGTAAGTTGATATTGTTAGGAAACATATTTTACTATAATAATTAAAAAGTATAAATTAATAAGCTAACCGATAACATTTTAATAGAACACAATAATCAATAGTACACAATAATGGTATTATTTAAAGAAGTGTGAATTGGAGAGAAACTCTAACTTTCAAATGAAAACCAGTTAATCCAAATTTGAGTTAGAAAACAAATGCAGTTTATGATGCAGTTTTGGATATCGTACATAAATGTTGAAATTTGTAGAATCTTGGTAAGTATCAAACATTACTCTTGTAATATATATATACAGTATACAGTCTAGAAAGGGGTTAATACTGAGAAGAAACACCTATTACAAATGAGCAGCACACACCACCCTGATATCCACTCAAATCAGAAAAAATCAATACAAAAACAGAAGGTGGTGTCGCGCTAAGTTTTTAGGAATAAAACGGTAACTAACATACAAATTGTCTCAATTATACCAGTCCTTATGAACAAAATAAAAACAAAAAAAGAAAGAAGGAGGAGAAGAAAAATACTTATATTTCTTTCTTCTCTTGTCAAAAAAAGCCCGTTTGGATAGCTTCAAATCCTGCTGGAAAAAAGGGGTTCGTATTTCCCAATCCTTTTCAAACGGAAACCACTTCTTGGCAATTCATATCCGATGGAATATATATCTCAAAAAAGGAGAGAGTATTGATAGTGTTATACCCTCAGTGGCGTAGCGTGGGTTATCAGCGCCCGGGGCCAGCCAAGAATTGTGCGCCCCCCCAACCTGTGGACACATTATCGATATTGCCCCAGCTCTCACATGTATATTGCCCCAGCTAACACATGAATATTGCCCCAGCTCACACATGGATATTGCCCCAGCTCACACATGGATTTGCCCCAGCTCACACATGGATATTGCCCCAGCTCACACATGGATATTGCCCCATTTCACACATGGATATTGCCCCAGCTCACACATGGATATTACCCCAGCTCACACATGGATTTGCCCCAGCTCACACATGGATATTGCCCCAGCTCATGGATATGCCCCAGCTCACACATGGATTTGCCCCAGCTCACACATGGATATTGCCCCAGCTCATGGATATGCCCCAGCTCACACATGGATATTGCCCCAGCTCACACATGGATATGCCCCAGCTCACACATGGATATGCCCCAGCTCATGGATATGCCCCAGCGCACACATGGATTTGCCCCAGCTCACACATGGATATGCCCCAGCTCATGGATATGCCCCAGCTCACACATGGATATGCCCCAGCTCATGGATATGCCCCAGCTCACACATGGATATGCCCCAGCTCACACATGGATATGCCCCAGCTCACACATGGATTTGCCCCAGCTCACACATGGATTTGCCCCAGCTCACACATGGATTTGCCCCAGCTCATGGATATGCCCCAGCTCACACATGGATATGCCCCAGCTCATGGATATGCCCCAGCTCACACATGGATTTGCCCCAGCTCACACATGGATATGCCCCAGCTCATGGATTTGCCCCAGCTCACACATGGATTTGCCCCAGCTCACACATGGATTTGCCCCAGCTCATGGATATGCCCCAGCTCACACATGGATTTGCCCCAGCTCATGGATATGCCCCAGCTCACACATGGATTTGCCCCAGCTCATGGATTTGCCCCAGCTCACACATGGATTTGCCCCAGCTCATGGGTTTGCCCCAGCTCACACATGGATTTGCCCCAGCTCATGGATTTGCCCAGCTCACACATGGATTGTCCCCAGCTCACACATTGAGATTGCCCCAGCGGCAGCCAGCTCATACATGGATATTGCCCCAGCTCCGGATCCAGCAGGGGTTGAGGGGGCCCAGATGCCGGGCAGTGGGAGTGCCTGCCCGGTCCTGAACAGCGTGTGAGCCCGTCCGTGTTGAAGGGGAGGCGGCAGCGTGCATGCGCAGGTCACACGGTCCGGCCAGTCAGGTGGTACAGAGACTCAGTACCACCTGATTAGCTTTACCACGTGACGTCACCGATAGGTAATCTGTTCAGGACCCTATCAAAGATTTCTCTCCCTATTTACTGGGACTCTGTGCCACCGGATCCGCTCCCTGTTTGTCCGATCTCCACACTGCGTACAACGGTTTACTGCCTGCACTCCCAATGGATCATCGCAGTCTCCTTACACGGGGTCCAGCCGGAACCAGCTTCTTGTCCCCAGACCTCCCAGCTTGGTATAGACAGATCTCTGCAGGGTCACTGTCCCGATCCCCAGCACCAGTGAGGTAGCCCCTGCGCTCTGGCCTGGTCACGATCCTTAACAGCTCTGCCTGCGTCCTTCTCCTTTCAGCTCCCAGCTCACTCTTAGCATGCTTTCCATGAGGCTGCTGATGCCTTTCCTTTCCTACACACACCCACTTCCTGTCCTCACGCAAAGCATCATGGAAAATGTAGTTCAGTGCCTTCCTTGTTTGTCCAGCATAATCTTACCATGGTCTCTGTCTCCCTCTGGTGGCCATTGAAAGTAAATGCAACAGAACAGTCTTTTTAACACAGCGCTACACTCTCCCCCCCTAAACTCTTGGGTCCTCCCAAGGGCGTGTAACGGGTACATGTATCGGTCATACATAACACAACATAACATAACAGTTCTAACTTTAACCTATATATTCAGGGTTGACAACAGGCAGCAAATATCCTCAATCTCACCCAAACCCCTAGACACCTCTGTAAGTAGGGCTGACACTTCAGGAAACCTCCGCACAGTTGTTACAGCTTCCTCTGTGCTATGTCCTGGTGAATCATACATGAGTCTCTGAGGGGGGTCGTATTGAACGTTTAGGTTCAAATTTTTCAGGATCCTCTTCAGTCGGGAGAGCTGACTCCACAGGCTGAATTCTCTCTCCTGTAGACTGAGTAGATACATCTTTGGTGTATGAACCTTCCAGGGAAGGCATAAAACTGTCATCACCCGATACGTCTTCAGGTGGGTGAGTTCCATTTACGGGCTCAATTTTCTCATCAACAATTGGAGCAAACACTTCCTCGGAATATGAGCCCTCCAGTGAAGGCATAGAACTGTAATCTATGGATATTTCCTCTAGAACTTCAGGAACTTCTGGTGCTTCAGTCATAACTTCAGAAATATCAGGTTCTAAATCACTCTCACTTCGGTCAGAGACCGGCTTGACGCCCTGAGACTCAGGTGTCCACACCTAGCTCAGACACCAGCCTTCCTCTTCACTGTCTTCTTCACTCTCTCCGACAGGACGTAACTGCTGAGACCGAGTAATAGAAGTCGGACGAGATATAGGCAGACCAGGCACAGAGAATTTGTCTCCAATCGGTACTTGTACAGTATTTACTGACCGTAGGACCTTCTCTGTCCCTTCCGTTCTCCTCAGCCTTCTTACTTCTGTAGTGGCTCTCTGTTCTTTGACCCTCCGTGGACAGGCCGGTCGTGACATCGAGTGTGCCTTCTTAGGAGCAGGACTCTCTTCCGTGACCAGTGGGGTTAAGAGGTGTCTCAACACATCAGTGTTCATCCCCACTATCATAGAACTTCGATTAGCTCCCGAGGGACGAGGACACACAATTGCCAACGTGTCACATACTCTCGGTTGTCCAGCAATTACCGAACTGAATTCTAGCTTCACCTGTATATATCCATCATAGGGAAACTTCTCCATTCCCTTGCCCCAGATTTCGAGATCCTTCAATTTCTTCAGGGGTATATGCTTCAAATATTTCTGATAGAAGTCTCGGTAAATCAGCGTTACTTGAGCACCCGAATCTAGAAGAGCCTTAGTGTAGACTCCTTCCACTTGAACCGGGATGATGGGCGAAGGACCTATCAACTTGTCAGGGAACTTTTTCGTAGTAGCAGGAGATGTAGACCCAGTCTGTTGTACTCTAACCCTTGTCCTCATACGTGGTGACTGCGGGCTTACATTGTCTTCCCGTGACGTAGGACCAGACCTCCAGGGAGTGGATCTCCTAGGTCTAGCAGGCACATATAGGGACCCTCCCTGTCTCCTTTCTGGGCACTGAGCCTTGAAATGGCCGAATTCTCTACAGGCGAAACATCTTCCTCATGAGGATGAGGGCACACTTTCTTCCTGTTGCTCATTTGAAATTCCCCTGTCGGATACCACGGCAACTGCTGCTGTTCGTATATCTGAGAGAGACCTCTGTATCTCAGTCTGCATTTCTGCTACTTTCAAGATGGCCCGGCATAGATCCGTATGTGTCTGTTCCATCTTAACTTGGGCTTCTTGTACTTTCTCAAGAGTCTTTTGTATCTCACCATACACCTGGTTTGACGACTTTTGAGTTATCTCCGGTTCATATGTCTCTTCCGGATCATCTTCATCTGATGAACACTCGTTATACTCTATTGGTTGCGCATAGACCTTTTCTCCCCTTCTTCCAAGCTTCTCTTCCTGAAGGGCTTCTTCTTCCCGAACAACTCGAATCAGTTCTAGGTAATTTAACTTTTTATTACCTTCTCGAGCCTTCAGTTGCAACATCACAGGATCTAAGGGTAAAGCACCTTTCAATATCTGATGCATTCTAACCTGATCTACTGTAGTGGGGTCTGTTCCTTTCTTCAACAGTACTTGGTACAGTATCTTATCCAGGCGCCTCATGTATTCTGTCATCTTCTCAAACCTTTTCTGGTAAGTATGTTCACACTGGTACATAAGCTCAGCAGCCTTTTCCGTTCGCCCGAAGACTTCCTGTAATATGTTCAGGTAATCTAGAGTAGTACAGTCTCTCTTACTCAGCTTCAGATTCCTGACAGCCTCTGACGCAGGTCCCTTTAAGCTCTCAGTAATTCTTTGCTTCTTCTGCACTTCAGAGACGTCCCACTCATCCAGAGCCTGCATCGCTTGTTCTACCCATTCTTCGAAGGTTTCTTCTCCCACCGGAGTTGGCAAGTTTCCTGAAAATTTTTCCAACTTCCGATATCCGAAGCTGATGTAAGAAGGGTGGGCCCTCTGACACTTAACTACGAGGTCTCCAATAGCAGCAATGAACTCCGGCCCAATCATTGTCAGCGGGCTGGACGCAGGAATGTTAGCTGAATCACCACGTGGCTTACTTGACTGGATCAGACGAACTTCCACGTCGTCAGTTAGCTGTTTACTCAGGCCCTGAAAACACATGGGAACACCCTTTCTCCACTCAAAAAGAACATACGTGTGAGAAGTCTCTGGGTTCACTTTAATGTCCGCTAGAAACCCCCGCTGGTCAGGTGCCAACGCTGCCACGGCCAGGCGGATCTGCTCTTCTGACCAGGTGTCTACAGGAATATCCATTACTACACTCAACTCTAACTGGCCACCCTGTGCTTTACACCACTCTGCTGCTTCGTCTGGATCCATATTTAACCCTTTATGCGGTTTTTCCAGAGACTGAATCCTGGAATCGAGCCCCCACGTGTAGCGCTCACCCCCAGAGGAGCCGCTGAGTTTAAACCTCAGGTCAGTCTCCCCGCACTAGGGAATAAATATACACTAGCACTGTTGTGGATTTTATAACTTATATAGTTTACTGATCTCAAATAAACTGACATATATAGAGCACCACGGTATACATATATATTTACAGATGTTTGTAATGCGAGAAACGCGCAGCGGAAAAAGAAAAATGAATTTTAACCCCTTCGCTGCTGAAATGTGAGTCCCTTACAGGTTGTGTCCCAAGAATGTGTACGTGCATGCGTGTGTTGGTACCCGGGTACTAGATTCAACTGGCCAGTGAATAAAACAAACAAATCTTCGACTAGTCAAGTTGGGGCCCTGTGGAATTAAACAATGCTGCAGCGTGCGTTTCTTTATTTTACTTTGACTGCGGCCTGGGAGGCCTCTCACCCATCCGATAGGTAATCTGTTCAGGACCCGATCAAAGATCTCTCTCCCTGTTTACTGGGACTCTGTGCCACCGGATCCGCTTCCTGTTTGTCCGATCTCCACACTGCGTACAACGGTTTACTGCCTGCACTCCCAATGGATCATCGCTGTCTCCTTACACGGGGTCCAGCCGGAACCAGCTTCTTGTCCCCAGACCTCCCAGCTTGGTATAGACAGATCTCCGCAGGGTCACTGTCCCGATCCCCAGCACCAGCGAGGTAGCCCCAGCGCTCTGGCCTGGTCAAGATCCTTAACAGCTCTGCCTGCGTCCTTCTCCTTTCAGCTCCCAGCTCACTCTTAGCATGCTTTTCACGAGGCTGCTGATGCCTTTCCTTTCCTACACACACCCACTTCCTGTCCTCATGCAAAGCATCATGGAAAATGTAGTTCAGTGCCTTCCTTGTTTGTCCAGCATAATCTTACCATGGTCTCTGTCTCCCTCTGGTGGCCATTGAAAGTAAATGCAGCAGAACAGTCTTTTTAACACAGCGCTACACCGGCAATAAGCGCCGGAATCTGGGAGCAGCGCCTCCAGCTGTTCCTCTCCCTGCGAGCGGCCCGCTGGCTTGCAGCTTGGCCGCTCGCGTGGGATGGGAACTAGCTGACCAGCGCACGAGATCTCGCGAGAACTCGGCTGCGCTGGTCAGGTGGTTTCCGGTGAGCTGCCAGGCTGCATGCTTTCAGCGGCCGCTCACCTCGGAGAGGAACGGCGGCAGCAGAGGAGGTGAGCTGGGGCCCTATATACCCATAAGAGCTGGGGGCAAATCTATCCATAAGCTGGGGCAAATCTATCCATAAACTGGGGCAAATCTATCCATAAGCTGGGGCAAATCTATCCATAAGAGCTGCGGGCAAATACATCCATGAGTTGGGGGCAAATATGTCCATGAGCTGGGGAAAATATATCCATGAGCTGGGGGCAAATATATCCATGAGCTGCTGGGGGCAAATATATCCATGAGCTGCTGGGGGCAAATATATCCATGAGCTGGGGGCAAATATATTCATGAGCTGGGGGCAAATATATCCATGAGCTGGGGGTAAATATATCCATGAGCTGGGGGCAAATATATCCATGAGCTGGGGGTAAATATATCCATGAGCTGGGGGCAAATATATCCATGAGCTGGGGCAAATACATCCATGAGCTGCTGGGGGCAAATATATCCATGAGCTGGGGGTAAATATATCCATGAGCTGGGGGTAAATATATCCATGAGCTGGGGGCAAATATATCCATGAGCTGGGGCAAATATATCCATGAGCTGCTGGGGGCAAATATATCCATGAGCTGGGGCAATATATCCATGAGCTGGGGCAAATATATCCATGAGCTGGGGCAAATATATCCAGGAGCTGGGGGCAAATATATCCAGGAGCTGGGGGCAAATATATCCATGAGCTGGGGGCAAAAATATCCATGTGTGAGCTGGGCAATATATCCATGTGTGGCCTGGGGCAATATATGTCCATGTGAGCTGGGGCAATATATATATCCATGTGAGCTGGGGGCAATATACAGTATATATCCGTGTGAGCTGGGGGCAATACTATCTTTTTTATATTGCAGGAAAAAAAAAGTAAAAATATAGATCTTTTTTTGGGAGGGGGGCCCTTCATGGATTCTTGCACCGGGGCCCTCAGGTTTCTAGTTACGCCACTGGTATAAAGTACACATGCATGAAGCTGTTGTTGCTGGTTTTTGAATGTGTTGACTGGAGTGCTCTCTCCCTGGTTTGTTTATATATATATATATATATATACATACATATACTGTATATATCAGTATCTCACAGTAGTGAGTACACCCCTCACATTTTTGTAAATATTATGGGCACTATTACATACTTTGCACATTTTTTTGCGCGCACTCAAAGGCGCATTAACACGAGGGGCAAAACCCTTTGCGCTGAACGTCGTATTACGACGTTCGTGCACAAAATGCATGTTAAAGTCTAACGCGAGTGACCCTGCGTGAACCCTTTGCAAGCGCAGTTTAGTGCGTGCATCCTATACTTAACATTGTGTGCGCAAATGCGTTTGTGCACTGGTGCGCAAATGGTATTAGAATCCTAGCGCACAATTTTACGGACAACGTTTGCGTGCATAATTTTAACGTCTTTGAAAAGCTGGTGGTAACTGCAAATTGTAACAACCTGACCATACCAAACTGCGGATTCACAACGGAGAACGTCGATGCGCACAAAAGTGCACTGCGTCCGCATTTTTTTTACTAGATCCGTCAAAAATCAAGGTAGTGGCCATCATTTTTGACGGATCTAGTAAAAAAAAATTCAGACGCAGCGCACTTTTGTGCGCATCGACGTTCTCCATTGTGCGCTGCGACTGTATTTTTTTTACTAGATCCGTCAAAAATGACGGCCACTACCTTGCCTTCCATCAAAACGTACATCTGTTGTGCGCAGTCCGCACAAAATGCGTTTGTCTGACGGACTCGTGTTAAAAATGACATTGCGCTCACTGATTTCTACATGCAAAGTACTTTGCGCGAATTTTTGCGCGTCGCTTTTAAGCGTGCAATTTCCCGACGGATGAAAAAATGCACGAGGAATGTAATACCAGCAGTGATTTTCGTGCGTTAACGTTTAACATTTCGCGCAAAAAATCACACGTTGCGTGTGCGTTTTTGCGTGAAGAATGTAATAGAGCCCTATATCTTTTCAAGTGACAACACTGAAGAAATTACACTTTGCTACAATGTAAAGCAGTGAGTGTACAGCTTGTATAACAGTGTAAATTGTCTGTCCCCTCAAAATAACACAACACACAGCCATTAATGTCTAAATCACTGCCAATAAAAGGCGGTACACCCACTAAGTGAAAATGTCCAATCTGGCCCAATTAGCCATTTTCCCTTCCCGGTGTCATGTGACGTGTTAGTGTTTCAAGGTCTCAGGTGTGACTGGGGAGCAGGTATGTTAAATTTGGTATTATCGCTCTCACACTCTCATGCTGGTCACTGGAAGTTCAACATGGTACCTCATGGCAAAGAACTCTCTGAGGATCTGAAAATAATTGCTGCTCTACATAAAGATGGTCTAGGCTATAATAAGATTGTCAAGACCCTGAAACTGAGCTGCAGTATGGTGACCAAGAACATACAGCGGTTTAACAGGACAGGTTCCACTCAGAACAGGTCTCGCCATGGTCAACCATAGAAGATGAGCGCACGTGCTCATCGTCATATCCAGAGGTTGTCTTTGGGAAATAGATGTATGAGTGCTGCCAGCATTGCTGCAGAGGTTGAAGGGGTGGGGGGGGTCAGCCTCTCAGTGCTCAGACCATATGCCGCACACTGCATCAAATTGGTCTGTATGGTGTCGTCCCAGAAGGAAGCCTCTTCTAAAGATGATACACAATACACAGGACTGGATTACTGGAACCATGGCTTGTGGTCTGATGAGACAAGATAAACTTATTTGGTTCAGATGGTGTCAAGTGTGTGTGGCGGCAACCAGGTGAGGAGTACAAATACAAATGTGTCTTGCCTACAGTCAAGCATGGTCATGGAACTGTCAATGTCTGGGGCTACATGAGGGCTGTGGCACTGGGGAGCTACAGTACATTGAGGGAACCATGAATGCCAACATATACTATGACGTACTGAAGCAGAGCATGATCCACAGGAGCCACAGGACAGTATTCCAACATGATAACGACCCCAAACACACCTCCAAGAAGACCACTGCCTTGCTAAAGTAGCTGAGGGTAAAGGTGATGGACTGGCCAAGCATGTCTCCAGACCTAAACCCTATTGAGCATTAGGGATGAGCTGTCCGGGTTCGGACGATTCGGAGTTTGACCCGAACTCTGGCAGTTCGAAAGTTCGCGAACTTTGAACTTTTTGGGTGTGTTCGGTCCGAGTTCGAAAAAGAAATTTTGAAAAAAGTATAGAAAATGCTTAAAAAAAATACTAAAAAATCTAGAAATAAAGAGACTCTTTACTGCAGAATATTATAAGCAACGGTTTATTAGATATTGAATTAAAAACTAATGTGTGCGTGGAAAGATTATCAACTCTAAATGACCTCTGTTCACAAACGGGCATAACACCAGGTGTTTTTAGTCTGGTAATCAATTTGATACATTGTACACTATACTACGGGGGTGGGGTGGTGTCTGCTTCTGATTGAGATTTGAGAATTAATTTCCCACCTAAAACATCCTAATATGCTGCCTTTAACCCTTTCGCTGCTGAGGCTTTTCACATCTCTGCTGAGGTCATTTTTACCGCTTTCGCTCATCATGTTTAACCGTGTTTTGTAGCCATATTTTGATATATGACCCAGACATATTATATATCGTTCTTTCCGGCAGATTTGGCAGATTCATAATATGTCATTATTATATGTATGTTATGTCATGTCTGTATATTATAACAAAAAATGCAATAAAATTAGAATTTTCAATAATTTATTATGTGTAAAGTGTTTTTTTATCACATTTTAACATGCGATCGTTTGCGGTTATATTTTGAATGGGGTGCGCTTGTTAAAAAAATTAGAAATGGGGTCTCGTTACATTTTTTTTTGGGGGGAAATTTCACTTTTTTTAACAAATGCACCGCATACAAAAATCGTTAGTGCAGCATTATTGTTCACATTATAATTGAAATGGGAACAATATTGCTGCATTAATAGCCGATTTGGTCTAGAATTTTCCATTCTCCAGTCATTCTCCTGCTTTTCACCGCCAAAAAATCAGTAAACTTTTTCTGCGTGTCCGAAAATGTCTCCTCTTTTCATACAGACTGCTGCCCCAAGCAGTTGTTTATGGATAGATTAAAGGAAAAGCATTTACCGTCATTTGAAATGTCATTTTTTGGTTTTTACATATTTCTATACATCCTAGAAATCCACTACTTCACGGGCAGGTTATGGGGACCTCTTAGGCACGATATTTGACGGAATTTTTCGTTTTTATTTTTTAACCCTTATTTCATGGAAAACTCACTGTCCCTTTAAAAACTTTTTTTTTAACTTTTTGTCCTTGTTTCCTGTCCCCCAGGGCACTACCTGGACCCCCATACACTTTTTATGGCAAATATCTAGCATACATGCCCTCTTGGAGGGCACTCTAAAAACTGAATTTTCAGCCCCATTGACTTGTATGGAGTTCGAGTTCGGGTTAAGGTTCGGATCCGAACATTTGGAAAGTTCGGGTTCGGCTTCGAACCGAACTCGGGGAGTGTTCGGCTCATCCCTATTGAGCATCTGTGGTCCATCGTCAAACTGAAGCTGGATGAGTGCAAGGTCTCTAACATCCACCAGCTCCGTGATGCCGACATGGAAGAATGGAAGAGGACTCCAGTGGCAACCTGTGAAGTTCTGGTGAACTCCATGCCCAAGAGCGTTAAGGCAGTGCTGGAAATTAATGGTGGCCACACAAAATATTGATACTTTGGGCCCGGTTTGGACATTTTCACTTAGGGGTGTATTAATTTTTGTTGCCACAGTTTAGACATTAATGGCACTGTGTTGAGTTCTTTTCAGGGGACAGCAAATTTACACTGTTATACAAGCTGTACAATCACTACTAGGCATTGTAACAAAGTGTAATTTCTTCAGTGTTGTCACATTAAAAGATATAATAAAATATTTACAAAAATGTGAGGGGTGTACAGTGGTACCTCGGTTCACGACCAGGAAGTTCGTCTACATTTTACCTCCGTTCACTCCGCCTCGGGTTACGAATACAACCCGGGCCATCTTCCCCACTCTGACACATGGTCGTGGCTTCCTGTACTTGAGATCGCGGTCGCAGACAGGGCTACTGTGAAGCTTTTTTTGTGTGCTTTGTAGCACAGTACTGTTCAGTATTACTGTATTAAATCCAGCATAGCTCCCAAGAAAGTGCAGAACAAGCGTGGTGGGAAAAAGAAAGCGCAGAGAGGTGAGAAGAATGTGCAGAGCGTTAATGAAAGTGACTAGGATGTGCAGAGTGTTACTGAAGGTGACGAGGATGGGCAGAGCGTTATTGAAGGTGACAAGTATGTGCAGAGCGTTACTGAATTTGTTTCATATTTTTGTGGTTACTTTTTTTTCCCCATATGGTTCAGAACGGATTAACCTGATTTACATTGAACCCTATGGGAAAATGTGATTCGGTTCACAACCAAAAATCCGTTCGCGACCATGTTCGTAGGGGTCAGAACGGATTAACCTGATTTCAGCGCTGCGGAATATGCTGGCGCTTTATAAATAAAGAATAATAATAATAATAATAATTTACATTGAACCCTATGGGAAAATGTGATTCGGTTCACGACCAATTCGGTTTGCGACCAGAGTCGTGGAACCAATTAAGTTTGTGAACCGAGGTACCACTGTACTCACTTCTGTGAGATACTGTATATATACGGTATATGTATTTAAATCACCAGAGAATGGCAGTACGAAGTGATACATTTTTATAGACTAATGTTACATTTAAAAGACAATCTTTCAAGAGTATAACGCTCTTCTTCAGGAAATCATAGAATTGAACAATAAAGAGCCAAGCAGAAGGGTGGGGGGGTAAGGATGGGTGTTGTAAATATTGAATAGTGAAATAGTATGGTCAAGAGTAAACAGACAGGACAAATCATGGGTGCATAAAACCGCAAGATAAACATCATGATGTGCATCTGATGATGGTGTATATATATATATATATATATATATATATATATATATATATACACACACACTGTATATATTTGCAGGTTAATTGAGGGTAGATATATTAAAGGGAGGAATAAACTTTTAAACATGAAGATAAAGTGAGTGTGCCCTGCAGATGAAAACTAGGGGAACTGCAGTGGACATGAACACCATGAAGGGATTATGGTGACAGTTCTCAGCACCGGTTTATTCTGGCCCCTTTTGTGTACGTCGTGAGCATCTATAAGAAGCAGGCCAGTCAAAAATCATTCACCCTAATTAAATTGCTAGTGACTCTTAATACTCTTTCTGTTCAGTAGTGGTTTTAATGCTCCAGGAGATGAAACCGGCTCTTAGCTAAAGACATTCACTCCTCCTGCCTGATTCATTCTGACTCATGACTGATGCTTTTTCATGTTAGGGAGAGGGGGAGCCGGAGGGAACCCAGCTGATGTGTGCAAATGGAAATACACAACAGTGCACTTACATTACCAAATAATTTAGGATGTGTATGGTGAGAGATTTGAATGGTTTACTACACCCCAGAAAAACATGAGAAGTGGAGTGTTTTGTTCCTGTGGAAAAATATGGGGCTTAGTTTACCGCTAAGATTTAGGACTGTTTCTATACCAAATGTATCATCATTCAAATGAACAAAACCCTTGCATAGTATAGAAAGAAAAAGTAAGCAATGTTTAAAGAGTGAATGCTTACCTATTCATAATGCTCAACTGCTTCAGTTCTAAAAAATGGTAGGAAACTAGGAACCTCTCAATCTGCCTTCAGTTGTTATGGTTGAGAAAACATACAGGGTTATTCAGAGAGAGCCGATCTGGCCCCGAAATGTATCTGGACAGTGAATTTCAGAGAACGGGGACATTTCAGGGCCATTCGGCTACTCAGAGCAGACAAATCGCCAAAACTTCTGCCTGCACGTACGGTGCCTGTTCGAGGGCAGTGAAATCCCCATAGAGAAGCAGTGCTTCATCGATTCAGAGAACACCGAACAGCTGAGGGATGTCAGTGAAGTGCCCTGCCGTTCGGTGGTTTCATTTGTCAGGTTTATTCAAGCGAATCCAATAGGCTTCAATGTTAAAAATATTCCAGTTTTAATCCAATATCTAATAAACCGTTTATTCATTTTATTCTGCAGTAAAAAGTCTCTTTATTTAAATTTTTTAGGATCTTTTAGGCATTTTTGGGGATTTTTTTTTTAAATCGTTTTTTCATTTCATTTTTCATTTACCTTTTTATTACCATTCATAGGATCTTTTATGTATATTCCAGACATTTTCATTCAGTAGTTTTTTTTGCAAACAGCGTCTGAAATTTCAAACTTTCAAGCAAACTGTTTATTTTTTTCTCCCCGTTTGTCTGCCAGTTGGAACAGAGTGTTCGGTGAGTATTCAGCGCGTGTTCTGCGGGTTTGCGGCGAGTATTCCTTGCACTACGGGGGCCCTGCGGTGCTTGCTGAATACACCGCAGGGTCAGCGAACTAGGAATCACCGAATCGCCCCGAAGTGCAGGGAACGAAAAATCACTGAACGTGCGGTGACTTTTCGGATCTCTTTGAATAACCCTGAAAGTATTTCAGATTGTTTAAGATTACCCAATTTCAATGCCACCTCCAAGATGTTGCAAGACTGTGCCCTCAAACTCTTATTATGCAGCGCTTGTTGTCTTCGTAGCTCATGAACTAGTTTTTGGCTAAAGTAAATTTGGATTTTATCTATATAATAAAACAGTTTTAAAGTCCGTCGCCGTCAAGCGCTGAGTGCGCATGCGCGACGGACATTTAAAAACTGTTAGAAAAAAAAAAGCGGAGCCGTTGGAGAGGCGCGCGCCTCTCCCCGTCTCACCTCCTCACAGCTCAGTCACTGAAGAGGTGAGAGAGGCGCTTTGCGCGCGCCTCTCCAACGGCTCTGCTTTCTTTTTTTTGGTGGATCCCTGCTCGCCCGAGGCTGGGCCCATGTATGCCCACCGGCGAGCAGGGACTTGAAGTTAGTCGCCGGGGGCCCCCTCTGATGATGTCAGAGGAAGCCCGCTGGTGGCCATCTTTAAGTCCCTGCTCGCCGGTGGGCTCAGCCTCCGGCGAGCAGGGACCTCAAGATGGCTGCTGGCAGGCCCCTTCTGATGATGTCAGAGGAAGCTCGCCGGCGGCCATCTTGAAGTCCCTGT
The DNA here is from genome assembly GCA_009667805.1 of Leptobrachium leishanense. Classification (NCBI taxonomy): domain Eukaryota; kingdom Metazoa; phylum Chordata; class Amphibia; order Anura; family Megophryidae; genus Leptobrachium; species Leptobrachium leishanense. Next base: position 186,017,422 of record CM019063.1, read on the forward strand.
TGCCGGTGGGCTCATCCATGTGAGCTGGGTGCAATTATACCCATGTGAGCAGGGGGCAATTATACCCATGTGAGCAGGGGGCAATTATACCCATGTGAGCTGGATGCAATTATACCCATGTGAGCTGGGGGCAATTATACCCATGTGAGCAGGGGGCAATTATACCCATGTGAGCAGGGGGCAATTATACCCATGTGTGCTGGGGCAAATATATCCATGTGAGCTGGGGGAAAATATACCCATGCGAGCTGGGGGAAAATATACCCATGTGAGCTTGGGGCAATTATACCCATGTGAGCTGGGTGCAATTATACCCATGTGAGCAGGGGGCAATTATACACAGGGGCAATTATACCCATGTGAGGGGGCAATTATACCCATGTGAGCAGGGGGCAATTATACCCATGTGAGCTGGGGGCAAATAAATCCATGTGAGCTGGGGGCAAATAAATCTATGTGAGTTGGGGCAAATATACCCATGGGAGCTGGGGCAACATATCCATGTGAGCTTGGGCCAAATATACCCATGAGAGCTGGGGGAAATATACCCATGTGAGCTGGGGGCAATATATATACCCATGTGAGCCAGGGGCAAATATACCCATGTGAGCTAGGGGCAAATATATCCATGTGAGTTGGGGGCAAATATATCCATGTGAGCTGGTGGCAATATATACCCATGTGAGCTAGGGGCAATATATACCCATATGAGCTGAGGGCAATATATACCCATATGACCAAAAAAAATTGTCCTTGACATTGCTGTGCTTTCATTTCAGCGAACATTCATGCACACCTCACTTAACAATAGACTGCCCTCTGGGCAGGCTTTCCACCTAGTTTTTAATAATTCATTTATGTCATCTCAAAAATATTTTCATAATGCTTTGACCCTCAATATCCAATACATTCTCTGTCATATGCTGTCACATAATGGAAAGTAAAAAGCTGATAAAGCCTTATAGGTCATCAATCCGTCTGATACGAGTGGCCTCAAGTTATTTGTGTAGTATAATCCCATGGCAGTCAAGTAAAGAATGGGACTTGGCGTCAGATGTAGGGATGAGCCGAACACTCCGAGTTCAGTTCGAAGCCGAACCCGAACTTTCCAAATGGTCGGATCCGAACCCGAACTCAAACCCCATACAAGTCAATGGAACTGAAAATTCGGTTTTTAGAGTGCCCTCCAAGAGGGCATATATGCTAGATATTTGCCATAAAAAGTGTATGGGGGTCTGGGTAGTGCCCTGGGGGACAGGAAACAAGGACAAAAAGTTTTAAAAAAAAAACGTTTTTAAAAGGGACAGTGAGTTTTCCATGAAATAAGGGTTAAAAATAAAAACGAAAATTTCCTTCAAATATCGTGCCTAGGAGGTCCTCATAACCTGCCCGTGAAGTGGCTGATTTCTAGGATGTATAGAAAGATGTAAAAACCCAAAAAAATGACATTTCAAATAAACGGTAAATGCTTTTCCTTTAATCTATCCATAAACAACTGCTTGGGGCGGCAGTCTGTATGAAAAGAGGAGACATTTTCGGACACGCAGAAAAAGTTTACTGATTTCTTGGCAGTGAAAAGCAGGAGAATGACTGGAGAATGGAAAATTCTAGACCAAATAGCCGATTTGGAAAGTGAGAAAAATGACCTAGAATTTTCTCTTCAGTCATTCTCCTGAGTTTCACCTTTCTCTGAATAACCCTGTCAGGGTTATTCAGAGAGAGGTGAAGAGCAGGAGAATAACTGGAGAAGTGAAAATTCTAGGTCAAAATAGCCAAACCAGAAAAATTCTCCCATTTAGGCTAGGGTCAGACTAGCGAATTTTTAACATGCGTTTAGGTGCACTTAATCACGGCCACACTAGCAGCAAATGACAGCCAATATTCGAAGTACGGTCGCACGAAAGTCCGGCTGCGCAACGCAAGTGGAAAATGAACGCATTTTTTCAAGAACGCAGAACCGCTAGTACGGACGTACAGAGTGCGCTGCGTCCACTAGCGGCATGTGTGCGTGATTTGGAGACGTCAGACCCTGCTCATGTCCGGCCAACATAACGTCCAGACACCCAAAGTTTCCTGGTTTGGATCCGTAAAAAATCACGCACAAAAATGCGCATCGTATGACCGTTTTCGCGCATTCCGTGAAAAAAATAAGGCAATGCGTTCAGACGCACTTTTTGACGGTCGCTGTGAAAAATGCGTTAGTCTGACCCTAGCCTTCTCACTTTCCAAATCGGCTATTTGTTCTTTTCCTGCCATTCTCCTGGTTTTCACCTTTCTCTGAACAACCCTGAGAGGTGAAAGCCAGGAGAAGAGAACAATCTAGACCAAATAGCCAATTTGGAAAGTGAGTTAAATGGGAGAATTTTTCTGGTTTGGCTATTTTGACCTAGAATTTTCACTTCTCCAGTTATTCTCCTGCTTTTCACCACTCTCTGAATAACCCTGTGAATGTTTAATCCCGAGGTGGAAAATAACATTGTTTAAGGCTGGGGTCAGACGAGCGCAGTTATCACGTCCGTGTTGCCGCACATTTGTACGTCCGTGGCAGCATAGCATTCTGACCAATGGAGCCCCACACACGAAGTACGTCCGCACGGAAGTGCGGATGCATGGCGGACGCAGCAAACGGACGCAGGTTAGGCAAGAACGTAATACTGCTAGAACGGACGTGCGGAGTGCGCCACGTCCGCAACGTCCGTGTAGCTTTGTATGTGAGTGATGAAACGAGGTCAGATGGACTGCATTTATACGTCCAGCATTTTTGACGGACAGAATGTTTTTTCATTTTAATTTATTTTCCCTGCTACATCAGTCAAAAAATACGTCAGTGAAAAAAACAGACTGTTTGGCCACTACCTTGTTGTCAGTCAGTAAGTACGTCCGTACTGCACGGACGCACAGTCCGTAGAAAATGCGCTCATCTGACCCTAGCCTTAGATGTTATTTTGAATTTTTTTCCAAACACCAGTTAACCACTTCCTCTTACGAGGAAAGAAGCCTATTAGTAAATTTAAAACATTAAAGTATAATCTCAATTGTAAAAAATTGACAATTTTCAAATTTTTTACAATTGCGATTAATTAAAGTATGTTTTAAATTTACTAATAGGCTTCTTTCCTCGTAAGAGGATTTGATATATCATCTGCAATTAGTGAAAATGGGACAAGTGACTAAACACTAACTCCCTACACGGTGGTTTTTCCATCAGTCTATTCATTCCAGTTAACCACTTGGCTGCTATGGACGCGCTCAGCACGTCCAGCCAAATGGTTCTCCTGTGCTATGGACGCGCTGAGCGCGTCCATCCACAGGAGGCAGCAATCCGCCGGATTCCAGCGGATTGCTGCGCCCCCCGGTGCAGGCTGACATCTTGGATGTCAGCCCAGCACTCCGGGACCCCGGCGGCGCAATGACATCTAATTCAGGCGCCCCCCGCCGCATGTGCGGAGGAAGCGCCTGAAAGGGAGGGGGGGAGGGACCTCCCTCCCGATTGCCGGGGGGCAGAGGGTTAATCCAGGCACCGTTTGGAAGGGCACAGCCTGGGGAGCCGGATCACGAATCGGCACTGAAAAGAGCCGGATCGGGATCCTCTGCTGGAGCTAGCCGACATCTTGGATGTCGGCCAAGCCTCCAGGAACTCCCCCTGAGGACTGGCATCATCGTGCATAGCACGATGATGCCAGTCCTGGAGTTAACCCCTAGCTGCCACCAATGGTGGAGATAGGGGGTTCATTGGAACCCCCTATCTCCAGATCCGTGGCAGCTAGGGGTTAATGTTTGATATCGTTGGATTGGCCAGAGCATGGCCTTTCCAAGGATACCAAACATGAGCATGAAAAATGTTAAATAAATTTTTTAAAAAAATAAACAAGTTTTTTTTGTTTTTGTTAATGCAGCAATATTGTTCCCATTTCAATTATAATGTGAACAATAATGCTGCACTAACGATTTTTGTATGCGGTGCGTTTGTTAAAAAAAAAAGCGAAAATTTCCAAAACAAAATGTAACGAGACCCCATTTCTAATTTTTTTAACAAGCGCACCCCATACAAAATATAACCGCAAACGATCGCATGTTAAAATGTGATAAAAAACACTTTACACATAATAAATTATTGAAAATTCAAATTTTATTGCATTTTTTGTTATAATATACAGACATGACATAACGTATACATTTAATAATGATATATTACATAACATATACATTTAATAATGACATATTATGAATCTGCCAAGTCTGCCGGAAAGAACGATATAATATGTCTGGGTCATATATCAAAATATGGCTACAAAAACGCGGTTAAACATGATGAGCGAAAGCGGTAAAAATTACCTCAGCACAGAGGTGTGAAATGCCTCAGCAGCGAAAGGGTTAAATGCAGCATATTAGGATGTTTTAGGAAAATTAATTCTCAAATCTCAATCAGAAGCAGACACCACCCCACCCTCAGTATATTGTACAATGTATCAAATTGATTACCAGACTAAAAACACCTGGTGTTATGCCCGTTTGTGAACAGAGGTCATTTAGAGTTGATAATCTTTCCATTTACACATTAGTTTTTAATTCAATATCTAATAAACCGTTGCTTATAATATTCTGCAGTAAAGAGTCTCTTTATTTCTAGATTTTTTAGTATTTTTTTTTAAGCATTTTCTATACTTTTTTCAAAATTTCTTTTTTTTTTCCCGAACTCGAACCGAACACACCCAAAAAGTTTGAAATTCGCGAACTTTCGAACTGCCAAAGTTCGGGTCGAACTCCGAACCCGAACCGCTCATCCCTAATCAGATGTTTGGGACTCATCCTAATGTGCATTCAGTTTTTTGACTAGCTATACATGCACCAATATACATTTTAGAGAATTTATTAGACTATACATTGAGGCTAAGGTGTAAATGATGCTCTACTAAAGACACCCAGTTAATGAGTTAGCTTCAGTGGCAAGAAAAAGTATGAACCCTTTGGGATTACGTGGAGTTTTGCATGAATTGGTCATAAAATGTGCTCTGATCTCCATCTAAGTCACAACAATTTGAAAAACACAGTCTGCTTAAAATAATACAACACAAACATTATATGTTTTCATGTGTTTATTGAACATAACATGTAAACATTCACAGTGCAGGGTGGAAAAAGAATGTGAACCCCTAGCCTAATGACTTCTCCAAGAGCTAATAGGTGCCAGGAGTGAGCCAACCTTGAGTCCAATCAGTGTGATATTATTGGATATTTAAAAGGAAACAAAGTAGCAAAACAAGAGGACATACAGGGTTATTCAAAGAGATCCGAATTGCTTGTGAAAGGTAACCGAACGCTGAAAATCAGCGTTCGGTTACCTTTCCTGGCCATTCGGCTATCCAGAGAGCAGGCAAAACGCCAAATCCTGGCGAATTGCCTGCACATTCGGTGCCTGTTCGAGGGCAGTGAAATCCCCATAGAGAAGCACTGCTTCGGCTATTCAGAGAACACAAACCAGCAGTGAAAGGTTCCCCTAATGCCCTGCCATTCGGTGGTTTAATTCGGCAAGTTAATTCAGGAGAATCCCATAGGCTTCAATGTTAAAAATATTCCCGTTTTAATTCAATATCTAATAAACCGTTCATTATAAAATTCTGCAGCAAAAAGTCTCTTTATTTATAGATTTTTTAGGATACTTTAAGCATTTTTCTGATTTTTTTTTTAAAAAGTCCGATTTTTTTTAACCCTTTCGCTGCTGAGGCTTTTCCCGCCCCTATGCTGAGGTCATTTTTACCTGTTTTGCGCATCATGTTTAAACGTGTTTTGAAGGCTTATTTTAGTATATGACCCAGACATATTATATATCGTTCTTTCCATCAGACTCGGTAGATTCATAATATGTCATTATTATATGTATACGTTATGTCATGTCTGTATATTATAACAAAAAATGCAATAAAATATGTATTTTCAATAATTTACAATGTGTAAAGTGTTTTTTTCCACATTTTAACATGCGAGCAATTGCGGTTATATTTTGTATGGGGTGCGCTTGTTAAAAAAATTAGAGATGGGGTCTCGTTACATTTTTTTTTGGGGAAAATGACACTATTTTTAACAAACGCACCGCATACAAAAATCGTTAGTGCAGCATCATTGTTCACATTATAATTGAAATGGGAACAATATTGCTGCATTAACAAACCCAAAAAAAAAAAAAAAAAAAGTGTTTAATTTTTTTTTTTTCTTTTTTTTTCTTTTTATTTTTTTTTTTACAAAATTTTTCACTGTAGTGTTTGGTATCGTTGGAACGGCCATGCTCTGGCCGATCCAACGATACCAAAATTTAACCCCTAACTGCCACGGATCGGGAGATAGGGAGTTCCAATGAACTCCCTATCTCCACAGTTGGTGGCAGTTAGGGGTTAAGTCTAGGACTGGCGTCATCGTGCTACGCACGATGACGCCAGTCCTCTGGGGGAGTTCCCGGAGGCTTGGCCGACATCCAAGATGTCGGCCAGCTCCGGGAAAGGATCGCGAACCGGCGCTTTTCAGCGCCGATTCGCGATCCAGCTCCCCAGGGGTTAATGCCAGGCATCATTTGGAAGGGCAGGCTGTGCCCTTCCAAATGATGCCTGGGTTAACCCCCTGTGCGCCGCCGATCGGGAGGGAGAGAGGTCCGAAGGACCTCCCCCCCCTCCCTTTCAGGCGCCTCCTCCGCACATGCGGGGGGGCGCCTGAATTAGGTGTCATCGCGCCCCCGCGATGACACCTAATGCTGGCGGCTGCTGGTCCGGATGCGCGGCTGACATCCAGGATGTCAGCCCGCACCGGAGGGGCCAGCGATAGGCCGGAACCCGGCCGAACGCTGACCCCAATGTGAGGACGCGCTCAGCGCGTCCTCAGCACACCAGCGGGAATGCTGAGGACGCGCTGAGCGCGTCCTTAGCATTCAAGTGGTTAATTTTTGTTTTTCAGTTTACTTATTTTTTTTGTAACAGCCCTCTTTATTATCATTCCCTGGACCTCCTGTGAAAATTTCAGACATTTTCGCTCAGTAGTTCCTTTGCAAACAGCGTTTCATTTTCCCAGATTCATACAAATGGTTTTGCTAATTTATTCACTGCCTCCTCTACGGCTCTGTGTGATTCGGCTTCTGTTCGGGTTTTTCAAAGGTTAATCCAGATGTTTTTGCTTGTTTTCAGCGTGCATTCGGTTAGTTTTCGTCAGGTTTGCGGCAGCTTTTCCCTGCAATTCGGGGACCCTGTGCCTTTTGCTGAATACACCGCAGGGTCACCGAAATGCAATCGGCAAAAGGAACCGAATTGAAGAGAACGAAAAGTCACCGAACGTGCGGTGACTTTTCGAATCTCTTTGGATAACCCTGATAGTCTTAGATTAGAGGGGCAAAGGTTTAAAAGTAACATCAGGAAGCATTATTTTACTGAGAGGGTGGTGGATACATGGAACAGCCTTCCAGTTGAAGTGGTAGAGGCCAAAACAGTAATTGAATTTAAGCAGGCATGGGATAGGCATAAGGCTATCCTAAACAAAAGATAAATTCAGGTAAAGTATCCATGTAATTGGGCAGACTAGATGGGCCAAAAGGTTCTTATCTGCCGACATTTTTCTATGTTTCTATTGGATGTGTTGCTGAAAGCTGTCCTGCCTTTTAAAAACACACACCAGTTTTTGTTTTACTGGTTTCAAGAAGCACTGCCTGATGTGAACCATGCCTTGCAGAAAAGAGTTCAGAATACCTACGATCAAGAATTGTTGACTTGCATGAAGCTGGAAAGGGTTACAAAAGTATCTCCGAAAGCCTTGATGTTCCTGTGTCCACGGTAAGACAGACTGTCTACGAATGGAGAAAGTTCAGCACTGTTGCTACTCTCCCTAGGCGTGGTCGTCCTGTAAAGATGACTGCAAGAGCACAGCGCAGAATGCTTAATGAGGTAAAGAAGAATCCTAGAGTGTCAGCTAAAGACTTACAGAAATCTCTGGCACATGCTAACATTTTTGTTGACACATCTACAATAAGGAAAACATTAAACAAGAATGGAGTACATGGGAGGACACCACGGAGGAAGCCATTTCTGTCCAAAAAGAATATTGCAGCACGTTTGAAGTTTGCAAAAGAGCACCTGGATGTTCCACAGCACTACTGGCAAAATATTCTGTGGACAGATGAAACCAAAATTGAGTTGTTTGGAAAAAACACACAACACTAGGTGTGGAGAAAAAAAAGGCACAGCACACCAACATCAAAACCTCATCCCCATTGTAAAACATGGCGGAGGGAGCACCACGGTTTGGGGCTGCTTTGCTGCCTCAGGGCCTGGACGGATTGTTGTCATTGATGGAAAAATGAATTCCAGAGTTTATCAAGACATTTTGCAGGAAAATGTAAGACCATCTGTCCGCCAACTGAAGCTCCGAAGAGGATGGGTGATGCAACAGGACAATGACCCAAAGCATACAAGTAATTCAACAAAAGAATGGCTTCAACAAAACAAAATACGCCTTCTGGAGTGGCCCAGTCAGAGTCCTGACCTCAACCCGATTGAAATGCTGTGGCATGACCTTAAGAGAGCGATTCACACCAGACATCCCAAGTATATTGCCACACTGAAACAGTTTTGTGAAGAGGAGTGGTCCAAAATTACTCCAGATCATTGTGCAGGTCTGATCTACAACTACAGGAAATGTTTGGTTGAGGTTATTGCTGCCAAAAGGAGGGTCAACCAGTTATTAAGTCCAAAGGTTCACATACTTTTTCCACCCTGCACTGTGAATGTTTACAGGTTCTGTTCAATAAAAACATGAAAACATAATGTTTATGTTGTATTATTTTAACCCTTTCGCTGCTGTGGCTTTTCCCGCCCCTATGCTGAGGTCATTTTTACCTGTTTTGCGCATCATGTTTAAACGTGTTTTGAAGGCTTATTTTAGTATATGACCCAGACATATTATATATCGTTCTTTCCGTCAAACTCGGTAGATTCATAATATGTCATTATTATATGTATACGTTATGTCATGTCTGTATATTATAACAAAAAATGCAATAAAATATGTATTTTCAATAATTTACAATGTGTAAAGTGTTTTTTTCCACATTTTAACATGCGAGCAATTGCGGTTATATTTTGTATGGGGTGCGCTTGTTAAAAAAATTAGAGATGGGGTCTCGTTACATTTTTTTGGGGGAAAATGACACTATTTTTAACAAACGCACCGCATACAAAAATCGTTAGTGCAGCATCATTGTTCACATTATAATTGAAATGGGAACAATATTGCTGCATTAACAAACCAAAAAAAATAAAAAAAAAGTGTTTATTTTTTTTTATTTTTCATTTTATTTTTATTTTTTACAAAATTGTTCACTTTCATGTTTGGTATCGTTGGAACGGCCATGCTCTGGCCGATCCAACCATACCAAAATTTAACCCCTAGCTGCCACGGATCGGGAGATAGGGAGTTCATTGGAACTCCCTATCTCCACAGTTGGTGGCAGTTAGGGGTTAACTCTAGCAGGGTTATTCAAAGAGATCGAATTGCTTGAGAAAGGTAACCGAACGCTGAAAATCAGCGTTCGGTTACCTTTCCTGACCATTCGGCTATCCAGAGAGCAGGCAATTCTCCAAATCCTGGCGAATTGCCCGAAATACGGTGCCTGTTCGGTCCCTGTTCGAGGGCAGTGAAATCCCCATGAAAAAGCACTGCTTCGGCTATTCAGAGAACACAAACCAGCAGTGAAAGGTTCCCCTAATGCTCTGCCATTCGGTGGTTTAATTCGGCAAGTTTAATAAAGAGAATCCCATAGACTTCAATGTTAAAATATTCCCATTTTAATTCAATATCTAATAAACCGTTCATTATAAAATTCTGCAGCAAAGAGTCTCTTTATTTATAGATTTTTTAGGATACTTTAAGCATTTCTGAAAATAATTTTTTTTTTTTAAAAGTCCGATTTTTTTTTTTTTTTTTTTCAGTTTACTTATTTTTTGTAACAGCCTTTTATTATCATTCCCTGGACCTCCTGTGAAAATTTCAGACATTTTCGCTCAGTAGTTCCTTTTGCAACAGCGTTTCTTTTTCCTAGATTAATACAGATGGTTTTTCTAATTTATTCACTGCTTCCTCTACGTCACAGTTGCTTCGGTTCTGTGTGATTCGGCTCCTATTCGGCTCCTATTCGGCTCCTGTTCGGCTTTTTCAAAGGTTAATCCAGATGTTTTTGCTTTGTTTTCAGCGTGCATTCGGTTAGTTATCGTCAGGTTTCGGCAGCTTTTCCCTGCAATTCGGGGGCCCTGTGCTGTTTGCTGAATACACCGCAGGGTCACCGAAATGCAATCACCGAATTGAAAGAACGAAAAGTCACCGAACATGCGGTGACTTTTCGAATCTCTTTGGATAACCCCCTAGGACTGGCGTCATCGTACTACGCACGATGACGCCAGTCCTCTGGGGGAGTTCCCGGAGGCTTGGCCGACATCCAAGATGTCGGCCAGCTCCGGGAAAGGATCGCGAACCGGCGCTTTTCAGCGCCGATTCGCGATCCAGCTCCCCAGGGGTTAATGCCAGGCATCATTTGGAAGGGCAGGCTGTGCCCTTCCAAATGATGCCTGGGTTAACCCCCTGTGCGCCGCCGATCGGGAGAGAGGTCCGAAGGACCTCCCCCCCCTCCCTTTCAGGCGCCTCCTCCGCACATGCGGGGGGGCGCCTGAATTAGGTGTCATCGCGCCCCCGCGATGACACCTAATTCTGGCGGCTGCTGGTCCGGATGCCGGGCTGACATCCAGGATGTCAGCCCGCACCGGAGGGGCCAGCGATCGGCCGGAACCCGGCCGAACGCTGACCCCGATGGGAGGACGCGCTCAGCGCGTCCTCCGCATACCAGCGGGACTGCTGAGGACGCGCTGAGCGCGTCCTCAGCAGCGAAGTGGTTAAGCAGACTGTGTTTTTCAAATTGTTGTGACTTAGATGAAGATCAGAGCACATTTTATGACCAATTCATGCAAAACTCCACGTAATCCCAAAGGGTTCACATACTTTCTTGCCACTGTAGTTAATTTAGAATAGGATATATAGAAGTATCCAGAAACATTAAGATTAGAATTACAATATTACAGACACTCTAGGCAGCTTACTGTATTAAGTATAAATTGTAAAGGTTTTGGCTATATTTTGCTTAAATTAACATTGACCTGTCCTTTCATCAGAACTTGTAGTTATCCCATTTTGACAATGCATGAGTACAGATGGCATGTATAGTACTCTAAAAAATAAAAAATAAAAATGAAAGCATCACACCTGGTGTAGACATGTGGGGCTCTATCACAGTTTTCACGTTACGTTAGCAGTTAACAGCAGGGTTTCCTATTCCAACATTACAGCAAGGTTCAATCATTGGGGCTCCTGACTGTAAGTTAACGACTCCTACTTTGTATAGGACCTGTTCATTAGCAACCAATATGAAAAGAACAACCGATGCCAACATAGCTTGTTCTTCTCCTTTGGAGCTGATATTTCCGAAAGAAATACTACTGGCTGTCAGGACCTAGTGTTGGTTTTGCGTTCATGCAGAGCTTGTGGCAGGGTCACACTTTGCTCCACGGAGTCCCATGAACTCCAGGAGCCAATACCAGCAGTGACACATACAGGTCTCTTCAATAAAAGGAGAAACTCAAGAGAATTGGAGAAGTGAAAAAGCCAGGTCAAAATAGCCAAACCAGAAACTTTTTTCCTATTTATCTCACTTTCCAAATCGGCTATTTTGACCTAGAATTTTCACTTATCCAAAAGTTCTAGAGTTTCACCTTTCTCTGAATAACCCTGTTAATTAATAGAGCTGATAGTGTCACTGCCGGTATCTATCTGCAGCTTCCTATTATTCTGACTTCGGTATTATGACTTTGGTAATACAGTCAGTAGAACATCCGCTCAGTCAGACTAGGTAAGGTAATAGGTGTCAGAGGTGGCGTGTGTGGTTCGGGTGTGAGCCCAGCAGGCGGCAACACAGAGGGGAGGCCAGACAGGATAGCAAGCAAATAATATAGGTTTAATGAACACAAATGGAACTTGGCAGCAGGCACTGGGATAAACAGATGATGCCCCTTCTGGACAGCACAGGTAAAAGTCTAATCGCATAGGATGGTGAGCAATGTAGTCCCAGACTGCAGACAGGGTACACAAAGAATGAATCTGGACGGCTGGCAATGGTACCTTGATTGAAGGTCAGGGAAGGTGGTGAAAGCAGTATGAACCACCGGTAGATATCCAGACACAGGATAATGGGCTACGTAGAGAGAACCCACTTGTGCAGCAACCAGGAAGTTTTGGCCAAGGTCTGAATGGAGATAGAAGCAGGGTACACGTGTAGGCACAGGGTACACTTGTAGGCACAGGGTACACTTGTAGGCACAGGGTACACTTGTGCAGCAACCGAAGGTCTTGACCAAGGATCTTGGATACAGAGCAGGTGGAGATTGCAGGAAGTTCCAGGCAATGAAGGAGGGTGTACGGTGATGTATCCAGGAACAGCGGGCAGAGTAATGGCAGGAATCAGGATAAAGACTGGAACTGAGATGATGGATACTGGAGACACTTGAAGGCACTGGAGACACTGGATGGACTTGGAGACACTGTACAGCAACAGGAAACACTGGTTCAGCTTGCAGGTATGCACACGGCCAAGTGACTTCAGTCAGGAACCTTAATGCAGAACCAACCTTGCTGGGTCTCTCTGCTATTTATAGAGGCTTGATAGCAGATGGGTTACAGCTGTAACTCCCAGGCTGGATAGGAAAACCCAGGCTGGATCTCCAGGAACCTGGACAAGGTGCTGAGCCTGGGCAAAACCTGGAATGGAATCCAAGAAAGAGATCCAGGGCAAAGTTCTTAGAGCCAGGCTGTGCATTACAGGTACATAAGCAGTCTTTCAAAGGTTGGGCATGACAATAGGGAGCCGGTAAGGGGCATTAGCTTGTAGCAATTTTTTCTATTACCAGCTCCTTTTTACCAACAAAATTGGAATAGCACCTGTGGTGTGAGCAGGGATCATTGCAAGAGGTTATTTTACTCTGGACTCCTTGCTAAACTGTAGTTGGATGAATTTCTGGCTTGGGTTAGAGAATAACAACATGGACACATTATTTTCATCGTAATTCAGATATGATTCATAGAACTATGATACAACACTTGTCATCATGGGATAAACATATAAGAGCACCAACTGGTAGTCCACAACAACAACAACAACAACATGGGATCAGCACTGGCACGATTTCTTGTAAGAGCTCAGTCAATCATTTTAGCTGATCAGGTGTCATTATAGCTGTGTACCATGGGAAATGAAGTACCAATGTTTAGTTCTCAAGCCCCATTAATAATAGGACTCTCCTCTACACAGCTTTTGATTGTGTCTCGGTGCCGATCCTGGTGCAGTTTCCAGAGGGTGCGATGCAAGAACAGAGCCTGCGATGGATCATCCTTACAGTAATCACCGTAATCGCTCCCTCATGTTCCACGCAGCTTTTTGCTTTGTGGCAGAATGTCATAACTCACCAGCTTCATTTTGAAGTGAATGCGAGTGTCATGGGGTTATTAATACAGATCAGAGCAATGCAATCTTCCCTGCGGTACAGCTGGCATGCTGCCCCATCGTGTTGCGCTCCAGGCAACTGCCTGATTTGACTCAATCTAGTATTGACCCTGTACACAAATTACAAAATGTTGTGCTTATATATACGTACACCCATAAAACCTGTCCTATAAGTGACCCTTCAGGACTGATTTGAAAAAGCACTGTGCTAAACAGTATTGATTGTTTTCCCTTCATGTCAGATAACTTCTATGAGGCAAGCATTGGCAGATGAAATATCCTGTGTTATTTTGTGGAATTGTTTAGAGATCCTTTTGTCCATTTTTTTCCCACGGAGGACATGGTTAATATGGGTATACACGTGGCTTGCTTGCAGTATTCTTTAAAATATAGGCAAGAGCATACTTCAGGAATACCCAGGACCTACTTGAAAAAGAGAGAAATCTCAAGGTATCCTTCCTGTTAAAATATGTTGGAAATAAATAATAAATATGTAATAATTAAATTTTTGTTGGTTTTATATGCATACGTGGGGGTTAAAGAACTTTGTAGGCACAAAAGTTCAGATAATGAAGAACGCACGTTATAAAGAAAAAGAAATAAGTGACCTGTTAAAAAAAAAACCTGCCTACCAACATTTGTCTTATATGAATCATTAACTGACAAGAATGTCAAGTTCAACCACAGAAATAGCGCACAGAGACGTCTCTCCATCCCATGGATTTCTTGAGGATTGATGAAGAGTTTTGAGGTTTATTCTAATAGATAATTAATGCCGTATAGACAGAGTCTATCTTGTATTTAATGGCGTTCATGTCCTCTATCACCCCAAGTGTTTCTATACTGTATAATGGAATATGCTAATCAAGGTGAGTATATTTGAAGCGCCTCGGGGTAAGTGTATTGCGAAGGTCCCTTGATACAGAATAGTAGCACAGTGTAGTGTATTTGTGTTAAATACAACCCATCAGCAGTCAGCTGTTGCATGCTAAGATACTTAAAATGACCAGACAACATTTCGCCGGAGAAATTTTTTTTTTTAAATAATAATAATTATAATAATTAATTATAAATGTGTATTTAGCTCTGTTTTAGGCTGAGAAGTAAAATGTTAATTCTTGAAAATCCCCGTTATCCAAAAATAATATTATAGTGATTGATCAAAGGATTAACCCTTAAGTAGAAAAAAAATCCATTTAATTAAATAACAAATTGTTAAAAAATGAGCTAGAAATTTGACTTTTTCTTTAGGATAGCATCTTGCGCCTATAAATCATTATTTTTCTTGCCTTGTAACATAACCATAAGTAAATCAGACTCGCTTCTTCTTTCAGTGGCAGCCTGACCAATCTGACTGTCAGGTGCAGGGTAGTAATGCACTTGTTAATACCATGCATGATTTTCTAGCTTTGTAAAGAATTGAAAGCCGGGGAGAAGATCATTGCTACCCAGGTGTTTTGATTGTACGTGTATATCTGTCAGTCAATGAGTATGGGACTCTATACAAGTCAGGGACAATCATGTAAAGCAGGGGTCAGCAGGTTTGCCCATCTTGATGTTTTGTAACTGCATCTCCCTTGATGCTCAGCCATACATTAGGGGCTCTATTACATTCTTAACGCAAAACGCACGCTAAACGCGTGTTTTTTTGCACGAAGCGTTAAACGTTAACGCACGAAAATCACCGCTGGAATTACATTCCTCGCGCATTTTTTCATCCGTCGGGAAATTGCACTCGTAAAACTGACGCGCAAAAATGCGTGCAAAGTACCGTTGCGCGCACAAATCAGTGAGCGCAATGTAATTTTTAATGCAAGTACGTCATTTTGTGCGGACTGCGCACAACAGACGTACGTTCTGACAGAAGACAAGGTAGTGGCCGTCCTTTTTGATGGATCTAGTAAAAAAAAACGTGCGCATCGACGTTCTCCGTTGTGAATCCGCAGTTTGGTACAGTCAGGTTGTTACAATTTGCCGTTACTGCCAGCTTTTCAAAGACGTTAAAATTATGCGCGCAAACGTTGTCTGTTAAATTTTGCGCTAAGATTGTAATACCATGTGCGTACCAGCGCACAAATGCATTTGCGCTCACAATATTAAGTATAGGATGCGGGCACTAAATTGCACTTGCAAAGGGTTTGCGCAGGGTCACTCGCATGAGACGTTAACGCGCATTTTGTGCGCGAACGTAGAAATATGACGTTCAGCGCAAAGAGTTTTGCCCCTCGCGTTAATGCGTGTTTGTGCGCGCGCACAATTGTGCGTGAAGAATGTAATAGGGCTCTAGATTCTTGAAATGTACCCTATTTTCCGCACTGTAAGACGCACCTCAGCATAAGACGACCTAGGTTTTAGTGGATGAAAACAAGGAAAAAAAATTCTGAACCAAATTGTGTACTAAAATATTAATGGCAGAGTAGGTGTCGCAAGTGCAGCTCGGCTGTGATCATTGATTTGTACGTTTCAGCCTCATCACAATCACGCAATGAAACATCAAACAGGACTGGTCAGTGAGCACAGCGAGTTGTCAATATTTGCTCTATAAGACGCACAGACATTTCCCCACGCCCATATTTTGGGGGGGGGGTGTCTTATGGAGCAAAAAATGCAATAATTCTGAAACATCTGGAGGGCCAAGATTGCTAAACCACAAATAAAATATACATCTCTAGCAGTTTAACAGTTTGAGTCATTGTGTGGAACTTTTCCCAGATCTGTTAGGTTTACTGGACATACAGTATTAAGTGCTGGGTAATACTTGAACGGTGATGCATTGTAGTATGAGATGAGAGCAACATACTTTCCAAAAGTGAGTCACATTTCTAACTCATTTCACACAATGTAGCGTAGAGCTTCCATGTTGTATCCTTCGGCATGTAGAATAAATTTGAGTCCACCAAACCAGATGCTATCTCAGATACTAATACACCCCCCACTTACAGAAATCCTCCTTGGACCCTCCCTCTTCTCAAAGTAATTGGATATAATAACAAAATTCAATGTTTTTTAGAAAGTCCAAAGCTTGCATCAGGAAACAAAAATGTATGCAATGTGTGGTCCAACTAATCATGGGCTGAATTTAATTCTATCAGCTGTTTTTTTTTAAATATATATATATATACCGGCTGCCTGCGGATGATATTTTTTCAGAATATCGGCTAGCTCATTTGAAAAATGTGGAGCCACTAGTCGAAAAATGCCGCTGGTCCAAAAAATAAAATACTGGCGAGTGATATGGCCGAAAAAGCTTATTTTCAGCCAGCATCCTACAGATTTGTGCCTTCAAACATGACTGTTAGAAGATCCAAAGTCTGTAAAATTTCTTTGCCTGAAATTCCATTCATCAACACCTTTCAGCATTTAAAAAAAATGTGGAAACCTGCAAACTGATAAACTCATATTGAATCAATATAGCTGATATTTTCATTGGAAAGTAAAACCGCGACAGTTTATATTCTATCCAAATTTTTATCACAAATCAAAATGCTGGAAGATCTGCATTTGAATCTCCCGACCTGAAAAATGGCTGAAAAGTGTCCAGGAAAAAGGTCCCAATTTCGACCATGGTTTCGAATTAAATCGAACCACATGAGTCCTATTCTAGACTTGTCATTAAGCTAATGACTCAAGGCACTATTAAAACTGAGCTGGACTGAGGTGAGATGGCGGCTTGGGCATTGGTGCAGGTTACACTGAATTAAGAAAGCGTATATTTTGTATATACATACAGAAAAAAATGGTGTTGCGCCTATACTCAGAACGGCTGCAACAGCCAGGAGTAACAGCCCAGTTCATGTATAAAACATAACAAGAGAAAAAAGATGTCATCTGCGCTCGTTTCTATGTATTTCCATGTACAACAAAACACTATCAGAGGTTTTAGTTTGTTTTAATGGCCATTGACACATAAGCTCACTCGCCAAGTCAAGGCACCTCTTCGTAGAGTGAGTACCTGACCAATGTACCAAAAGCTGCTCTTCTGAGCAACTACATGCCCCTCCTGCTGCTTTTCAGCTAAGGAGAGACAGACAAAATGGTGAGTTTATTTATACACGCACCAAGCACTTCCCATTTGGGGCTGAAAACAAAAACATGGAAAAAGGAACAGCAGCAGAAATGACTAACTGGTGTTACAGCATAATATACATACATACAGAAAAAATATATTTTGTATAGGAGCTGTTAACTAGTGGGTACCCGATAAAGAAACAGCTATTCCCACCTTGCTCATTCCGAGCTCTTTTCCACACGATCCCTGTGCGACTTTGCATAGGAGAGTTCCCACACAGCATGTGGTGGGATCTTGCTTGACTGCAGAGAGTCCTATAGACTCCAGGAGCTGTTATCAACCAGGGGCTCACAAATATTACAACTCGAGACGCTAGTACAGCGGTTCGGTCAGAGTAGAGCTGTTAATGGCACGCCACAAATGGAAAATGGCTTTTGCACGACTTTTCGTTTTGCACCTCCCCATTAACAGCTGTGTTGGAATAGGGCCCCACATGTCCCACAATTTCCTTTCCAAACTGTACCTCATATAATATGCGACCTGCTGCCTGTTTACTTGTTAATTAGTTATCATTCCATCAGAGTAACTATCTGTGTCTGTAACAAATGGATCTACACATATCTGTTTCCCAAACAGCCTAAATCAATCCATTAAATTGTCCATTAAATTTGAGAAATATAGACGTGGCTTATGTTGTTCCTTTATGAGAGCGTCTGTCCCTGCTGCTCAGATCAGGCTCTTTATTGGAGTTATAATGGAGTTTTATGGTCCTATTACACGTGCAGTTAAATTATTTAAAAGACTGAATTAAAGCAATTCGGAGACATTCGTTAAGAGGTGCACAGATTTACAGGAATGACTGCAGAAATATTTTCCCATAATCAGTACTTTGTGCCAGCAATCAGTTTTAATTAACCCTGCGGGTTTTTCCAGTTGGAAAGGTTAGAGACTGAAGTTTTCTGGTTTGTCTATCTCTTATTGGTTAAAAGCACATATTCATCAACCAACTGGGAAATGTATGAGCAAGATATATATGTGACAACTTAGCATTAACTACTGTAGTGCTAAAAAGCAGACTGGAGAGGATTCATGGTCGGGAAGTCAACCGATAATCAGCTTTTGGTCAGGGTTGATTTTAATGACACCAGCCTAAATATTCCTGTCATTCTATTGCAAATGACAGGATAGTACAATTCCTTCCTCAATTAATTTAGCTTAGCAGATCTACTTATTAACTTATACTTTATTATTAAAGCACCCCAGGTTTTGCAACTCTGCACAATAGGACATATCAGTATAGTCACGTGAACCATGGTGCAATAAATATATTTAAACATAAATACAATAAATACATTTAAATAAGACATAACTTGACATAGCTGATTCATAAGGAATTGAGGACACTGTTCACAAGGTAATTACAAGACGGATGGGAAATTGCGTTAGACAAGCAGGACTGAAAATAGAGACAAGAGGGAATGAAAGTTTAGATATACTAACGTGTTTTGATGGCAATATTTTTTTCAAAGCTTCAGTACCTGCCTAGATATCCCATAATTATATTACAGTATATGCAAATCAATTGTCATTCACATTAATATTCGTTTCGGAAAAATTCGGAATATGGAACAAAATTTGATAATTCGTAGTTCGAAAGTACTTCCGAATAAAGAATCGATATGATATGAATTCGAAACGAAACGGTATGTAACAAATTTATTTAGTTTTACACTGTGTCATCATCATAAAAGAAAAATTTGAATAACTGATATCAAATATCGATTTTGAAATGAACTATCAAATTTATATCAACTATCGAATCTGAAATGAACTATCAAATTGATATCAAATATCAAATTGATCTTAACTTAAAATACAAGTAATATTCAACGACTTTATGAAACAAATTAATTTTGTTTCACTATATAATTTGACTCAAATACTAAATCTGTGACACAGCTTAAAATTTAACCCTAGCTTTTCTTTTAACAGCAAAATTTGATTAATCGGGGTTTTATTCAGTGATCCAAAATTCGAATTGATATCAACTATTGAATTGATATATGAAATTCGAATCGATTAGAAATTTCAAATCGATACGAAACAAAATACAAAACGAAATTAGTTATGAAATTCCGAAAACGAAATTATTTAATAACGTAACGTAACTAAGCAAAACAAATTTTTCAGCCATGCACATCTCTAGATATTAATGCTTCCATTTAAAATGGGCAACCACATTTACAAAATTTATGGGTAAAGGTAAAATGGAACACCTGATAATGGAAATGGAATTGAGCCAGACACTTAAAATATATAGGGCACTATTACAATCTTCACACTAAAAAAAACGGGGATGGTAAGGAGAAAAACCTGCGCCTGCAGGTTTATCCTTAGCGTCTAAATTATAACGTGATATTACTGGGCAGGCACTAAACCAGCATATTACTAGGCCTGCACCGTAACCTGGCGCTAAGCCTCAGGATGCTCGCAGCAGCGCTAAGTTCCACCGCAAGCATCACCTCCATGGAGTCCATAGGACTCCATTGAGGCTAATGCTGCGGTCACATGAATTACAGGATCTCACCTTGTGAGTAGCGATGAGCCGAACACCCCTGTGTTCGGTTCGCATTCGAACAATTTCAAAAGTTCGAGTTCGAACTCGAACGCGAACCGAACTCAATGCAAGTCAATGGGACTCGAAAGTTCGATTTTTAGAGTGCCCTCCAAGAGGGCATATATGCAAGATATTTGCCATAAAAGGTGTATTGGGGTCCTGGTAGTGCCCTGGGGGACAGGAAACAAGGACAAAAATAAAAAAAAACGTTTTTAAAGGAACAGTGAGTTTTCCATGAAATAAAGGTTAAGAATAAAAATGAAAAATTCCTTCAAATATCGTGCCTAGGAGGTCCCCATAACCTGACCGTGAAGTGGCGGATTTGTAGGATGTATAGAACCATTTAAAAACAAAAAATGACATTTCAAATGACGGTAAACGCTTTTCCTTTAATCTATTCATAAACAACTGCTTGGGGCGGCAGCCTGTATGAAAAGAGGAGACGTTTTAGGACACGCAGAACAAGTTTAGTGATTTTTTGGGCTAAATTATGGTGAAACTTATGCAGGCTTTGGATGAAAGTAACAATAGGTGCTTTAAAATTGGACCTTTAGTGTCGGCAACAGTGCCGTCACACCGTAACCTCTTTGTGGTATTGTGGAAGAGTGCAGGGTTGGACACTGCGGTCAAATATTAAAATGATATGAATCTGGTACAGGCGTCAATGCACCCAAATATTGTGCCTTTGGTGGCAGCAAGTGCTTTCACACCGTAACCCCTCTGTTGTATTGTGGAAGAGTGCAGCGGTGGACCCTGCGGTCAAATATTAAAATGATATGAATCTGGTATAGGCGTCAGTGGCAGTGCACACAAATATTGTGCCTTTGGTGGCAGCAAGTGCCTTCACACCGTAACCCCTCTGAGGTATTGTGGAAGAGTGCAGTGGTGGAGGTTTTGGTAATGCAGAAGAGATCCCCAATCTATTCAGTTACATCAGCAGCTGTAACAAAACCGGGTCAGCGATGTTTAGGCACTTGTACTGCGCTACTGTATTTGGTGAGAATCGGCGCACACCAGTAGCAACAGGAATCAAACAGAACAGGCAGGGAATACAAGTATTCCCAAGTATACAAGAAATATAACAAGTATACAAACTGATTCGGTAAGCTAGCGATGCGGGAATAAAGGCTGAGACACACTGAGCATGTAGCGACGCAGAGCGTAGAGAAGCGAAGAAGAGAAGCAAACATTTTGCAGGCTTGACTTCACTCTGCTCCGCCTCGCAGCATGTCTACACTGCATTACGTTTGCTTCTCACCGCACTGGACAGGAATCCACTAACTAAATTAAAATGTACACACAAAACCGTTTTATTTTCAAAAAGCACATGTTATATAAGCAAAAAAATAGGACTGTCTTATGACTTTTTTGATGTCACATCAACACAAATTTTGTGTCTGCACTTTATGAATGGAATAGGATATATGAGCACATGCACTTTATATGTACTTTATATGCATTTTGGACATGTGGATTATTATACACTTTGTGCTATAGGAGCAGATTTTTACGCATGACTTAAAGATTTATCACCATTGTTGTTGCTTATTTTGCACAAGGTTGTTCATTTGCACAGAATTGCTATTTGCACAATACTAGTGTAACATTGACTCACTTGAGTACTTTTATCGATCACCACCTCATAAATAGAGTTGAGCCATAATATCAGCATTTAGAAATACTCATCTAGATTGCTCCATATTTGGAAGCACCCACTGCGCCACTAGAACCCTTACCCTTTTCTGTTAATTTAATAGGAATAGTATAAAAATATAAAAAAAAGATAGCCCCTGATCATATATGTTATAGGGACATGGAGTGTTGTGTATAGAGTAGGGATGCATTCATACCACACACAGACATATACGTATATATCAACACGCAGACCTATATATACGTATTTATCAACACGCAGATATATATATATACAAGTATAATAACAAGTATAATAATTAATAAAAGTTTTATTCTATGTTCCCGGGGACATTTTAAAATGTCCTTGGATTTTTTTTTTTTAAATGTGTCGCCTTACCTTAGCCTGGTGGTGAGGGGGGGCTCCCTGGATCCTGGTTGTGGGGGGGGGTCTGCCGTGGCCGCAGGTGCAGTGGCTCCCTCCCTGCGCCGCCTGTCTCTGCCACATACACCCGGGCGGCTGCATGCTCGCAGCTCTGTCATCCGGCGGCCGCATGCTCCTCAAGGGTATCCTTGGGAGGCCCCGGCAGGTTGTCCTCTACAGTGCCTGATTAGAGGGCCGTGTCTCCCTGATGTTTTAACAGGAATGTTTTATCCCATAGGCTTCAATGTTAAAAATATTCCCGTTTTAATTCAATATCTAATAAACCGTTGCTTATAATATTCTGCAGTAAAGAGTCTCTTTATTTCTAGATTTTTTAGTATTTTTAAGCATTTTTTATACTTTTTTCAAAAAAAAATGTTCTTTTCGACTTTTGGCGAACGTCCCTAAAAGTTCGAAGTTCGCAAACTTTCGAACGGCCGATGTTCGAATCGAACTCCAAACAGATCGAACCGAACAGCTCATCCCTACTCATGAGATCTGGCAGGTCAGTGTAGTGATCTACAGAGGGACACTGGGGGACTTTTTTCTCCCAGTCTCTCACTGTTCCCGGGGCAAGAAGAGGCGGATGGAGCCTCCCTTCTCGCCGCAGGATGGGAGGTGTATATGTGATTTTTGGGAGGGTTTCTGCTGCTGCCGACTGATTCTGCACAAGCAGAATCAGTTAGCACCAGGTCCTAGCTGTGGTTAACTTTCACGTTAACCACAGTAGGATGATAATTAGCGTTAGGACTTTTTAATCTTAATGCTAATTAACACTTTGCGCTCCCCATGTTAAGCATTGGGAGCGCAAATTACAGTAAGCTTGCGCTGAAAAGCTCAAGATCCGAATCGCTGATGTTTTTTTTAACCTGTTAGCATTCGGATGTAATATGGTCCGCCCATGCAAGGGCAACCATTGCTAACGTTAACGCTCACACAGGAGAATGTGGTTTTACTATGGCAAACTTCAGGGAAATACATAGCCTCAAGTACGTTGAAGCTACTGTGAATCTTTTATTTAGTGAACTGCTACTGTCCATATTATTGAAGCATAGCACCCTATTCAGGATAGGAATCTGCTCCTCCCTCACTTTACTAAAAGACAGAAAGGAAGTTAACTTTTCCAATGATATACAGGTGGCTTCGCATTGTAGTGAAGGTATGATAAGCAAAACATTAATAATTTCATAAGACTGATTCGAGTCATCTAATGTCCTGTACAAGAGTTAAATACAACAATTCAATATTGTTCCTATATATGTATTTTAGTTTTAAGACAGGTGTAACAAGAGGTATAGGCAAGTGGAGAATTAGTTCACTGATTCTTCAAAGTGAGGAGATTTGATAATCTACCAATGGCATTTGAGTCATGGGTGTGCTATAAAATAATGTAAAACAAATAATTCCACATGTTTTTCTGTAAAATATCATACACATTTTATTGGAAGTCACAAGTATAAAGATTCCCATAGGGTCATGTGATGAGACTTATACTGTATGAAGGTGTATTTTCATAATTCCATCTCATAAATGGTAAGAATAGAACATACTTTTCTTTTCTCCAGCCTGTTCCCACTATGTATGAATTGAGTAACCTTAGCATTTATTATACAGCTTATCTTACACATGTCCTCTATTATATATCTGGCATCATGGAGACAATGTCATTTTTATTGTGTAGACAAGAAAAGGGAGAAAACATAAAATTAAAATATTAATAATAAAAATAGAAAAACCCTTAGGAACCTATTTCATACTTGAATTTAAGCTAAGCGCTCAAGCAATTAGCTTAATTATTTCAAAACCAATTTCAAGACTCAGCTTGCGTTTTGGACATCACGCCTGCTTACTGTACATTAACGTTGTCTATATTTTATATGGGAGACGTTAATGTGCTCCTACAGATGACTAACAACAACCTATTTCAAGCTAGCTTGACCTTCTTTTGTGCCTTACATTATTGAGCAAAAGAATAACATGTTGTAAAGCAGGGGTCATCAAATTTGGCCCTCCGGATGTTTTGGAACTACATCTCCCATGGGGCTCAAGCTAACCTAATAAGTGCCTGAGCATCCTGGGGGAGGGTTGTAGTTCCAAAACATCTTGGTGGCCACGTTTGATAACCCCTGTTGTAAAGGCTGGTGTTAAGTTACTTCACATCTGCTAAATCACTTAACATAATAATTTAAACCCACCACAAAAATCAAATGTCTCAAATCTCTTGGGGGAGAGCGTGGCATGATCCACCACTTCTTGGTATATAGGACACAAGGTCACCCATTTAGACTGGACGAAAGGGAATTTGTCACATCCTCGGCACCTGCAGGCCTTTGGGGGGGTCTGGGCACTCGGCGGCATCGCTGGCTGGCCGGGTGCCAGGAGTTCCAGCCGTTTGTGTGCCTGGAGGGTAAGGGCGCGGCGTGATGACACGGAGCCGCCGGCCTTAAATGCAGAGTGAACTCATCGCCCTGACGTGGAGTTAGTTCCCACATCGCTTGGTGTATTCACTTCGTTGATTTACTGATTACATTGCTCTGTTGCCGAATCGAATTGCTTGAGGACCCTGATTGTTGCTGACTCGGACAGCCTTCTTGATCATTCTCTTTCTGACTATGTTTGTATGTGTATTGTGCCCAAAGCAGATTCAGAGTGTATGTTGAATTTGCACCATGCTGACTCATAGTGTATAACTATTTTTGCATACCTTGATACAGAGTACAGATGTGTCAGGCTCGCGCCACGATGGAGCCACGGCGGGGCCTTATGGTTTATTTTCCCAAGCGCTGGTGTAGAGCAAATCAGGCAGGCACAGGAAGCTGTATAAGTATATTAAGTGTATTCCAGAAGGTAAGCATACAGCAACAGTCTTATACACACTAGCAGAGTATTGAAAACAAAGACAAGTCTTTCTGCACAGAGGTAGTGTCTTGAAGCACCAGGGATAGTGGGCTATGCATTGTCCACCAAGTAGGAACCAGGAGCTCTTCGCAAAATGTACCTTTAGTGCAGGATGGTGGAGCGGAGCTTAAAAGCTGATATCCACAGGTGTAGTATCTATACACCAGGGATAGTGGGCTAGGCAGTGTCCGCTACAAACAGGATCCACAGGGTGGGAACCAGGAGCTCTTCGCAAAGGTACCTGGAGAGCAGGCTGCAATGCAGGCAGATGCAAGCTGGAACACTTGAAGGCACAAAAGATCACAATACAGAGGATAATAGGGAATACGACAAACTAAGGGAGAGGGGGGTCACAGGACCTCACAGAAAGCAGGATGGGGAACA
Organism: Leptobrachium leishanense; assembly: GCA_009667805.1. Taxonomy (NCBI): domain Eukaryota; kingdom Metazoa; phylum Chordata; class Amphibia; order Anura; family Megophryidae; genus Leptobrachium; species Leptobrachium leishanense. Next base: position 186,042,959 of record CM019063.1, read on the forward strand.
CAATGAGAGATCCCTGAGAGGAGGGTATGTCCAGGTTATATGCACAGCCACAGAATCAGAGCAGGAATTAACCCTTAGGTGGATACAGACAGGGAGTAATGGAAAGCCAGACTGGCCACAGCAGGTTCCCAGGGCTGAGGCATGACAATATGTCTGTACTGCATAGCACTGACTCTGATAATCCACCGATCTGCCCGGTTGCTGAACCGGAGTGTATGAGAACCTTGTTTGTTGTCAACTCTGCCTGTACGAAAACCCTCTCTGTTGCCAACTCTGTTCTCATTATTGTTGGTCTCTCTATTCTCCCTGCCTGTGAGTGAAACGGTTAGTGGTCCCGACCATTCAAGTATCGGAGGGTCTAGAAGTCTGTCCAAAAGGATTCCCACCACGGTTGTGAGGGTTGAGCGGGACAGCGAACGTGACAGAATTCATCCTAAAGAATAGGAAGGGTTATTTTACAGTGAGAATAAAGCTGTGAATTCTCTGCCTGTTGAGGTGGTTGGGTCAGAGCCTGTACAGACTTTTAAAAAACAACTAGATGACTTCCTGCAAAACAGACTATTAAGGGTTATAATATTTAATTTGTGGGCAAAAGCTGCTTGATCCAAAGAGGAATCTGACTGCCATCTGGGGAAGAAGAAGGAAATTTTCCCCAGTGTGTTGCATAATATTGGCGAGCGCTTCAGATTGAGTTTTTTGCTTTCTTTTGGATCAAGAGCGGTAGGTGATGTGAAAGGCTGAGCTCGATGGAAGCACATTTTTTCAGCCTGTGTAACTATGTAACCTTGGTATAATCATTGCGAAACTGATTGTTAAGCTCCGCATTACTAAGGTTTTTAGTAACGTTTTCAAATAAAAGAATATACAACTGTCGTTCAGTTACCGCATTTATCTCAGATGATGGACCCCAACAGCACAAAACAGCAATAAAACATAAGTTAAATAAAATCACACTGCTTTGATCCATGTAATGTTCAGTGCAATATATATAATGCAATGTGAGCTCAGCAGAAAATGTTGAGGTCTGTTAATTATTATAGAGCAATTACCATAATTGTAAAATACACAGATGTTCTGTGTTAGTCAGATCATTTATAACATGAATATCTAATTGTGACTCCAAAATCTTAAGCAAGAAAGTGAAGAATTTAATAAATCGTCATTTCCTAGAGATATTTATGGGGTATTGTGACACATCATTTTCATAAAGAAATACTGGACATGGTCTCTGGAAAGATGTGGAAAGAAGGTAACCCTGGTCTCATTGAAGCCACTGAGTGAGCTTGTCATCTTAAGGAATTTACAAAACCTGCAAGCGCTTTGTGCTGTCATGTTCATGGTGCCAAGGCAGAGCTTAAATGCAGGTGGCAAAACCAATACAGGCAGGATATGGTTGAAGATAGGGGACTTATTTGCAGGATGAAGTAGAAGGTGGGAAACACAAAGAAAATCTCTCGGTTGTGGCAACGCAAATAGGTAAATTCACAGCAGGACACATAAAAAATACTGGGAAATGACTCGTCTGTGTACGGTTATCATACTAATAAAGATTCATTTGTATTGGATATCAGTGTGATTCATTGTTATTGCTACCTAAATTCACAGCAAGGGTAACACAGGTCCTACAGCTAAAGTCCAGGATTGCACCATGTACAGATGACATTGCAGAAGGGGGGAGTCACTTAAACAGCAAGTCCAGGAGTAAGAAGCCTGATTAGGAAATACCTGAGGCTTCACTTTTGATTTCAAAGTCAGATGCAGGAAAGGTGCTGCTAGGGTTCATGCCGCTGCAGAAGTAGTAAGGGCTTGGGTCTTCTTGTGTCTTTTCCATACCTTCAAGATCTGGCATGGTTCGTGACAGGTTCCATGTATGGCCATATTCACAAGTCTTACCCATATAGTGGGCATCTACAAAAGTTTGACTTCAATGTGAAGCTTTGATACTAGGCAAAATTGTGCATTATACCAGGGCATTAAATAATTTTTGTTTCTTTCATTCGGACCACTTTTATGACTCTAAGTAAAAACCATTATGGGCCGCTTGGAAACAACATGATCGATGGTGATCGAATCTGAAGGTAATACCACACAACATAGCAACTCACACTGTTGGACTGGTGAGGATTATAAGGATTTGAAGGACTCCCTCATTTTACAAGAGAATATCTAAGATAAAAAGGGGCAAAGGGCTTAAATATTAACCCAATGCACCTCCCCCCATCTACTCCCAGTTTTTTCCTTGAAGAAAGTTGAATACGGATTTTGTTTCTCCAGTACCTGGCACTCCTTCAGCACTGTTCTGGTATGACAGTCTCTGCATCCTTTGCAGCAATGATGTCAGTGAGCTGGATTAAACCATACAGTCAATCCAATGGCTCTCCGTGCATCTGCATGGAGATGCATGGGCTAATTCCCTGGAGGACTGTGCAGCATAGGTTAATTTGTCATTTTTTGTGTTAGGGAAAAAAAGCTTCTCATTTGGAAGCCTTGTGAGGCACCCATCAGAGGGGGACACTCAGACAGCAATGATAATTTAAAATACAATAAATGGATATGGTATGTGGTATATAGTGTCCCTTTCCATCCTCCGGAAACACTGCCAGATTGTATTATATGGATTATGTCTATGCCATTTGTCAATTCTAATCCTTTATCAAAAATATACACTGGAAATCATTAAATATTATCTCGAATACTGTATGTGTTATTATCTGAACAATTTTCATGTTTATTTCATTTCCTTCAGTTGTGCCACTTATTCTTGTTACTTACAGGGTTATTCAGAGAGAGGTGAAAACCAGGAGAATGACTGGAGAAGTGATAATTCTAGGTCAAAAAAGCCGATTTGGAAAGTGAGATAAATGGGAGAATTTTTCTGGTTTGGCTATTTTGACCTAGAATTTTCACTTCTCCAGTCATTCTCCTGCTTTTCACCGCACTCTGAATAACCCTGTAAATTATGTTATTAATGACATTCTCTGATACTGCTTTTAAAAGAGAAGTAGTGGTGCATATAACCGGTAATTATCAGTACTTATTGTGGTCTTCGGTGCTATTGGCCTATGACGCGGCTTAATCTCCTACCATTTCTCAGGAAATAATGCAATGGAGCCAGCACTCCAGTTAAAAGGTTGGTTTATTGGAGGCGAGCTTCCAATAAACCAACCTTTTAGTTGGAGTGTCTGGCTCTATTGCTTTATTCTCTCAAATACTGACACACCTACTGAATCTGAAACTTAGTATTTTATTAGAATGCTGGTTCCCAAATTTTTCATCAAGTACCACTTACATGCCAAGTCACATAAAACTTTTTTTGTGAGAACAGGCAAGTAATGTAGTTAGTTAATTGTGTCGTTAAAAGTCATCTGAGTTTTTATAGACATTTAGAAAAATGATGTGTTGAGTCAGAACTGTTCTGAATCCATTTGTTAGGAACTAGCAAATGATCTTTAACAGACACTTGATACATAGAGCTCAAAAGCCAAATGAGAAATAACAGTATTATACTATCACATTCCCTAAATTGCTATGACTAGGACGGTATATAGTGATCCATTATACATGATACATTCAGGAGCTTTTTAGCCAAAGAACAGCTACTATGTGTTTAATATATCTTGGTTCATATTTTAGCTAAAATAAACTGTGTACTCGTATACAGTATCTCACAGAAGTGAGTACACCCCTCACATTTTTGTAAATATTTTATATCTTTTCATGTGACAACACTGAAGAAATGACACTTTGCTACAATGTAAAGTTGTGAGTGTACAGCTTGAATAACAGTGTAAATTTGCTTTCCCCTCAAAATAACTCACACAGCCATTAATGTCTAAACCGCTGCCAACAAAGGTGAGTACACCCCTAAGTGAAAATGTCCAAATTGGGCCCAAAGTGTCATTATTTAGTGTGGCCACCATTATTTTCCAGCACTGCCTTAACCCTCTTGGGCATGGAGTTCAACAGAGCTTCACAGAATGCCCCTGGAGTCCTCTTCCACTCCTCCATGACGACATCACGGAGCTGGTGGATGTTAGAGACCTTGCACTCCTCCACCTTCCATTTGAGGATGCCCGACAGATGCTCGTTAGGGTTTAGGTCTGGAGACATGCTTGGCCAGTCCATCACCTTTACCCTCAGCTTCTTTAGCAAGGCAGTGGTTGTCTTGGAGGTGTTTTGGGGTCGTTATCATGTTGGAATACTGCCCTGCTGCCCAGTCTCCGAGGGGACGGGATTATGCTCTGCTTCAGTATGTCAAAGTACATGTTGGCATTCATGGTTCCCTCAATGAACTGTAGCTCCCTAGTGCCGGCAGCACCCATATAGCCCAGACCATGACACTCCCACCACCATGCTTGATTGTAGGCAAGACACACTTGTCTTTGTACTCCTCGCCTGGTTGCCGCCACACAGGCTTGACACCATCTGAACCAAATAAATTTATCTTGGTCTCATCGAGCCACAGGACATGGTTCCTGTAATCCAGGGGTCTCAAACTCACGGCCCCCCAGATGTTTTTGCCTTCAAGTCCCAGAATGCTTTGAATCCAATAGATGGCCAGGGAATCATGGGAGTTGTAGTTCAGAAGCATCAGGGGGGCCAGAGTTTGAGACCCCTGCTGTAATCCATGTCCTTAGTCTGCTTGTCTTCAGCAAACGGTTTGCGGGCTTTCTTGTGCATCATCTTTAGAAGAGGCTTCCTTCTGGGACGACAGCCATGCAGACTAATTTGATGCAGTGTGCGGCTTATAGTTCGTTGTTATTTGTAGGCAAAAAAAAATATACATGGCTGCTATGTTTCTCCTTTGACACAGAAAATGCAAAACATGTAAATCAGGGATATCATACTCCCAAATGTTGATGTACTGCAGTTCTTAGAATTATTGGAATGCAATAGATGGCCAGAGTATCATGGGAGTTGTAGTTCAGGAACATCGGGGGAGGGGGCAGGGTCTGAGATCCCTGATGCAAACTAACAATAGAAAGACTTTCCTATAACTCATTACATTTTCTTTTTCAATTCCAATGGGATATTTGAAGCTCTCTTCTCAAAATGAAACATTACTCTGATATTATTATGTATAGAAGAATTTGTTCTGCTCATCAATAAACTACTTTTACTACCTGACAAGGTGAAGGTACAGTCATTCTTTCTTACACTTTCTAAATCACATTGAATGTATAAAAAGAAATTACTTTCCCAGTATATAAAATATGTGTGACAACCTTTTTGATGTCTGTCTCCTTTTTACTGATGGCCTGTGATGAACATTTAGGCCCGCGTCAGACGAGCGCACTTTTCACGTCCGTCTGACCGTACTGTTTGCTGTCCGTTGTAGCTTTTCAAAGGAATCAATAGAGAACAACACACGAAGCACGTGCGCACTTTTTCACGCGTGTGCAACGCATGTTGCAACGGACGCCAAAATGGCATCAATGTGAAAAAGCTAGACGGACGTAGAGAAACAACTGCATACAGTTTTTTTTTTCTTTTTCTCGACATCAGTCAAAATTAACTGATACAATGTAACCACAATCTCATCAGTTAAAAAGTACGTCCGTTACTGTGCGCAGTCAGTGCGCTCGTCTGACCCCAGCCTTAGCCCATAAGGTTGGTCTTTAAAGTTTTCTCCTCTCCTCATTTTTACCACCAGTATTGAAAAAAAATGGGGTTAATGACACATGCATGGGCAGCCCTTATCATTAGGGTATGCACACACACAGGTCTATTCAAAGAAAGGTGAAACTCAGGAGAATGACTGGAGAAGTGCAAATTCTAGGTCAAAATAGCCAAACCAGAAAAATTCTTCCATTTATCTCACTTTCCAAATCGGCTATTTGGTCTAGATTGTTCTCTTCTCCTGCCAGTTCTCCTGGTTTTCAACTTTCTCTGAATAACCCTCTCAGTAAATGCATCACTCACAATCTAAAAAAATTTTTTTTTATTCCCTGCTCCTTATCGTGAACCAAGTATGAAACATAAAACAATGTTACTAGTGACAACAAAGGTTGACAACTATGACCAATTCACGCGGTACTAAATAGAAATTGGTGTTACTGTCACAGTATCAATATAGGGTGCACAGAAAATGCACCCAATAACCACTTGCAAACTGTATCTAGTCAGTCATTTTCATAGGCGAGCGCAGCCTATTGTATTAGGGTGTGCACCCAAAAGTTCAAACACACACACATATACATTACATATATATATATAAACACACATATTCCTGCACCCTTATGCAAACATACACAGACACACACTCACGCATTCAGCCAAACTATATCATTACTATAGGGGTCATTCGCAGAGCGCCGAAATGTCGCCGACTGTTATTCCCTGCACTTCGGGGAATCAAATTACCCCACCCTGTGGTGAACTCATCATTCACCGCAGGGCCCCCAAAGTGCAGGGAATCAGCCACTCGCAAAAGGAACCAGGACGCCGCGATCGGCCGGAGGTGACTGCGAGAGGACAGCAAGGGTGCGCAGGGACAGGTATGTAACAGCCCAGGTCTGGCTCGGGGTTACTGCTTTCAGCATTGAAATTTAACCCCGAGCCACACTCAGGAAAACCGCCAGGGGGCTGAATAAATGCACCGATTTTGACATATAAAAATATGTCAAAATCAGACCGCCAGGGAGGTTAACCTCTTGCTGCCAAGCACCAATATTTAGTCTCCTACCTGCATCCCACGATGCTTTATTCACTATTCTTACTTTGTGCAGTGCAGGCAGAAGATATAGTGGCGATTCTAGGAGCAATACCAGCTTTTTGGGTGCAGGGTAAGGGGGCAACGCCGGGCTGAGACAAGGACACAGGTGCCGAATTTTACGCACAGCAGCCTGTTTAAAGACAAATACGTGCATTTACACACACAGCCATACAGTGCAGTGTGTATGAGCATATCACAGAATCCACAGCAATAAAACCCCCAGCCATGTGCAGTGTGTATGAGCATATCACAGAAATCACAGGAATAAAACACCCAGCAATGTGCGATGTGTATGAGTGTATCACAGAATCCACAGCAATAAAATTCAGTAATGTGCAGTGTGTATGAGCCTATTACTCGGGGTTTTATTGCTGTGGATTCTCTGATAGGCTCATCCACACTGCACATTACAGGGGTTTTTATTGCTGTGTACTTTGTGATATGCTCAAACACTGCACTTTACTGGGGGTTTTACTGCTGTGGACTTTGCACATTACTGGGGGTTTTATTGATGTGGATTCTGTGATACGCTCATACAAACTGCACATTGCTGTGGGTTTTATTGCTGTGGATTCTGTGATACGCTCATACACACCGCACATGGCTGGGGTTTTCATTGCTGTGGACTTTGTGATACGCTCTTAAACTCTGCACTTTAGTGGGGGTTTTATTGCTGTGGATTCTGTGATACGCTCATACACACCGCACATTGCTGGGGTTTTTATTGCTGTGGATTCTGTGATACGCTTATACACACTGCACTTTGCTCGGGGTTTTATTGCTGTGGATTCTGATAGGCTCATACACACTGCACATCACAGAATCCACAGCAATAAAACCCCAGTAAGGTGCAGTGTGTATGAGCGTATCACAGAATCCACAGCAATAAAACCCCCAGCAAAGTGCCCAGTGTATATTAGTGTATCAAAGTCCACAGCAATAAAACCCCAGTAATGTGCAGTGTATATGAGTGTATCAAAGTCCACAGCAATAAAACCCCAGTAATGTGCAATGTATAAATATTTTAAATACAAAAGTTGCCCCCTCTCCTGCTTACCTTTCTTTTTGCAGGGAGGGGGTTGAGTATTGCGGGTCCAGAAGGAGGGGTCGAGGAGGGGGAACCCAGCTGGCTGCATCCCATGGGCAGCCACCGGGACCCTTCCTCGCCGCAGGCCTGGCGGCAGCCTCTGCTTCCTTGGTGGTCCGGTGTGGCTGTGGGGGTGCTGCATTGCGATCTGTGCTTCACGCACAGACCGCAGAGCACGTCCCACAGTGAGTAACTGGACGCGAGCTGAGCTCGGGCAAAATCACAGGTGACCTGTCACCTGACCGCCGGCGCTCTGAAGCAGTCAGTGAGCACCGGCGGTCAGGTAACAGGTCATCAGCGATCGCCGGCGTTCGCTTCCAGTCACTCACTGTGGGACGTGCTCTGCGGTCTGTGCGTGAAGCACAGATCGCAATGCAGCACCCCCACAGCCACCAGACCACCAGGGAAGCAGAGGCTGCCACCAGGCCTGCGGAAATGAAGGGTCCTGGTGGCTATCCATGGGATGCGGCCAGCCGGGACCTAGAGTGTTCCGCTGGCCTGTGGGGTGTGCCGGGGCCGGCATTAGGGTGTGCCCAGGTACACCCGGCACACCCCGTGCGTACGCCTATGGTCATTTTCTTGCCTTGTATTTTTGATCAAGAACCAGATAAGAAACATTAGAAAAAGTTTAAATGAGGACCTAGAAGGTGATCAACGTTGATTCTTTCACTTAAAATATGAAGGAGGATAAGTTTGCCCTTGTGGTGTAGTTGGGGAGCAACCTGCTTCCTGACAGATTGCAGATACTTCACTTATCAGTCTCTTATAGCCTAATGTCTGTATATTTCATATAGGGAGCAGCATTTACACAATAGTAACACAATTTATGTCCCTATAGTTTGTATGATACTATGAGTAACAGATAAAGAGACATTTACAGTTTTATTCATTCAGTTGGAAATGTCACCAACATTTTGGCGCTCTCCTGTTCTCTGAACTTGGGAGTCCGATTCGCCCACCCTGTGGTGAAATCAGCTTTCACCGCAGGGTCCCCGAAGTGCAGGGAACAAGCCGTTGAATGCATCCGAAAAACCACTGCAAAACTGCTGAAATCCCACCAAAACGATTTGAAAACACACCGAATCTATTCAAAACACACCGAATCGATCTGAAAAAACCTTGAAAACCCGTCAAATGCATCTGACAATCCACCGCAAAACTGCCGAATCGCTACGTAAAAAAGTCGAAGACCCGCCGAACAAAGTGCCAACCAGCTGCCGGAAAAAGCAGACAACCCGAAGAATTGGTAAAAAAAAAAAAGCAACTTTTAAAAGGTACTTGCAAAAAAACTACTGCACGAAAATGCCTGGAAATAATATATAAGGTCATATGAATAATAATAAAAAGATCTTATACAGAATTTTTTTGAAAAAAAGAAATCTGGATTTTTTTTGCCGAAAAATTCCTACAGAATCTGAAAAAATAAATAAACAAAGAGACTTTGTGCAAAGAATAAACGGTGGAAAAAATAGTTGATGAAACCAGGGAATATTTTTTACATCGAAACCCATGAGATTCACCTGATTAAACCTGCCGAATGAAACCACCGAAGATCAGGGCATTTCACTGATATTTCTCTGCTGGTCGGTGTTCTCTGTAATAGATTAACCATTATTTCTCTATGGGGACTTTCACTGCCGCTAAAGATCACTGTATGTCGTTGACAATTCGCCAAAATTTGGCGAACTGCCAGCTTTTTGAATAGTCGTATGGCCACAAAATTGCACCGTTTGTGGAAATTCACTGTTCGGTGCAATTTTGGGGCCAGATCGGCTCTCTTTGAATAACCCCTTAAAAGTATTTGTAGGATACAGTCATCAAGTTTTTGGTTTTATATATTTTTTTAACTCTTCCAATGTGAACTAGTAGGATCATGATCAGAAAATAGACTTTTTTGATGATATGTGCTAGAAAGTGTGATGTGATTCTATCGTTTACACTGTAAGCAGAACTTGATCTTGGACTTGTCAAGAATTTAAAAACTCAATTTGACAGATTGATTCTATTTTTAATAAGGACGAGTCATCTGTTTCTGTATTTCAGCCTTCGGTTTGTGTTTATTGCGTGCTAGTTATGGGTACAATATGTCTCTTATTGTTCAACACTCAAAAACATGGTTAATTCGCTGGATTCCTGTAAGACTAAGCACAAATCAGAACATAACCTTCAGCTAGTCAAACTGTGACTGTACTGGGACCTTGGTACATCATATTCAAAGGCTCTGTCGAGCTACTCAGTTCTTTGTTTATCTCCTATTTATTTTAGTATATTAATTTTTAAACTACGAATGTCAACTACGTGATCTACTAAAACCACGAGTATGACAATTTAACTTTGTCCTTATGTGGTGTTGGATATGAGATGGTTTACAATCTGTAGCAGCCTGAAACATGTTTTCAAAGATTTTAAGGAGTATTTGAATATCCAGCACATGAAACTTGATCTATAATTATTCTAGGTCTATGACTCACTAGCCATTATTCAGAGAGAGACGATCTGGCCCTGAAATGTCACCGAGCAAGGAATTTCCCCGTACGGTGCCATTTCAGGGCCATTCGGCTATTCAGAGAGAAGGCAGTTCGCCAAATTTTGGCGTACTGCCTGGTCGAAGGCAGTGAAATCCCCCATAGAGAAGCAATGGTCAATCTGTTCAGAGAACACTGAACAGCAGTGAAAAGTTGCCAAATTGCCCTGCTGTTCGGTGGTTTCATTCGGCAGGTTTATTCAAACAAACCCCATAGGCTTCAATGTTAAAATATTCCAGTTTTTAGTCAATATCTAATAAACCGTTTATTATTTTAATCTGCAGTAAAAATACACTTTATTTTTTTTTTTAGGATCTTTTAGGCATTTGTCGACAAAAATTCTTTCAGTTTTTTTGAAAAGCGTTTTTTTTCTGTAACAGACCTATTTATTATCGGTCATAGGATCTTATATGTCATTTTCAGACATTTTCGTTCAGTACTTTTTTTGCAAACAGTGTTTCAATTTTGACACTTTCCATCGTAGTCTTTTTTTTTTTAACCTGTCCGGCCGCTTGGCGGCTTTCTCCTGCGGCTTGTCTGCGCTGTGCTCAGCGGCTCATCGGCTGCGTTTGGCACCTGTCTGATGTGTTTTTAGTGGATGTTTGGTGGGTTGGTGGCGGCGGGCAACGGGTTTGCGGTGATGGACGGCTGGTTTGCGGCAGCGACAGGCAGGTTTGTGGGAGCATTCGGCGGCCGATTCCCTGCACTTCAGGGACCCTGCGGTGAATGCTGAATTCACCACATGGTGGGGAAATATTATTGCCCGAAATTCAGGAAATGGGGGGAACAAGAGAGGTGCTCACTGTCTCTGAATAACCCCCACTGTCTTTTAATAATCTGAAACGCGCAGGTACTGTATAGGTGAACATCCTCTAAAATGGCTTCACTGATTCATTGTCACAGTTGCACCATGCATTCCACTAGCTTAAATTCTCTACCTTTTGCCTTTTAACACTGTTTGTAAATTACCTTCTATCCATCTGAAAAAAATCATTTGTCCACTTCTATGGAACTGACCTTATAATTTATAACATTGTGCCATACTTGAGGTTGCTACATATTGAATTGCCAGAGTATGAAGACAGACCTCCAACAGGTTTTTAATACAGAAATATAATACTATACGGAACAAGTGTAACTTTAAAAAAAAAAAATGATTCTTCTCAGAATAGAGCAAAGAAAAACCAGACAATAGAAATACAGAAGAGATTGCACTGACAGTGTACACTTATGCCCAAGAATAGTGGAAGCAAAGTACAGGACAGATTTTTCAGTGTTTTTAACTATATTCTTAAAATAGAGAAAATGCCATTTTGTAATGTCAGCCAATCAAGTATTACTATAGTACTAGATCACAATTTATTTTTGTATCACTGAATTCCTATGCCAAACAAATTGTATACTGAGGTGAAAATGAGATAAAATATATGCTAAGCATCATAGGCATGCGCACATGGTGTGCCGCGTGTGCCTGGGCACACCCTAATGCTGGCCCGTGGCACATTCTGGGTCCCGGCTGGCCGCATCCGATGGATAGCCGACGGGGCCCCTCCCCTCCGCAGGCCTGGCAGCAGCCTCCGCTTCCCTGGTGGTCCCTGTGGTTTGTGGGGTGCTGCACTGCAATCTGTGCATAGCACACAGACCGCAGAGCACTTCCCACACTGACAGGAGCGCCATCAGCGATCGCTCATAACCTGTCACCTGACCGCCGTCGCTCTGACACAGTCATTGAGCGCCGGCAGTCAGGTGACAGGTCATCAGCGATCGCTGGCGCTCGTGTCAGTGTGGGAAGTGCTCTGCGGCAGGGGTCAAGTCCTGGGAAAAAAAGTGAGGGAACTCACCCACGAATTCCACAACCCCTAATACCTGAAGAAAATATATATATATTACGAGTATAGCAGTACGTGGCATTTTTATTGGGTTAGCATTACATTTAAAAGACAAGCTTTCAAGAGTGTAAACTGGAAACTATACTGATCAGTGAAAGGTATCACTACGTACAGGTATACTCGTGATTGTGGCAACTGGACTAATGCATTTTATATATATATCTCCAGGCACAGACCCCCCCCCGAATTATATACACAGCGCTGAATCCACAGAATAACATACACAGCACTGAGCCCCCAGGATAATATACACAGCACTGAGCCCCCAGAATAATATGCACAGCACTGAGCCCCCAGAATAATATGCACAGCACTGGTTATATGGATATATTTTCCCCAGTTCACATGGATATAATTGCCCCCAGCTCATATGGGTATATATTGCCCCCAGCTCGTATGGATAATGCCCCCCGCTCTCATGGATAATGCCCCCCAGCTCTCATGGATAATGCCCCCAGGTCTCATGGATAATGCCCCCCGCTCTCATGGATATTGCCCCCCAGGTCTCATGGATATTGCCCCCCAGGTCTCATGGATATTGCCCCCCAGGTCTCATGGATATTGCCCCCCAGGTCTCATGCATATTGCCCCCAGGTGTCATGGAAATTGCCCCCAGGTCTCATTGATTGTGCCCCCAGGTCTCATAGAAATTGCCCCCAGGTCTCATGCATATTGCCCCAAGTCTCATGGATATTGCCCCCCAGGTCTCATGGAAATTGCCCCAGGTCTCATGGATATTGCCCCCCAGGTCTCATGGAAATTGCCCCCAGGTCTCATGCATATTGCCCCCCAGGTCTCATGGATATTGCCCCCCAGGTCTCATGGAAATTGCCCCCAGGTCTCATGGAAATTGCCCCCCAGGTCTCATGCATATTGCCCCCCAGGTCTCATGGAAATTGCCCCCAGGTTTCATTGATTGTGCCCCCAGGTCTTATGGATATTGCCCCCCAGGTCTCATGGATATTGCCCCCGTGTCATGGATATTGTCCCCAGCTCACCTCTGCTTCTTCTGTGGCTGCTGCCGCTGCTGCTGCCGCTACCGCCGCCGCACATTGCAGGCGGCCGCGTGCTTCCTGCTTCAACGCCGCTGACAGGAAGTGAATCCGAGCGGCTCCACTTCCGGTCAGCGGGCCGTTCTAACAGGATGCACGCGGCCCCCGGCAATGTGCGGCGGCGTTCGGGCTCGGGCCCCCGCTGTGGGAGAAGTGCGGGAACGCCATTCCCGCGCGTTCCCGCTCGACTCGAGCCCTGCTCTGCGGTCTGTGCGCTATGCGCAGATCGCAGTGCAGCACCCCACAAACCACAGAGACCACCAGGGAAGCGGAGGCTGCCGCCAGGCCTGCGGAGGTGAGGGGTCCCGGCGGCTATCCATCGGATGCGGCCAGCCGGGTTCCTCCTCCTCAACCCCCTCCTCTGTGCCACTGGACCAACAATGAGTCATATTCAACCCTCATATTCAACTCAATCATTGCTGTGATTCTGATACGCTCATACACACTGCACATTACTGTGGGTTTTATTCCTGTGGAGCTCTGGGATATGCTCATACACACCGCACATTACTGTGAGTTTTATTGCTGTGAAGCTCTGTGATACGCTCATACACACTGCACATTACTGTGGGTTTTATTCCTGTGGAGTTCTGGGATACGCTCATACACACCACACATTACTGTGAGCAGGGCCGTCTTTAGCGCAGGGCAAAAGGGGCAGCTGCCCTGGGCCCAGTCAGTGTTATGGGGCCCAAAGCAGCTGCTCTTGAGCCCGCAAAAATCGTGGTGTCACAGGCTGCCTCCCCTCCGTGGTGATGGTGACAAGTGACCACCACAGCGAGGAGGTGAGGCCGCACGAGAGAGGGATGCATCTTGGGAGCTGCGTTTGGCTCCTCCCCTTCTCTTCAACATGCAGTTCCCCCGCAAGAAGATCCTGGATTCAGGAAGCAGTCAGTGCTCTGCCCTGCCAGGCCAGCCTGTCTGAGAGCTACAGCAGCATGAAGTAAGAAGCAGGGCTCTGCTTACAAGACCCCCTGCTCCCCCACCCTCCAGCTTGTCTATGTCACATGTTAATTTGTATATAGATGGTGTGTGTGTGTTGTGTAAATTATGTATATATATGTGTCTGTGTGATGTGTAGTTTATGTATATATAATGTGTGTTAGTGTAAATTGTGCATATATGATGTGTGTGATGTGTAGATTATGTATATATATATGTGTATGTGTGTGATGTGTAGATTATGTATATATGTGTGTGATGTGTAGATTATGTATAATATATATATATATATATATATATATACATATCTACACATCACACATCACACAGACACACATATATACATATCTACACATCACACACACAATATATATTATATATATATACATAATTGTTGTGTGATGTGTAGATTATGTATATATGTGTGTGATGTGTAGATTATGTATATATGTGTGTCTGTGTGATGTGTAGTTTATGTATATATAATGTGTGTTAGTGTAAATTGTGCATATATGATGTGTGTGATGTGTAGATTATGTATATATATGTGTATGTGTGTGATGTGTAGATTATGTATATGTGTGTATGTGTGATGTGTAGATTATGTATATATATATATGTGTGTGTCTGTGTGTAGTTTATGTATATATGTGTGTTAGTGTAAATTGTGCACATATGATGTGTGTGATGTGTAGATTATGTATATATATGTGTGTGTGATGTGTAGATTATGTATATGTGTGTGTGTCTGTGTGATGTGTAGTTTATGTATATATAATGTGTGTTAGTGTAAATTGTGCATATATGATGTGTGTGTGATGTGTAGATTATGTGTGTGTATATATGGTGTGGAAATGTGTGTAAGTGTATATATATAATGTGGAAATGTGTATATGATGCAAGTCTGTATATGATGTATATATTATGTGTACATGTACAGTATATAGAATGTGTACATTGGATGTGTACGTGCACAAAGGATGTATATACACAATAGTACATATTATATATATATATAATATATATATATATATATGTGCATGATGTGTACACACAGAGATATTGTGTTTTTCTCACAGTGTGTATTTAGGATGTGTAATTGTAAAAAAAATTATAAAACAAATAAATAGGCTTGTTTCATAAAATGTAATCTGTGTGTTTTTTTGTTTTTTTAAGGATGTGATGGAGAGTAAAATTCCTATGGGGGGGCCCAAGAAAATGGTTGCCCAGGGTCCAGTCAATATTAAAGACGGCCCTGACTGTGAGTGTTATTGCTGTGGATTCTGTGATACGCTCATACACACTGCACATTACTGTGGGTTTTATTGCTGTGGAGCTCTGTGATATGCTCATACACACCGCATATTACTGTGAGTTTTATTGTTGTGGATTCTGGGATACGCTCATACACACTGCACATTACTGTGGGTTTTATTGCTACATACGCCTGGTTGTAGAGGGGAGGATATATAGTTTTGTATGTGAACGTATGGCTGTGTGTATAAATGCATGTATTTGTCTTTAAACAGGCTGCTGTGCGTAAAATGCTGTGCCTGTTTCCTTGTCGCGGTCCGGTTTTGCCCCCTTGTCTTGCACCCTAAAGGATTGTATTGCACTCCACAAAAAAGAATTACAGCGAGCGTCTTGGCAGCATCGTGAGGTACAGGTAGGAGACTGTATTGGTGCAAGTCAGCAAGATTACATGGGCCACTCTACTCAAATTTCACTCCCTTTTTAACATATAACCACTTTGCTGCTGATGACGTGCTGAGCGCATCCTCTGGTTTCATGTTTGTGTGTAGAGGATGTACTCGGCATGTCGTTGACGTCCTTGCGAGATCCAGCAGGTCGGCATAGTGATTCCCAGAGTGAGACTGAGGGACTTTTTTTCTCAGTCTCCCTCTGCTCCTGGCGGCCAGAAGAGGCGGATGGAGCCGCCTTTCTTGCCGTGGGATAATAGGAGAGTATCTGATTTTGGGGGGGTTTCAGCTGTTGCTGTCACGAATCCCCCTGAATACCAAGATAGTGGTCCCTTTACGTAGACCGCTCTCTACCCTTCCGATCCTTGAATGGTCGGCACAACTAGATAGATAATGAACCAGACAATAGACAAGCAAGGGTAAACACCAGACAGAGGTACAGAATAGAGTACTCGTTCTCCCTAGGACCTTAGTAATATCAGAGGTAGCCTGATGTGTGCTTAGGGTGCCACATAGACTGACCTCGGTACCAAAGTTAAGAGCAGAACCGTGAGAAGAGTAAATGCCAATACCAGGGGTTATACACAGGGTGGTTCGTTTGCCAATGCCAGGGGTCGTACACAGAATGGTTCGTTTGCCAATGCCAGGGGTCATACACAGAATGGTTCGTTTGCCAATGCCAGGAGTCATACACAGAATGGTTCGTTTGCCAATGCCAGGAGTCATACACAGAATGGTTCGTTTGCCAATGCCAGGAGTCATACACAGAATGGTTCGTTTGCCAATGCCAGGAGTCATACACAGAATGGTTCGTTTGCCAATGCCAGGAGTCATACACAGAATGGTTCGTTAGCCAGAAGCAAGGTCAGACACAGATATATATATTAGCCAAAAACACAAGAGCTCTGCGGGAAGTGAATACCACGTCAGGGCACCGGCGAACTAGTGAAGCCGGGTTTTAAACCCGGCGGGTCCGCGTCATAACGCCAGGCTCCGCCCCCCGGCGTCCCACGTGAGCGCACCCGGTGGCGTTATTATTCGGCGCCTGGCCAGCGAGCAGCGAGGAATCTGCTGCCAGGCGCCCCAGAACAGAGCCATCCGTGACAGAACCCCCCCTCCACGGGCGGCCACTGGACGACCCCCAGGGGCACGGGGGTGCGCCAAATAGAAGGCCTTCACCAACCGAGGGGCATGGACCTCTGCAGCCGGAATCCAAGAACGATCCTCTGGACCGTAACCCACCCAATCGACCAAGTACTGTAAGGACCCCCTAGACTTTCTGGCATCCAGAATGGCCTCAACCTCGTACTCCTCCTGGCCCTCCACAGAGACAGGAGGAGGTGGAGCACGGACCTTGGTGTACCGGTTACATAACAACGGTTTCAAAAGGCTTACGTGGAACACATTGTGTATCCTGATATGGGGGGGTAACGCCAAAGCATAGGAGACAGGGTTGAGTCGCCGCAGAATCTTATAGGGGCCGATATATCTAGGTGCCAACTTCATGGAAGGCACTAAGAGCTTGATATTCCGTGAAGAAAGCCAAACCCTGTCCCCAACTTGATACACGGGTGCCTGCCTCCTGTGTCTGTCGGCCTTGGTTTTCTGGATGGCACTACTCTCTTCCAGTGCCCGTTTGACTCTCTCCCAAGTCTCTTTCAATGATGCCAAATGCTCATCCAAAGCAGGAATCGTGGTATCAGGAAACGTAGCGGGGAGCACGGGAGGATCAAAACCATAAACAGTGAAGAAAGGGGAATGTCCTGTGGATTCACTCACTGCACTGTTCAAAGCATACTCTGCCCATGGTAACAGGTCTGACCAGTTATTTTGTTGTTCTGATATAAAGCACCTGAGATATTTCTCTATATTTTGGTTGGCTCGTTCTGCTGCTCCGTTGGTCTGGGGGTGATAGGCCGAAGAGAAGGATAAGTCTATCCCCACATTCTTACAAAACCCTTTCCAGAATCTGGAGACGAATTGTGTCCCCCTATCAGAGACAATCTCCAGAGGAACACCGTGTATGCGAACCACGTTGGAAATGAATATGGGCACCAGTTCGGCTGCCGAAGGTAGTTTCCGAAGAGGCACATAGTGACCCATCTTGGAGAATCGATCTATGACCGTAAGTATAACTGTATTCCCTCTTGACTCAGGTAAATCTACTATAAAATCCATGGCTACATGCGACCATGGGCGTTCGGGGATCGGCAAAGGCTGGAGTAAACCAATGGGTGCTGTTTTGGGACTTTTATGTCTTGTGCACACCTCGCACACAGCTATGTAATCTTTAACGTCTCGGCGCAACGTGGGCCACCAGAGGAGTTTACTGATACTAGCCACTGTTTTGGTGATACCCATATGCCCAGAGGTTTTATTGTCATGATAAACGTTAAGTACTTCCTCTCTTTCGTTCTCAGGTACAAAGAGTTTCGCGGGAGGTTTCCCCCCAGGAGCTGCACCCTGGACGGTCTGCAACCTTTTCACTAGAGGAGACGAGACACTAATTGTGGTAGAGGCTATAATCCTTTCCTGGGGTACAATGGGATGCTGATCTTGGATATTATGTTCATAAGATTCATACTGTCTCGATAAGGCGTCTGCTTTAATGTTTCTGGACCCAGGTCTATAGGTAAGCACGAAATTAAAACTTGAAAGAAACAATGACCATCTCGCTTGTCTGGAATTTAAACGTTTAGCATCTCCAATGTACGTGAGATTCTTATGATCGGTTATGATAACGATCGGGTCCCTAGACCCCTCCAATAAGTATCTCCATTCTGCCAAGGCCGAGATGACTGCTAACAACTCTCTATTTCCAATGTCATAGTTCTTCTCTGCGGGGACAATTTCCGAGAATAGAAGCCGCATGGATGCAAGGGTTTGTCGGGTGCCTCCCTTTGGGACAAGACTGCACCAAGACCTAGTTCGGAGGCGTCAACTTCTACTTGGAAAGGCAGAGCCGGATCTGGATGTCGGAGAACAGGGGCAGTAGTGAATGCTTGTTTAAGTGCCTCAAAGGCTTGAGTGGCTTGAGGTGTCCATTTCTGATTTCCCACCCCTTTCTTTGTCAAAGCCGTGAGGGGAGCTACCAAGGCTGAAAAGTCTTTAATGAATCTCCGATAGTAGTTAGTAAACCCCAGAAACCTCTGGATGGCTTTAAGCCCTTGGGGTAGAGGCCAGTCAAGAATTGCTGAGAGTTTTTTAGGGTCCATTTGAAAACCCTCAGGGGTTATTATATAACCAAGGAAATGCACTGTTACTATGTCGAATAGACATTTTTTCTAGTTTACAATACAATCCAGCCTTCAATAGTTTTTTCAATACTTGTTTCACGTGGGCGTGATGAGTGTCCACATCAGGAGAGTATATCAGGATGTCATCCAGATATACTATGACGAATTCTTGCAGAAAATCCCTTAGGGTGTCATTTATGAGGTCCTGAAAAACGGCTGGCGCATTACATAATCCAAAGGGCATCACCAGGTATTCATAATGCCCGCTACGTGTATTAAAAGCCGTTTTCCATTCATCTCCCTTTTTAACCCTAACCAGGTTGTAAGCTCCGCGTAAATCGAGCTTCGTATATATACGGGCCCCTTTTAATCGGTCGAACAATTCTGTTATGAGAGGTATGGGATATGCATTTCTTATAGTTATCCTATTCAAACCTCTATAATCGATGCAAGGTCGCAGATCTCCCTCTTTTTTGGAGACAAAAAAGAAACCTGCTCCTGCTGGAGAGGAGGACCGTCTAATGAATCCTCGCTCTAGATTCTCCCTTATGTATTCCTCCATAATGTCGTTTTCTTTTTGTGACAAAGGGTATACATGTCCCCTAGGAGGCATCGTACCGGGGAGTAAATCAATAGCACAGTCATATGGACGATGTGGTGGTAGGACCTCAGTCCTGGCTTTAGAGAACACCTCCTTTAATGCCAGATAACATTCAGGGACCTCTGTGGATAAAGGAGGGGCTGTGGCAATATTGAGGCTACCAATCACATTGACCCTGCCTAGGCAATTAGACTGACAATTAGGACCCCAACATTTTATGTCTCTCTGGACCCAATCAATAACCGGGTTGTGCTCTGTTAACCATGGAAACCCAAGAACGACAGGACATGAGGGAGATTCAATAATTTGAAATCTTATCGTTTCATGGTGTAAAACTCCTGTTTTCATACATACATCGACAGTGTCGTGAGTGATATGTGGACATGACAGGGGTTTACCATCTATGGCCTCCACCATTAGAGGTTTTTCCTTGAGAACCAGAGGTAAGAGGTTTTTGGCAGCAAAATATTTATCCATGAAATTACCTGAGGCCCCAGAGTCTAAGAACGCCTCAGTCTTGAGGTGAACCCCTCCCAGGTTAGGGAGATCGGTAACAGAATCCTGGATTTTTTTTTTTCACTATCCACAAAGGAGGCATAAAGAGAACCGATAACCTGGGTATTGGCTGTTCTTTGACCCGATTTGCCACTCTCCCCCCTGTTAACCCTGGGTCTCTGAGGACATTGAAGGCGGAAATGATCAGCCCCTGCACAATAGAAGCAGAGCCCCTTTTCTCTTCTGTGAGCTCTTTCAGCCTCCGAAATACCCGTTTTTCCTATTTGCATAGGTTCAACGACTGGCATATCTGTTTTTGCGTTCTCCGGGTTACCTGACGTACTGGTGTGTCTGGGTAATAAGGGTAAAGGAGGCAAGACCCTTCTGGGTCTGTCTCTGGGGTGTCTCCTTTCCCTAATTTGATCGTCCATGGCTATGCAAAAGTCAATCAAATGGTCCAGATTTTCTGGTAATTTTAAGGGAGCCAGCTCAAACATAAAAGCCTCGTTCAGGCCTTCGGTAAAGGCTAAGGTTAAAACGTCGTTCGGCCAAAGCACCTCTGACGTCAAAGTCTTAAACTCTATGGCATAGTCGGAGACCCTCCTATTACCTTGTTTAATGTGAAACAAGGACCTACCCGCATTGGTAGCCCTTCTAGAGGGATCAAAGGTACGTTTTAACTCAGAGGTAAAACCCTCATAGTCATAGATGATGGGTTTCTTATTTTCCCACAACGGCGTAGCCCATAATAAAGCTTTTTCTGTTAAATGATTAATCAGATAGCCTACTTTGGCTTTATCAGATATACAAGACCCTGGGTTGTTCTCAAACAAGATCTCGAGTTGGGTCAGAAAACCCCGGCATAAGCTTGGTGTACCATCATAGCGTAAGGGTGCCTTCATACTAAGCCTATGTCTTTCAGGAGAGACCGAACTGACTCTAGGCAATACTGGGTCTGGAGGGTTTGTGGTACCAGTATTGGACCGATTTAACAGGGTTTGTAGAGCGAGAGAAATCTGGTCCATCCTATGGTCCTGCTCCTCTTGTCTGGCTGCGATACGTGCCAACTGGTTAGAGAGGTCTGCGGGATCCATTGGCCCTGACGTAATGTCACGAATCCCCCTGAATACCAAGATAGTGGTCCCTTTACGTAGACCGCTCTCTACCCTTCCGATCCTTGAATGGTCGGCACAACTAGATAGATAATGAACCAGACAATAGACAAGCAAGGGTAAACACCAGACAGAGGTACAGAATAGAGTACTCGTTCTCCCTAGGACCTTAGTAATATCAGAGGTAGCCTGATGTGTGCTTAGGGTGCCACATAGACTGACCTCGGTACCAAAGTTAAGAGCAGAACCGTGAGAAGAGTAAATGCCAATACCAGGGGTTATACACAGGGTGGTTCGTTTGCCAATGCCAGGGGTCGTACACAGAATGGTTCGTTTGCCAATGCCAGGGGTCATACACAGAATGGTTCGTTTGCCAATGCCAGGAGTCATACACAGAATGGTTCGTTTGCCAATGCCAGGAGTCATACACAGAATGGTTCGTTTGCCAATGCCAGGAGTCATACACAGAATGGTTCGTTTGCCAATGCCAGGAGTCATACACAGAATGGTTCGTTTGCCAATGCCAGGAGTCATACACAGAATGGTTCGTTAGCCAGAAGCAAGGTCAGACACAGATATATATATTAGCCAAAAACACAAGAGCTCTGCGGGAAGTGAATACCACGTCAGGGCACCGGCGAACTAGTGAAGCCGGGTTTTAAACCCGGCGGGTCCGCGTCATAACGCCAGGCTCCGCCCCCCGGCGTCCCACGTGAGCGCACCCGGTGGCGTTATTATTCGGCGCCTGGCCAGCGAGCAGCGAGGAATCTGCTGCCAGGCGCCCCAGAACAGAGCCATCCGTGACAGTTGCTGACTGATTCTGCAGAAGTGGAATCCGTTAGCACCAGGTCCTGGCTGTGAGTAAATGTTCAGTAACCGCAGCCAGACGTTAGTCAACGCTAGTAGATTGTAATCCTAACGCTGATTAACACTTTGCGCTCCCCATGTTAAGTATAAGGAGTGCAAAGTACAGTAACCTTGTGCGGAAAAGTGCAAGATTCCAAACGGTAATGGGTATTTAAACCCGTTAGCGTTGGATCGTAATATGGTGCGCCCGCGCTAGGACCACCAGAGCTAATGTTAACGCTCACTCAGTTGAGCACTAACGTTAGCGTTAGGAATGTAATATGACCCGTAGAATATATAACTAACAATCTTTTGGATGAAAAATGTGGTAAAGTAAATTTACACGCTGCATGTGATCGAAATTCAAATGGAAATTTTTATTTTTTGATCTAGCATTTTGACGTATCATGATGTATACCGGGGTCATTGGTCCTCTAGCTGTTTGGAACTATATCTCATATGTTGCTCGGCCACTAATTAAGTTAGTTGAGACTCATTGGAAATGTAGTTCCAAAACTTCTGGGTATCCAAGGTTGCTGAACCCCTGAAGCATACACATAGTAATGATACACTATATTGCCAAAAGTATTCACTCACTTGCTTTGACTCGCATGTGGATGGGTGAGCAAATACTTTTGGCAATATAGTGTATATTTTGTCTGAATGCGTGAGTGTGTGTCTGTGTATGCATAAGGGTGCGTGTGTGTGTATATACAATGTTTTTTATATATATGGGTGTTTGAGCTTTTGGGTGCACACCCTAATGGAATAAGCTGCGCACGCCTATGCTAAGCATTAATACTGGGCATAATCATTATTTGGGTACCAACTTTAGCAATGCAAAATCATCTCGGCAATTGTTATGCCTTGTATCATGGTTGGAGTCCCTTTGGCCTCAATTGTAAATACCAAATTCAGTTTCGAGAAAAAAACTAAGGACATATTCTGTCGCAACCCTAATCAATGAATCAATGGCGACTGGGTACATGCCCAAACTCTGGAAGACTGTGAGGGTGGTACCTATCCATAAAAGTGGCGACAATACTTTGGTATCCAACTACCGTCCAATATCATTGCACCCTGTAATGTCAAAAAATTTGGAAAAATGTGTCTATGCGCAATTACGTGATTTTTATCACTATTCAACTATTTAACCCCAAATCAATCAGGCTTTCGTCCAAATCATTCAAATACCCCTTTTTCCTCACTATGGGCCCTATTACAATCTTCGTGCATACGTTTGCGCCCACGCAAAAACGCATTAACGCAAGGGGCAAAACCCTTTGCGCAGAATGTCGTATTACAATGTCAGCGCAACAAACGCGCATATACGTCTACCGCGGGTGAACCTGCGCGAACGCTACACGAGCTTACTGTACTTTGCGCTTCCTATACTTAACATTGTGAGCGCAAATGCCTTTGTGCGCTGGTACGCGGATGGTATTACAATCTATGCGCAGTTTGGAACGCACAGCCTTTGCGTGCATAATTTTAGCAACTCCTAAAAGCTGGTGTTTATTTAAAATTCTATCAACCTGGCCGAAACCAAATACACCAGCCCAAAAAAAAATACGCAGCAAAGTATAGTTACACATTCTACACATACTAAATCAATAAATTTGAGAAGTTGTGTGTGTGTTTATATTGATGCAGCATATATGTGCAGATTGACTTTGACAGGCGCAAAAACGTAACGTGAGACCATTGTGGTTCTTAATTCTGATTGGATAAATCGCGTGAAAAAAACAATCGGCACACTGATTTCTGCGTGCAACGTTGCTGCGTGCGCATTTTTGCTTGTCCATTTTACTTGTGTTATTGCTCGACGGATGAAAAAATGCGGAGGATTGTAATACCAGCGGTGATTTACGCTCATTAACGTTTAACGCTTAGCGTAAAAATTGACGCGTGGCGCGTGCATTTTTGCGTGAAGAATGTAATAGGGCCCTATATGTTTACAGGTTTACCTAGACATGGACCCCTTGCTTGATGTGCCTAGAGGGGTGTCAGCAATACCCTCCTGACGAGGCCTAATAAGGCCGTAACGATCGTTGGGGGTTGCTGCACTTCTCATGCAGGTATGACGTCCTTGGCAATGAGTACTGGCCACCCTTCTGGGTGAGAGTAGACTGATTTGCATATGGAGCATTCGTCCCTGTAATGGCACAAACAAGCTAAAACCTTGTGAGACCTGAGCGGGCACCCACCGTAGAGCAGGCCACTAGTGCTGTTGTTCGTTCAGAGGACCCTCACAAACCCCCCCTTTCTCCCTCACTATTCGTCCCAATCATTCAGCTACAACTGCCCTTTTAAAAGTTTGCAATAATACCCAAGCTGGCATGGAGCAAGGAAACCTAACTGGAGCCATCTTCCTTGATTTTGCCAAGGCCTTTGACACAGTAGACCATGGCATCCTATTACAAATACTTAAAAACTCTGGTATTCTACGTGCCTCTGTTGGCGTGAGTGTGGCGGGGAGGGTCCACATGTGGTGGACGTGCCCCCGTATTCGGGACTTCTGGTCACATGCTCTTCAAATTTGCACAGATGTCTTGGGAGTCTGCATAACACAGGATCCGTGGCTTTGTCTCTTCTCCAGGTCCCTAGAAGAGGTGTCTGTGCCGACTAATAAGCTTTTGTCTAAAATTCTCCTGGCTGCACGCCTAGTTCTGGCACGTCATTGGAGGTCTTCATCTTGTCCATCCACCTGTTTGGTGAAGGCCAAAATTTGCAAGATTAAAAATATGGACGAAATGACTGCCAATGCTCAGGACTGCTTCCCTTCTTATGTAAAAGTGTGGTTGCCATGGTCCACCTATGATGTTTGAGTGGGGGTGATGCTTACATGTTTCTTGGTGACCTGAGGGAGGCCTTTTGGTCTTCTTTCTAACCTTTTTTCTTTTTCTATTCTGTCCCTTTATCTTTCTTTTTCCTGCTCCCACTTCTATCTCCCTTCTTTTTCTTTTATACCCTCTTCTGGGTATACTTTGCAGAAAACTAAAATGGGATCCGATTTGACTGAGGTTGCAGATGCATTTGTGATTTTCTTCTCTCATTTATGTTGTTTCTCCGTGATGTATCTGACTGCCTATGGTTTTGTTTACTTGTATGCTCATGGCTCCACCAATAAAAGAAATTTAACAAAAAAAAAACTCCGGTATTGGTGATCACACGCTAACCTAGTTTCAATTGTATGTATCCGTTCAACTTTTCAATCACAATATGTGTCCATTTCTGGCAGCTCCTCCCTCCCCTTCCCAGTCACGTGCGGAGTACTCCAAGGCTCGATGCTCGACTCCCTGCTATTCACAATATTAATAAATGATCTGGCCAACGTCTGCAAAGCCTCAACTGTACACATGTACGCAGACGACACCGTAATCTATACCAGCAGACCAAATCTCCCGCAACTGGAGGCCGTGCTGCAAGAACGATTCACAGAGTTAGAAACGTGGATCAAACACAACAAATGTTTTCTAAATACTGACAAAACTGTTGCATTGCTCTTTGGAACAGCACCTAAACTACATAAATTGCAAACTCCCCATCTATGTGTCAGGACAAGATCAAATGGCATGCTGACCACAGTCACTTCTCTCAAGTATCTAGGTATGTGGTTAGGCCCAAATCTATCATTTGGCCCCCACATCGAAAAACTCATCTAAACTTTATCCCAAACTAGGTGCCCTGTACTGAAACAAATCCTGCCTGAGCCCCGCGGTAAGAAAGCAGATTGTACAACAAATGCTTATGCCGGGTATTGAATACGGAGATGTAGTGTATGCAGCTGCCCCTCAAACGCACCTTCATAAACTTACGACATTGTTTAACTCATTCTGCCGCTTTGTGCTACAATTTAACTACATGACCCACCATTGTGACATGTTAAAGGAGCTAAACTGGCTGTCACTGGAATCTAGACGCACCATTCACCTTTCCAACCTGAAATTTAAGAGCTTTTCTGGGACGCTACCACCCTACCTGAATAAACTGCTTCTCCCAGCAGTTCCCTCATCCTATAACTTCCGATCCAGGACCAGCACCTTACTTGCAATACCACAATACAAAAAGACAGTGGCTCGATCCTCATTTTCCTACAGAGCACCACAAATATGGAATAACCTCCCAGACACCATCAAATCTTCCCGCAGTCTTAAGTCACTTAAGAGCTCCCTATTACCCTATTAACACCTCAATACAGAATGCACCTGTAAACATTTAACATAGTGAATATATTTTCTACATATTTATTTTCTGTTAATCTGTATACTTGTGTTGTTTTTTTATATCTTGCTTTTTATTACTTTGTATTCCTGTACCTACTGTAACAATTCAATGTTCTTGAACCCAGGACATACTTGAAAATGAGAGAAATCTCAATGTATCCTTCCTGGTAAAATACTTTATAAATAAATAAATAAATCCTGATGTAAAGTTTTCAATTTCTCATAATGTTCGCATTATAAATCTGAGGCCTTTTCCATCTAAGCCGTTAATAGACGCTAATGGAAGAAATGTGTCCTATAAACCATTAGTGGCTCACTATTAATGGCCCTATTACTGCTCAAGTCACAATATCTGGGAGCCACAAACAGGTACCAGCAGTGGCACCATGTGCCACCATTGTTATCAGCTCTAGGCATCCATAGGACTTCATGGAGAGAAGCATGACTCGAATGAGCCTTTGCATGAGTTCGTTTGAGCATGGTCACACTAGAGCTGTGGAAGGACACTGGGAACTACTTGTTCCGAGTGTTTTTCTGCAGAGGGATGGAAGGAGGCTAAATCAGTTACCACACGTCTGAGAGTTGGTATTTGCAGAATGCAGGCTTGAATTTAGTGGAATGATCTACATAGCAACAGCTAAATAGTCTCAGGCTATCTGCAATTTTACAGCTCCTATACAATGTATAGGAGACATAAACTTACAGGAAGGAGCCTCAACAACCGAACTGCAAGGAAAATATGCAGCTTGGTTGGAATAGCAGGAGGAGCAGTTAAGGTAATGTGTGGAGCAGTTAAGTATAGCTTAACAGCTGGTTTTGAATAGCACTCCTCTGTTTTATATCTGTAGAATGCTCATTTAAACTGTCTGAACCACTTATAATTTTGAGCACCACCACCAATACTTTATTTTTTCATCCAGAATTGCATTTAAGAAGTGAATCAAACAATGTTTTCTTCCAGAACCGAATAAATGTGAATTAACCTTCTAAATGTACCAAATTTAATACTAAAATCTGGTAAAATAAAGCAACTAACAAATAATATTTATTTATTTAGTAATATTTCCACCTTGAATGACATTCAGACAAATAGTTTTAGTTTTCTGCCCACAGCTGTGACAAAAGGTAGGATGACACAGTGATTGATGCTATGATCTCCAGGGAGAGCTGCTGTTTGCTGACATTCAGACTCCAGCCTAACAGGTATATACAGTAGACCAGTGATGTGAAACAATATTTACATCATGTTGGACATTGCTTGGAACGATACCATTAATATATTTATTTCACTGGGATCCCTCCTCGTCTTCAGCAAAATTATATTAGCTTCTGAAAACTAAATAAATAAAAAATATGTTTTTTGTTTTGTAACATCTGTAAAGAACACAAGAGTTACTGTAGATACTCGAGTATACCGCTAGATTTTGGTGACAAAATTTTACCTTAAAATTGGAGGGGTCACGTTATATTCGAGACATCTGCATCGCTGGAAAAAAAAAAAGCTTGTCTTGCTCATGGATCCCAAGTATTCCTGACTATCGGCAGACAACGCGGTAGATGAGCCTGCCTGTAGGTGCCGCAGATCAGAAAACGACACCTCCCGGTGTGCTACCTATTGGTGAATGATTCAATGTGTTGGTCATCTCACTCCACCGGCCAGCTTATCGCAAGTAAAGAAGACGGGTGGTCGGCAGCTTCATACTAAGTAACAACTACAATCATTCTAGAGCAGAGCACCCTGGCCCGAGGGGGAGCCTGACTGTGATAAGAGAACCTCGAAGGATTTTAATGGTTTCCCAGTACAGTATACTTTTATAATTTTGCTCCTCGCATTATATTCGAGTCTTGAGTATTCTCTCACTTCCATAATAAATCTCTATCCATCGCGTTATATTCGGGTCGCTATACTCGATTGTCTATGGTATGCGACTGATCCTGAGGAAAACAAATCATTTTTCCTTATAACCAATAAAAGCACTTCCATCAGTTTTTACCTACATACTGCCTTTAACTAAATATTGGTACATATCTCATGAGGTCAAAGTTCTATGATGTTTAACCGCTTCACTACCGATATCGATATCTCGGGCTTCAAAGGCACCATCTGGTGCCCCGATATTGAGATATCTCGGTATGCTGATCTGCAGCCCAAAATGAAAATCACTTGCTGCAAACAAATTTTGTTTGCTTTTGGGCTGCAAAGGATGTCCCCAAAGTTTTAGCGCTGTGGGCATAGTGCCTAAACAGATAAAACTGTAAAATCAGTTGCTCAAAGATCTGAAATATTGGGCTTTCAGCAGCCGATGCAGGGGAAAAAAGAAGAAACTAGACCAGCCGCTCAAACCTCTAACTCAATTTGACAGTAGATGGCGCCATATACTGGCCAAAAATAGGCTATGTACAGTAAGAAATACAATGGGTATAAGCTCAAATATTTCTTACTTTATAATTAAAAAGGATTTTACAAAAAAAAAACACTGGTTTCTGACAATGTTTCTTTGGAAAATCACTTGGTAGTGATGGGGTTAAAGGTGGTAGTTATCAAATCTTGGAGAGAAAAAAAGCATGCGCACTCACATCAAACAATTTTTAGTCCACCGCAGATAATTCTGAAGGGCAAAAAGGCTGGTATAATGATGCAATGTTTAACCCCTTAAGGGCCGCTGACGTACCCTGTACGACCTGTCCTCGGGTCTCCCTTACACCCGCGGACGTACAGGGTACGTCAGCGGCGCCTAATCCCCCTCCCGCCCGATACTCACCTCCCTCGCTGGATCCCTCGGCGATCTGGCAGGGAGGAAGCCTGCCCATGTGATTTACATGGGCAGGCGAGGCTGATGACATCGCCACGCTGCGTGGTGACGTCATCAGCAGGCGTTCCCATGCAAAGCAATGGAGGGGAGGGAGGGGCTCCTTCGGAGCCCTCTATCTCCACAACCATTGCAGCTAGGGAGATGCTTTTTACACCGCTGAAAAGGGGAGAGTGTATAGCATTAACTGTATAGCATTAACACAAAGGTGTATAGCATTAACTGTTTCGCTGCCGGATCACGTTTTGGCGCGTGGATGTCAGTGGGCCAGTTAACCATCTAGCTGCCATGTAGAGATAAGGGGATCCTAAGGATCCCCATATCTCCCGATCCATGGCAGCTAGATGGTCATATTTGACATCATTTGAAAGGCCTGATTATGGCCTTTCCAATGATACCATTGAACATGATCAGGTTTGGTTTAACAAAAAAAAATAAAATAAAATAAAAAAAAGTTGTTTTTTTTACGTTTTTTTGTCTGGGGGGGGGGGTTAATTAAATAGGACCTAGGCTGTCATCTAAAAATAATTAGCACAAAATGGTCAGAATGAGCGCAGCCCACATAGGTGAACTGTCTCAGCAGTGAAGGGGTTAAAAAGCAAACGCATGTAAAAATTGGGTATTTCTAGTCTTGGGACAAAATTTTGAACCTATTTAGCCGGGGCCTTTTTGGGTGGTTGTAGATTTTGGGGATTAAATTACGAAAAAGTGTGTTTTTACCATTTTTTCCTCATATTTCATATTTTGTTATAGTAAATTATTCGATATGATGGAAATAATGGTATTTCTAGAAAGTCCATTTAATGGCGGGAAAAAGGGTGTATAATATGTGTGGGTTGAATAAACGAGTAGGAGGAAAATTTGACCTAAACACTAACAGCGCAGAAACGTAAAAACAGCAGCGGTCACTAAAAGACGGATTTGTGTAAATCCGCCCGGTCACTAAGGGGTTAAAGAATAAAATTACTTAAGGATCTTAATATAAATAGAAATAAAACCATGGGTTAGAGTAATGTGTTTAAATACCTATAAATGAATCAAGATAATCAAGATACGTTTATTCCAAAAAATCTCTCTGCAAGAGACTAAAGGGGTTATTCAAAGAGAGTCGAACTGGCCCCAAAAGTGCAGCGAACAGTGAATTTCCACATTTAAATCAGGATTAATCAGGCAAATCTCATACAGGGTTATTCAGAGAGCGTGAAAAGCAGGAGAATGACTGGAGAATGAATGGAGAATGAAAAATTCTAGGTCAAAATAGCCGATTTGGAAAGTGAGATGAAAGGGAGAATTTTTCTGGTTTGGCTATTTTGACCTAGAATTTTTCATTCTCCAGTCATTCTCCTGCTTTTCACACTCTCTGAATAACCCTGATAGTTTTAGATGTAAAAATAATTCTCCGTTTTTATTTAATATTGATTCAAACGCTTATTCTTTTCACTTGCAGCAAAAATTATCTTTTTTGATAAATTTTTTAGGATTTTTTTAGCCATTTTTCGGGATTTTTTGGCAAAATCTTTTAAAAATGGCGTTTCTTTTTTTCTGTAACAGACCTTTTTATTATAATTCATGGCAAATTATTATTATTTATTATTTCCAGGCCGTATTATTATTTGAGTTTAGTGCGATGATCTACATCTCTCATTATTATTGTTTCCAGACATTTTCGAGCAGTAGTTTTTTTGCAAACAGCTTTTAAAAGTTGTGTTTTTTTTTTTTACCTGTTTGGCTGCTTTTTTTGGTGGCTTTTTTGATCGATTTGGTGTTTTTGCAGCATTTTTTCTAATTGATTCAGTGTTTTTTTGGATCGATTCAGTGTTTTTCGTCGGTTTTTAGATGCGATGGGCGGTTTTGTGGGGTTTTTTCAGATCAATCCGGCATATTTGTGGTGGTTTTTCGGATGCTTTCTCCCTGCACTTTGGGGACCGTGTGGTGAATGCTCACTCCGAAGCCAACTTCATCAACTATAAGTTCCTTCTCTGCTCATACACAACTGCCCTTCACCTTGCCAAACAAACTTATTTCTCCTCTCTTATATCCTCTCTTTCTTCCAACCCTAAAAGACTGTTCTCAACCTTTAACTCGCTCCTCTACCAACCTGCCACCTCCCCATCCGCGCTCAGCGCCCAAGATCTTGCTGACTACTTCATAGAGAAAACACTCACAATCCGTAACAGCATCCCAGCACAAGCATATAGCGTATTCTCGTCCCCCAGCCAACTCCACCTCAACACTCAGCCTCTTTGCCCCAGTCACAGAGGATGAAGTCCCTTCTCTACTGTCTTCCTCATGTCCCACTACCTGCCCTCTAGACCCTATCCCTTCACACCTACGATCTTCTCTGTCCTCATCTATCACTCCTGCTCTTACTCACATTTTCATCCTATCCCTTTCTTCTGGCTCATTCCCCTCTCCTTTCAAGCATGCCACTATCACACCCATTCTCAAGAAACCCTCCCTTGACCCAAATTCTGCTGAAAACTACTGTCCAGTTTCACTACTTCCACTGGCGTCAAAACTGCTAGAAAGACTAGTCTACGACCGCTTAATCCTCTTCCTATCCTCCAACTCCTTGCTTGACCCACTGCAATCTGGCTTTCGCTCTCAACACTCAACAGAAACCGCTCTCCCAAAGGTTACTAATGACCTCCTTTCTGCTAAATGCAATGGCCACTACTTCATAATGATCCTACTTGAACTCTGAGCTGCCTTTGATACAGTTGACCATTCCCTCCTCCTTAAGACCCTCTTCTCTCTTGGTCTCTGTGATACCACCTTCTCATGACTAAATTCTTATCTCTCCAATAGATCATTTTCTGTATCCCTTACTGGCTATTCTTCCTCTTCTATGCCTCTGTCAGTCAGCGTACCCCAAGGCTCAGTCCTAGGTCCTCCACTCTTCTCCATCTATACCTCCTCACTGGGTAAACTCATCACCAGCTTTGACTTTAAGTATCACTTTCGTATATGCTGACAACATTCAGATCTACCTCTCCACTCCAGATCTCTCTCCCTCTGTTCTCTCTCAGGTCAGTGACTGTTTGTCTGGGATCTCGGCCTGGATGGCCTCTCACTACCTGAACATCAATATGTCTAGGACCGAGCTCCTTCTAATTCCCCCCTCTAACTCTACTCCAACTTCTAACATCTTCATAATTGTGGATGGTATCACCATCCTTCCCTCAGCCCAGGTCCACTGCCTCTGAGTGACTCTTGACTCCAGTCTTTCCTTCGCCCCTACATCCAATCATTCTCCTCATCTTGCCGCAATCCCCTCCGCAATATTGCCAAAATTCGTCCATTTCTGACTGCTAACACCACCAAGCAACTTATCCACTCACTTGAACCATAGAGGAAAACCCAAAGATGTTTCCCATATTATGCCCTTTACAATGGAGCTAATAAAGGCACAAAGCAAATACAAAAAATTATCATAAGAATTAGCCTTGATGCAGGCTCTACCACAGTGACAGTGAAATTCCTTTTTTTGTACAGTGATGGAAAAAATTATTTGATCCCCTGCTGATTTTGGACATTCGCCCACTGAAAAAGAAATGATCAGTTTAAAACTTTAATGGTAGGTTTATTTTAACAGTGAGAGACAGAATAACAACAAAAACAACCAGAAAAATAAATATAGAGTGAAATAAATATTTGACCCCCTTTGCAAAAAAATGACTTAATACTTGTGGTAAACCTTGTTGGCAATCACAGAGGTCAGACGTTTACTTCGCCACCGGGTTTGCACATATCTCAGGGGGAATTTTGTCCCACTCCTCTTTGCAGATCCTCTCCTAGTCAATAAGGTTTCGAGTGTAACATTTTGCAACTCGAACCTTCAGCTCCCTCTACAAATTTTCTATGTGATTAAGGTCTGGTGACTGGCACGGCCACTCCAGAACCTTAATGTGCTTTTTCTTGAGCCATTCTTTCGTTGCTTTGGCCGTGTGTTTTGGGTCATTGTCATGCTGGAATACCCATCCATGACTCATTTTCAATGCTCTGGCTGAGGGAAGCTGGTTCTCCTGCCCTGTCCACTGCCCCTTTGATGGGGTGAAGTTGTCCTGTCCCCTTAGTAGCAAAACACCCACGAAGCATAATGCTTCCACCTCCATGTTTGATGGTGGGGATGGTGTTCTTGGTGTCATAGGCAGCATTCCTCCTCCAAACACGGCGAGTTGAGTAGATGCCAAAGAGCTTGATTTGGTCTCATCTTACCATAACACTTTCACCCAGTTATCCTCTCAATCATTGAGATGTTCATTGGCAAAGTTCAGATGGGCCCGTACATGTGCTTTCCTGAGCAGGGGGACCTTGAAGGTGCTGCAGGATTTCAGTCCTTCACGGTGTAGGATTGTTTTCTTGGTGACTATGGTCCTGTTCCAGCTTCCTTGAGATCATTGGCAAGATCTTCCCGTGTAGTTCTGGTCTGATTCCTCACCATTCTAATGATCATTGAAACTCCATGAGGTGAGATCTTGCATGGAGCCCCAGACTGACGGAGATTGACAGCTATTTTGTGTTTGCGAATAATCACACCAACTATTGTTACCTTCTCATCAAACAAATGACGACTGTCTTGTAGCCCATTCCACCCTTGTGTAGGTCTACAATCTTGTGTCTGATATCCTTGGACAGCTCTTTGGTCTTGGCCATGATGGCGAGTTTGAAATCTGATTGATTGATTGCTTCTGTGGACAAGTGTCTTTTAAGAGAATGCTCCTAATCTCAGCTCGTTACCTGTATAAAAGACACCTGGGAGCCAGAACTCTTGATGCTTGATAGAGGATCAAATACTTATTTTACTCATTAAAATGCAAATCAATGTTTAACTTTTTTGAAATGCATTTTTCTGGATGTTTCTGTTGTTATTCTGTCTCTCACTGGTAAAATAAACCTACCATTAAAATTATAAACTGATCATCTCTTTGTCAGTGGGCAAAGGTACAAAATCAGCAGAGAATCTAATAATTTTTCCCTCAGTGTACATTGCATGTTTGATTTCTTTGTCTTTGCTACTAGGAATTATGTTATATTCAAAACCGATTCATGTGTCTATTAACCCCTTAACGCCGCAGGATGTACAATTACGTCCTGCATTAGGTGGGCTTTAACGCCGCAGGGGGTAACTGTACCTCCCGGGCGTCTGCAGCCCCCCGGCGGCTGATACTCACCTCCTCTGGCGGCTCCCTTGCTGCTCTGACTCCCACGGAGTCAGATCGGCGCTTTTGGCTCCTCCTGGCGCACTGACATCATCGCGCCGAGCGCGATGACGCCAGTTTCAGGCATCGTCCCCCAGCCGGAGCAGGGGAAGCGCCTGGAGGGGAGGGGGGGATCATTTGGATCCCTCTATCTCCCCATTGCCGGGGGCTAGCAGCTAATGCCAGGCATCCCTGAAAAGGTCACAGCCTGGCCTTTCCAGGGATGCATGGCTATAACCCCTTGCTGGCAAGGCTGTGACCCAGCACCAATCAGTGCCAGGTCACAGCCTTTTCCCGGTGGGGGCCGCCATCTTGGATGGCAGCCCCACCTCCAAGACTCCCCACGTCCACTGATGTCATCGGGCGTGGCATGATGATGTCAGTTAACCAGGGAACCCCTAGCTGCCAAGGGATTGCCTAAGGAAATCCCATGGTGGAGATAGGGGGGCTCTTTGAACCCCGTTATCTCCTGATCGATGTCAGCTAGGGATCATGTAGGGTATGGTTTGAAAGGCCTGATCATGGCCTTTCGAATGATATCAAGCATGACCATGTCACCAGTAAAATTAAAGTGTACAAGAATACAAATAATAATTAATAAAAATGTAAAAACGTGCTTTTATTATTTTTTTTAATGCAGCACTATTGTTCACATTTCAATTATAATGTGAACAATGATGCTTCACTAATGATTTTTTTTTGGGGAGGGTTTAGCTAAAATCACGTAATTTCTCCCAAAAAAAAAATGGGTTCCCCGTTCAAATTTTTCTAACAAGTCTAACCCATAGAATATAACCGCAAAGGCTCGGATAATAAAATGCGGGGAAAAAAATACTTTACACACTGTGGATGATTGAAATTTTATCGAAAATTCAATTTTTTTTACATCTTTTGGTATAGCATTCTGGCAGGGCATGACGTATACATATAATAATGATATATTATTAACCTGCCAAGTCTGCCGGAAAGAACGTTATATAATTTGTCTGGGTGGTATAATTATACGTGACTTAAAACCGCGTTTAAAAACTGTTGGTTATGTATGAAAGAGGCACTGGAGTCTTGTGAATCTGCAGTAGAGAACTTTACTTTGTGCATATAGCAATAAAACAACTTATAACAGATTAGTCACTGGATATATATCAGGATGCTTCATCATCACACAGCTAGAAAGGAAGAAGGAAGTAAAGCAGAGACAATAGAGACTTATTCCTGTGAACATATACCAACGAGTTTAGAACACATTTAACCTGTACTAACAGCGCCACCTGCAGTCCATAGATAATATATAGCTGTTGTATCTCCAACACCCCTTCTCAACAGCATGTGCATAATCATACAACATTCAGCTTCTTTTGAAGAAAACAATAACGTTCCTTTGGCAACGGTTTGGTGAGTGCATCTGCAGTCATCTCTTCTGATGGGCAATACTGAATATCGATAAGTCCTTGCTCTTGTGTGTCCCTGAGCAGATGATATTTTACGTCTATGTGCTTGGTTCTAGGGTTGATCCTTTCTGATTGTGTCAACTTTATACATCCCTGGTTGTCTTCAAAGATGGGTATCGGTTTAGACATATCCAGTCCCATGTCTAATAGAAGTTGACGAATCCAAATTGCTTCTTGACATGCATGTGCTGCTGCTATGTATTCTGCTTCAGTTGAAGAGAGTGCAACAGTCGCTTGTTTTCGACTAGACCAGCTGATGGTTCCTTCTCCGTACTGGAAGATGTAACCAGTAGTAGATTTGCGGTCTGTGATATCTCCGGCCCAGTCAGCATCTACATATCCAATTAAGTTTGCATTGGGTGTTGCTGGCAGTCGCAGTTTCATATGAATTGTTCCTTTTAGATACTGTATCACCCTTTTTACGGCATTCCAATCACATTGACAGGGTGTTGAAACTTTTCTACAGAGTATACTCAATGCTGCGGCAATGTCTGGTCTTGTCACAGTTGCAATGTATAACAATTTTCCAATTGCTTTGCGGTACTTCTCATTGTTAGGTAACAAGTTTTCCATTCCATTGTCTTTCTGATAAGCTGGTTCCATAGGCGTTTTCACCTCTTTTGCATCTTGCATGTGAAACTCTGCTAGAATATCTGTAATTTTCTGACTTTGGTGAAGAAGATAACTTCCGTCTTCTTCTTTCTCGATTTGGATTCCTAAATAGTGAGCAATGTTCCCAAGCTCTTTAATCTCAAAGTTTTGTTTCAATGTGCTAGTTATTTGATCATAATCCCCTTCTTGTTCAAAACAAATTATGATGTCATCAAAATAAATTAGTAGGTAGATCCATTTGTGTCTTGATTCTTTGAATACAGGCATGGATCAGCGTTACTTCTTGAAAATCCTTCTGTTGTGAGTACTTCGTTCACTTTTTCATTCCACATTCTTGCTGCTTGTTTGAGACCATAGATGCTCTTTTGCAGTTTACACACAAGGTTCTGTCCTGTATTAAACCCTGGTGGCTGCTCCATGTAGAGTTCCTCTTTGATATCTCCATATAGAAAAGCTGTTTTGACATCCAGGTGCTTCACTTGCATTTGTTTTTCAGCTGCAATGCTGAGGAATGTTCTAATGGTTGTGTGCTTTACCACTGGAGCAAATGTTTCATCATAATCTTCTCCATATTTCTGGGAATATCCCTTGGCGACTACTCTTGCCTTGTATCTGTGAATGTTTCCTTCTGCGTCGTACTTCACTTTAAAAATCCATTTACTTCCTATAGTTTTGTGACCGGGAGGGAGCTCTGTGAGGGTCCAGGTTTCATTTTTCTGAAGTGATTTTAGTTCTTCTTCAGCCGCCTTTCTCCACTGATTGGCTTCCCCTTTTGGTAGTTTATCTATGTCTTCCCAAGATGTTGGTTCAAATGTCTCATGTGTCTTAACAGTGTATGACAGCTTGCGCGGTGGGATCCCTTTTGTTGTCCGAGTAGATCTTCTGATTTCTGGTTGTTCTGTTGGTTCTACTGGATTGTGAACAGTTAAGTCATCAATTGTGAGTTCCACTTCTTGGTCTGACTCCTGCACAGTTTCCTTTTGGTCAGCATCTCTTGCTATTTCAATCGGCACCTTTTCTTCGTGTTTTTCGGGAGTCATTATTTCTGATGTTTGGCTTTCATCAAAATAAACACTGCGGCTTACTGTGACCTTGTTGGTCTTTGGATTAAGGATTCTGTATCCCTTACTTTGTTCACTGTAGCCTATTAGAATGCCTTCTATGGCTCTGTTCTCCCACTTGGAGCGTTTTTCACTTGGAATGTAAACGTATGCTTTGCAACCAAACACTCTAATATGACCTATACTAGGTTTTGATCTGTTCCACATTTCATAAGGGGTTCTTTCAATAGCTTTAGATGGTAGTCTGTTCTGTAGATATGTTGCAGTCATTATTGCTTCTCCCCAGTACTTGTTGTGTAGGTTGGCATCTGAAAGCATGCATCTGGCCATTTCTACAAGAGTGCGATTTTTTCTTTCAGCTACACCGTTTTGTTCTGGAGTGTACGGTACGGTTGTCTGGTGTATGATACCATGTTTCTTTAGATATGATTCCACTTCTTTACCCATATATTCCCCTCCATTGTCCGTGCGTATTATTCCGGGTTTCCTTTGAAATTTGTTGCTAGTCATCGCTACAAATTCTTGAAGTTTATCAGTTGTCTCACTTTTGTGTTTCATCAGATATGTCGTTGTGTACCTGGAATAGTCATCAATGAAGGTTATTAAATATTTGTTGCCGCTGGGTGTCGGGGTTTTCATTGGTCCACACACGTCACTGTGTATAAGTTCCATGGGTTTAGTGGTTTTTCTTTGACTGGCTTGTGGAAGTGGTGTACGTGTGGCCTTTGCTTTGATGCAACACGTGCACTTCATCAACTTTGGACAAGGTATCATTATCATGTCTTCTGATAATTCTCTCTTAGAAAGTTCCTTTATAGCTTCTGAGTTTCGATGCCCCAATCGTCTGTGCCATAGATGGATGCACTTGTCATGTGGATTATGAGTGACTGTTTTGACTTGAACACGTTCAGTGACGATTTTGTATAGTTGTTCATTCAACCTTCCTTTTGCAACGATTTCTTTTCTGTTTCGAATTGTGCATTCATTACCTCGGAATTGTACTGTAAGTCCATTGTTAGCAAGGTTTTTTACTGATAGGAGGCTTCCTTCTAGACTTGGAACATACAGAACGTTCTTTACAAGGATGCTTCGGTTACCTCCTGATGGTGTGATGCAGTTCAGAAATCCTTGACCTTTACCTTCTGATGTAATACTTTTCCCATTTGCTAGGAAGACTTTGTCTTTTGTATTAAAATTAATTTCTGTGAAGAAGGTCTCATCACTGGTCATGTGACTTGTTGCTCCTGAGTCAATGTACCATCCATGCGGGGTAGTATTCTGAGTTACTTTAAAACTTGCACTCCACGCTGTGTCTTTGCTTTCCTGTGTGGCTGCTTTAGCTCTTTCTTTTGTGAATGTCTCTCTCCTTCGCTGTTCTGCTTTCCAGATTGAACATTATATTTCAAATGACCTGTCCTTTTGCAGCGAAAACACACTCTGGTCTCTTTGTTTTGTTTTGTGTTTTCATTCACCTTTAGAGCTACTTCTGTTTTGTCATTCTCTTCACCACGTATATTTTCCTTCTTTCTGTTGTATTCATCAATTAATTTCCCTTTAGCATATTCCAGTGTTAGTTCTTCCTCTGGTCTGGTTTCTAGAGCGTTTATCAGGGCACTATATGATTCTGGAAGGCTGCATAATAGTAATGCCACTACATGATTGTCTTTTATTTCTTCTCCAATTGCACATAATTGCTCCACAATTTCCAGCATAGCGTTCACATGTTCACACATTTCCTGGCCTTTTTCAGCCTCATCTTATACAGTTTACGTAGCAGATATAGTTTACTGTTTAAGTTTGAACGCTCGTGCAGTTTCTGTAGCGCAGTCCACATACCTTTAGCTGTGTTTTCTTTTCTTAAATGGATTAGTTGATCATCCTCCACTAACAGGCTTATAACTGCTTTTGCTTGCCTGTTTCTTTTGTCCCATTCTTCTGGGTTGTCAGTGGGTCTGATTGTATCCAGCACCTGCCACAGATCATCTTTGGATAACAGCATTTCCAGCTTAAACTTCCACAGCTGATAATTGGTATTGTTTAGCTTTGCTATTGCATATTTCACATCTGAGCCACTTGCCATCTTTCAGTATATTGGATGCAGCTCCTTTCCTCACACACAGCAGGTATTTGGATGATAGCTGCAGCACTTACTGATTTGTAGTTTCGTTTTCAGTGTCTGGGCCCATAACCTGTTGGTTATGTATGAAAGAGGCACTGGAGTCTTGTGAATCTGCAGTAGAGAACTTTACTTTGTGCATATAGCAATAAAACAACTTATAACAGATTAGTCACTGGATATATATCAGGATGCTTCATCATCACACAGCTAGAAAGGAAGAAGGAAGTAAAGCAGAGACAATAGAGACTTATTTCCTGTGAACATATACCAACGAGTTTAGAACACATTTAACCTGTACTAACAGCGCCACCTGCAGTCCATAGTATAATATATGCTGTTGTATCTCCAACAAAAACGATCAAAATGAGCTCAGCAAACCTCTAGTTCCCAAACTGTGCCGAAGTTGTAAAATTACTCCCGTCCTTAAGGGGTTAATATTGTGGTATACCCTGTATTTGTACCTGATCTACTATAAATTTTAAACCATTTTGCTGCAGAGCACATCCTGGATGTGTTGCTGGGCTTCACTCCTATATATACGGATGAGGTGCTTAGTGGGTCTTGTCTTTACCACATGATGGCTTGAAATGTGGAGGATTGCCACATTGTACCACAGAGTACTGAATTCCTGGAAATCTGCCTTCACTTTGTCTGCAATCCCCCCCACACACACACGCGCTGAGTAATGAATTAAGTGCACAATGATCTCACAAAAAGTGTCATTTGGACCCTTCTACCTCCTCATTGATAAGGGCTATCACCCGATATTAGGTATCATTGGAAAGGTCAGAGTCTGAGGAGTTAAAATAGTGTTCAAAAATATTTTCTTGGAGATTCCCTCCCCACCAAATTTTTCAGATGTATTTAATGATATCATATATAGAGTTATCTATGTTCCTACCTGGTAGCACTAGTTTACTTTGTCCTCTCATACCAAAAGCATTTGTGATATTGGCCTTCAGCTGGTCCATACTATCTCCATATTCTATAAGCTCATTCAAAAATGATGAACATGAATCATTTTTTATGGGGAGCTGGAAATGCGAATTGCAGACACAGATCTCCACGGATTGCTGGCGGAAAACACTTACTTTGACACATAGTGATTCCGAAATCTTTACATTTTCCGAAATGACACACAAACTCATCTCCTTTTGGTACAGGTCCCCTCTTCTACTCACATGTTTCTCGTCTGCCAGAGACCCTAATTGCTGGAGGAATTGCTCTCAAATTGTTATATATTTGCATCTACGGTGTGAATGTCCCTTGATTAAACACTTCTGGCGGATGATTTCTGATTTGATTTTTCTAATCAGTGATAAGACCCTTCCATTGCATCCTGAAGTATTCCTCCTTTTTCATACTGACGTTTCCATAAAACAATTCAAAAAGTCATCACTTTTGCAAGTACTACTTGGCGCTAGGGTTCTAGTTCTTTCCTGCTGGAGATTTATTTGCCAACCATGACAGAACTCTTTATCAGGGTTATTCAGATAGCGTGAAAAGCAGGAGAATGACTGGAGAGTGACTGGAGAATTAAAAATTCTAGGTCAAAATAGCCAAACCAGAAAAATTCTCCCTTTCATCTCACTTTCTAAATCGACTATTTTGACCTAGAATTTTTCATTCTCCAGTCATTCTCCAGTCATTCTCCTGCTTTTCACGCTCTATGAATAACCCTGATAGAGGAAGTTAACAAAATGCAGACAGCTGAGGAAACCATGATTTTCAATGATAAAGATGTATCATAAGACAAAAATGTATCAATACTTGGTTATATTGGTATCTTTCTCTAACTACCAACGCATTCCACAGATTGAGTGAGGGTTGGAACTGGGTGAGGATGGAGCTTGATGGGTCTCCCGGGGGTGACCAGGTGGCGCTGGAGGATGAGCTGATAATATGGGATAAGATTGACTTCAGATATTAGAATTCCTGTATACTTCTCTGCCATGCCCAAACCCCCCCATTTCCTTTTTATTTTTCTCCTTCGCTTATACTTTTCTTTTTTCTTTCTTCTTACTTCCATATGTGGAACAGCTCTTACTTGTTAATCCTGGTATTAATTGCAACAGGATGTGTGTGGGTACATAGATGTACACTATCAGGGCTATTCAGAAAGAGGTGAAAACCTTGAGAATGACTGGAAAATTGAAAATTCTAGGTCAAAATAGTCAAACCAAAAAAATTCACCCATTTATCTCACCTTCCAAATTGGCTATTTGGTCTAGATTGTTCTCTTCTCCTGCCAATTCTCAAGGTTTTCACCTCTCTCTGAATAGCCCTGCCAATATATATTGTCACGGTGGCACCAGGCCTGAGCCAAGGTGGGGACCTGGTTAAGGAAGAAAGCCCAAAGTGCAGGGAATACAACTGCAGACAACAACAGGTGGTAAGAACGACACAGGGTAAGATAGAGACTCCTGCACGGCAATACCAAAAGAAACCCTAACACTGATAGGCCGGTCTTTAGGGTAGCCGGGTCTAAGCTAAATAGAAAATACCACAGAGCCTTGCAGAGTCTCAGAATGAACACAGATATCAGGAGCCAAGGAATCAGTACAGTCTGGGAAAATACATAATCATAGTCATAAGGAAAGCCAGGCGTCAGAAAGCCAGAGAGAGTACGTAAACCAGATGCCAGGGTTCTAGAGGGAGGAGTTCTATAGGGAGGAGGGTAGTCAAACAAGCCAGATCGGTACACAGGATATCAGCATGAAATAATAAACAGAAAATCACGAACTGGATAACACAGGAAACAATATGAGAAATAATATACAGGAATATCCATAAATAAACAAGGAACCCAGTGACAGGAGTAATAGACAGACAGGGAAACAGAACCAAAAATATATATGAACAAAATATACAAACAGAATAGG
Organism: Leptobrachium leishanense; assembly: GCA_009667805.1. Taxonomy (NCBI): domain Eukaryota; kingdom Metazoa; phylum Chordata; class Amphibia; order Anura; family Megophryidae; genus Leptobrachium; species Leptobrachium leishanense. Next base: position 186,085,518 of record CM019063.1, read on the forward strand.
AACTAGAAGCAGGAAGCACAACTGAAGGCAAAACTCTATATGATTCAGGAAGACTGAAAATCATGGAGCACTGAAGTATGGGAGCAATGCACTTAAAAAGGGAGTGGAACAGGACATGACAGACAGGTGAGCTGAGAGCAAAACAATTAACCCCTCGGCTGAAACCCAGGAATGACAACAAAAATCAAGACCTAAACTAGTATCATATATACAGGGGACAGGGCTAGATGTGGAACGTGATATATATATATGCATATATAAAGTTTTCTTTTTCTTTTGTGTTCCTATTCCTTATATGGTTACTCGGCTTTCAGCTCTGATCCTTGCTTTGTTGCTCTTTAATGATTCTAATTTTTGTAATTGGAATTTGGAATTTTGGTCTCTTTTTGTATTATTTCTACACTTGTACGTTCTCCGTATGCTTTGATTGTTCTTATATATTTGCTTTGTATTGAACTACATGTCAATAAACACAAAAAGTTTTAATACAATTTTTTTTTCTTGCAGATTGGGTTGAAAAACCTCATATAAAGAAATGTAAAAGTTGGTTGATCCATAGACACACACATATTGGTTCCAGAATCAATGCACCTCACCTTGAGTTACTGTGGAAAAATGCAAATAGCTTTTACAGTGCAATAGTAAGAGAACCACAGCAATCCAGTATTGATCAGTTTTTATATGCTATATACAATCAACAAATAAAATCTCCGAACAAGCTGTAATACAGAGTACTTCCTCTTATTACTTCAGTGTATACAACGAGAAGTTCACATTAGGATTATAGAGAATTTGTCCGTCAGACCCTGGGAGCAGTAGAATAAATGTACGGCGGCATACAACTTCATGCTGACTTCTTGGAGCTAATAAGAGCGAAAAACCTACAGGAATTATATTATTTCTATGCTCTGTGACTTGCTGGTAAAATTGTATACTCTACATTCCACCCTTCTGACAACTCACTTGTTCATTATTGGCTCAATATCACAGGGGAAGCAAGGAAAAGTTTTATGTCAAGTTACTGCTGGAAACAAAATGTATTGAGTACTCATGATGAGTCAATTAAAATCTGCGTGAGAACTTGAATTGTGACCACAGAGGAGCCAACCATCCTGTGGCCTCGATGCCATGATATATATACAATAGAGGGACAACAAAGCAACATGCTGATTTCTTCCATTCAGATGGACACCAAACACATTTTTTTTTAAATTATAAATATTAGAGGTGTGCACAGCTGAAGAATTAGTTTTATTTCATTTCATTTGAAAATAGTTTAGTTTGAAACAGAATTTGTTTGAATACTGATTTGTTTTGTTTCCTAATTTTGTTTCGTAATTAGTTTGGAAATTGGTATTGATTCAAAATCGATTCGATGTAGATCAGACGTGCCTTGTGACCAAATCAGAGGGGGCTGGTGGCTCCCACTGATTAGGTCATATAGGGTGTGTTGTACGGCTGGCCCCAACTGAGTGACGTCTGCCGCCCTATGCCCTGGTGGCGGACATCCCGTGGCGTGCCCTGTGACTTATTCAGAGGGTGCCGCCATTTGTCTCCCTCTGATTAGGTCACAGGTAGGCCAGATGGCCGGCTGCCATCTCGATGTTCCCGTCGGGCCTAGGCTGCAGCCTAGGGTACACAGCTTGTATTCCCCAGGCAGCCTCGCCGGCAGGAAAGATAAATGGGGCCTACTCTTCAGCAACTGACCGGCCCAAAAGGCCAGCAGCCTAACGTCTGCCCGGTATGCCCGATGGCCAGTCAGGACCTGGTCCCCTATATACCTCCGTCAGTCTTGCGAGTTTTTGTTGATGTTTATCTTCATTCTCCATGGACCTATGGACTCCAGGAGACACTTCTAGCAATGACATACTGTGGCTCATAACACAGCCAGTAATAGGGAGAATAGGGAGCTGCTAAGTGTTAATGGCTCAAGCTGCATTTTCCCATTAGCAGCACATATTCCTGGCTCAGCCCAAAATATTAGAAATTCTGCTTGACCTCCAAACAAGTGGGAGAATTGTAATCACCACATAATTTTAAATTTAAAGGGACACTACCAGTTACATAAGCTAGGTCACAGGCGCACCGGATGGCTGGCCACCATCTCGAAGTCTGCATGGCCTGGCCCTGTTCACAGCGACCAGCACCAGAGAGGGAGAAGATGGAGCTGACCACCTGTCAGGGAGGATGACTCCTGTTCAGCTGAGCATATAACTCTTTCCCTCAAGAAAAAAATGGTTAGCTTCCTACATCCCCCTCGCATTATTTGCCTGTCCCCTATTTACCCCCCATGAAATGATAAAATAATTATAAGGTGCTATTTATAATTCACTCTCTCAAAGTTGCTCTCTCCAACGGTGCCTCTGTTTTTTTTATTGGCCACTGTTTGGGAGGGAAAGGGGTCCAAAGGACCCCCACTCCCCTTTCAGTTTCTCCACTGCAGGCGCAAGGGGGCGCCTGAAAATGACGTCCATTGCACCCGGCAATGATGTAATCGCGACAGCCGGGGCCCATAAAACCGTCAGGCCGGCTTCAAGGAAGCCAGACCGACGTGGGACCCCTGGCCAGAGAGGGGAGCATAGGGAGGGAGGGGGATAAAGGACCATGATGTTCATAGTACATTCTTGGTCCTTAAGGGGAATTTTCCCCAGGACGTACTATGTACATCAGTGGTCCTTATGGGGTTAAAACTGTCGAACTGAAGCACAGAAAATCAGGGCATTTCTGTGCTGTTCGGCGTTCTCTGAATAGATTAATCACTACTTCTCTATGGGAAATTTCACTGCTGCCAAAGGAGCAAATTGCACCGTATTTCGCTGGCCGTATTTCGCTGGCAATTCACCAATATTTGGCGCACTGCCAGCTTTCTGAATAGGCGAACTGTCATTCGGTGCAATTCGGTGGCAAGTGTGGCTTTTGAATAACCCTTTTGGTTTGTCTTCCCCAAACCACACCCCCCCCCCAAAAAAAAGGATTTACAGTATATACTCCTTGGGGAAAACAAAAAGATTTGCACAATTATTTTTTTTAAATGTTTTTTTTTATTCTGTAACAGACCTTTTTATAAAAATTTTAATGGACCTTTTTTATTATTCAGACACATTTTACTGCATTTTTATTGATTTAAACACGTATTCGAATAATAGCAGAGTTCCGTTTTTTAATCTCTGCAGATCAGCAGTGATTGGTGGTCAGTTCGGCAGCTCCATGCACTTCAAGGACCCTACGGTGACTAATGAATTCACCGCAGGTTCGTCGAAATGAAATTGCTGAAGTCCACTGAATGGCGTTGAACAAGAAAGCACCAAAACTTTGCTGAAATTTCAGTGCTTTTGAATAACCCCTTATAATATGTGGTGTATCACAAGCTCCACAGCAATAAAATTCTCCCCGCATCACCTCTTCAGATAAATGAATAATAATAATAATAATGTGTAATTTGTAGAAAAAAAAAGTGTGCTGCTCAGTCCAAAATGCCCGGGCCTATTTTATGTCCCTGCTGGGTACTATTTGTTCCCAGGTTCCTTCTGCAAGAGTTGAGAACAGGCAACGGAAACTCATTCGGTCCTTTGCACCATGGAACCAGAAGTGAGTATGGAATTTTTTGACTCTTTTATGGGCCTCCCCACGTAAATGATTTCATCGTGCCATGCAAAGCCGAGAGATCGCCTGAAAGGGAGGGGGCGATCCTTTCGGATCCCTCTCCCTCCCGATCAGGAGGTCCTAGAAGGACAAGCCAGGCACCGCTTAAAAGGGGAGAGTCTCCCCTTTTAAGCGGTGCTTGGCTTTAACTCCTGAGGCACCAGGCCACGATCCGGCGACATCCGGACCTGAGAGCAGGTGCATTTTTTTATAAGCTCTATTTCTATGTGAAGTATAGGAAGTGGAAATTTAGAGTAGGAAGCCACAAAAGCTGACACACAAGTGACGTTTGTGGCTCAGATGAAATAGTAACAGAGCCATTATGATTAATGAGTCAGGCCATAATATTAAATAGCACAGTCACTCATCAAAACGGCTGTGTTGAAATAGGGGCCTTTATTTTTACATTTTTCACGATATGGTTATGTTCTGACTGAATAATGATTAACAAAGTAAATGATATCACCTGTTTATGGATTTATTTACAAAGGGTTATTGCAGGATATATTTATTGGGCCCCTCTCCTGGAGTTCACTTTAGTTCAATTTATGACATTAATAATAATTATTGATCGTTGCTAATTTTTATTTATTCTTGCAGCTTGCTTTATATTTCATAGTACTCTATGAAAAGGCTGATTAACCCCTTTACTATCAAAGATGGGCTATATTACATTCTCTTTGCAATTGCGCTCACGCATTGCAATTTTTTTTGCGCACGAAAAAAAACGTGATCGCGTGAACATTTACGTGGTATTTCGATCCGAGCGCATTTTTTCGTCCGTCAAAAATTTTTGTGCGTAAAAACGATGCGCAAAGCTGTGCGCAAAGTACGTTGCGTGCAGAAATCTGTGTTTGGACTGTTTTTTTCATGGGATTCAGCCAATCAGAATTAAGAACCACCATTTTCTAACGTTAGGTTGTTACGCCTGTCAAATTCAATCTGAGTATATATGCCGCAGGAAAAAACTAATTAAAGCAATTTATTAATTTTATTATTTGGGTATGTGTAGAATGTGTAACTGTACTGTGCTGTATTTTTATTTTGTGCTGGTGTGTTTCATTTCGGCCAGGAAGATCAAATTTACAGTTACCACCTGCTTTTCAAAGACGTTATGAAAATTCGCGCAAACCTTCGTTGCGCACAGATTGTAATACCATCCGCATACCAGCGCACAAACGCATTTGCGCTGACAATGTTAAGTATAGGATGCGTGCACGAATTTTCGTTAACGTGCGTTCATTGCGCATAGATAGGAATACAACGTTTTTCCCCTCGTGCAAATGCGCATTTGCGCACGCAAAACACTTGCGCGAAGAATGTAATAGGGTCCGATGTGTGTAATAGGGTCCGAAATTGCATGTAATACCTTGTTTGCTTACATTTGTAACGCAAGTCTAGTGTTCCCCTGGAAAGAAACTACGTAGATTCGTATTGAGATCACTCTCCTTTTACCTTGTTTTACTGTAAATAAGCTAGAAAGAGCAGTTCCCACCCTCACTGTAACAAAAAGTTCTAAAATGTTACTGCTGTACTACAATAGTCAGGAAGAGGAGAGAATACAGGGAGAGCTCTGGGGTCACTCACTGATGTACAGGGATAAGATTCAGGGGGTTATATTGACTGAAAATCCCTGTACAGGACAGATACCATTTGTTACTATAATTTGTAAACACAGGCAGGGAAGTCATCAGGGGATGACACAGCCCATGACATGTACAGGGGCCCAGTTGATCCAGAGGGCTCTTGCCAAACCCTATGTGCACCTTTAGTGCCAAATCGGTACGGGCCCCTCCATGTCACCCAGGACTGGTCAACCATGATACCAGCAATTTTGTCAGTGGGCCGCAGCAACTAGAAGCCGGTCAGAGCACTCTGGCACATAACAGATGGATTGATTAGTATAATCTGCACCAGAGAACACTTTTTATACCCTTGGTGGACCACTAGGGATTTAGCCCATTCCCAGTAAAATAAGGTTTTCAGAAAGATGTAAAATGTTATATTTTTAATTAATTTGAAATGGGCAGCTGACAGAAGGGGGTCTTGACCCGTGGTTTAGTAAGGGGCTCCATGATTTCTGATGGACGCCCTGTACACAGGCATTATGTCACATGCTGCCATTATTTTTTTTATTCTTTTGGTATTTATTTGGAATCTGCATTGCTAGTAATCTCATTGTGATCATTACAAATCTCCAAAGCAGGATATTCTTTGTACCTTTTTATGTTATCTTTTCTTATCTATTTTACTGTATTTACTGTATTAGAAACAAATGTCATTTCTACCTGTGTGCTAATAATTAGGGATGAGCCGAACAACCCCTGTGTTCGGTTTGCATTCGAACTCGAACAGTTTCAAAAGTTCGAGTTTGGACGCAAACACAATCCGAACTCAATGCAAGTTAATGGGACTCGAACGTTCGATTTTTAGAGTGCCCTGCAAGAGGGCATATATGCAAGATATTTGCCATAAAAGGTTTATGGGGGTCCGGGTAGTGCCCCGGGGGACAGGAAACAAGGAAAAAAAGTTTAAAAAAAGAAGTTTTTAAAGGAACAGTGATTTTTCCATGAAATAAAGGTTAAGAATAAAAACGAAAAATTCCTTCAAATATCGTGCCTAGGAGGTCCCCATAACCTGCCCGTGAAGTGGTGGATTTGTCGGATGTATAGAAACATTTAAAAAAAAAAATGACATTTCAAATGACGGTAAATGTTTTTCCTTTAATCTATTCATAAACAACTGCTTGGGGCGGCAGTCTGTATGAAAAGAGGAGACGTTTTTAGGACATGCAGAACAAGTTTAGTGATTTTTTGGCTAAATTATGGTGAAACTTATGCAGGCTTTGGATGAAAGTAACAACAGGTGCATTAAAATGGACCTTTGGTGCCAGCTAGTGCCTTCACACCGTAACCCCTCTGAGGTATTGTGGAAGAGTGCAGGGGTGGACTCTGCATTCAAATATTAAAATGGTTGGATTCTGGTACACGCGTCAGTGCACCCAAATATTGGGCCTTTTGTGCCAGCTAGTGCCTTCACACCGTAACCCCTCTGAGGTATTGCGGAAGAGTGCAGTGGTGGAGGTTTTGGGAATGCAGAAGAGATCCCCGATCTATTCAGTTACATCAGCATCAGGGGAGTGATAGCTGCTGATCCAGGACTGATTAATTTTTATAATGTCAGCCGGTCTACAGAGTCGGTGGACAGATGCACTCTTTTGTCTGTGACAAAACCTCCAGCGGCACTGAACGTCCTTTCAGAAAAGCAATGCTGGAGAAGGAGCAAACTAGTAGCTCCATAGCATATTGGCTAAGTTCTGGCCAGTGATCCAATCTCAACACCCAGTAAGCCAGTGGATCATCTGCTATAAAGGTATCCAGGTCTGCTCTTTTCACTAGATGGTCCTGCACCATGTGGTGTAGACGCTGGCAATGGGTGCCTACATTTGACGTCCCTTGGCGTTGTGGACTAAAAATTGGAAAAGGCATCAGTCAAGTGGCCCCCTTCACCACTCTTAATCTGATAAACAGCAACCTCAGAAGCACCTGTGTCATCAGTTGGTAACCTACCAGTGTCTGGAAAGGTGTTACACAAGTGTCGCTTTAGAGCGTCCTCAAGTTGTTTCATCCTGTGTTCCCTCTGTGAGGGCAGGATGAGCTCTGCAACCTTACCCTTGTATCGTGGATCCAGAAGGGTTGCCAACCAGTAATGATCCCTCTCCATGATAGCATGAATCCTGTGATCTTTTAGCTGGCAACACCCAGATTCTACTCTGAATAGATAAACAGATGAACTCTGATTAAACTATGTTATTGTATGGTATCTAGAATTAGATTAAAGATATACAGATTTTCCAGAACAATGCTATAAATCAGTGATACAGCCTGATAGCCTGGCAGCAGCTGGCAGTGCCAACACACAGATTACAATTCCCAGATATCTGCTAGAAGTATGTGGGACCCCCTGATAGCTGGCAGTGAGAAGACACAGATTACAATTTCCAGATATCTGCTAGAAGTATGTGGGACCCCCTGATAGCTGGCAGTGAGAAGCCACAGATTACAATTCCCAGATATCTGCTAGACGTACGTGGGACCCCCTGATAGCTGGCAGTGAGAAGACACAGATTACAATTCCCAGATATCTGCTAGAAGTCTGAGAGACCCCAATAGCTGGCAGTGAGAAGACACAGATTACAATTCCCAGATATCTGCTAGAAGAAAGTGTGACCCCAATAGCTGGCAGTGTGGTCAGGTGCCAGGCTGTAGCCAATTACAAGCTTCAGGCCAGTGGAAAAGTGCATTGTGGTCCATTGTGGTGCATTGTGGGCGAACACGTGGTGAACACGCAGAAATGTTCGATGTTCGCCGAACGGGCAATGTTCGAATCAAACTCATGTTCGGATCAAACCGCCAGCCTATCCCTACTAATAACGCAGACCCCATGTGAAATTTTGCAAAATAGGGGATACCATTTAGAGTTTAGACCCTTCTATCCCAGCAATACTACTGTACAAAAAAAATGCACGACAAATTAAAACTTAGAAAATGTACAGTTGTGTTCAAAATTATTCAACCCCCACTGAAATTGAGTGTTTTGGCCAGTTTGACATTGATTTTGATAATTCAGTCATCTTGCTTACAATTAAATCAAAGAGGCACGTGTAGGTCAGACAAATATAACATAACATTTATAATGAAATAACCACAAATGTCTTTTCTGTGCTCACATCATTATCAGTTTTATTCAACCCCCAAGTGACATTCAATCTTAGTACTTAGTACAACATCCTTTTACAGTTATAACAGCTTTTAAATGTGAAGCATAGCTTGACACAAGTGTCTTGCAGCGATCTACGGGTATCTTCGCCCATTCGTCATGGGCAAAAGCCTCCAGTTCAGTCACATTCTTAGGCTTGCGCACTGCAACTGCTTTCTTGAAGTCCCACCAGAGGTTCTCAATCGGATTTAAGTCAGGTGACTGCGATGGCCACTCCAAAATGTTCCAACCTTTAATCTGCAACCATGCTCTAGTGGACTTGGAGGTATGCTTGGGATCATTGCCTGTTGAAAGGTCCAACGTCTCCCAAGCCTCAGGTTTGTGATGGACTGCATCACATTGTCATCCAATATCTCATGGTACTGAAGAGAATTCATGGTACCTTGCACACGCTGAAGCTTCCCTGTACCTGCAGAAGCAAAACAGCCCCAAAGCATGATTGACCCCCCGCCATGCTTCACAGTAGGCAAGGTGTTCTTTTCTTCATAAGCCTTGGTCTTCCTCTTCCAAACATAGCGTTGATCCATGGGCCCAAACAGTTCTAATTTTGTTTCATCAGTCCACAGAACACTATCCCAAAACTTCTGTGGTTTGTCCACATGACTTTTGGCATACTGCAGTCGACTCTTCTTATTCTTTGGAGACAGCAAGGGGGTGCGCCTGGGAATTCTGGCATGGAGGCCTTCATTACGCAGTGTGCGCCGTATTGTCTGAGCTGAAACTTCAGTACCCACATCTGACAAATCTTTTCTCAGTTCCTCAGCAGTCACACGGGGACTTTTCTCCACTCTACGCTTCAGGTAGCGCACAGCAGTCGAAGTCAGCATCTTCTTTCTGCCACGACCAGGTAGCGTTTCAACAGTGCCCTTTGCCTTGAATTTGCGAATGATGCTTGCTATGGTCTCTCTTGCTATGTTTAACATTTTGCAATCTTCTTATAGCCATTGCCCTTCCTGTGAAGAGTAATCACCTCTTCTCTGGTCTTCCTGGACCATTCTCTTGACTTCACCATGTTTGTAACCACACCAGTAAATGTCTAGAAGGAGCTGAGTATCACAGTCATTTTAAAGCTGCCTAATTGGTGCTTATTATGCTTTATTGCTGCTCCGTGACATCCACAGGTGTTTTCAATACCTGATTGAAAACACTTGAATGAACCTCTGTTCTTCAGAGTGGTAGTCTTTAAGGGGTTGAATAATTGTGTCAATGAAGAATTCACAAAAGAAACATTTACTACTGTATTACAAAACCAATTGATGTCATTTTAGTTGCATATGGTTCTTTAAAAAGTCCTTGTAGGATTTCATTCTGAATACAATTACAAATGTACACTAAATTCCCTAAAACCCTTTACAGCATTGGGGGTTGAATAATTTTGAACACAACTGTACATTCTGTTAATATTTTATTTATTTCAGAATAAAAATCTGTGCGAAATTGCTATTGTACACTATATTTATTTGTTAACTGTACAGGCCATGTGTCATATGAATGTCGTAATATTTCTTCCAACAAAAAGTGCTTAGTAGTGAAGAGGTCGGGTCACGTCCATTAGATAATGAAGTTTGGAAAGAAAATTGTTGGCTGTAAAAATGAATTTCTCTATCTCCCTCCTTATCTTATCACACAAGAAATGTAGAGTGTGTAAATATAAGAAGAGTCTGTTTGATTGCATTATCAACCAATAAAAAAACTGCAGTTACTGCTTGACTGGAAATAGTACAGGTCACATCCTGTTCTCAAGAAGAAGGCCAAATGTCAGGGTTCTTAGTTAACAGGTAAAATCATCAATCAAACTAGAGAAAAATATATTTTAAATATATATATAAAATGACTACAGAGAATGATATAGCAATTTGTATATTCTTACTTTTGTGTTTGTTGGCTGTAAAATAATGCGGTTCACAAGACTATTTGTCTTATATCGAAATTCCTGCTCATTTATCAAATACTGTCACAACCTAACCTTTGACAAACAACCCAATTTCACATTTTTCAACACTGCAGGATGCTAAAATGGGGAAGAATGATTTTATTTATTTAATCTTGCTTCTCATTTCTTTTTGTCGTGTAAGGCAGTTGAGCAGACAATGATCATATTGGCACATTCTCACATGAAATTTACTAGAACCCTGTACAGGCATAAGAGGTTAGTGATTATATGTGGGTAAAACTCAATAACTCATTTTTAACCATTTTGCTGCTTGACAGACACAATGTAAACTTTGCTGTTAAAAATAATAAACGTTACAAAGTGCTTTTAATCCAGAGAGGTGTACTTAGGGTATTTGGCACCGGGGGCAGATGCTTCCTTTTGCACACCTCCACCTCCAAGAAACCCCCCCAAATTTCTCTGAATTTCACAGAACTCCAGAGCTATAAAAATCACATAATGTATGGTGTGTATGAGAGTATCACAGAGCTCCACAGCAATAATGCTCACAGCAATGTGTGGCGTGTATGAGCGTATCACAGAGCTGCACAGCAATAAAACTCATGCTCATACACACTGCACATTACTGTATCCCAGAGCTCCACAGTAATAAAACTCACGGGGCTAAATTGCAATCCCTGCGTTAAAATGGGGGCGGTAGGGAGAAAAAACTGCGCCCACAGTGTCCCCCCCTACCACCCCTGGTTTAAAGGGGGATTACAATGCAGGCGCAAAAAATGCTGCCTGCATTGGTAGCAGGTGCTACGCCCGCTGTCGTGAGCATCCATTGAGCCAGACGCCGGCCCGTCAGCGTAGTGATACGCAGGGAGAGAATGGGGGACTTTTTCTGCAAATTTTTTGCAAAAAACTTTTTTATTTTTAAATTCCTTTCTGTGTTTTTTAAAAGCCATTTTTGATTTTTGATTTTTTAAAATGCATTTTTTAATAATTTTTTTAACAGACCTTTTTATTATTTTAATAGGACCTTTTTATTATTTAGACATATTTTACAGCATTTTTATTGGTTTAAGGAGAATATGAGACTTCCTTTATTTTTACTTCGGTGTAATACACCAAGGCAATTTGGCACTTATCGGCATAATTTTTACTTTTCGCCGAATGTCTGATAACTGCTACAGCGACTCCATTTTCAGCACAATACAGTGACCATTCAATCAATAGTGAATGCACTGTATTTTCAGAAAAATAGAATCACCAAAGTCAGCCAAAATGGGAAGCATAGAAATTGCGTTCAATTTCGGTGCTTTGTGAATAGACCCCATGCATATAGTACTTACTTTGTTTAGAATTGATTTTATTTTATTGGTATTGTAGAAAGTAAGGCATCTTGTCAATATGTCCAGTATGGATCTTTTTCCTGAAACCATACACATACAAGTCTATTCAGTAAAAAGTGAAACTCAGGAGAACTGGCTGGGGAAGAGAACAATCTAGACCAAATAGCCGATTTGGAAAGTGATATAAATGGGAGAATGTTTCCGGTTTGGCTATTTTGACCTAGAATTGTCAATTCTCCTGAGTTTCACCTTTAGTGAATAGACCTGATATTGGAGCATGGCCAGGGGCTTGTTCCATTTACTTCTCCACTTCAAAAAATAATTTCTTGTACTGTTTGGTTACTCATTTAGTCATTAGAGCCAGCACTACTAGTGTTCCTTTAACCCCTTAATGCCGCAGGACGTACATTTACGCCCTGCATTAGGCGGGCTTTGACGCCGCAGGACGTAAATGTACGTCCTCGGCGTTTACAGCCCCCCTCCGGTAAGACTCACCTCCTCCGGTCTCTCCCACGCTGCTCTGACTCCCGTGCAGTCAGATCAGTGTGAATCCCTCCTCCGGCGCAGTGACGTCATCGCGCCGGTGGCGCGATGACGTCAGTTTCAGGAGTCCCCCCCGCCGGAGCAGGGGAAGCGCCTGAAGGGGAGGGGGGGATCCTTTGGATCCCTCTATCTCCCGATCGCCGGGGACCAGGCGGCTGTGGCCAGCATCGCTGGAAGGGTCACAGCCTGACCTTATTATGGGGGTTAACCCCTTAGTTGCCAGGTCGCGACCGGGCACTAATTTGTGCCCGATCGCGGCCTATTTCCGGTGGGGGCCGCCACCTCTGGGTCCCCCCCGGTCAACTGACTCATCGCGCCATGCGCGATGATGTCAGTTATCCGGGGAACCCCCTAGCTGCAAAGGGATTTCCTATGGAAATCCCTTAGAGGAGATAGGGGGTTCTTTGAACCCCTTTATCTCCTGATCGGTGGCAGCTAGGGGGTCATGTATGATATTGCTGGAAAGGCCAGAGCATGGCCTTTCCAATGATATCACACATGACCATGTTATAAGTAAAATAAAAGTTTTAAAAAAGTAAAAATAAAAATAATAAAAAAATAATAAATTAAATAATAAAAAAATAAATACGTGTTTTTTTTTTTTAATGCAGCACTATTGTTCACATTTCAATTATAATGTGAACAATGATGCTTCACTAATGATTTTTTTTTGGGGGGTTTAGCTAAAATCATGCAATTTCTCCCCAAAAAAAAAAATGGGTTCCCCGTTCTAATTTTTTTAACAAATCTACCCCATAAAATATGACCGCAGAGCCTCGGATAATAAAATTTAAAAAAAAAACACTTTACACACTGTGGAAGATTGAAATTTTATTGAAAATTCAATTTTTTTTACTTTTTTTTACATTTTTTGTTATAGCATTTTGGCAGGGCATGACATATACATATAATAATGATATATTATTAATCTGCCGAGTCTGCCAGAAAGAACGATATATAATTTGTCTGGGTGGTATAATAATACGTGACTTAAAAATGGTCAAAATGAGCTCAGCAAACCTCTACTTCCGAAACAGCGCCAAAGTTGTAAAATTACTCCCGTCCTTAAGGGGTTAAACATAAACCAGTCATCCACAGTTTATTAGAAGATATCTATATAATGTGCATCATAACATGGCCATGTGTCTTCACTTTAGTGTCAGAACTGGAACAAAGCCAAATGTCTTTCCTCCCGCGGTGTCTTTATTTTTTTAGAAGCCTAGCAATAAAACACACAGGGATGTGTATTTAAACGGCAATAAATATGTCTGGAAATTAGTTTGTTGATAATAAGTCATTTGTTCTTGTTCTGATTTACTCAACGTGTGTGAAAAGGTCAGACTTAACTCAGCATTTCCAGTAATGCCCTATCACCTGTGCCTCTGAGCCTAAAGCAAGATAGTCCCTCTTTGTCCATCTGAAATCTTGGCAGGTATTTATATATTAAAAGGCGAATTACAATGTACGTGTTAAGCTCCATCTTTATTAGGTCTCAGTTTTTTTGTTTTATAGATGAAACGATGAATAATTATTACTGGCATTCTTCTATTAGAGTAATCAGTTTTTGTAGATGTTGCAGAAACTCCGAGCTGTTTTTTCAGCTGTTACATTGATGGATCAGAACTTCCTATCATTTACATCATTATCATTCACATTAGAGGACAAGTGATCTTCATAAATAATGACTATACGTTACAAGAGTCAATGTGAAAGACCATGCAGTGGTTTATTATTTGTTTATTATACATCACATATGGTTGTTAATCTCTGTTCCTGGTTTTTGAGGGTTTTACAGATTTAACCATTTGCGTAATGGTACCACTGACACATATTTTTAATTAACCCTTGGTTCTCCAACATTTCCTTGCCAAATGTAGCACTGTGTCTGCTGTTAACTAATATTCCAAAGTTTGCTCTGGAGTGACTTAACTCTTCTGGTCTCGATCCTTCTGATTTCTTCATGTTTCTACAACTTTCTATTACTGCGATCTTAAAATCATCCATCTGTGTCAGGTCTGTCCTAAAATATATGTATCATAATCCTGCTTGCTAATATCCTATTCCATTACTTGTTAGCAATACCAGGTATTTTATTTCTGCAACTTCTCATCTTTTTACAATTGGTTTGATCAAAAAAACAACAACCAAGCTGTACTTTAGTGAAGGATACCCATTATTATAATGATACTGTAATGCTAATTTTTTTTTCCTTATATGGATCTATTGAATGCCCACTATCATCACAAGAAGTACATTGTTGTGTTTAGTGTTATAAAGAAGCAGCAGCATACCTTGTAATGAAGGTTGTGATAGAAGGCCTTATGGTTAGATATAGCGTGTGGTATATGTTAAGGTCGATTTAGTGGTACCAACCTACTAAGGGCCCTATTCCTTTATTGGTGCTAAAATGGGAACACTAATGGTGAAAACCTGCACCTGCAGGTTTCCCTGTAGAGGACCAATTTTCCCATTTTAGCACCATATTCCGGGACAGGCACTAATTCAACATCCTGCCCCAGAACGCACCCTGGGGATCATCGCATTTGCGTTTCTGTGCTGACGAGAGTATCACCTCCTAGAGTTCCTAGGACTCCCTGGGGAGTTGCACTGCTGGACCGCGAGCCCTGCGCGATTTCCGGGGATGATCGTGGAGGGAGATTTTTTGTAATACCTTTTTTATTCTAACACTAATTACTGATTGCGTTCTCATGCTAAGTATAAGTATCACAGAGCCTCCAGGCTGGAGCTAAGGAGGGCCCTTTAAACCAAGTGTCCTTAAGTCCTTTAAGCAGGTTTGTGGTTTGCTGCATGAGGCAGAGTCCAGCACACAGTATGCACAGAAGCTGAACAAGAGATGATAGGACAGAATACAGGCACAAGAGGAGACCCTGCACTGGGAAAAGATCTTGAATGGTCAACCGAATCTAAACAGAGTACGGTGTAGGCAATGAACACCAGAATAACAACAGGAGTAAAAAGTAATAACAAACAATATGCCCAGAGCCAACACAGAACCCTGAACTATGAATGAGGTCCTTATAGTTGGCCTCTATACATAAGATACAATAAGATGCCGGACAAAATACACAAGTTACCAGAATACACGGTACAGGGAGCAGACAAGAGAATGGTCCAGAAGCAGATGACAAAGTCATACACAGGTTACCAGTATCCACGGTACAGGGAGCAGACAGGAGAATAGTCAAGAGATGTGCCAGAAGTCAAATACAGAATAACAGAACCAAATCACAGATGCCAGCACTCAGTAAGGAAGACCTATCCTGGAGCAAGGAGTAAATGCACCACTGGCCATACATATAGCGTAGGGCACTTCATGTGTCCAGAGACCAAATCAGCCACAGAGAATACAGGGATGGAGAGCCTGAACTAATTAACCCATAAACCCACAAGGGCTGCAAAGGAGCGCTCTCACCACCAGGGGGCTTGTCTGCAATGTGGAAATGTGACAATAGGGTGCTCAAAGTACAATAAGCCTGTGCAAGCTAGCAAATCACCGATGCGCAAACTGAATTCTCACGGGTTTAGCGTTAGGAAGGTAATTTGGGAGCATGCGTTAATGTCACTTATCCTGACATTAATGTTTACTCACCCGAAAGCTACAGTTTACGTTCACAAGGGAATAGTGCCCTAAGGCTCTGAACTTTATATTTTATTGCAATCAACAGTGCTTTCTCTAATCCACCCTCACCCTTATGTGATGTTTGTAAAGCAAAGTCCTTATTAATCATCACCTCTTCAATCAGTTTCTACAACAAACCTTTCCTTAATGTAACCACCCCTTTATTCACTAGGAATACTGCAACATTACATGGTGACTGATTTAAAACATAAATTATGTAATTTTTAAAAATATACATACATCACAATTAGTTCTCTCTTTCTAAGTGAAAGTAGCACTCTATTGCTTTGCTTTGGGTTTGGAATATCCATACTCTTTTCATGGGCCATGACCCTATAGGCAAACTTGTTAACTAATGGTCAAGTCAGTCGATAGCTGGGAAATCGATCATTGAGAGAGGTTTGTGAATGCAATCTCTGTCCGTAGAAATAAGCAACCAACCCAGACTGTCAGCAAAAAACAATCAATCCCAATGCAAGCTGTGGCTAACATTGGGATTGAATTAATATTATGAACCTGGGAGGCCTGAGGCCGGGACATTTTTATTTCTCCCTAAGGCAGGCATGGTGGACACAATAATTGTAGTCACCAGGGAAAATATGTGATTTCAGATTAATTAATTCTTATTATTCAATCAAATGTTAACATGGAAAAAGAATGACAATTTTATCTCTCAGTCTTAATCATGGGCCATCAAGTTTTGAAAACAACAGTAAAGGATAATTTATACTCTGATCCAGCAAGTATTTTGCCATTTACTTTCACCCATTGTGACCTCTCCAGTTAGAAGTCACACGAGCACCCTTGTGGGAGGCCTATCTTCTTCAATTCTATTGGGCGTTAACTACTCGAGTATACCGCTAGATTTTGGTGCCAAAAATTGACCTTAAAATTGGAGGGGTCGTGCTATATTCGAGACATCTGCATTGCGTGTAAAAAAAACTTGCTCATGGATCCGAAGTCTCCCAGAAGTTCCAGTAGTCTCCCTGAAGTGAATGTGGGCTCCCTGACTCCTGCAAACACTTCAGGAGCTCCCGGGAGAGGTGGGATCCATCACGGCCAGAAGGCACGCTCGGTTTAAGCGTATCCTGCAAGATTGGCTTAAAACAGAGCATGCACCCTTGCACCGCACAGCACGCCGGGAGGTGTAGTTTTCTGACCTCCAGCTCCAGCTCAATTCTGTGAGGAGAAAAGTGCAGCGTGTCTGCAGTGATGTCAGAACCGAGCAACAACGCGGTGGTGTTGACTATTGGCGGAAGATGCAGTGGAAGAGCTTGCCTACTGGAGCCGGAGGTCAGAAAACGACACCTCCCGGCATGCTGGCTATCAGTGAATGATTCATTGCGTTGGTCATCTCGCTCCGCCGGCCATCTTATCGAAAGTAAGTAGGCTTGTGCACCGATTTTTTTTTCGGTTCGATTCGGTTCGATTTGTTCTGATGTTTAAAATTTTCGATTCGGCTCGTTTCGACCGATTTCTGTTTCGATTCGGTTTGGTTCGGCTCGTTTTTCGTGTACATTTTTTTTTGGAATATCGACCATTTTTCGTATTTTCGGGTCACTTTGCTCGTTTTTTGTATCGAATTTTCGTGATTTCGGAAATTTTCATTTTTTTCGGAACGTCTGTTCTCCTCGTTTCAAAGTGTCTAACTCTATTTGTTTTGACGTAAACTACTATGGTTTACTTTTTTATACTTTATATTTTTTTTTATAATAATTTTTGGTTTGTTTTTCGGATCTGATAATTCATTGTGTCGATACGATAATTCTGGCGATTCTATCGTGTTTTTTTTTTATTCAATAAAGATCCTTTTTTTCTTATGAATATACATTTCACAACTTTATTTATTTAATCACATTAAAAAAATGGTATGAAAGCCAAGGAACAAAAAAAAAGAACAAAACGATTTAAAAAAAAGCTAAACTGACCAGAATGGTTTGACTTTAAAAATAAAAACCAGAACAAAAAGGTTTTAAAATGGAAAAATAATTGATCAAAATGATCTGAGACGAAAAAAAAAAAAAAAAAAAGATTTAACCCCTTAGTGACCAGGCGGTTTTACACAAATCCGTCTTTTAGTGACCGCTGCTGTTTTTACGTTTCTGCGCTGTTAGTGTTTAGGTCAAATTTTCCTCTTACTCGTTTATTCAACCCACACATATTATACACCCTTTTTCCCGCCATTAAATGGACTTTCTAGAAATACCATTATTTCCATCATATCGAATAATTTACTATAAAAAAAATTTGAGGAAAAAAATGGTAAAAACACACTTTTTTGTAATTTAATCCCCAAAATCTACAACCGCCCAAAACGACCCCGGCTAAATAGGTTCAAAATTTTGTCCCGAGACTAGAAATACCCAATTTTTACATGCGTTTGCTCTTTAACCCCTTCACTGCTGAGACAGTTCACCTATGTGCGCTGCGCTCATTCTGACCATTTTGTGCTAATTAATTTTAGATGACAGCCTAGGTCCTATTTAATTAAACCCCCCCCAGACAAAAAAAACCTTTTTTTTATTTTATTTAATTTTTTTATTATTTTTTTTTATTTAATTTAACCTGGTCATGTTTGGTATCATTTGAAAGGCCATAATCAGGCCTTTCAAATGATGGCAAATATGACCATCTAGCTGCCATGGATCGGGAGATAAAGGGATCCTTAGGATCCCCTTATCTCTACATGGCAGCTAGAGGGTTAACTGGCCCACTGACATCCTCACACATATGGTGAGGTTGTCAGTGGGTGGGGGGGGACCTGGAGGCTTGGCTGACATCCAAGATGTCAGCCCCCCTCCAGGTTTGAATCGCCTCTCCAGCAGTGCAAACGGCATCTCCCTAGCTTCAATGGTTGGGGAGATAGAGGGCTCCGAAGGAGCTCCCCCTCCCCTCCACTGAAATCCATGGGGACGCCTGCTGATGACGTCACCACGCAGCGTGGCGACGTCATCAGCCTCGCCTGCCCATGTAAATCACATGGTCAGGCTTCCTCCCTGCCAGATCGCCGTGGGATCCGGCGAGGGAGGTGAGTATCGGGCGGGAGGGGGATTAGGCGCCGCGGACGTACAGGGTCTAAGGGAGACCCGAGGACAAGACGTACAGGGTACGTCAGCGGCCCTTAAGGGGTTAAAACAGACAAAAAAAATTAACCCTTTCGCTGCTGAGGCATTTCACGGCTTCCCTTCACGCCTGTGTGCGGCACTGCGGTCTGCTGCTGAGCTAATTTTTAACAGTTTCGCTCCTCTTGTTTAAACGCGTTTTGAAGCCTTCTTTTATAATATGACCCAGACATGTTATATATCGTTCTTTCCGGCAGACTCGGCAGATGATTCATAATATATCATTATCATATGTATGCTTCATGTCCTGTCTGTATATTATAACAAAAAATGCAATAAAATTAGAATTTTCAATGTTTGTTTTACAAGGTGTAAAGTGTTTTTTTCACATTTTAACATGCGAGTGTTTGCGGTTATATTTTATGAGTTGCGTTTGTTAAAAAAAATTGAAAAGGGGACTTTTTATATTTTTTTGGGTGAAAATTACACTATTTTTAACAAACGCACCCCATACAAAAATCCTTAGTGCAGCATCATTGTTCACATTATAATTGAAATGGCAACAATATTGCTGCATTAACAAAACAAAACAAAAAACCTGTTTATTTTTTTTTATATTTTAATTTTTTATAATTTTTAACATTGTCATGTTTGGTATTGTTGGAAAGGCCATGCTCTGGTCGATCCAAAGATACCAAACATTAACCAACCGATAGCTGCCGCGGATCGAGAGATAGGGGGTTCCAATGAACCCCCTATCTCCACCATTGGTCGCAGTTAGGGGTTAACTCCAGAACTGACGTCATTGTGACGAGGTCTTGGGACTGTCGGCAGCTGCCGTTCCCCCACGCTGTTGTCTTCCTGCAAAGACGTGACCATGTTGGCGGGCAGCGTCTTAGCGGGCAGTGGTGGGAGAGAGAGAGCTCATAGCTGGGAGTAGGTGTTGCGTGAAGCTGCAAACAGGGACAAATAAACTAGACCTGAGCCGCACTAAGGATCTTTGGGTTGTTGCGGAGAAGACTTCACGCAATGCTGCCATCAATATATTTTGATAAATTCTTGGTTATACAATGGACTGTGGACAAAAATCCGTGTTGTTGTGACATCGCCTAAGCTTAACAAAACCAGGCCACATCGGTAATCAAATCTCAAGGCAGTACAACAAGGTTGTGTTAGTGTGTGACATTTTTTGGCCAGGCAGGAAATGTAGAATGTGCACAGTCACATTCATGGCCACAAATATGTTGACAAATTTATGACAAAGGGTCCATAGAAATGTCAATAAATTTATGTACATATAATTTTAACAGTGTGGAAACCAAGCAATACATATTAACTTATTAAGTAAGGAAAAGCAATGCACACAAACAGGAAAATATAGAAAAAATAGAAAATTTATTTACAACTTGGGGAAGGGAAGGGAACATGCCAAGGATGGCAAACTGCCCAACAGGGGCACAAACAACACAAACAAACATAGACTGGAAGATGGCCGCCATTGGAAGCCAGGCGAACATCTTGTTCAGAATATTGGTTCACTTGAGAATTACTGGCATTTGAGGAGATGTTGGAGCTGGTCCGCATCTTTGATTACAAAGATTATGACTGCCGTAAGGGCCCTTACGGTAGGAAGAATAATTCTAGAAAGGATCGTATCGTTGACAAGCTACGCACCACCATCCTGGAGCTGTTTGGGAAAGACCGGACGAAGGACCAGATCCGAAAACGCTGGTCCGACCTCAAAGCACGCGAGCAGGAGCAGCTGAGGCACATCCATGATATCACAATAAAGTTTGCCTTTCCTGAAGAGACTCGTGTTCAGACAATCCTTGCTCGTGTCCGGTCCGGCCTCGTCTTGAGTGAACCTGCAGATTTCGGGAGGAGGCTACCACTGGTCTGTCTCACTGCCGCTCCAGGATGTCCGCGGCATTGCCTATGTGCTCCCGCAATTCCTGGAGCAGTTCCTGGATGGCATCAATTGTTGAAACAGCCAGCCTTAGCTCGCCGATCGCCTCCCGATTGATTATCCGGACACTGGACGTGTCCGGTCTGGCTTCTCCTTCTATATATCCAATAAATGAAAGCAGGAAAATACAGTAAGTAAAGCAGGTTTCTATTTTTGACTGAAAGTCTTGAAAAAATATAACAGTAGTATATACCAGTGCTGGCGGCCTCCTGAGGCTCCGACTCCTCTGACTCCTCCTCCACCACCACCGTCAGCATATCCGGTGCTATATCTAAGAAATTAAAGAAATAAAAAATACAGTAAACAACAAAACTGATTTATTTTTGAACAAAAGTCGATGCAAAATATAACAGTAAAATAAAAAACCTGGACTGGCGGCCTCCTGCTGCTCCGGCTCCCTCTCTCCATCATGGCCCTCCTCCTGCTCCTCCTCTTCCTCCTCCTGCTCCTCTTGTGCTATACATAAAAAAATTAAATTAAAATACAGTAAACAAAAAATGTTTCTGTTTTTGACCAAAAGTCGTTGCAAAATAAAACAGTATATACCAGCACTGGTGGTCGCCCGTGGCTCCTCCTCCTCCTCCACTGGGGCACTGGTGCCCGCCGGGGCAGATGCTGCTGCCTTCTTCCTGTCTTCTGCCAAATCCAAAAAATAACACGTAAATAATGCAGACTGGAAAAAATGGTATATCTATACAATATATTGCCAAAAGTATTGCAACACCCCTCCACTACCCCACTACCAGCTTGACCCACCACTACTCCCATCTCATTGTTCTAAAGTCACAAAATATTTATTTATTTCCTCTGCACATAGACATATATTACCGTTCAATTATATATTTTTTTCAGAAGTAAACATTACGTTTATTCAATAAAAACTATTATTTGTGTTGTGTGCGTACAAAACGCATTGTGCTGACTGCTTTTAGTTATTTTGTAGAAGGCCTCAGCCTCAGTTTCACTTTCAGTTTCTGAGAATAAAACTGGATATTGCAGAAACAACAGAAATCGGCCATTTTGTTTTGAAATTTGCATCTAAAGCGTTCAATAATGACACTGCTGCAGCAAACTGAATTGCTGCGCTGCAACAATTCAGCAGCTGCTGAGGATGTATTGAACGCGGCTCTGTTTGGATGCACTTTCAGAAGAACTACATGTCCCATCCTACCACTTAGCAGAGACAGAGATTTTTGTTGATGCGCAGATGGGAACCAATATTGGGCCAGCTGCGGGTCTTCTCGTATGCATCACTCAATCACAACAACCTCCCCCCCAACACACTACAGACTACACACAGTGCCAAAAGAAATCCAGCATTGTAACTTCATCTACATACATCAAATATCACAATTTTCACGAATACGTAAAATCACAAAAAGGAAGCGCTATGGCAAAAATGCATGTAAGACGAGTCGTGAAAACGCAAAGCTATACACAATCAATCACATTGCATGAAAAAAGGACTAGATAAATCAACATATTTCTGTGCACATTAGCACATGCAAGCACATTATTATTATTATACAGGATTTATATAGCGCCAACAGTTTGTGCAGCGCTTTACAATATAACATGACACTTACGTTTCGCTATGACGCGACGGATGTGTCTCAGCTGCTCCTCCTCGCGTACCTTCAGATCGGACCAGCATTTCCGGAGCTGGTCCTTCGTTCGGGCCTTCCCGAACAACTCCAGGATGGTGGTGCGTAGCTTATCGAGGATACGATCCTTTCGAGCATTATTCTTCCTGCCGTAAGGGCCCTTACGGCAGTCGTAATCCTTAAGATCAAAGATCCGGACCAGCTCGAGCATCTCGTCAAATGCCATGTTGCTGGCCCGCTTCTTTCTGGGTGGTGGTTCATTGCAAAATGATGAGGAGGTGTCAGAATGGCACTCGTCTCTTGCAGCCATGATGAAGAATAATAAAAACAATATTTTGTCCAAAAAGTTGTCAAAAAACTGGCTCAATAAAGTTACGACATGCGCGCGCGCGCATGCGCGACCCGCGGACGAATCGGATCCGACCCGATTCCGAAGGAATGTTCGTATCGACAGAATTATCGGATCATTGGAAACAAACAAAACAAGTGATACGCATTTACAAATACAAAATTTACAGAATCAGCGATATAACCGATAATAGTTAAATATACGATGTCCAGAATTACCGAAATGGAACCGAAATCACGAATGGAACCGAAATCATGAATAGAGCGAAAATAAATTTTGATTTGACACATTTCAAGTCCATTCGAAAATTCCGAAAATATTTCGTTTCGGCTCGGAAAACTTTTCGGATCTGCCATTTTCGGATCTAAAAATTTTCGGAAAATCGGCCGCATCCGAGAACACGAATCAGGAAATTTTGTGAAAATTCCGAAATTCCGAAACCCGAAACGCACATCCCTAAAAGTAAGAAGACGGGTGGCCCACGGCTTCATACTTAGTAACAACTACAATCATTCTAGAGCAGAGCACCCTGGCCTGAGGGGGAGCCTGACTGTGTTAAGAGAACCTTGAAGGATTTTAATGGCTTCCCAGTACTGTATACTTTTATAATTTTGCTCCTCGCGTTATATATTCGAATCTTGAGTATTCTCTCATTTCCATAATAAATCGCTATCCATCGCGTTATATCAGGGGCGCGGTATACTCGAGTATCTATGGTAATATTAACAGGGTTATTCAAAGAGAATCGAAAAGTCACCGCACGTTCGGTGACTTTTCGTTCTCCTCAATTCGGTTCGATTTGGCGATCCCATTTCGGCAACCCTGCAGTGTATTCAGCAAGTACCACAGGGTCCCCGAATTGCAGGGAAAAGGCACCGCAAACCCGCCAAAAACTCACCGCAAACCCCGGCGAATGCACACCGAAACCCGCAAAAACATCTGGATTAACCCCGCTGAAAACGCCATAAAAACCCGAGCAGGAGCCGATCACAGCGCAGAGCAGCTGCTGGAAAAAGCCGACACCGCAGACGATGGAGGTGAGAAAAAATAACCAGTCAACTTGAATGTTTGAAAAGTTGCAAACAAACTCCTGAGCGAAAATGTCTGAAATTTACATATGAGGTCCAAGGAATGATAATAAAAAGGGCTGTTACATAAAAAAGAACAAACATTTTAAAAAAAAATTTTAACAAAATGGGCAAAACCTTTTTGGCACAAAAATCCTGAAAAATGCTTAAAATATCCCAAAAAATCTAAAAATACTGAGACTTTTTACTGCAGAATATTATAATGAATGGTTTATTAGATATTGTATTAAAACGGGAATATTTTTAACATTGAAGCCTATGGGATTCTCCTGAATAAACCTGTCGAATTAAACCACCGAATGGCAGGGCATTTCGGGAACCTTTCACTGCTGGTTTTTGTTCTCTGAATAGCCGAAGCATTGCTTCTCTATGGGTATTCACTGCCCTCGAACAGGCACCGAACAGGCACTGTATGTGCAGGCAATTCGCCAAGATTTGGCAAATTGCCTGCTCTCTGAGTAGCCGAATGGCCAAGAAAGGTAACCGAACGCTGAATTTTAGCGGTCGGTTACCTTTCTCCAGCAATTCGGATCTCTTTGAATAACCCTGTATGTCAATAGAAGTATTACATATGAACTCTTTTGTCTATCTATGGAGAAAAATCCAGAATATATGATACAGCATGCTTAGACTCCTTTTATAAAGGTGTGTAGATTTTTATAGACCTTGCTAATCCCCAAAACAGCTGAAAAATTAATTAGTGGGCACATTAGCAAAAAAGAAATGTCTCACTGCAAATACTGTAACTTATAGAAATCATTGTATTCCTTGGAACTATTCTATAAAAGGTTCTTTGTGTGGCATCTGTTTCTTTACTAATCTCCATTAAAATGTCACAGACATCTGTGTTGGTGCTGCTAGGAATTTCAGTGTGTTTCTAGACCAAAGGAAAACATGTTCCTCAGATGAAAGACAGAGAGGATTTATTGACTCAGTCAAGGAGCGTATGGATCGTTGGCAGGATTTATGCAATATTAGCTCAGTATAACCCTGTATACTGAACACAACAAGGTAGGAGTGTGTAGAATTTTACACTGATGTGTGATTTCACCAATTTCGTCTCAATACAGAAAAAAGTCAGAAAAGAGTACAGTTGTACAATAAGAAGGATTACTGAAGCGGTTGAAGAGCAGTGGCTAAGCCTACAGTGATTGGGTTTACATCTACTTTCCGATCTGCTTGTAGAGCCTCAAAACATATTTTGGTTAATGACATCTCCCTTTAATGTTATTTTATCCTATGAAATAAGTTAAAACAATGTTTTTTGAGTAATTCTGATGTAAAAATGTGTATATTTTACCTGCTATCCATAAGAATCAATGTATTTATTATAGATCATATTGCTAGTGGCACCAATGAAATATTTCTGGTTTCCAAGGATGCTAAAATGCGTGTCAATAAATTAATAACAGGAGAAAAAAGGAAAATGTACCTGCTAGTGAAAACTCTTTAATCGGATATATTGCACTACTGCCATTGTAGGTGTTTGGAAGTAGGATGGCAGATGCAATATGGATATGCTTATCCTGCTTATCCACTTTTTAAATGCTTCATGGGTGCACATTCTAATAAATGAGCTTCCTACACCTACGATAATGTGAGATCCATTTTGTGGGGTCTTTCTGATACAACACACGTTTAGAGAGAAAAATAAACACCAGGGTGGAAAGGATTTGCAGGATTGTAAGCCATTCACACAAACATATATACACGATTTTGCATAAAAATAAGAAACGTAACCCTTATCACACCACATAATAATGCAAAGAAATTCCTTAATCAGACCTCAATCTGATTAAAAAAAAACAGCAAAAAAACGGCAACTCTGTCACACTATATAAAAAAATTTCAGTAAGTATTATTGCTGCTTTACAACCTGACATATAAGGAATAGCAAGCAGGCCTCTGGTAGTGAGAGAAGCCAAAATAGTTAGAGCAACACTGCATTAAAAAACTGACAAACCCCTTTTTCGCCATTAAAGAAAAAAAAAGGTCAGATAACATTTGCCCAATTATTATTTTTCTATATGATTAGTTTAGATGTAAATACTCACCTTTTATCCCTCGATGCGTGCTAGGGATGTGCGTTTCGGGTTTCGGAACTTCGGAATTTTCACGAAATTTCCCGATTCGTGTCTTCGGATTCGGCCGAATTTCCGAATCGGATCGGACCCGAAAACCGACAGATCCGAAAAGTTTTCCGAACTTTTTTTTTTTTTGGACTTGAAATGTGTCAAATTGAAATTCATTTTCGCTCTATTCATGTTTTGGTTCCATTCGTGATTTTGTTTCCATTTCGGTAATTCTGGACATAGTATATTTAACTATTATCGGTTATATCGCCGATTCTGTAAATTTTGTATTTGTAAATGCGTATCACTTGTTTTTGTTTCCAATGATCCGATAATTCTGTCGATACGATAATTCTGTCGTAATCGGGTCGGATCCGATTCGTCCGCGGGTCGCGCATGCGCGCTCGCGGATGTCGTAACTTTATTGAGCCATTTTTGTAGAGAGTTTTGACAATTTTTTGACAGGCCAAAAAATATAGAAATTATTTATAATTTATCATGGCTGAAGGAAGAGACAGAGAGTCCCATTCGGACACCTCCTAATCTGCTTCCACCCCAGAGACACCCAGGAAGAAGCTGGCCAGCAACATGGCATTTGAGGAGATGTTGGAGCTGGTCCGCATCTTTGATAAAAAAGATTACGACTGCCGTAAGGGCCCTTACGGCAGAAAGAATAATTCGCGCAAGGACCGTATCCTTGATAAGCTACGCACCACCATCCTGGAGTTGTTTGGGAAAGACCGGACGAAGGACCAGCTCCGAAAACGCTGGTCCGATCTGAAGGCACGCGAGCAGGAGCAGCTGAGGCACATCCGTCGCGTCATAGCCAAACGTAAGTGTCATGTTATATTGTAAAGCGCTGCGCCATCTGTTGGCGCTATATAAATCCTGTATAATAATAATAATGTGCTTGCATGTGCTAATGTGCACAGAAATATGTTGATTTATCTAGTCCTTTTTTCATGCAATGTGATTGTGTATAGCTTTGCGTTTTCATGACTCATACATGCATTTTTGCCTTAGCTTTTCTTTTTTGGGATTTTACGTATTCGTGAAAATTGTGACATTTGATGTATGTAGATGAAATTACAATGCTGGATTTCTTTTGGCACTGTGTACTGTAGTGTGCTGGGGGGGTTGTTGTGATTGAGTGATGCATACGAGATGACCCGCAGCTTGCCCAATATTGGCTCCTCCCACCTGCGCATCAACAAAAATCTCTGCGTCTCTGCTAAGTGGTAGGATGGGACATGTAGTTCGGAAAGTGCATCCAAACAGAGCCGCGTTCAATACATCCTCAGCAGCTGCTGAATTGTTGCAGCGCAGCAATTCAGTTTGCTGCAGCAGTGTCATTGAACGCTTTGGATGCGAATTTCAAAACAAAATGGACGATTTCTGTTGTTTCTGCAATATCCGCAGTTTTATTAGCAGAAACTGAAAGTGAAACTGAGGCTGAGGCATCTATAAAATAACTAAAAGCAGTCGGCACAATCCGTTTTGAATGCACACAACACAAATAATAGTTTTTATTGAATAAACGTAATGTTTACTTCTGAAAAAAATATATAATTGAACGATAATATATGTCTATGTGCAGGGGAATAATAAATAAATATTTTGTGACTTTAGAACTATGAGATGGGAGTAGTGGTGGGTCAAGCTGGTAGTGGGCTAGTGGAGGGGTGTTGCAATACTTTCGGCAATATATTGTATAGATATACCATATTTTCCAGTCTGCATTATTTACGTGTTATTTTTTGGATTTGGCAGAAGACAGGAAGGCAAAGGCAGCATCTGCTCCGGTGGGCACCAGTGCCCCAGTGGAGGAGGAGGAGGGGGAGCCACGGGCGATCACCAGCGCTGGTATATACTGTTTTATTTTGCATCGACTTTTGTTCAAAAATAAATCAGTTTTGTTGTTTACTGTATTTTTTATTTCTTTAATTTCTTAGATATAGCACCGGAAGAGATGCTGACGTGGTGGTGGAGGAGGAGGAGGAGGAGGAGCCTCAGGAGGCCGCCAGCTCTGGTATATACTACTGTTATATTTTTTCAAGACTTTCAGTCAAAAATAGAAACCTGCTTTACTTACTGTATTTTCCTTCTTTCATTTATTGGATATATAGAAGGAGAAGCCAGACCGGACACTGAAAAGTCCAGCGTCAGGATGGCGATCGGCGAGCTACGCCTGGCTGGCAGCAACCTCGATGCCATACAGGAGTTGCTCCAGGAATTTAGGGAGCATTTTAATAATGCCATTGACATCCTGGAGCGGCAGTAGAGACCAGCCTCCTCCTCCCCTATGTTTGTGCCCCTGTTGGGCAGTTTGCCAATGCCATGTGGCATGTTGTAAATAAATTTTATATTTTTTCTATATTTTCCTGTTTGTGTGCGTTGCTTTTCCTTACTTAATAAGTTAATATGTATTGCTTGGTTTCCACACTGTTAAAATTATATGTACATAAATGTATTGACATTTCTATGGACCCTTTGTCATAAATTTGTCAACATATTTGTGGCCATGAATGTGACTGTGCACATTCTACACTTCCTGCCTGGCCAAAAAATGTCACACACTAACACAACCTTGCCACTGTACAGAGCACTGGTGAGACCTCACTTGGAGTACTGTGTGCAGTACTGGAGACCGTATCTCCAGAAGGATATAGACATCTTAGAGAGAGTTCAGAGAAGGGCTACTAAAATGGTGTACGGCTTGTAGGAGAAAAGTTACCAGGAAAGGCTTAATGATCTTAACATGTACAGCTTGGAAAAAAGACGAGACAGAGGAGATATGATAAAAACATTTAAATACGTAAAGGGAATCCACAAGGTAGAGGAAGGGAGTATATTTAAAAGGAAACAAAGTAGCAAAACAAGAGGACATAGTCTTAGATTAGAGGGGCAAAGGTTTAAAAGTAACATCAGGAAGCATTATTTTACTGAGAGGGTGGTGGATACATGGAACAGTCTTCCAGTTGAAGTGGTAGAGGCCAAAACAGTAATTGAATTTAAGCAAGCATGGGATAGGCATAAGGCTATCCTAAACAAAAGATAAATCCAGGTAAATTATCCATGTAATTGGGCAGACTAGATGGCCAAAAGGTTCTTATCTGCCGACATTTTTCTATGTTTCTATGTTTCTATGTTTGTTGTACTACCTTGAGATTTGATTACCGACTTGGCATGATTTTGTTAAGCTTAGGCGATGACACAACAACATGGATTTTTGTCCACAGTCACATTCATTGCATAACCAAGAATTTATCAAAAAATATTGATGGCAGCACTGCGTGAAGTCTTCTCCGACACAACCCAAAGATCCTCAGTGCGGCTCAGGTCTAGTTTATTTGTCCCTGTTTGCAGCTTCACGCAACACCTCCTCCCAGCTATGAGCTCTCTCTCTCCCAACGCTGCCCGCTAAGACACTGCCCGCCAACATGGTCACATCTTTGCAGGAAGACAACAGCGTGGGGGAACGGCAGCTGCCGACAGTCCCAAGACCTCGTCACAATGATGTCAGTTCTGGAGTTAACCCCTAACTGCGACCAATGGTGGAGATAGGGGGTTCCAATGAATCCCCTATCTCCCGATCCGCGGCAGCTATCGGTTAATGTTTGGTATCTTTGGATCGACCAGAGCATGGCCTTTCCAACAATACCAAACATGACAATGTTATAAATTATAAAAAATTAAAATATGATAAAATATAAAAAAAATAAACAGGTTTTTTGTTTTGTTTTGTTAATGCAGCAATATTGTTCCCATTTCAATTATAATGTGAACAATGATGCTGCACTAAGGATTTTTGTATGGGGTGCGTTTGTTAAAAATAGTGTAATTTTCACCCAAAAAAATCTAACAAGTCCCCATTTAAATATTTTTTAACAAACGCAACTCATAAAATATAACCGCAAACACTCGCATGTTAAAATGTAAAAAAAACACTTTACACCTTGTAAAACAAACATTGAAAATTCTAATTTTATTGCATTTTTTGTTATAATATACAGACAGGACATGACGCATACATATGATAATGATATATTATGAATCATCTGCCGAGTCTGCCGGAAAGAACGATATATAACATGTCTGGGTCATATTATAAAATAAGGCTTCAAAAAAACGCGTTTAAACAAGAGGAGCGAAACTGTTAAAAATTAGCTCAGCAGCAGACTGCAGTGCCGCACACAGGCGTGAAGGGAAGCCGTGAAATGCCTCAGCAGCGAAAGGGTTAATTTTTTTTGTCTGTTTTAAATCATTTTATATGTTGTTTTTTTTCTCGTTTCAGATCATTTTGATCAACTATTTTTCCATTTTAAAACCTTTTGTTCTGGTTTGTATTTTTAAAGACAGACCATTTGGGTCAGTTTAGCGTTTTTTAAATCGTTTTGTTCATTTTTTTTTGTTCCTTGGCTTTCATACCATTTTAATATGATTAAATAAAGTTGTGAAATGTATATTCATAAGAAAAAAAGGATCTTTATTTAATAAAAAAAAAACACGATAGAATCGCCAGAATTATCGTATCGACAGAATGAATTATCGGATCCGAAAAACAAACCAAAAATTTATTATAAAAAATATATAGAGTATAAAAAAAGTAAACCATAGTAGTTTACGTCAAAATGAATAGAGTTAGACACTTTGAAACGAGGAGAACAGACGTTCCGAAAATAACGAAAATTTCCGAAATCACGAAAAGTCGATACAAAAAACGAGCAGAGTGACCCGAAAACACGAAAAATGGTCGCTATTCCGAAAAAAATGTATACGAAAAAGGAGCCGAACCGAACCGAATCGAAACAGAAATCGGCCGAAACGAGCCGAATCGAAATTTTAAACATCCGAACGAATCGAACCGAATCGAACCGAAAAAAAAATCGGTGCACAAGTCTAATGCGTGCTGTTTGTTCTCTTCAGCTCAGTGCTTCCAAAATGCAGAAGTCCCTCCAGCTATCTAATGCCATTTGTGTAGGTGCACAACTTATGTTTTATATGATGCACAAATTGCACATCACTCGGAAATTGCGTACTTTTGCACTAAAGTTTCATAGCACCTAAGCAGAATGGTGGATTGGTGCTGCACGTGCAGCACCAATCCATTGGCCCCTGTCTTCCAGGACACTCGCTGCTGTGACTGTTTGGAGACAGGATGCTGTCAGCATTCAGAGTGTGCTGACATCATCACTGACTGATTTGGTGCCCAGCAGGTGGGATATTCAAATTCGTTTGCCTGCTATAACACTTTTGTGGGTGGAGGAAACTCCTCTACACAAGAATATCTCCAAACCGGCATTGGAGGGTGGTGGGAGAAAGAGGGTGGTGGCACTCCACACACAGTCTGACCACTTTAAAAAGCTAAAGTGGTCAGAGTGTGGAAAGTGTCCTTCAATGACACATTTGAAATTGCTTGGAAAAGGGGACTAGGATGTAA
This sequence comes from Leptobrachium leishanense, assembly GCA_009667805.1. Lineage (NCBI taxonomy): Eukaryota > Metazoa > Chordata > Amphibia > Anura > Megophryidae > Leptobrachium > Leptobrachium leishanense. Next base: position 186,116,934 of record CM019063.1, read on the forward strand.
TAAAATTCTGGGTTTACAGCCTTCTTATTGGAGGGTATTGTCCATTACTGTCCAATAAGCTCAGTTGTGCTTTTATTTTGATTCAAGCCTCACAAACAAATCAACAAATAAAACTAGAAGTTTCAGTAGTTTAAGGTTGGCAACATCCCTGTTTCCTATTCCTATGGGTTTTTGAACAACTTATTCATGAGTAGAGTGACCTAATGAATGACAACATCATCTAGCATAGCTGCTAATAAGCGCAGAATGCAGTGTTGTTTCTCATTGCATGTCTGATAGATAGTTTCCCGGTAAGAACTAAATCTTTCTCATAGTTCACAGCATACTGAGCAGTGCGCAGGCCACAGCTAGCCGACTGTAAAACTCCTCCATATTTTGTACATAGAGAACATGAATTATTGTTTTTACCAAGTCTTACTTTATCCTATGCTGATAGAGAGAAAACAGCAGTCTCGCCATTTAAATAGAAAAATGATTGATAGTCAGGAATGTGCATGCAGTCTCCTATTTGCCTTTTAAATCATGCTATTCTAGCACAGTCTGGGTTTGTCTGTATTTGTGTTTGCTCTGTGGTTTATTGAAATGTCATACCTCCCTGGATCTAAAGGGTTTTCAGCCTCTGTTTATTCTGAGTGTACATAACACTGTTTTTAGTGTGGGCATCTGACTTAGCAGTGCTAGACTATTCCAGCCCCGATAATTATCTGCCACCAACACCACCGAGATCAACTGCTCTGATTTTATTGGGAAATAAAGAAGCTTCTGTACAAAAAAAAGCAGGATGTCTGGTCTATTTCTATGATATAATTAAAATGGGCTTAAGAAAAATAAAACAGTAGTAGCAATGTGGATTGTGAGACAGAGATGCAGGAATGTGTGGAATAACTTTCCCAGGGGATGGATGCGCACATTAGTGTTCAATGTCTACAAATAGTTGACAGTCTGAACAAATGGTTTTCCTTACTACGTATCGCGGGAAACATAATAGGAATTTAAGAGCTATAGGTTATTCCATAATCCATCAACGAGATGCTCTGTATTGTATTATTTAATGGTCCGATTTAGATTTAAAAAATGATTGGGGGGTCAGTTATAAAAACTGGATTTACTTATTACCGCCCCCATGATTTTTTATCTAGAGTGTAATTCTTAATATCCATTCCTGTGGTTTCTTTTGGTTGGCTTTTACCCAGGACCACTGACGATCAGAGGACAATGTCAATGCTTCTGCTTTGAGAGGCATCATGTAATTGGCTGGTATTGGTTGTTTCAACCAGTTAACTCCTTAACTAACCTCAGTTTTGCTTCCCATTGCAGCAAACCCCTGGAAAAACTCATCTGTTTGACAGTCTTTGATACACAAAGTGGAGATTGCCCCAAAGACGTCGGAGATAAACAGAAGGGGACATTCATGATGATATCACTATTTCAATATATATATTTAAAAAATACCTGCAAAAATCAACTTAATTTTTATATGCATGTATATAAAATGTTTTGTACATACTATATATTTTATATGAAACTTGGAATATGTATATTTTATAAGTTAATATTTATACTTTCCAGCTCATCGTGTGTAATTTCTAAATACGTGCTTGTATGTATTCAAGGACAAACATTCACATAGATAGATCCTATAACTATTGTGACAGTGTGATTTGGGGCAGTGTAGAAGACCACAGGTTCATCAGCAGGTGGAAGGAGGACTCCCTTTTTCCCCTATAGGGTTACCCAACAGTCAATGCCTAAATAGGGCTGCCCTGCCTTTATAGGAGATGTGGTTCTTGGTGCAGGGTGCAGAAGGAAAGAAAGCATCCTGAGCCCAGAAGGGAAGGTACACAATCTTTTGTCTTTACAGGTTGGAAAGCGGCTTAGCCGTCAGATAGCCTCCGCATCAAGGAGTAGGCGTTTGTTCTCTTTTCATTTTTTTCTGTTCATACTGTACCCTTGCCTGCAAAATAAATATAAGCGGAAGCACTGATTCCTGCCTCCAGTGGCTATATCACACTGTATATAGTATATTATGAATTTTGTTTTCAATGCAGAATGCTCTTTTTCACAGGATACTCTATGTATCACTATATAATTATTCTACCTGCTGTCAAATCTAGTTTTTACTTTACTGTATTACATCACTACTCAAACTTTGAATTTCAAGTTCCATCCACTCCATTATGATTCAGACAGCTGTGTAAGGACAGCTTTGCAGATGAAATACAGAGCAAGTTGAATTGATCACTCAACATTCTGTGTTGTTCAAAAAAAGAGCAATGCACAAAATAAAAATTAGTCAACACTGCACAAAAATCCAGTTAATAATTTGTTTACAAGACCACAAGGGTTAAGTTTGTCATATGCTTTTTCCTGACCATACAAATAGGTAACAATACACAACGTACAAAGTAAAGAATCTGTAAACTCACGAGCAGTGTCCTCTCTCCTTCTGTTCTGTGTGTCTAACTTGTATGTATATTGTTATTCTGTCTTTCCCATTGTACAGCGCTATGGAGCTTGTTAGCGCTTTATAAAAACTTCTAAGTGAAACGATAACGGTACTAAACAAAAACATACCGTAGCTCTGTGATAGATCTAGGTCACAGTCACACAATATATACAGATCCGTGCACCAGATATACTTTATGTGATATTTATTCTTATTTGACTAGCATCTATTCAGATAAGCTGATATATCATATATCTAGTGAACAGAACTTTGTTCTCACCAAATGTTCAGTACTCATGTCTTCCTGATTCCTAGTCATCACTTCCTTATTCACACCTGCAGATACAAAGCTTGCTCTGCTGCTATAGCATGTGTTCCCTAGTCTCTCATATTGGTCATTATTAGACATGTGCACAAAGAAAAAATTAGTTTTGTTTAGTTTCGGATTGATCCGTTCCGTTTTTTGTTTTTTTAGTTCATTTCGATGCGTTCATTATGTTATTGTGATTCGTATTTCGGAATGATTCGTTACTTTGGGAGATTAGTAATTCATATTTTGAATCGATTCATTGTTTCATTTTTATAAGTTATTTAGTTTCTTCTGTTATTTTGGAATGTGAAACAGATTTATTAACCACTTTGCTGCGGAGGACGCGCTCAGCGAGTCCTGCCGCAGGAAGGGTTGGCTGCAGAAGACGCGCTGAGCGGCGCGATGACATCTATTTCAGGTGCCCCCCCCGCGTGTGGGGAGGAGGCGCCTGAAAGGGAGGTCCTTCAGACCTCTCTCCCTCCCGATCCCCGGGGTCCTGAGCTTAATGCCAGGCACTGTTTGGAAGGGCACAGCCTGCCCTTCCAAATGGTACCTGGCATTAACCCCATGGGGGCCGGATCACGAATCGGCGCCGAAAAGTGCTGGTTCGTGATCCTTTCCCGGAGCTGGCCGACATCTTGGATGTTGGCCAAGCCTCCGGTAACTCCCCCTGAGGACTGGCGCCATCGTGCATAGCACGATGACGCTAGTCCTGGAGTTAACCCCTAGCTGCCACCAATGGTGCAGATAGGGGGTTCCAATGAACCCCCTATCTCCCGATCCGTGGTAGCTAGGGGTTAATGTTTGATATCGTTGGATCGGCCAGAGCATGGCCTTTCCAACGATATCAAACATGACCGTGAAAAAAAATTTTGAAAAAAAAATTAAAATTAAAAATAAAAAATAAATAAAAAAATAATAAAAAAAATAAACAAGTTTTTTATTTTTTATTTGTTTTGTTAATGCAGCAATATTGTTCCCATTTAATTTATAATGTGGACAATGATGCTGCACTAACGATTTTTGTATGGGGTGCGTTTGTTAAAAATAGCAAAATTTCCCTCCAAAAAAAATGTAACGAGACGCCATTTCAAATTTTTTTAACAAGCACACCCCATAGAAAATATAACCGCAAACGATTGCATGTTAAAATGTGAAAAAAAACACTTTTAAAATTTTATTGCATATTTTGTTATAATATACATACAGGACATAACGTATACATATAATAATGACATATTATGAATCTTCCAAGTCTGCCGGAAAGAACGATATATAATATGTCTGGGTCATATAATAAAATAAGTCTTCAAAACGCGGTTAAACATGATGAGCGAAACCGGTAAAAATGACCTCAGCACACAGGCGGGAAATGCCTCAGCAGCGAAAGGGTTAATTACTTAACCCCCCTGTCCTTGGTGCTGAAATATGTTTCAGCACCACGGACAGCAGCCAGCAGCTCTGCGGGGCTCTGGAGCAAAAGATCCCCCTGTCCTTGGTGCTGACATATGTTTCAGCAACAAAGACAGCACCCGCGGCAAAGAAAAAAAGCCTTGTCATTTTAAAATAATAAGGAAACCAAAATTTCACCAAAAAATATTATTTGTTTTTAAAAAAAATCTATAAATAAAAATGCTTTTTGCTGCAAATAAAAAGAATAAACGGTTGATTAAATATTTAATTAAAATGGGGATTTTTTTTTACATTGAAACCTATGGAATGCGACTGTTTAAACAATCGAACAAACCACCGAAAATCAGAGCATTTCTCTGACATTTCGGGGCTGTTCAGCGTTCTATGAATAGATTAACCATTACTTCTCTATGGGGAATTTCACTGCTGCTGAATTACACCGATTGGCGCTGTCCATGGCCTGTGGTGCTGAATACAACATATTCAGCACCGCGGCCATTGGACAGGGACGCGGTGCTAAATCTGTGAAACAAGTGAAATGGGATAACGAATCAGTTCGTAAAAATAGAATCAATTCTTATATTCCGTTTAGTTTTCATTCTGTTTCGGACGGAACTGATTCATTATTTTGGAAGCGCTGCTGGGTCTGCTACTGCTGATAGTGTATACACAATCAAGTTGGTGAAGTGTTTTGGATGCCTTTGGCAAACTCGCTCTCGGGATCAACTCTTCCATTGAAATTCAAGGTTATTTTACATATTTCTCACATTTTAGATTTGAAACCCACATCCAAATATTTTCCACCTGTTAACCTTAAAGTATAATGCAAAGGAAACAAGTTGCATCCACCTCCCCATGGACCCTTGAAATATGTTGATTTACAATAGGGATTTGCACCAATTCTTTTTTCGATTTGGTTCAGTTCGGGGTGTTCGGATTTTTAAAATTTTTGTTTCGGCTCGCTTCGGACGATTTTCTTTTCTGCTCGTTTTGTTTTGGCTCGTTATTCGTATCGACTTTTTTTCCGTGATTTCGGCCATTTTCGTGTTATTGGATCGGCTCGTTTTTCGTATCAACTTTTTTTTCGTGATATCGGAAGGTTGTGTTTTTCGGAACGTCTGTTCTCCTCGTTTCAAAGTGTCCATTCCTTTTGACTGAAAGTTACTGATGGTTTTTCGGATCCGATATTTCTGTCGATACGATAATTCTGTCGATGCGATAATTCTGTCGATGCGATAATTCTGTTGATGCTATAATTCTGCCGATGCGATAATTCTGCCGATTCTATCGTTTTTTATTAAATAAAGTAGATCCTTTTTTTCTTATGAATATGCATTGCACAACTTTATTTAATCATATTAAAATGGTATGAAAGGAACAAAAATGAATAAAACGATTTAAAAAACGCAAAACTGATCCAAATGGTCTGACTCTAAAAATAAAAACCAGAACGAAAGTTTTTAAAACGAAAAAAAGTTGATCAAAATTATCTGAAACGAAAAAAAAAAAATAGAACAAATAAAATGATTTAAAACAAAAAAATTAACCCTTTCGCTGCTGAGGCATTTCACGCCTGTGTGCTAAGTTCATTTTTACCAGTTTCGCTCATCATGTTTAAATGCGTTTTGAAACCTTATTTTATTATATGACCCAGACATGTTATATATCGTTCTTTCCGGCAGACTCAGCAGATTCATAATATATCATTATTATATGTAGACGTTATGTCCTGTCTGTATGTATATTATAACAAAAAAATGCAATAAAATTTGAATTTTCAATAATTTACAAGGTGTAAAGATTTTTTTCACATTTTAAAATGCGAGTCTTTCCTATGAGTTGCGCTTGTTAAAAAAATTAGAAATGGGGACTTGTTACAATTTTTTTGGGGGAAAATTTCACAATTACACGAACAAATGCACCCGATACAAAAATCATTAGTGCTGCATCATTGTTCACATTATAATTGAAATGGGAACAATATTGCTGCATTAACAAAACAAAAAACCTGTTTATTTTTTGAAATATTTTTTTATTATATTTTCATTTTTTATAATTTTTTCTTTTAAGGTAACAAGCTTATGAAAGGCCATGCTCTGGCCGATCCATCGGTACCAAACATTAACCTCTAGCTGCCGCGGATCGGTAGATAGGGGGTTCCAATGAACCCCCTATCTCCACCATTGGTGGCAGTTAGGGGTTAACTCCAGAACTGACGTCATTGCGCTATGCACGATGATGCCAGTCATCAGGGGGAGATCCCAGAAGCTTGGCCGACATCCAAGGTGTCGGCCAGCTCCTGGGAGAGGATCGTGACCTGACGCCTTTCGGAGCCGGATCAGGATCCGGCCCCCACCAGGGGGGCACAGCAATCGGCCGGAATCCCAGCCGATTGCTGCCTCCTGTGCTAGGGACGCGCTCAGCGCGTCCATAGCACAGGAGGAACACTTGGCAGGACGCGCTGAGCGCGTCCTTTGCAGCCAATTGGTTAATGCAGCATATGAATCCGCAGACTGCGGGGAAGCACCTCTCTGTGGTATAATTAATGCAGCAAATGATTCCACACACTGCTGGGAAGCACACCCCTCACACGATAAGGTCTTGGGACTGTCGGCAGCTGCCGTTCCACCACACTGTTGTCTTCCTGCAAAGATGTGACCTTCTTGGTGGGCAGCGTCTTAGCGGGCAGTGGTGGGAGAGAGCTCATAGCTGGGAGAAGCGGGGAGGAGGTGTGGTGTGAAGCGTGCGGCGTGTGTGGAGCTGCGAACAGGGGCAACTAAACTAGACCTGAGCCGCACTGAGAATCTTTGGGTTGTGTCGGAGAAGACTTCACGCAGTGCTGCCATCAATATTTTTTTATAAATTCTTGGTTATACAATGAAGGTGACTGTGGACAAAAATCAATTTTGTGACATCGCCTAAGCTTAACAAAACCATGCCACGGTAATCAAATCTCAAGGCAGTACAAGGTTGTGTTAAAGTGTGTGACATATTTTGGCCAGGCAGGCAGTGTAGAATGTGCACAGTCACATTCATGGCCACAAATATGTTGACAAATTTATGACAAAGGGTCCATAGAAATGTCAATAAATTTATGTACATATAATTTTAACAGTGAGGAAACCGAGCAATACATATTAAGTAAGGAAAAGCAACGCACACAAACACAGGAAAATAGTGAAAAAAATATGAAATTTATTTATAAAAAATGCCACATGGCAAACTGCCCAACTGGGACAAACATAGGGGAGGGGGAGACTGGTCTATAGCCGTTCAAGGATGTCCACAGCGTTGTTTAGATGCACCCGCATCTCCTCTAGCAATTCCTGGATGGCATGCAGTTTATTGCCAGCCTGGCATAGCTCCCCAATGGCCATTCTCAGGCTCAACCTGTTCGGTCTGGCTTCTCGTGCTATACTGTATATCCAATAAATGAAAGAAGGAAAATACACATAAGTAAAACAGCTTTCTATTTTTGACTGAAAGTCATTAAAAAATATAACAGTATATACCAGAGTTGGCGGCCTCCTGAGGCTTCGACTCCCCCTCCTCTTCCACCACCACTGTCAGCATCTCTTCCGGTGCTATATCTAAGAATTTAAAGAAAGAAAAAATACAGTAAACAACAAAACTGATTTGTTTTTGACCAAACGTCGTTGCAAAATACGACAGTAAAAAAACCTGAACTGGCGGCCTCCTGCGGCTCTGACTCCCTCTCTCCCTCATTGTCCTCTTCCTGCTCCTCCTCCTCCTCCTGCACCTCTTGTGCTGTATATAAAAAAAATTAATGAAAATACAGTAAACAAAAAAGGTTTCTGTTTTTGACCAAAAGTCGTTGCAAAATAAAACCGTATATACCAGCGCTGGTGGCCACCCGTGGCTCCCCCTCCTCCTCCAGTGGGGCACTGGAGGTGCTGGTCCCCGGGGCATGAGATGTTGCCTTTGCCTTCCTGTTTTCTGCCAAATCCAAAAAATAACACGTAAATAATGCAGACTGGAAAAAATTATATATCTATACACTATATTGCCAAAAGTATTGAGACACCCCTCCACTACCCCACTTCCAGCTTGACCCACCACTATTCCCATCTCATAGTTCTAAAGTTACAAAATATTTATTTATTATTTACCCCTGCACATAGACATATATTACGGTTCAATTACATATTTTTTACAGAAGTAAACATTACGTTTATTCAATAAAAACTATCATTTGTGTTGTGTGCGTACAAAACGGAATTGTGCTGACTGCTTTTAGTTATTTCAAAGATGGCCTCAGTCTCAGTTTCTGCTAATAAAACTGCGGATATTGCAGAAATTGGCCATTTTGTTTTGAAATTCGCATCCAAAGCTTTCAATGACACTGCTGCAGCAAACTGAATTGCTGCGCTGCATCAATCAGCAGCTGCTGAGGTATTGAACGTGGCTCTGTTTAGATGCACTTTCAGAAGAACTACATGTCCCACTTAGCAGAGGCTCAGAGATTTTTGTTGATGCGCAGGTGGGAGCCAATATTGGGCAAGCTGTGGGTCATCTCGTATGCATCACTCAATCACAACAACCTCCCCCCCAGCACACTACAGTATACAGTGCCAAAAGAAATCCAGCATTGTAATTTCATCTACATACATCAAATATCACAATTTTCATGAATACGTAAAAATCACAAAAAAGAAGAGCTATGGCAAAAATGCATGTATGAGTCCTGAAAACGCAAAGCTATACACATTGCATGAAAAAAGGACTAGATCAATCAATGTATTTCTGTGCACATTAGCACATGCATTATTGTTATTATTATACAGGATTTACATAGCGCCAACAGTTTGCGCAGCGCTTTACAATATAACATGACACTCACGTCTAGCTATGACACACCGGATATGCCTCAACTGCTCCTGCTCGCGTACCTTGAGGTCGGACCAGCATTTTCGGAGCTGGTCCTTCGTCTGGTCTTTGCCAAACAATTCCACGATGGTGGTGCAAACCTTATCGAGGATGCGGTCCTTGCGAATGTTGTTCTTCCTGCCGTAAGGGCCCTTACGGCAGTCGTAATCTCGTTTTTCAAAGATACAGACCGGCTCCACCATCTCCTCAAATGCCATGTTGCTGGTCCGCTTCTTCCTGGGTGTCTCTGGGGTGGAAGGGGATGACGTGTCCGAATAGGACTCTCTTTGAGTTTGAGCCATGATGGGATGATTTTTTTTTGGTCTGTCCAAAAAATTGTCAAACTCTACAATGGCTCCGTAAAGTTTATGACAGGCCGTAATGGAGACGGACATCCGCGCGCTTGCGCGAACTGCGGATGAAAAAGATACGACTACGACAGAATTATCGTATCGACAGAAATATCGGATCATTGGAAATGATACAAAATTACAGAATCAGCGATATAACCAAAAAATACGATTTCCGAAATTACCGAAATCACGATTGGAACGAAAATGAATTTCGATTTTACACATTTCAAGTCCATGCGAAAATTCTGAAAACTTTTTGTATCGGCTCGGAAATCTTTTCAGATCTGCCGTTTTCGGATCCGATCCGGAAAATCGTCCAAATCTGAAGCCACGAATCAGGACGATTCGTGAAAAATCCGAAATCACGAAACACGAAACGCACATCCCTAATTTACAAGACTCCCAGATATAATTCAATATAAAAAAAAGCACATTCTATACCATCCTAAAAAATTATACCGTATTTTTCGCTCCATAAGACGCACCTGACCATAAGCCCCCCCCTAGGTTTTAGAGGAGGAAAACAGGAAAATAAATATTCTGAAATCAAATAGTATAATAATGGATATTGCCCCAGCTCCTCTAATGGATATACTGCCCCCAGCTCATGGATACTGCCCCCAGCTCATGGATACTGTCCCCCAGCTCCTGGATACTGTCCCCCAGCTCATGGATATGCCCCCCAGCTTATGGATATGCCCAATTTATGGATATGCCCCCCAGCTAATGGATATGCCCAAGCACATGGATTTGCCCCAGCACATGGATTTGCCCCCCAACTTATGGATATGCCCCCCAACTTATGGATATGCCTCAGCACATGGATAATGCCCCAGCTCATGGATATTGCCCCAGCACATGGATATTGCCCCAACACATGGATATGCCCCAGCACATGGATATGCCCCAGCTCACTCATGGATATGCCCCAGCTCACTCATGGATATGCCCCAGCTCACACATGGATTTGCCCCAGCTCACTCATGGATATGCCCCAGCTCGCTCATGGATATGCCCCAGCTCGCTCATGGATATGCCCCAGCTCGCACATGGATATGCCCCAGCAGCTCATGGATATGCCTCAGCTCACCTGCCGCCACCGCGTTCGTCTCCTTCTGAGCGTGCGTCCGGCGGCAGGAAGCTTGGGCACTCGCCTGGGGGAGCCACGTGACCACGATCTCGCGAGATCGCGGTCACGTGGCTCCCCCAGGCGAGTGCCCAAGCTCCTTGCCGCCGGACGCACGCTCAGAGGGAGCCGAACGCGGCAGAGGCAGGTGAGCTGAGGCATACATGGGGCATTCGCTCCATAAGACGCACCCACTTTTCCCCCCACTTTTTGGGGGGAGAAAAGTGCGTCTTATGGAGCGAAAAATACGGTAAGTCTTGGTCTACAAATGAAAAGCACACACATTCCTATACATTGAGTGTTCAGGATTCAATTCTTTAAGCGTCATTGGTTTTCAAATATAAAGATTGCCTAACAATAAAGTAAAGTTTTAGTGACCTTTTTAACTCAAAATTGGGGTAGAGGATCCAGCTTATTTAATATGCATAGAGCAGAGCCTAGTCTTTATTTCACCCGCCCTACTCTGGCAATATAGAAGTTAATGATTATGTGCAGTAATTCATCAGTGTACAGTGGCGGTGCAAGTGTGAAGTGTACTTGAAGGTCTGTCAGGATTACATTCTAATGATAGCAATTCTGGAGCAAGGATTGGCTTAAACTATCAGAACATGTTTCATTGTCACACTTTGAATAGAACTTTCTACCTTAATCATAGTGTGATAATCTTTTACCGATTCAAACAAAGCATAAGCAAGTTATACAGGAATGGATTTAAACCTATCCAAAGTTTACAGTTCGCTCTGTAGTATTGATTATTGTGGATTTACAGAAATGACCAATGCTGCGCTCACTTACCAATACATTAATTTGCAAAGAAATTATGAATAATTCCTCAATACTTACAACTAAATGCTTCATGTCTTCTACCGCAATCTTTCTCACGTTAATGATTTGCGCCACACAGGGCAGGTCCAAGCCACTGTGCTGCCTGGAGCGATGGATGAAATGCTGCCCCCCCCCCAAAAGGAAAAAACACGTGGCATGTAAAAGCGTATCACAGAGCTCCACAGCATTAAAACTCACAGTACTGTGTTGTGTGTATGAGCATATCACAGAGCTCCACAGCAATAAAACTCACAGTAATGTGCAGTGTGTATGAGTGTATCATGGAGCTCCACAGCAATAAAACTCACAGTAATGTGCAGTGTGTATGAATGTATCACTGAGCTCCACAGCAGTAAAACTCACAGTAAGAGAGAGTGACTGGGGGGTATTGACAGAGAGAGTGACTGGGGTACTGGGAGAGAGTGTCTGGGGATACTTGGAGGGAGGGAGAGAGTGACTGGGGTACTGGGAGAGAGTGACTGGGGTACTGGGAGAGAGTGACTGGGTATAGTGTGAGAGTGGAACTATGCTAGGGTATACTGGGACAGGGTGACTGATAGCAGTGGCGTAGCATGGGCGGAATGTGTGTTTAATTATTTTTATATATCAGTATTTTGTTAATACACAATGCATGTGCTTGTGGGGTGAGGGGGTCAATACTATACTGGTGGAAGGGAATCAGGGTGTGTTACCGTGTCCACTGTTCAGGGGGGGCACAATTCTTGGCTTGGCTCCGGGCGCCGACAACCCACGCTACGCCACTGCTTCTTATTTCCCATGCTGGGAGCAAGGTCAGTGTTTTATACATTGTCATATTATTCATAAAACATCATTCCCATTTTTTTAACAAGAATGCCCTATAGAATAAATAACCACGAAGGTTTGGATGATAAAATGTGAAGAAATAATTTTACACGCTGAAATGATTGAAATCTGAATGGAAATTTTCTCACACAGTATCTGCCTGGTTAGATATAACCATGTCTGCACTATTAAATAACCGAATATATGGTTTCATTTCACTAAACTCCAAAAAAAGCCCACCGAAATCTTCAGCTGCAGGCGCATGGAAATCTTAATCCAGCCCTGCAGTCACACACACACACATCCACAAACAGTCACACACATCTCTACACACACAAACACACACACACATACAGTCACACACAAATCCACATACAGTCACACACACCCACATCCAGTCGCACACACCCACATACATTTCCACACACCCACATACAGTTCCACACACACCCACATACAGTCACAAACACACACAAGTCAAACACACATCCACAGTCACATACAGATTAGTCACACACACACACATACAGTCACACACACATACACATCCACATACAGTGACACTCATACCCACATACAGTGACACACATACAGTCACCCACACATAAGTCAAACACACATAAACTTACCCACACTGCCCTGGACGCCAGCCCGCTGGAGGGCTTGTTGGACGCCGCCAGGTCTGTTCGAGGTCGGGCTCCAGTTGAGGCCTGTCAGACCCACTGGAGGACCTGCTCAAGGCCTGGCCAGCGTGCTGCAAGGCTTGTTAGAGGCCTAGCTTCAGGCCTGACTTCAGGCCTGTAACAGGATGGCGAGGGTGCGAGCCCAGGATGCAGTGATATATTGGAGGAAGCCAGGATATGGTGAATAAACAGTCCTGTTTATTGCTGATATATACAAAACACAGCAGGTATAATGAGCAGGCAATGCAGGAAAACAGGACTGGCAGAATACTGTGGCTGGATACTTAAGGCACAGGGAATATACATAATACTGATACAAGAGGGAAACACTTACACAAGACACGAGACAGATGGGACAGTGGGCATTGGAGGTAGGTCTGTAGGCACAGCTGAGGTCTTGGCACCGAAGGGGATCTTGGCACCGCAGGGGTCTTGGCACCGCCAGGTATCTTGGCACCACAGGAGTCTTTGCACCGCAGGGGATCTGGCACCGCAGGGGATCTTGGCACCGCAGGAGGTTTTGCAAAGACTATGGTAAACAACAGTTTCCATTGCAGGATCCAGGAGCGTAGTCTGTGGTAAGCCGTGGTCAGGAGATTTCAAGCAGGCCAATGGTATGCTGAGGGTCTGGTACACAGGAGACAAATAACAGATGACCTCTTCAGGCAGGTCAGAGGCAAATGAAAACAACACACAATGAACCCGCACTGGAGGGAGGGGTGTGCCCTGCTTAAATGGAAAGGGTTCTGGAGTGAATGAGGAGCATCTGGTCACTGCCAACAGCAGAGGCCTGAGCCATTGGGATGCTGCTGATTATGGCAGAGCAGTGCCAGTTCTGCCCCTCCTCTTGTGCCGGCTGCGTGAACCATTACAAGGCTTGGTCAAGGCCTGGCTGAGGCTTGGCTCCTGGCATGGCTTCGGGCCTTGCTCCTGGCCTGGCCGGGGCCTAGCTTTGGGCCTTGCCAGGGCCTGGACGAGGCCTGGCTGACCCACTGGAGGGCTTGAACGCCACCAGGCACTGTCACGCTGAAAGGGGTGGGCCTGGCTTCTGGCCTGGCCGGGGCTTGGCTTCTGGCCTGGCCTGGCCTGGCTTGGCTTGGGACCTGGCCAGGGCTTGGCTTCTGACCTGGGCCTGGCTTCTGGGCTGTCCAGCGTGTGGTCGAGGCCTGGCCACCCCGCTGGAGGGCTTGAAAGCTGGCCCATAGTGAAGAGGGCAGGTGCCAGCCTGTAGTGAAGGGGATGGGCACGGCCTGGTTTCTCGACCTGCTGCCGGGCCGTGCGTTGTACAGGCTGGGCGCTCTATGCCGCAGCCTTTGACAGCCCGGCAAAATGCCGCCCCTGACAAAGAGCCACCTGGAGCCACTGTTCCACATTGCTCCTTGGATGGGCCAGCCCTGGTACCACAAATCACTTACATAACATTATATTGGTAACTCATTCTTCACCACTAAAAATTAGCTGTATTACCCCCATACAATATAATGCAAAATATTGTCATTAGAGGACACATTGCTAAAAGGTTCTACACACTTACAAATCTAGTGTGCAGTAGTAAACTGTTTAAGGGCAAACGTGACATGATAAACATGTATGAAACTGTTAGGAAAGGGTATTCTATTGCAAAATCGCAACCTTGTGGTCACTTCAAGAATTGATGCAACGAAAAAGTCACAGTTTCGAGAAAGTTTCTGATCTTAAGACGTTGGTTAAAAAAGTCATATTTCACACTGAACAACAACACATTTGAATTGTTAGTTTATTTTTGTTTAGGACTATACTGTAATTTTAGTGAAATGGGTATGGTGATTAATTGACGCTCCTTTTAATTTTGTTTGTATAAAATATGTTTATTAAGCAACTGAGGCATACAGAAGCCAACAACAAGAACACATTTCCAATCAAATACAGAAATTGGAAAGTCGAGGAACATGTTGTATTACAGAATCCGGTGGGACATAACCAGATGAATCAACATAATAATTCACAATGTCACATGTCCTAACAGAAAACAGAAAAGGGATGTAGTAGTACTTCTGCTTTCCATATCAAAACTCAGCTCGTGCCCAATTTGCAGGTTTCAAACCAGGGAAATAGAGCATAAGGGATGGTAGGACAAGAAAAAGGGGAGAAGGAAATGAAAAAAGGGAAAGATTTTTATATGGGGGATAAAGTGTATGGGGTATGGCTGATGAGTATTTCTCTGATCACATGACACAAGAGTGCATTAATGGAGTGCGCCAGACAAATCTATAGCGCATGAACAAATTACAGTAAGTCGTACAAACTGGTGGTCATGAGGTTGGGGGCATCGCACAGGGTGGGACATAAAATCAGACCACTAGTACCAAGTTGTGTGGTACTGGTCATATTTATTCTTCAATGGGTAGTGCAGTTCCTCTAGGTCTCGGGTCCATTCCACTCTCATAATCCAATCAAACACTGAAGGGTGAGTTGTCTGCCTCCGGGATCACGGCTCCAGAAGCATTTAACAAGTGGATGGCCATGGATTTCAGGTAAGTGTTCGCAGAAAATGGGACCCTGTTAAGTAAAGTGATTGATGGGGTTAAGTATGACCGTGTGATTTCATTGATACCAAAAAAAAACTCCCAATATGACTTTGAAACCTCACATCCACACAAAATATGTAACAAATATAATATAATAAATATGTATAAATATAATATACAAGGTCCTTTGGATAACAATAAAAGAGTTTGTTACAGAATAAAACAAAAAATGGCATGTAAAAAATTCAGAAAACAAACTTGGGCCAAAAAACCCCTAAAAAATAAATAAGTAAAGAGACTTTTTGCTGCAAATGAAAAGAATAAACGGTTGAATGTAATAAAATCGGGGATTTTTTTTTAAATTGAAACCTATGGGATTCGCCTGTTTCAACCTGTCGAATGAAACCACCGTAGACCAGGGCTTTCTCTGACATTTTGGGGCTGTTCAGTGTTCTCTGAATAGATTAGCCATTACTTCTCTATGGGGAATTTCACTGCTGCCGAAGGTTACCATATTTTGCTGACGATTTGCCAATATTTGGCGAATCGCCAGCTTTTTGAGTAGCGGAATGGCCACGAAATTGCACCGTATGGGGAAATTCACAGTACGGAGCAATTTGGTGGCCAATTTGATGCTCTATGAATAGATCCTCATGTTTTATTTAATTTTTTTATATTTTCAATTAGAATAAAATCTGGTCATCTTATCAGCTACAGAAACTGTAAGGGCTAAATTACAATCATCACACAAACGTTAACGCTCACTTGCGTGAGCATTAACATTTGCTGCGGTGTTTACCGCATATTACAATCCAAACACAAACGGGTTAAGTAACCCATTTGCGTTTGGTATCTTGCGCTTTTCAGAGCGAGGTTACTGTACTTTGCACTCCCTATACTTAACATGGGGAGCGCAAAGTGTTAATCAGCGCTGGATTACAAAGTCCCAGCACTGATTAACGGCCGGCTGTGGTTAGCAAAAAGTTAACCACAGCCAGGACTTGGTGTTAACGGATTCCACTTCTGCAGAATCAGTAAACACAGCCTCAAAAATTTAAAAATTAATCCTATACTCACCTCCTGTCCCGCGGGGAGGACTGCGGCTCTGTCCGCCTTCTCCAGCCGGCGGGAGCAGGGAAAGACTGGGGGAAAAGTACCCCCAGTCTTTCCCTGCTTATCAATACGCCGACCGACCGGATCAAGCGAGGCGAGATCCGCCTGGTCATGTGACCGGCAGGGGGGAACTCAATGGAGTCCTATGCTCGCCGCTGTGCTCAGTGCTGCCGCGAGCATCCCTGATTTCAAAGGGCAGTAACGATGCAGGCAGCATTTTTTGCGCCTGCATTGTAATCCAGCGTTAAAACGCTGTGGACGCAGTTTTTCCTCCCTTGCGCCCGCGTTTTAACGCTGAGATCGTAATTTAGCCCTAAGTGTTTCTATTGTTTTGCTGAAAGAAAAAATTATTTTATAATGAAGATCTGTTTGTGGTGAAAGAGTAATGTTGCTGTCCTAAGGCTAATTAAGCTAGTGTGTGACTATGTTAATTACTAAGCCCAGAATAAGGTTTCACAGCAGGTCTAAATTACAAAACCCTCAGTAGGCCAGCCACTTTCCATTTTCTTGTCCTTGATGGACAATCCGAAACCTGTATTTTTTTTAACATTTATCCTTATGTGAAGATTCTGACAAGAGATTCCATGTGTGTATTTATATGGAATAATGGTGGGTGTTGAACGTTGAAATTATATGACTCAAATCTTTTTATATCATCTCAAACACTATAACTTTGCCTTAAAAAGTATGATTTTTTTCCCATAGAATTAAAAAACCCACAATTTTGTATCCCACTCACTTGCCAATCAATATCACTTCATTCCCCTCCACCTGAGTTTCTAATTTTTAAGAGATTAAAGAGAGATCAGAGAACGAGAGCCTATGTGAGTGTCGTTAGCATTAGGGATGGGCACATGAGTTTGCATCGAACATTGACCGTTCGTCGAACAGCGAACATTTCTGCGTGTTCGCCCACAATGCACCACAATGGACCACAATGCACTTTTCTACTGGCCTGAAGCTTGTAATTGGCTACAGCCTTGCACCTGACCACAGGTCAGGTGCAAAACAGGTGCAAGACTATGCCACTCAGGGCTCAGAGTCCTGATTGGGCAAATTTTGCCCAATCATGGGCTCACAGAGCTAAGTCCCGCAGCACACTATATAAGGCTTCCCTGCAGCCCAGCATGTGTGTTGCAAGAGTGAATCAGAGAGGAGAGGTTATTGTTGCATATCAGGGTGTATCACTGAGTTATACCAGCGTTCTGGGAGTTTGAATCTGTGTGTTGGCACTGCCAGCTATTATGGTGTATCACTGAATTATACCAGAGTTCTGGGAATTTGAATCTGTGTGTTGGCACTGCCAGCTATTATGGTGTATCACTGAGTTATACAGAGTTCTGGGAATTTGAATCTGTGTGTTGGCACTGCCAGCTATTATGGTGTATCACTGAGTTATACCAGAGTTCTGGGAATTTGAATCTGTGTGTTGGCACTGCCAGATATTATGGTGTATCACTGAGTTATACCCGAGTTCTGGGAATTTGAATCTGTGTGTTGGCACTGCCAGCTATCAGGGTGTATCACTGAGTAATACCAGAGTTCTGGGAATTTTAATCTGTGTCTTGGCACTGCCACCTACTGCCACCAATCAGGGTCTATCACTGAGTTATACCAGAGTTCTGGGAATTTTAATCTGTGTGTTGGCACTGCCAGCTATTATGGTGTATCACTGAGTTATACCAGAGTTCTGGGAATTTTAATCTGTGCGTTGGCACTGCCAGCTATCAGGGTGTATCACTGAGTTATACAAGAGTTCTGGAAATTTGAATCTGTGTGTTGGCACTGCCAGCTATTATGGTGTATCACTGAGTTATACCAGAGTTCTGGGAATTTTAATCTGTGTCTTGGCAATGCCAGCTACTGCCAGCTATCAGGGTGTATCACTGAGTTATACCAGAGTTCTGGGAATTTTAATATGTGTGTTGGCACTGCCAGCTATCAGGGTGTATCACTGAGTTATACCAGAGTTCTGGGAATTTGAATCTGTGTGTTGGCACTGCCAGCTATTATGGTGTATCACTGAGTTATACCAGAGGTCTGGGAATTTGAATCTGTGTGTTGGCACTGCCAGCTATCAGGGTGTATCACTGAGTTATACCGGAGTTCTTGGAATTTTAATCTGTGTCTTGGCACTGCCAGCTACTGCCAGCTATCAGGGTGTATCACTGAGTTATACCGGAGTTCTTGGAATTTGAATCTGTGTGTTGGCACTGCCAGCTATCAGGGTGTATCACTGAGTTATACCAGAGTTCTGGGAATTTTAATCTGTGTCTTGGCACTCCCAGCTATCAGGGTGTTGCATATTGGAAAAGAAAAAGTGGAGCGTCACACCAAAACAACAATCCCCTCATGATACCTTACGAGTCGCTATGTCCCCTCTTGGTGGTTTCCCCAATGAAACCAGATATTCAGACCATACAGTCCCAATAAGTTAAAAAAATGGGTACAGCGCACTCCAATCTCTGTCAAAGTCTCTGTATTCAGATGGATGTTCACATATTCTCCGTGGAATGTTCAGACAAACAAAGAGCAACAGGGTGTTGCAGCCTGCAGGAGAGGAAGTGAATCAGAGAGAGAGTAGAGAACATTGGCAGCCTTGCAGGGAAAATATCAGTGAAATTGCTGATTTATAGCAGCGTTCTGAATATCTTTACTCTAGATAACACCGTTGAATCAGAGTTCTGCATATCTCCAATCTTTATAACAGAGTTGAATCAGAGTTCTGTATATCTTTAATCTATATATCACTCACCATGTCAGAAAGACCAATTAGGACAGGCAGACGCTCCAGACACAGATAAGAGGGCAAGCAGCCTCTGTGTTAGAAGGCTGTGCCCCTGGTCGTCGTGGGTGTGGTGCATCCTCTGCAGGGGCACGCTTGTCCTTTCTAACTGGTGCTGGCCGTCTTAAGCAGCAGCAACATACAGAGGATTTTCAGGATTGGCTAACCAAGCCATCCTCATCCTCCGAGTCCTCTGCCAGCTAGGCTTGTAGTGGTTTTAAAACGCGTCTAAGACTCTCGTGTCTGGTCTATTTATTTGAAGTTTCCTGCGGACATCCTAAGGAGGATAAAGCGCATTTCGGAGACCAGCCCTGATGATCTTGTGACATCTTGAGGAATGGAACTACCGAGGGGTGAACCTTCTGACTGGGTAAGATCCGACTGGGAAAAAAACAAAACATTTTTTTGCTTTATTCACCCATATTGGCTCAGCACCACGGGACTTGTGTCAAGTTATTACTACCTATTAACCATCTGGTTTGCCACGGAGCTTGCAGAGACCTGCCCAGCGGCCAAGACTGTTTATTTGAGCCATCTGATAAAGACTATCTAGAGATCAGTTACACAGATTGTTCTCTTATTTATTACTCCATTTGAAGTTTGGGCGCGCCCTCCTCCAACTCCATTTATTTTCTATATTTGTTCTTTTTTGGGCAGTTGGACAGACTACCTGGAGGAGTTTATTGGCAGCACACGTCCAAAAATTATTTTTTCTTCTCTCTTTAGCGCCAACCATCACACACACGTTACTGTTTATTGTAGTGGTTTACAGTCCACCTCAGCTGCCAAAACATCTAATTCAGCCTCCATGTCCACAGCTACTCCTGCCGTAGCCTCCCCATCATACACGGAGGAGTCAGCTGAATTGTTTGACTACAATGACAGTGACATGCTACTAGGTTGCCCTTCATCCAGCGTGCTTTCTGAAAGGACGTTCAGTGCCGCTGGAGGTTTTGTCACAGACAAAAGAGTGCGTCTGTCCACCGACTCTGTAGACCGGCTGACATTTATAAAAAAGAATCAGTCCTGGATCAGCAGCTATCACTCCCCTAATGCTGATTTAACCACTTCAATGCGGAGGACGCGCTGAGCGTGTCCTCCGCATGGCTCCCGCTGTGCGGAGGACGCGCTGAGCGCGTCCTCCCTTTGGGGTCAGCGTTCGGCCGGGTTCCGGCCGATCGCTGGCCCCCCCGGTGCGGGCTGACATCCTCGATGTCAGCCCAGCATCCGGAACTGCCGCCGATGAAATTAGGTGTCATCGCGGCAGCGCGATGACACCTAATTCAGGCGCCCCCCCGCATGTGCGGAGGAGGCGCCTGAAAGGGAGGGGGGAGGTCCTTCGGACCTCTCTCCCTCCCGATCGGCGGCATTGCGGGGGTTAACCCAGGCACCATTTGGAAGGGCACAGCCTGCCCTTCCAAATGGTGCCTGGCATTAACCCCTGGGGAGCCGGATCGCGAATCGGCGCTGAAAAGCGCCGGTTCGTGATCCTTTCCCGGAGCTGGCCGACATCTTGGATGTCGGCCAAGCCTCCGGGAACTCCCCCTGAGGACTGGCGTCATTGTGCATAGCACGATGACGCCAGTCCTAGAGTTAACCCCTAACTGCCACCAACGGTGGAGATAGGGAGTTCCAATGAACTCCCTATCTCCCGATCCGTGGCAGCTAGGGGTTAAAATTTGGTATGGTTGGATCGGCCAGAGCATGGCCGTTCCAACGATACCAAACTCGAATGTGAAAAAAGTTTTTTAAAAAACAAAAAAAATTAAAATTAAAAATAAAAATATATTTTAAAAAAAATTATAAAAAAAAAAATAAACATTTTTTTTTCTTTTTTTTGGTTTGTTAATGCAGCAATATTGTTCCCATTTCAATTATAATGTGAACAATGATGCTGCACTAACGATTTTTGTATGCGGTGCGTTTGTTAAAAATCGTGTAATTTTCCCAACAAAAAAATGTAACGAGACCCCATCTCTAATTTTTTTAACAAGCGCACCCCATACAAAATAAAACCGCAATTGCTCGCATGTTAAAATGTGAAAAAAAAAACTTTACACGTTGTAAATTATTGAAAATACATATTTTATTGCATTTTTTGTTATAATATACAGACATGACATAACGTATACATATAATAATGACATATTATGAATCTACCGAGTCTGACGGAAAGAACGATATATAATATGTCTGGGTCATATACTAAAATAAGCCTTCAAAACGCGTTTAAACATGATGAGCAAAACCGGTAAAAATGACCTCAGCACAGAGGTGTGAAAAGCCTCAGCAGCGAAAGGGTTAACTGAATAGATCGGGGATCTCTTCTGCATTCCCAAAACCTCCACCACTGCACTCTTCCACAATACCTCAGAGGGGTTACGTTGTAAAGGCACTAGCTGGCACCAAAGGCCCAATATTTGGGTGCACTGACGTGTGTACCAGATTCATATCATTTTAATATTTGACGGCAGGGTCCACCCCTGCACTCTTCCACAATACCTCAGAGGGGTTACGGTGTGAAGGCAGTAGCTGGCACTAAAGGCCCAATATTTGGGTGCACTGACGCGTGTACCAGATTCATATCATTTTATTATTGGACGGCTGGGTCCACCCCTGCACTCTTCCACAATACCTCAGAGGGGTTACAGTGTGAAGACACTAGCTGGCACCAAAGGCCTAATATTTGGGTGCACTGATGCTTGTACCAGATTCATATCATTGTAATATTTGACGGCAGGGTCCACCCCTGCACTCTTCCACAATACCTCAGAGGGGTTACGGTGTGAAGGCACTAGCTGGCACCAAAGGTCCAATTTTAATGCACCTGTTGTTACTTTCATCCAAAGCCTGCATAAGTTTCACCATAATTTAGCCAAAAAATCACTAAACTTGTTCTGCGTGTCCTAAAACGTCTCCTCTTTTCATACAGGCTGCCGCCCCAAGCAGTTGTTTGTGAATAGATTAAAGGAAAACCATTTACCGTAATTTGAAATGTCATTTATTTCTTTTTAAATGTTTCTATACATCCTACAAATCCGCCACTTCACGGGCAGGTTATGGGGACCTCCTAGGCATGATATTTGAAGGAATTTTTTGTTTTTATTCTTAACCTTTATGCCATGGAAAAATCACTGTTCCTTTAAAAACTTTTTTTAAAAACTCTTTGTCCTTGTTTCCTGTCCCCCGGGGCACTACCCGGACCCCCATACACCTTTTACGGCAAATATCTTGCATATATGCCCTCTTGGAGGGAACTCCAAAATTCGAACGTTCGAGTCCAATCAACTTGCATTGAGTTTGAATCGTGTTCGCGTTTGAATTCGAACTTTTTCAAATGTTCGAGTTCGAATGCGAACCGAACGCAGGGGTGTTCGGCCCATCACTAATTAGCATATAGGTGGTATGTAAATCTAAACGTTTTCCAAGAGAAACACAGGGTTATTCAAAGAGATCCGAATGGCTGCCGAAAGGTAACCGAACGCTGAAAATCAGCGTTCGGTTACCTTTCTTGGATATTCGGCTATTCAGAGAGCAGGCAATTCTCCAAATTTTGGTGAATTGCCTGCACATACGGTGCCTGTTCGAGGGCAGTGAAATTCCCATAGCTTCGTCTATTCAGAGAACATAAACCAGCAGTGAAAAGTTGCCGAAATGCCCTGCCATTCGGTTGCTTCATTCGACAGATTTATTCAGGTGAATCCCATAGGCTTCAATGTTAAAAATATTCCTGTTTTAATTCAATATCTAATAAACCGTTGATTACAATATTCTGCAGTAAAAAGTCTCTTTATTTATAGATTTTTTAGGATCTTTTAAGTATTTTTTGGGATTTTTTAGCAAGAATTTGTTTTTCCATTTTTTTTAAAAAAAAATTAAAAGTTTTTTCTTTTTTCTGTAACAGCCCTTTTTATTATCATTCATTGGACCTCATATGTATATTTCAGACTTTTTCATTTTGTAGTTTCTTTGCAACAGCGTTTCACTTTTCAAACATTCAAGCAAACTGGTTTTTTTTCCCCACTCCATTCGTCTGCGGTGTCGGGTTTTTCTGGTGGCTGCTCTGTGCTGTGATCGGCTTCTGCTCAGGTTTCTCCGGCATCTTTGGCAGGGTTAATCCAGATGTTTTTGCGGGCTTCGGTGTACATTCGCCTGGGTTTTGCGGTGAGTGTTCGTCAGGTTTTCGGTGGCTTTTCCCTGCACTACGACGGCCCTATGGTGCTTGCTGAATACACCACAGGGTCGCCGAAATGGGATCGCCAAATCGCACCGAAATGAGGAGAACGAAAAGTCACTGAACGTGCGGTGGCTTTTCGATTCTCTTTCAATAACCCTGACAGTTTAAAGTGAAAAAATAAGGCTGGACATGAATCTTTTATATTATGAATATGCCGGTCAATGTAGCATGATGTCAGAATTGGGGAGTGTGGAGTCCAGGATGCGAGGGTGGTGAAACATGAGGCGTCAAATCTAGAGATACAATCCGGTGAATCCTCTTTTGGTTTTGTTAGCAGGGCAGGTGACTGTAGAGCGTAAACGGTTAAATAAAATCGAGGTCGGAATCAAAGGACTCAGAGTACTTGCACCTAGAGGAGCACAAAACAAGTGTGCAACCTTGTTCTGGAGGACAGGGCTTAAATAGGGCGCCAGGACAAGCTGCACCCATCCCTCCACTAAGCCTTACCAGTCTCCCTCTCCACCAGGAGCTGAGAGGGAGAGGCCCAGGCATCCATGGCAACGACCAACAGGACTATGGACAAGGACACCACTTGGATAATTTGATCCCAGAGACAAAAAAAATTGAAGTCCTGAGAGAAAAGCCAGAAAAGGAATCTCTTCCCCTAAACATAATGTGTTAATTGGAAAATAAAAAAAAAACCGATACATTAAACACAATTTAAAATGGTGGGAATAATGCTAAATTTCCCAGAAAAGCAAATTATCTTTAATCTTGTTCACCCTGAGGGAGTAGCTATATCTCTGTTCCAGCAATTCCGTCTTGGAACTATTTTCCTCTTTTTCAGATACTCAGTTAGTTAAATATATGAAGCATTGTTGTATCCATTTATGACTCGAATCTTCCAAACTGGTCATGGTGAGGTCCTTTTAGTTATATTACTTTTGGCAGATAAAAATCTTCCTTTTGTTTCTTTTTTCTTTGAGTTACTGTGTTAATTTTCTGCTTTTCCATTCTCTTCTAATCCTGCTAATTATGCCTTAAATTCTCATACCTCTTTGCATTTTCATTTGAGTTTAATAATAAGGATTTTAATTATAATTTTAATGCTTTGGTTCTGCTGTTCCATTTTTATATTAAATTGCAGTTTCTTTTATTACTCTTTCCTGATGAAAAGGACTTAACCCCTCGGCTTCCAAAGTCTTGCTACAGAGTTACTGCTGTTAATAATTGCTCATCTAAGATTTCTGATTCACGTTTCAGGGCTCTATTATACAGTTTTTTTACATTGTATCCGTGGTTTATAACGTCATAAAAATACATATAATTATAGATATCTTAATATATATTCATTATAGGTAAAGACCGCTGAGCCCATGTCATACAAACATCACATTGGTTAATAAATATACATTTGTGCAATTATAATTTAAGAGCACATATAACCTATTTTCCCCAGCACTCTACTGGACATGGATTTTGAGAAAGGATTTTACCAAGAAGGATACATTGAGATTTCTCTTGTTTTCAAGTATGTCCTGGGTGTCGAGTATGTACCGTTAGGTGTCTTGCCCAAGGACACTTACTGAAGAGATGCTCTTGCTGGGATCGAACCCATGTCTCCACAGGCTCTCTCCACGCAGGGCAGTGATGTTACCTCTACTTCACCCACCCGGATATTAATTGATTGCTGTGCTTGATTTTTAGAAGACACTTGTGAGATGTTATGTAGGCTTCTTTTTCAGCTGGTGGTAGCTGCTACCTGACAGTGCCCCCTCGAGACCTGTGGCTGAAGTTGCGAAGGCCCAGAACTTCAGCCCCTAAAGTCCTTCCCCAGCAATGTCCATGCTTGACACACAGACCTTTGATACTAGTATTACAATAATGCAGACCCTTTAGATAAAGGACATCTAGACGTATAGGACATGCCTAGAACTTTGCATCCCAATAACGTTTCTGTAAACATTAAAATAATAAGACATAACAAGAAGAAAGGTTGTCATTTGTGCTTACCATTGTAGCGCCATGCGAAACAAAACATAATCAGAGGTTTTGGTTTACATGAATGGTCATTAAAGTATAATCCCACCCGCCACGTCAAGGCACCTCTGGGTCAGGTGGGTAGTAACCTAAAGAAAACAAGAGCTGCTTTCTCAGCAACTACATATCCTCATGCTGTTTTTCAGCTAAGAGACAGACTGGTGGGTTTTCATTTATATCCTCACCAGGAACAATTCCACTTTAGGATTAAAAAGAAAACACGGAAAGAGGCAGCAGCAATAATGACCTGGCTGGGGATACAACAAAACCTCTGACACAGAGTTGCTGTGACGTGGCAGGTGAGCTTACACTTTAATTGCCATTCAAGTAAACCAAAATCTCTGATTGTGTTTTGTTTCGCATGGAGCTACAATGGTAAGCACAAATGACAACCTTTTTCTTTAGTTATGTTTTATACATGAAGTGGGCTGGATACTTCTGGTCTACGCAGCCACCCTGGTAGGGAATAGGCATGAAACAGTTTTTTCTGCATAGTTAAAAGAATAAGAATTAGAAATGAACAAATTTACATTATTTTACAGTAATGTTTTAACTATATCATAATAACAATGTATTCAAATTAATTCTACCCTCCACACATTAGTAGTGTTGCAGACCCCGTTCAGAGGGCCAGCAGACAGATGTAAATACCTGTAAAAACAGGAAAGAATGAGGAGACAGACAGATTGGCTGCTTGTTCCATAGTATCCTCGTGGTTATCTCTTTATTAAATGCATATTTTCCAAATGCTTTTAAAACAATAACATTTTCATTCTAAATGACCTATTAGCATGTCATCTTCATTTTCGCAAAACATCTAACTTTCCCTGTGGAAAGTTGTGAATCCGTCTCACAGACTATACATCCTATTATATACAGTGTGCAGCGTGCTACAGCTATTCCTTTTCCTTCTGCACATAAGGGGATGTCATATCTGCCAAGACATAGAACAATTCCTTTCTAATAACAAATAATAATGCATCTAAGATTTCTGCATATTGAGTACATTTAAATGTACATAACTGACTCTGCATCAGGAAATACTGCTTTTTACCATTATTATTGCAGAGTACCTGGAGCCTCCACCCTCCTAGTGTTTACATTAAGGATATCTCTCTATTGTCTCCCATCTGACTCTCTGCACAGTTAATACAGCTGTATATAACATGGATTCTTTATTTTAAGTGTTTGGGAGTTACTTCCTGCTTTAGGCTTACCTGTAAAAACAGGAAAGAATGAGGAGACAGACAGATTGGCTGCTTGTTCCATAGTATCCTCGTGGTTATGAGGGTAAGCAGGAACACATCACCAGTGCCACACCTATAATCTTCCCCAATCCTTCCTGAACATAAGACCCTGTGCGTCATAATAACAGTCCCCTGCTGCTGCAGCAGAGAGCTGCATTCTCATAGTGACTTGTTATAGGCACCATATACCACATAGAAAACATAAACACATACCTTTCAATGTCACCACTATACATGACAATTACTTACTTTATACAATTGTGCACATACCTCGTATGTGTCACATCCTCCCCGACAAAATAAAATGGGCACCAGCTACAAAAAATATATATACACTCAGGCGCAAGATTACTATGTCCAGAACACCACTTTCTTAACTTAATATGCTGCCCCTGTGGGAATGCATGGTACCATATTGTATGAGTCGTGAAACGGGTAGTATGAGAGTGGTGGCATATAATATGGTGTAGCCAATACAGGTAAGTGAGGAAAGGTATATGCTGCTACACTGTAGAGCATAGTCTGTGGTTGTAGCGATGGTTGACCCAGTGTTTCGTACGTAAACACTTGTCTTGGCTTACTCCCTCTCACTGACCGTCTTGGTTCGATACAGCTTTCTGATGTCAGACTTTCTGCTTCATCAGGCAGGGCACATTCACTATCACTATCTCCACTGACTTCAGGTGGAAATGTTGAATTCAGGATCAATTCTTCTGGTGATTGAGTCTCGATCAAACTGTGTCTCTGTTCCTGTGGGACTTGGACTTGATCTCTTTCTCGCACGGTTCTCTCAGGTGATGGTGACGTCATTTCGACAAGAGAGTTCTCATGGTTCAGTTTTGAACCTTGCCGGTAAGTATGCTGTCTCTTATGCTCTGTCCAACTCTCAGGAATTCTCAACCAGTATCTTTCAGAGCTTTCCTCATCTGAATCGGTGATGTCACTGTGGTAGGTAGGTTCTCTTGTCTTCTCCCTGTTACCTTGTCTGCTTTGTTTCTGGTTCCCGTGTTTCAGTGGGTGTGATGGTGTCTCCACAGGCAAGTCATTCACCAACAGTAATAGGTTTCGGTGCAGGGTTCTAGTTCCACTTTTGTTCCCATTCTCAGGACTCACCACATAAACCGGATTGTCTGCTACTTGCTCTTTCACCACATAGATGATCTTCTCCCAGTATGATCTTAGTTTCCCTGGGCCTCCTCGCTCTCTCAAATTTCTAACAAGAACTCTGTCTCCAGGCTTCAGAATAACACCTTTGACCTTCAAGTCATATTGAGCTTTGCCCCGCGCACTTGATTGCCTACTGTTTTCATTTGCTATTTGATATGCTTCAGCCATCTTTCCAGCCCAATGATCAGCAAATCCCTTATGAGTTAATCCCTCATCCTCTTCAACGAGCCCAAATATCAAGTCAACAGGAAGGCGAGGGTGGCGTCCAAACAGTAAATAGAATGGGGAATACCCAGTTGACTCGTGACGTGTACAATTATATGCATGGACGATCTGGGGAAGGTGATCTTTCCAACGTATCTTTTCCTTATCAGCCAAGGTCCGGAGCATTTGGAGGAGAGTCCGGTTGAATCTCTCAGCTGGGTTACTTTGAGGGTGATACGGAGAGGTCCTCGAATGGCGTACTCCAGCAAGTTCCCGAAGGTTCCTGAAAAGCTCATTTTCAAATTCCCTGCCCTGGTCATGGTGTAGCTTTCCAGGGTAACCAAACCGAGGGATATAATCATTGAAAAGACGCTCAGCTGCTGTACGGCCAGACTTGTTTTTAGTAGGATAAGCTTGCGCAAACCTAGTAAAGTGATCTACGACCACTAGATATACTCATACCCACCCCGGCTTGGCTCTAAGTGCAGGTAGTCGATGCAAACAAGTTCTAGAGGTGAGCTGGATGTTATACTCCCCATGGGTGCTCGGACATGGGTCGTTGGTTTCTTTTGCTTAATACAGGGACACTTCTTTGTGATATACTCCTCTACTTCCTTCTTCATATATGGCCAGTAGAATCTTTGTCTCATCAGATGAAGAACCCGTTCTGTGCCCAGATGTCCCATGTTGTCATGTAAGTGCTCCAAAGAAAGTTGCTTATACTGGGTTGGGAGAACAAGTTGTTTGTTTTGAGCTGTTTGCCTATAGAGACATCCATCCTCTATAATTAGTTTGTTCCATTCATACAAAAGTTTCTTGGCCGCTCCAGTCACGGTTTTCCTTAGACTTTCATCTGGCACCTTGATTTCCTCTTCATCTTCAATATCTTGGCTATCACTGGATCCTCCCGTTGAGCTTTGGAGAGTTCATCTTTATTTATTCTTGGCAACAATGAACCTTGGGATGTTGGGTCAGTTTCCATAGACGACATACTGAGTGCTGCAACCCAAGCCACATCTTTCTTTTTGGCTGCGCGAGCTCCATCCCAGACTGCTCGCACCACTTCAGATGACAATTGCTCAGTGCACTCAGTGGTATACTTTTCGATGTCAAGGGGGATACGCGACAGTGTGTCAGCATCAATATTTATTTTACCAGGCCTATATTTCACATCAAAGTGGTAGTCGGACAATTCTCCCACCGCGATGGCCAACCCCATTCAGCTTCGCAGTGCTCATTATGTAGGTCAGGGGATTGTTGTCTGTGTAAATGGTAAAATGTGGAGCATAGAACAGGTAGTCTCTGAATTTTTCACACACTGCCCATTTAAGTGCAAGAAACTCAAGTTTACCACTATGTAGGCAGTAATTTCTTTCGGCCTGGGACAGTGTCCGGGAGCCATACGCAATGACTCTTAATTTTCCATCCTGACTCTGGTAGAGTATAGCCCCAAGGCCCCTTTCAGATGCATCGGTGTGCAGCGAGAATGGTAAATTGAAGTCTGGATAGGCAAGAATTGGTGGCTTTATCAACATGTCAATCAAGGTTTCAAGAGATTTCTGATGCTCACTTGTCCACTCCACAGGAGTTCTGGAAGGCATTTGGGGGCCTTTGGTCTTTCTCCTACTGGACTCAACTGGTGCCACCCCAGGCTTTGCTTGTAGGAGCTCATACATAGGCTTAGCTACACCTGAAAAATCTTGGATAAACGAGCGATAGTAGCTTAGGAAGCCGAGAAGCCTTCTTACCTCACCGACGGTATGTGGAGTATGACTTTTGAGTGACATAACTGCTTGAAGATCTTTGGGATCGATCCGCACACCTTCGGCAGACACAAGACGACCCACGTATCGGACTTCACCTCGGAAGAGCTCACATTTTTCAGGCCGAAGCTTGACTCCATGATGTTGGAGAGCTTGAAGAACTTTGCGAAGTCCTTCCACGTGTTCCTCAAAAGACTTGGCATAACATAACACGTCATCAAGGTACGGTATACAACATTCATCTCTGAGAGAATCTAGCATTTCTTCCATACTGCGCTGGAACGCTGCAGGTGCATTGGACAGGCCGAAGGGAATTCTTATCCACTCATAAAGTCCCCAGGGAGTTATGAAAGCTGTCATGTGCCTAGAACCTTCGGCTATGAAGCCCTGATGGTAGGCTTTTCCTTGGTCGAGAATACTGAACCATGCATAACCCCCCAATGTGTCAAGCAAGTCTTGAATTCTTGGCAGAGGGTGCCTATCTGGTACAGTCTTTTTATTGAGGAGGCGATAATCTATACACAGGCGAAGTGAGCCATCCTTCTTTCGGACGCAGACCACTGGTGCAGAATAGGGGGACTTGGACTTCACAATCCACCCTTTTGCCAGGAGATCTTGTATATAATCTTTCACTTCTTGGAATAAAGGTTTAGGTACCGATGAATATGACCGCTGCACTGGTATGTCGTCTTTGAGATTTATTGACATTTGTAGGCTCGGAATGCAACCCATGTCACTCTTATCTTGAGAAAATGCCACAGACTCTTCATACAGCATTTTTCTTACCACCTGCTGCTGTTCCTCACTCAAGTGGCTTAGATCTACAGGTGGGTGCCACCGTTTCAAGGTTTCTTCAGTACCTGAGGTAGTCACACCCTCGACCGATACCTTAGACTTCAGTTCTTCTGATCGCTCTGCCTCCAGTACTTTTTCAATTGGCTGAATATAACCGAGGATTGTGTTACCAGGCAGTGTTA
This sequence comes from Leptobrachium leishanense, assembly GCA_009667805.1. Taxonomy (NCBI): domain Eukaryota; kingdom Metazoa; phylum Chordata; class Amphibia; order Anura; family Megophryidae; genus Leptobrachium; species Leptobrachium leishanense. The sequence continues at coordinate 186,147,761 of CM019063.1, forward strand.
TTTCACATGTGGAGTTGTTACCAATTGGAACAGAGACATAAGGCCTTTCCTGGTTCTGTACTTCTAGGAGCCCCCCTCCTATATCCAGCTTTTCCAACTGCACATTGTTCTCCTCTGGTTCAAACAGTATGACTGGGTCGGGCTGATCCATGTTAGGTGGTATTTTACACTTTACCCACATCACTTGACCTGCTGGAATGACAACGCCACCACTCTTTACCTTCAAACGTCCCCACTGTTCATTCAGCTCAGGGGTTTGGACACAGCTTACCAGAGTTTGAGCTTTCTCGTTTGACATAGAGATGGCTCCTGATAGTAGAGAGACTAAAGCCTGCACAAGGCGCTTGGGTTGTCTCTGAATTAATTCTTCCACTATGTTAAACCCAAGTAGTGGCCTTTCAATTGGCAGATGACTTACTAAAAAGGGAACACTGATAGAGAGGTTAGGGTCATTGTTTCCTTCTAAATTAACAGTAATAACAGCCCAGCCATCGAATGGAATGACATCCCCAGTCACAGAATACACTTCCAGCTTCCCCATAGTTCCCATAAGTTCAGAAAGAGGTCTCAAGTCCACAGCTGGCAAATATTTATCTTTCCAAGCACGATCAATGATACTGACTTGAGCTCCAGTGTCAAGCAAAGCACTTACTGCTAGGCCATTGAGGTTGCACTGTGTCAAAGCCTTCCTTCCTATTAGATTGACAATGGCCTCATTCTTTTTCCTAGGGACAGAGAAAGTAGAAGTCTGATTAAGCCATTCCTTGTCCTTGGAAGTTTTGAATGTCGTATAATGAAATGGTTTCGTTTTGCTTTTTGTAGGACCAGGTTCATCCTCTGATCTGTCATCATTTGTGCCATGGGACAGGGAGGACTTGGTCACTGGTTGCCCCGTTGCAGTGACCGCTTCCCGTTTCCCTGCGGGTTACGTTTCCGGAGGCATCCCCTGGACAGGTGCCCCTCTTCCCCACACTGAAAACAGTGAGTACAGTTTTGCAGACCAGCTTCCACACACTTTAAACAACCATGACGTTTAGCCCCTTTCTGTAGAGGTGGTCGACTCATAGTATACTGAAAGGTAGGATCAGGCTGTGTTGGATTTCTCATGGAGTCTACCATACTGCTAAGTGCTTCGACACGTGCTGTCAGTTGTTTAATTGGATCATCCACATTTTTCTGCTCATGAATTTCTCTCACAGGTTCACTTTCTAGCAGGGTACAACTTGCAATGCTCTGCTTATTACGTGTTACAGGACCCAGCCTTCGGGCCCTCTCATTCTCATCGCTGGTGATTCTTGTTACATTTCTTAGTATTTCCTCATCTGCGACGTTGCGGTTGGAAAGCAGGGGTTTTAACTCCCTACGAATGTCTGTATATTTGTGCCCTAAACCCTGGTAGACCGTGTGAAGGTATACATCCTGAATAGTTTCTGTGCTGTATCTCACTTCAGTGTCAGCCTGTTTTGCAGCAAAGATGATTTTCTGTTTAAGACCCATTACTCGATACAAGAACTGTTGAGGCGTCTCATTCTCATTTTGTTTTGCACACATTAATTCCTGGAACAATTCTGTGCTATTTTTGTCTCCTAAATGCGACCGAAGAAACCCTTTGAGTTCCTCAACCGTTATGTCTTCTTTATTCATCAACATGTCCTTGAAACTGCCTGCTTTTATTATCCGTAGTGTCCCCCTGACTATGTCAGCATCACTGTAATTTTCTTTGATTCCATCTTCAATTTGTCTGCATACACTTGTGTATGTGATGTCAGATGTGTAATCACAAATTTGTCCTCCTTGTATCTTAAATTCGCGACGCTGGAGGTAGGAGAGGTCCCTGAGGGAGACAACCTTCTCTGTCAGTAACTGCATGGACCGTTCAGGGTTGTTGCTAAACTGTGCATTATCACTGCTGCGTGTTTGTTGTGATAGTCTGGTCAAAGGTTGTTGCAACGTCGAATTTTGTGTATATGCTACACTAGACCCTTTGTCAGCAACAGCTGTAGACGATGCGGTAGGAGCAGTGTCATCATTCTGTTGATGAACAGGTGTAGACGTAGTTTGAACATGCTCAACAGAGTCAACGATGTCTCTCAAGTTCAACAGTTCAGCCATACCTCTATCCTCTGAGTCTAGTAAGTCTGCACTGTACATGAACGCATTAATGTATTCAAAGCAGCCTTCTTGGTCTCCAGCATCTAGTTCAGTAATGTTCCCGTCTGGTACCGTAACAATGCTCTGGGCGATCTGAAATAGTTCACCAGCGGACAAGGTGAGAAGTTTTTTTCTGATGTTCCACACCACGCTCTTCCGTACTTTATCCGCCATGATGACCCTTTTCACGATCCCTCACGTCACCGTCACCAGCCAGCCAGGACGCGCTTCTCACAACCGACTTTTCTGGATCACAGCCGCTGTATCCATACTCTGTTGGTCCCGAAGATCATAAGTTTACGGACGAGCCCCCAAGAATCTGTTGCAGACCCCGTTCAGAGGGCCAGCAGACAGATGTAAATACCTGTAAAAACAGGAAAGAATGAGGAGACAGACAGATTGGCTGCTTGTTCCATAGTATCCTCGTGGTTATCTCTTTATTAAATGCATATTTTCCAAATGCTTTTAAAAAAAATAACATTTTCATTCTAAATGACCTATTAGCATGTCATCTTCATTTTCGCAAAACATCTAACTTTCCCTGTGGAAAGTTGTGAATCCGTCTCACAGACTATACATCCTATTATATACAGTGTGCAGCGTGCTACAGCTATTCCTTTTCCTTCTGCACACAAGGGGATGTCATATCTGCCAAGACATAGAACAATTCCTTTCTAATAACAAATAATAATGCATCTAAGATTTCTGCATATTGAGTACATTTAAATGTACATAACTGACTCTGCATCAGGAAATACTGCTTTTTACCATTATTATTGCAGAGTACCTGGAGCCTCCACCCTCCTAGTGTTTACATTAAGGATATCTCTCTTATTGTCTCCCATCTGACTCTCTGCACAGTTAATACAGCTGTATATAACATGGATTCTTTATTTTAAGTGTTTGGGAGTTACTTCCTGCTTTAGGCTTACCTGTAAAAACAGGAAAGAATGAGGAGACAGACAGATTGGCTGCTTGTTCCATAGTATCCTCGTGGTTATGAGGGTAAGCAGGAACACATCACCAGTGCCACACCTATAATCTTCCCCAATCCTTCTGAACATAAGACCCTGTGCGTCATAATAACAGTCCCCTGCTGCTGCAGCAGAGAGCTGCATTCTCATAGTGACTTGTTATAGGCACCATATACCACATAGAAAACATAAACACATATTTTCAATGTCACCACTATACATGACAATTACTTACTTTATACAATTGTGCACATACCTCGTATGTGTCACAGTAGTCCCTTGATCAGGGGCGTCGCTATGGGGGTGCGGGGGTGCGGCCCGCACCAGGTGACACCTTCTAGGGTGACACCCTAAAAAAAAAATATATATATTATATATATTTTCTTATTTTTTTTTAAACACAAAATATTTTACCAGGAAGGATACATTGAGAATTCTCTAATTTTCAAGTATGGATAGGCAAGGCCTAGGCTGGCACTTTCCATGGGGTGGCAAAAAAAAACACCACAAAGAGGATATCACAGAGCACCGAATGACGCAGACATTTCAGTGTTCTGTTGTTCCCTGCACTTTGGGGAATCAAATTTCCCCAGTGAATTCACCACAGGGTCTGAAGTGCAGGGAATCATCCACCGAATGCTGCTGCAAACCTGTCGCCTGCTGTTTTTAAAGAACTACTGAATGAAAATATCTGGAATTAACATATACAGGTGAAACTCGAAAAATTAGAAATATCGTGCAAAATTCATTTATTTCAGTAATGCAACTTAAAAGGTGAAACGAATATATGTGGTAGACTCATTACATGCAAAGCAAGATAGTTCAAGCCGTGATTTGTCATAATTATGATGATTATGGCTTACAGCTCATGAAAACCCCAAATCCACAATCTCAGAAAATTAGAATATTGTGAAAAGGTGCAATATTCTAGGCTCAAAGTGTCCCACTCTAATCAGCTAATTAACCCATAACACCTGCAAAGGGTTCCTGAGCATTTAAATGGTCTCTCAGTCTGGTTCAGTAGGAATCACAATCATAGGAAAGACTGCTGACCTGACAGTTGTGCAGAAAACCATCATTGACACCCTCCATAAGCATGGGGATGCTGACTTCATTTTCCAGCAGGACCTGGCACCTGCCCACACTGCCAGAAGCACAAAAACCTGGTTCAATGACCTGGGATTACTGTGCTTGATTGGCCAGCGAACTCGCCTGACCTGAACCCCTTGGAGAATCTATGGGGCATTGCCGAGAGAAAGATGAGAGACATGAGACCGAACAATGCAGAAGAGCTGAAGGCCACTATTGAAGCATCCTGGTCTTCCATAACACCTCAGCAGTGCCACAGGCTGATAGCTTCCATGCCACATTGCCGCATTGGGGCAGTAATTGCTGCAAAAGGGGCCCAAACCAAGTACTGAGTACATCTGCAGCTTATACTTTTCAGAGGTCCCATATTGTTCTATGTACAATCCTTGTTTTATTGATTGCATGTAATATTCTAATTTTCTGAGATTGTGGATTCGGGGTTTTCATGAGCTGTAAGGCTAGGGTCAGACGAACGCATTTTTCCCCGCGAACATGAAAAAGTGCGTCCGAACGCATTGACGTATTCGTTCACGGAATGCGCAAAAACGGTCAGACGACGCGCATTTTCGGGTGTGATTTTGTACGGATCGTCAATAAAACTCTTTTTGCGTCTGGACGTTATGTAGGCTGGACATTATCAGTGTCTGACATCTCCTAATCACGCAAACATGCCGCTATGCCGCAGCTGCGCACTCAGTACATCAGTACTAGCGGTTCAGCGTTCTCAGAAAAATGCGTTCAAATTCCACTTGCGTTGCACGGCCGGACGTTTGTGCGGCCGTACATCGTATATTGGCCGTCATTGCCCGTCATCTGCTGCTAGTGCGGCCGTAATTATGTGCGCCAGAACGCACGTTAAAAGTGCGCTGGTCTGACCCCAGCCTAAGCCGTAATCCTCACAATAATGACAAATCACTGCTTGATCTATCTTGCTTTGCATGTAATGAGTCTCATATTAGTTTTACCTTTTAAGTTGCATTACTGAAAAAAATGAACTTTTGCAACATATTCTAATTTTTAGAGTTTCATCTGTAAATTCTGATGAATGATAATAAAAAGGTCTGATTAGAAAAAAAAAATGGTTACAATGGATACAAAAAAAATAAAATCAATAAATAAAGAGATTTTTTACTATGGATTAAAGGAATAAACGGTTTATTAGATATTGGATAAAAACAGTAATATTTTTAACATTGAAACCTATGGTGTTTGTTCGCCCTGAATAAACCTGCCAAATGAAAACACCGGACATCAGGACATTTCTTTGCTGTTCGGTGTCTCTGAACAGATTAACCATTACTTCTCTATGAGGACTTTCATTGCCTTCGAAAAGGCACTGTACTTGCTGTCAGTTTGCCAAAATTTGTGTAAGAGCATATCACAGAGCTCTAGCAATAAACCTCACAGTAATGTGCGCCGTGTATTATGAGCATTCAGTGTTATATGGGAGTACTAATTTATGAGTAAAAGTAGTTTTAAAAAAAACTGTAAAACTCGGGGGGGGGGGTGACACCAACCCTAGTGACGCCACTGCCTTGAATACAGCACTAGGCTCTCTTGGTGCTGCTACGGAACTCACAGCTTGCAGATTCATTTGACGTTGCAGATGTCAGAGCTGAGACAGGAAGCAACACATTGAGCATCCATCCAATCTAATGTCCCACAACACAAATGTCTGAGAGCCATTGGCTTGTTGGATATGTACTGAGCTGTACATTCCAAACTAAACCCGAGAACTCTGTTCCACGCAAGCTGATTGACAGCTTTCTGGATGAGGGGAATGGGATGTTTACTAATTGGAAAGCTGTATTAGCTATGCTATACCCAATGAGGGGAAGGGGAAGAGAAGGTGCTTTCAGCCAAATAAGACCATTTACAGATCAATATATGGTTCTGGTGCCTAGATTGCCCCTTTAACTATGCATGACATGATTCATATAAATAATATTTTTTTTTACTGAAAAGTCCTTGATAGTGAAACAGTTAAAGAAAGCATAATGAAATAACACATCAAGCAACCATGCAAAATATCAGATGTGTACACAGCTACGGATCCACATGCTGCTCATCAATTAATCACAAAGTTCATAATGCTATAAACCACTTTTTTTCCATATGACCTTTGAAAAATGTAAAACTATATAGAACTGGAGGAAACTGTATAATAAACCTTCCAGACCATTTTCTAATGAAACCACACTTTTAGAAGGAGCGAGAATAAATGAAGGTAATTTTAAGGGAATCATGTAAGAGTACAAATATCAGTGTAGTTTTAAAAAATGGCTCACATTCATGTAATACAATTTATATACAATGGTTTTATACTATGCATAAAATGATGCAGGAAAAAATGAATGTACAAACAATAACCTCCAGCTGTGAGAGCGGAGAATTGTGAGTATGGATTTTCACAGATGCTTTTTATACATCTCGAACTGAATCTATCATTAGTGATCCATGCAGAGACTGGCACTTCCAAAATAAAAAAAAAACTTAGCTCATTTTATTCACACAGCTCAGCTTTTATATAACACTACTTCTATTGACTTATGTTTTAGTAGAAATCAAGATTAATTTTCCCTCAAGGAAAGCTTTGTTTCGAACGAATGGGATCAATAACCCTGCTTGTTCTTTTCAACAATGGTCAATCTGAACTTCTCCTATAATGGAATTTTAAAAATAGACATTTGCAAGCTTTATCCATCCATCGTGGTCTATAATATTTAACTATTTATTACCCACAGTGCTGCAGTTAATTTAGTGACATGCAAAAATGTGCATCTTTAAATAGAAGTAATTTTTCATATTGTGACCAGATATAGGGAGTAAACTGAGTTTGGGGACAGTTTGGGACAGAAAATAGACCTAGGCATTCAAAGGCCAGGAAAGCCATTTATATATTTGCCAAGACAAGTTCATGAAAAGAACAACAGTTAAGGCTAGGTTCAAATGAACGCATTTTTTGCGTCGTCCGTAAAAAAGTGCGTCCGAACGCATTGACGTAGTTTTTCATGGAATGCGCAAAAACGGTCATACGATGCGCATTTTCGTGCGTGATTTTTTACGGATCGAAACCAGGAAACTTTGGGTGTCTGGACGTTATGTTTGCCGGACATGAGCAGCGCCTGACGTCTCCTAATCACGCACATACACCGCTATGCGGGCGCAACGCACTCTGTGCTTCAGTGCTAGCGGTTCGACGTTCTCAAAACAATGCGTTCATTTGCCGCTTGCGTTGCGCGGCCGAACTTTCGTGCGGCCGTACTTCGTATATTGGCCGTCATTTGCTGCTACTACGGCCGTGATTAAGTGCGCCTATACACACATTAAAAATGCGTTAGTCTGACCCCAGCCTAAAGGATCAAATTATCATTATCTATCAATTGTGTGAGAGTCTTTAATCATTCTAATTCATGAAAATAAATAAATGATAAAACAAACAAGATGAACTGCCGCAACAAAAGTAGTTCTATTTTTGGCTGGGTTTTATAGCAGTAGCCATAACTACCCTAGTATATCACTTCTGAGGTTAAAGTGTGTAGTAAGAGCTGTGTGAGTGTCCATAGGCTTTAGGTATGTGGTGAGAGTTGTTTGAGTGGGGTCGGCTCTATTTTCTGTGATGGGGTTGTATGAGTGTGTGGAGCTGGTTTGCATAGAAACATAGAAAAATGTCGGCAGATAAGAACTTTTCAGCCCATCTAGTCTGCCCAATTACATGGATACTTTACCTGGATTTATCTTTTGTTTAGGATAGCCTTATGCCTATCCCATGCTTGCTTAAATTCAATCACTGTTTTGGCCTCTACCACTTCAACTGGAAGGCTGTTCCATGTATCCACCACCCTCTCAGTAAAATAATGCTTCCTGATGTTACTTTTAAACCTTTGCCCCTCTTATCTAAGACTATGTCCTCTTGTTTTGCTACTTTGTTTCCTTTTAAATATACTCCCTTCCTCTACCTTGTGGATTCCCTTTACGTATTTAAATGTTTCTATCATATCTCCTCTGTCTTGTCTTTTTTCCAAGCTATACATGTTAAGATCATTAAGCCTTTCCTGGTAACTTTTCTCCTTCAAGCCGTACACCATTTTAGTAGCCCTTCTCTGAACTCTCTCTAAGATGTCTATATCCTTCTGGAGATACGGTCTCCAGTACTGCACACAGTACTCCAAGTGAGGTCTCACCAGTGCTCTGTACAGTGGCATGAGCACTTCCCTTTTCCTACTGCTAATACCTCTCCCCACACAACCAAGCATTCTGCTAGCATTTCCTGCTGCTCTATTACATTGACTACTTACCCTTAGATCCTCTGAAATAATAACCCCTTAGGCTAGGGTCAGACAAACGCATTTTTCACGTTGTCCGTGAAAAAGTGCGTTCGAACGAATGGACGTATTTTTTCACGGAATACGCGACAGCGGTCATACGATGCGCATTTTCGTCCGTGATTTTGTACGGATCATCAATAAAATACTTTTTGCGTCTGGACATTATGTTGGCCGGACGTGTGCAGCGTCTGACGTCTCCCAATCACGCAAACACGCCGCTATGCGGACGCAGCGCACTCTGTACGTCAGTAGTAGCGGTTTGACGTTCTCGAAAAAATGCGTTCGTTTGCCACTTGCGTTGCGCGGACGAACTTTCGTGCGGCCGTTCGTCGTATGTTCCCCGGCATTGGATGTCATTTGCTGCTAGCACGGCCGTGATTTCTAAACGCACGTTAAAGCTGCTTTCGTCTGACCTTAGCCTAAATCCCTTTCCTCAGATGTTGAGGTTAGGACTGTATCAAATATTCTATATTCAGCCCTTGGGTTTTTACGTCCCAGGTGCATTATCTTGCACTTATCCACATTAAAACTCAATTGCCACAGCTCCGACCATTTTTTTTAGTTTACCTAAATCATTTGTCATTTGGCTGATCCCTCCAGGAACGTCAACCCTGTTGCAAATCTTTGTGTCATCAGCAAAAAGACATACTTTTCCATTAATACCTTCTGCTATATCACTAATAAAAATATTAAAGAGAATGGGTCCAAGTACTGACCCCTGAGGTACCCCACTGGTAACAAGACCTTGCGCCGAATAAACTCCATTTACCACAACCCTCTGTTGCCTGTTACTCAGCCACTGCCTAATCCATTCAACAATGTCTGTGCGTGGGTGTGTTTGTTTGATTTATAGATGAAAAAGTTGTAAATGTGTGGTAATTTGTATGCGTGTGACATGAGTATGTGGGGCTCTTTGTGTGTCTGTACAATCTCTTCTATTTGTTCCCCTTATCCAGGGAGGCAGAATCTAGAAAAACAATGTCACAAAACATCAAACTTCATACTATAATCACTACTATACTCAAAATTAAATGTTTTTCTTTTCAAAAACACACACTCCTCTCTTTATGTTTGTGTCTATGTTTGCATGTCTGTCTATTTATCTATGTGTCAGGACAAAATCAAATGGCACGCAGCACGCTAACCACAGTCAGTTGCATTGCACAGCCGGAAGTTTGTGCGGCCGTACATCGTATATTGGCCGTCATTGCCCGTCATCTGCTGCTAGTGCGGCCGTAATTATGTGCGCCAGAATGCACGTTAAAAGTGCGCTGGTCTGACCCCAGCCTAAGAGATTTTCTGGGAAGCTGCCACCCTACCTGAATAGGCTGCTTCCCCCAGTAGTTCCCTCATCCTATAACCTCCGATAGAGGACCTGCATCTTACTTGCTATACCACAATACAAAAAGAAAGTGTCTCGATCCTCAGTTTCCTACAGAGCACCTCAATTATGGAATAACCTCCCAGACGCCATCAAATCTTCCCCCAGTCTAAAGTCACTTAAGAGCTCCCTATTAGCATACCTTGATACAAAATGCACCTGTAAACATGTAACATAGTGACTACATACAGAATGCACCTGTAAACATGTAACATACTGAATATATTTATTTTCTTTTAATCTGTACATTTGTGTTGTTTTTTAATATCTTACATTTTATTACTTTGTATTTCTGGATCAACTGTAACAATTCAATGTTCTTGAACCCAGAACATAATTGAAAACCAGAGAAATCTCAATGTATCCTTCCTGGTAAAATACTTTATACTGTAAATAAATAAATATGAATGTGTCTGTATGTCTACTTAATATGTGTGTCTGTCTATCACAGCCATACATACCCACACTCCGAGACATTCAAAAGGAACCTTAAGCACACGCGCACATTTAGGCTGGGGTCAGACTAGCGCACTTTAAACGTGCGTTCTGGCGCACTTAATTACGGCCGCACTAGCAGCAGATGACGGGCAATGACGGCCAATATACGAAGTACGGTCGCACGAAAGTCCGGCCGTGCAACGCAAGTGGCAAACGAACGCATTTTGTCGAGAACGTGAAACCACTAGTACGGTCGTACAGAGTGCGCTGCGTCCGCTAGCGGCGTGTTTGCGTAATTTGGAGATGTCAGACACTGCTAATGTCCGGCCAACATAACGTCCAGATGCAAAAGGGTTTTTTTGATGATCCGTACAAAATCACGAACGCAAATGCGCATCGTATGACCGCTATCGCGTACTCCGTGAAAAAATGCGTCCATTCGTTCGAACGCACTTTTTCACAGACAACGCGAAAATGCGTTCGTCTGACCCTAGCCTTACAGTCTTGTACTAACCCATATTCATTCACACACACACAGGCAAACACACTCTCACAGATGCACACTTCCCAACCCAGATATGTACACTTCCCAACCCAGATATGTACACTTCCCAACCCAGATATGTACACATTTCTGATAAATGACAGGTATCTAGGTAGACACTCACAGCTACGAAATCGAACAGATGCAGACATCACACACACGTAAACACTCAGACAGATACACATATAGATTTCCAGGTAGATACAGATGCACACAGACCATCCCAAAAATTAATTCATATAGACACGTAAATACACTCACAGCTACACACAAACAGACACTGATGGGGTCACAGTCACACAGTTAAATGTATACATTCACAGGTATGCACAGATGTATGAGGACACTCCAGGGTACATATCTCACCTCTTCACTCCTAAATAGACAACATCAATCCCTTTACACTTTCATATCCCACTTTAGCCCCTTGCAAATCCCCATACCCCAAATTAGACCCCTTGCAATTCTCAATAACCCTAATAAGGCCTTTTCACCATCTCTATCTGAAACCGTTTCTCTTCCTCCACCCATTCCCCCAAATTAAGCCCCAAATCACCCTCTTATCACAAATAAAACCCTTCCACCACCATACTGTTAATCAGCCCTCCACCTCCACCACCCCATATCCCAAAATAGTCCCTCCACAACCCCCCCTAACCCAAATCAGCCACTCTACCTCCTTCATAGCAAACTTTAGCCTCTTCCCACCCTCATATCATAAATTACACTCTTTCTTCAAGCTCAATTAAATATAAAGTCAAGGACCATAACGAACAGCAGTGTGCCAGCGTATTACATGGTAGCGAAGTCGAACAGAAGTGGATGACATCTCACTGCGCAAAGGCCTCTGTATGCGCTCTGGAGTATGCTGTGCAGCGCCCCTATCAGAATGGCTGCGATAGCAAATTATTCATCTGGAAATTAATGCTGACATCAATTCCTGCTTGCAAGTGTTATACTGTACATGCAGAGCAACGAAATCGACCACAACCAAGCCCAGATATGGAAACACAGATATGAAAGCAGCTGGACCTGCAAAATCCTATGGATCAACAGAATCTTAATGCCGCTTCAAAACACTACCAAAAACTATAAAAATAACAAATGGTTGTGAACATAATGGCTGCTTATGAACTTACAGTAACACCTTGTATCTGTAGTGTACATTGATTTTCAGCATTTTGTAACCATTTGAATCTTATCCCTGTTTTCTAGTGAGTGATTCCAGAGATCTTCTCCTTTGATTAAAAAAAAATTCCATGGAGGGTGGTCCTTGTAGCTTTTTTGCAGTAATATAGGGTGGCAGTAGTGAGGTCTAAAAGAGAATTTTGTTTTCTAACCACCGAAAACAACAATCCTGCATTACATTGGTGTTAAAAGTTTAATTTTCAATGCTCCTTGATTCTAAACACATATGTACTGTTGTGTTCAAAATTATTCAACCCCCAATGCTGTAAAGGGTTTTAGGGAATTTAGTGTACATTTGTAATTGTATTCAGAATGAAATCCTACAAGGACTTTTTAAAGAACCATATGCAACTAAAATGACATCAATTGGTTTTGTAATACAGTAGTAAATGTTTCTTTTGTGAATTCTTCATTGACACAATTATTCAACCCCTTAAAGACTACCACTCTGAAGAACAGAGGTTCATTCAAGTGTTTTCAATCAGGTATTGAAAACACCTGTGGATGTCACGGAGCAGCAATAAAGCATAATAAGCACCAATTAGGCAGCTTTAAAATGACTGTGATACTCAGCTCCTTCTAGACATTTACTGGTGTGGTTACAAACATGGTGAAGTCAAGAGAATGGTCCAGGAAGACAAGAGAAGAGGTGATTACTCTTCACAAGAAGGGCAATGGCTATAAGAAGATTGCAAAGATGTTAAACATACCAAGAGAGACCATAGGAAGCATCATTCGCAAATTCAAGGCAAAGGGCACTGTTGAAACGCTACCTGGTCGTGGCAGAAAGAAGATGCTGACTTCGACTGCTGTGCGCTACCTGAAGCGTAGTGTGGGGAAAAGTCCCCGTGTGACTGCTGAGGAACTGAGAAAAGATTTGTCAGATGTGGGTACTGAAGTTTCAGCTCAGACAATACGGCGCACACTGCGTAATGAAGGCCTCCATGCCAGAACTCCCAGGCGCACCCCCTTGCTGTCTCCAAAGAATAAGAAGAGTCAACTGCAGTATGCCAAAAGTCATGTGGACAAACCACAGAAGTTTTGGGATAGTGTTCTGTGGACTGATGAAACAAAATTAGAACTGTTTGGGCCCATGGATCAACGCTATATTTGGAGGAGGAAGAACAAGGCCTATGAAGAAAAGAACACCTTGCCTACTGTGAAGCATGGCGGGGGGTCAATCATGCTTTGGGGCTGTTTTGCTTCTGCAGGTACAGGGAAGCTTCAGCGTGTGCAAGGTACCATGAATTCTCTTCAGTACCAGGAGATATTGGATGACAATGTGATGCAGTCTGTCACAAACATGAGGCTTGGGAGACGCTGGACCTTTCAACAGGACAATGATCCCAAGCATACCTCCAAGTCCCTTAGAGCATGGTTGCAGATTAAAGGCTGGAACATTTTGGAGTGGCCATCGCAGTCACCTGACTTAAATCCGATTGAGAACCTCTGGTGGGACTTAAAGAAAGCAGTTGCAGTGCATAAGCCTAAGAATGTGACTGAACTGGAGGCTTTTGCCCATGACGAATGGGCGAAGATACCCGTAGATCGCTGCAAGACACTTGTGTCAAGCTATGCTTCACGTTTAAAAGCTGTTATAACTGTAAAAGGATGTTGTACTAAGTACTAAGATTGAATGTCACTTGGGGGTTGAATAAAACTGATAATGATGTGAGCACAGAGAAGACATTTGTGGTTATTTCATTATAAATGTTATGTTATATTTGTCTGACCTACACGTGCCTCTTTGATTTAATTGTAAGCAAGATGACTGAATGATCAAAATCAATGTCAAACTGGCCAAAACACTCAATTTCAGTGGGGGTTGAATAATTTTGAACACAACTGTACATACATTATATTGCCAAAAGTATTTGCTCACCTGCCTTGACTCGCATATGGATGGTTGAGCGAATACTTTTGGCAATATAGTGTATGTTTTAGGTATGAAAAGATTAAAGGTAATCTTATATTGAATAATCTATCTGGCTGAGATTTTTCCCTTTGTAAATCAGCCCCATCTAAAGTGTTGTTTCAAGATTGCATCTGTTATCACCATTGCTTCTTCTCTCCTTTTAAAAAAACTCACTTCTTTACTATCAGGGTTATTCAAAGAGATCCGAATGACTCCCGAAAGGGAACCGAATGCTGAAAATCAGCTTTCGGTTACCTTTCTTGGTCATTCGGCTATCCAGAGAGCAGGCAATTCGCCAAATCCTGGCGAATTGCCTGCACATACGGTGCCTGTTCGGTGCCTGTTCGAGGGCAGTGAATCCCCATAGAGAAGCAATGCTTCGGCTATTCAGAGAGCAAAACCCAGCAGTGAAAAGTTGCTGAATTGCCCTGCCATTTGGTGTTTAATTCGGCAGGTTTATTCAGGCGAATCCCATAGGCTTCAATGTTAAAAATTGAATGCCAAAATTTTGCCCAATCATGGGCTCACAGAGCTAAGTCCCGCAGCACACTATATAAGGCTTGAACCCAGCCCAGCCAGCAGGTGTTTTCTGCAGGAGTGAGAGGAGAGTGTTCTGTTAGTGTGTCTTCTCACTGCTAGTGACAGCTATTGGGGGGGTCTCACTTGTTGCAGATATCTGGGAATTGGTGGAAAGTGTGTCTTCTCAGTCAGTGACAGCTATTTGGGGGGTCTCACTTGTTGCAAATATCTGGGAATTGGTGGAAAGTGTGTCTTCTCACTGCCAGTGACAGCTATTGAGGGGGTCTCACTTGTTGCAGATATCTGGGAATTGGTGGAAAGTGGTATCTTCTCAGTCACTGACAGTCAGCTATCGGGGGGTGTCACATACTTCCATAAAATTTCTGTGAATTGTAATCCGTGTCTTCTCAGTCACTGACAGTCAGCTATCAGGGGGTGTCACATACTTCTGTCACAGTTCCCGGATCCCACCACGCAGTCCTTAAAGCCCAACACTTCACAGAACCAAAAAACTACCAACAGGGTAGCCGTAAAAGAATCCCTAACTGTCTGGTCCTTAAAAATTGGCCAGGTATATGTATACTAGCTAGACAGAAAGAGTTAATCAAAGACAATGTCGTAATACAAAACCAGGTCAGCAACACGGGGGTAGTCAGATGAGCCAGAATCAGGAATACAGAGTATAGAATAGTCAAATGGAATAGCCGGGTCGATATCAGTACAGAAGCGTAGTACAAGGAAATAGTCTAGGGCAACGGAAGGCAGAATAGTCAGAAAACAAGCAGAGGTCAATAACAGGTTAAATCACGAGAGAATTCAGCTACAAGGAGCTCAGGTATGGATAACAACGATCTGGCACTGCTTAGAAGGAACTGCTGGTTTTTAAAAGACCTTCACCAGACCGCGCCCCCCTCTCAAGCCGCACCTCATGCAGCCACCTCCCTGCCTGTTTCAATTTTAACCGGGCGTTGGTGAGCGAGCAGCATCAGACATGCTCCCGTCAAGCACACTGGAAAGGCTGGAAGCCCCCAATGTTACAGTACCTCCCTCTCCATGAGAGGCCACCGGACGACCAACGGGACAAGTGGCAGGACGACCACCGGGGCGAGTGGCAGGACGACCACCGGGGCGAGTGGCAGGACGACCACCAGGGCGATCGGGTGCGAGGCATGGAACGCCCTGACCAACCTAGAGGCAGACATGTTGGAAGCCGGAATCCAGGACCGGTCCTCCAGACCATAACCCACCCAATCGACCAAGTACTGCAGAGCACCCCTGAACAGCCTAGAATCCAGAACTTTCCTAACCTCATACTCCGTTTCTCCATCAACCTGAACAGGTGGAGGAGGAGGAACGACCCGCATGTACCTGTTACACAACAAAGGCTTCAGTAGGGAGGTGTGGAATGGCCATGAAATTGCACCATAAGGAGAAATTCACTGTTCAGTGCACTTTCAGGGCCAGATCGTCTCTCTCTGAATAACCTCTATAGAACTGAACATAAGGGGCACAAGGGGGGGGGGGTTAGATGTCTTAAATAGTAAGAGTAAAATAGTATGGTCAAAGAGGGCAAATAACCACATGAGAGATTTTAGGTCCATAAAACAACAGTGATAAGATCATGACAACTTGAAAGAAAAAAAAAAACAGGGTAGGCAGGAAAGGAAAATCGTGAGGCCTTTTGGATTTTCACTTTAAACACCTTGGCACCAATGGGGTTAAATGAAAAAACTCATATATACCTTTCTTGGCGACCAGGTGAATTTACTGCTCTGGGATATTTTTATAAATCTTTTTGATATTTTTCTTGATATTTATCTATTTGTCTACATTTGCTTTACTTTTGTAACCATTTAAAACATACTTAAATCTTCCTCCATACAAGTGTTTATACACCAATTTTTTGATACTGGTGTTCATACATAGTTATCGATGCATGGTCTCCTACTATACATACAGTGGGGCAAAAAAGTATTTAGTCAGCCACCAATTGTGCAGGTTCTCCCACTTAAA
Organism: Leptobrachium leishanense; assembly: GCA_009667805.1. NCBI lineage: Eukaryota > Metazoa > Chordata > Amphibia > Anura > Megophryidae > Leptobrachium > Leptobrachium leishanense. The sequence continues at coordinate 186,164,301 of CM019063.1, forward strand.
AAGACGAGAGAGGCCTGTAATTGTCATCATGGGTACACTTCAACTATGAGAGACAAAAAGAGAAAAAAAATCCAGAAAATCACATTGTCTGATTTTTAAAGAATTTATTTGCAAATTATGGTGGAAAATTAAGTATTTGGTCACCTACAGTACAGTACAAACAAGCAAGATTTCTGGCTCTCACAGACCTGTAACTTCTTCTTGAAGAGGCTCCTCTGTCCTCCACTCGTTACCTGTATGAATGGCACCTGTTTGAACTTGTTATCAGTATAAAAGACACCTGTCCACAACCTCAAACAGACACACTCCAAACTCCACTATGGTCAACACCAAAGAGCTGTCGAAGGACACCAGAAACAAAATTGTAGACCTGCACCAGGCTGGGAAGACTGAATCTGCAATAGGCAAGCAGCTTGGTGTGAAGAAATCAACTGTGGTAGCAATCACTAGAAAATGGAAGATATACAAGATCACTGATAATCTCCATCGATCTGGGGCTCCACGCAACATCTCACCCCGTGGGGTCAAAATGATCACAAGAACGGTGAGCAAAAATCCCAGAACCACACGGGGGGACCTAGTGAATGACCTGCAGAGAGCTGGGACCAAAGTAACAAAGGCTACCATAAGTAACACACTACGCCGCCAGGGACTCAAATCCTGGAGTGCCAGATGTGTCCCCCTGCTTAAGCCAGTACATGTCCGGGCCCGTCTGAGGTTTGCTAGAGAGTATTTGGATGATCCAGAAGAGGATTGGGAGAATGTCATATGGTCAGATGAAACCAAAGTAGAACTTTTTGTTAAAAACTCAACTCGTCGTGTTTGGAGGAGAGAGAATGCTGAGTTGCATCCCAAGAACACCATACCTACTGTGAAGCATGGTGACGGAAACATCATGCTTTGGGGCTGTTTTTCTGCAAAGGGACCAGGACGACTGATCCGTGTAAAGGGAAGAATGAATGAGGCCATGTATCGTGAGATTTTGAGTGAAAACCTCCTTCCATCAGCAAGGGCAATGAAGATGAAACGTGGCTGGGTCTTTCAGCAGGACAATGATCCCAAACACACTGCCCGGGCAACGAAGGAGTGGCTTCGCAGGAAGCATATCAAGGTCCTGGAGTGGTCTAGCCAGTCTCCAGATCTCAACCCCATAGAAAACCTTTGGAGGTTGTTGAAGGTCCGTGTTGCACAGCAACAGCCACAAAACATCACTGCTCTAGAGGAGATCTGCATGGAGGAATGGGCAAAAATACCAGCAACAGTGTGTGAAAACCTTGTGAAGACTTACAGAAAACGTTTGACCTCTGTCATTGCCAACAAAGGATATATGACAAAGTATTCAGATGGACTTTTGATATTGACCAAATACTTATTTTCTGCCATAATTTGCAAATAAATTCTTTAAAAATCAGACAATGTGATTTTCTGGATTTTTTTTCTCTTTTTGTCTCTCATAGTTGAAGTGAACCCATGATGACAATTACAGGCCTCTCTCATCTTTTTAAGTGGGAGAACCTGCACAATTGGTGGCTGACTAAATACTTTTTTGCCCCACTGTATGCTTTTTTGTTAAACTTGGATAGCATTACTGCTAATACGTAGGATTTTTTCTTTCCCTCTTTTTTTCATTATATGTATGAGGCCATTGCTTGTTTTTTACTCAAAATTTTTTATTCTTGTTTTTAATTTTAATCTCATTTATTGTTTGGTGTTTCCTGGTTCACAGGTGTAATGGTACTTTTGGGAAGTACTCCTGTTGCCGGGGCGTCTGTCTTGAATCTCGTTTTGAATTAATTGATGGGTGTATATATATGTGCTGTGTTTTATTTTGTATTATCTTGAGAAAAGTCCTGCATGAGACTGAAACGTCGATTTAAATAAAGAGACCTATTTTTTGCAGTCTTCGTGTGCATCTGGATATTTTTTCTATATATATTTATATATATATACAAGGGTTGTGGTGGAGGACAAAAAGTGAGATAAAAAGCCTCCACGCTATAATTAGTTATGTTTATTATTGCAGAAGCCACTTGCACATCACAGTAATTCAAAGAATTGCATCCCAGAGCTCCTGTGTCACATTCCCCATATGCAGCAAGGAATTCTGGGTAGGATATGCAAATGACATCTGTCTCACTTTTATGCATCCTGGGTCTGTTATTACAACCCTATGCCAAACTATGGCTTTCTAGCAGAGATAAGGTTTATCCTACCCAGAATTCCTTGCTGCATATGGGGAATGTGGCACAGGAGCTCTGGGATGCAATTCATTGAATTGCTGTGATGTGCAAGTGGCTTCTGCAATAATAAATATGTATATACTGTATATATAACAAAACCATGGAGAGAGCACTCCAGACAAACACATTCAAGAACCTGCAACCCTCCATGTGTTTTTCATATATAAATATATAGATACAAACCAGAATGAGCACATTATGTAGGATCATATTTTGTAACCAAATCACCATTTTTTCTTAAGTGCCTCATTGTAGGACCTAACTGAGAGCTCTAGGCAAGGGTGGACTGACAACTAATGGGGCCCCCTGGCAATAGGCGGTCATGGGGCCCCTTGTTCTGCACCCACAGGAGGCCACACCCATGAAAAACCCTACCCCCTACAACACAACACCCACATGTACATTATTGTGCTAAAGAATTAATTTCTGAACTCCTAAAAATAAACTGTTTGAAAATCCACTGGGACCCAGCAGCGAATTGTGCTACTTACTTACTTACAGATGGCCACCGCACTGCTGCAGCAGCCATCACCCACTCAATACAGCTAAGGCTGCGCAACGGCACAGAAAGTCCCTGTGGAAAATGTGGGAAACTGCTGATCAGTTTAAAAGATACTGTACAATCCTGACACTGCACATCACAGAGCTCCACAGAAATAAAACTCCCAGTAATGTGCAGAGTGTATGAGCGTATCACAGAGCTGCACAGCAATAAAACCCACAGTAATGTGCAGCTCACACATGGATATATATTGCCCCCAGCAGCTCACACATGGATATATATTGCCCCCAGCAGCCCAAACATGAATATATATTGCCCCAGCAGCTCAAACATGAATATATATTGCCCCACCAGCTCAAATATGGATATATACTGCCCCCAGTAGCTCAAACATGGATAAATACTGCCCCCAGTAGCTCAAACAAGGATAAATACTGCCCCAGCACCTCAAACATGGATATAAATTGCCCCCAGTAGCTCAAACATGAATATATTTGCCCCAGTAGCTCAAACATGAATATATTTTCCCCCAGTAGCTCAAACATGAATATATATTGCCCCCCAGTAGCTCAAACATGGATAAATACTGCCCCAGCACCTCAAACATGGATATATATTGCCCCAGTAGCTCAAACATGAATATATTTGCCCCCAGTAGCTCAAACATGGATAAATACCGCCCCCAGCACCTCAAAAATGGACATATATTGTCCCCAGTAGCTCAAACATGGATATATATTGCCCCAGCAGCTCAAACATGAATATATATTGCCCCAGTAGCTCAAACATTAATATATTTGCCCCATTAGCTTAAACATGAGTATATATTACCCCCAGTATCTCAAACATGAATATATTTGCCCCCAGTAGCTCAAACATGGATATATACTGCCCCCAGTAGCTCAAACATGAATATATTTGCCCCAGTAGCTCAAACATGAATATATTTGCCCCAGTAGCTCAAACATGAATATATTTGCCCCAGTAGCTCAAACATGAATATATTTTCCCCCAGTAGCTCAAACATGAATATATTTGCCCCCAGTAGCTCAAACATGAATATATTTGCCCCAGCAGCATAATCATGAATATATATTTGCCCCCAGTAGCTCAAACATGAATATATTTGCCCCAGTAGCTCAAACATGAATATATATTGCCCCCAGTAGCTCAAACATGGATAAATACTGCCCCAGCACCTCATACATGGATATGTATATCGAGGATGTCAGCCCGCACCGGGGGGCACAGAGATTAGCCGGAACCCGGCCGATCGCTGGCCCCAAAGGGAGGACACGCAGGAACGCTACCTGTGGGTGGACGCACTGAGGGCGTCCACCGCAGCGAAGGGGTTAAAAACGTTGTTTTAAAAACCTTTTTTTCCTTTTTTCCTGTCCCCCAAGGCACTACCTGGACCCCCATACACCTTTTATGGCAAATATCTTGCATATATGCCCTCTTGCAGGGCACTCTAAAAATCAAACTTTTGAGTCCCATTGACTTGCATTGAGTTCGGTTCGAGTTCGAACTCGAGCTTTTGAAATTGTTCGAGTTCGAATGCGAACCGAACACGGGGGTGTTCGGCTCATCCCTACTGCTGTTCTCTCTCAGTCAGTCAGTCTGTGTCTCTCTCAATCTCCTTACTTCCTTCTCACTGGTTCCCCACACCCAGGAACCATTTAAGGGCAGGGGTCAAGTCCTGGGAAAAAAAGTGAGGGAACTCACCCACGAATTCCACAACCCCCATTACCTGAAGAAAATGTGATATATATATATATATATATATATATATATATCACGAGTATAGCAGCGCGTGCCGGTGATACCATTTTAATTGGGTTAACTTTACATTTAAAAGACAAGCTTTCAAGAGAGTGTAAACTGGAAACTATACTGATCAGTGAAAGGTATCACTACGTACAGGTATACTCGTTATTGTGGCAACTGGACTAACACATTTTATATAATATATATATATATATATATATATATATATATATATATATATATCCAGGCACAGACCCCCAGAATAATATACACAGTGCTGAACCCCCAGAATAATATACACAGCGCTGAGCCCCCAGAATAATATACACAGCGCTGAGCCCCCAGAATAATATACACAGCACTGAGCCCCCAGAATAACATACACAGCACTGAGCCTCCAGAATAATATACACAGCACTGAGCCCCCAGAATAATATACACAGCGCTGAGCCCCCAGAATAATATACACAGCACTGAGCCCCCAGAATAACATACACAACATTGAGCCTCCAGAATAATATACACAGCACTGAGCCCCCAGAATAATATACACAGCACTGAGCCCCCAGAATAATATACACACAACATTGTGGCCCCAGAATAACATACACAGCACTGAGCCCCCAGAATAACATACACAACACTGAACCCCCAGAATAACATACACAGCACTGAGCCCCCAGAATAATATACACAGCACTGAACCCCAAGAATAATATACACAGCACTGAGCCTCCAGGATAATATACACAGCACTGAGCCCCCAGAATAACATACACAGCACTGAACCCCAAGAATAATATGCACAGCACTGGTTATATGGATATATTTTCCCCAGTTCACATGGATATAATTGCCCCAGCTCATATGGATAATGCCCCAGGTCTCATGGATAATGCCCCCAGGTCTCATGGATAATGCCCCCCAGCTCTCATGGATAATGCCCCAGGTCTCATGGATAATGCCCCAGCTCTCATGGATAATGCCCCAGCCAGCTCTCATGGATAATGCCCCCCCAGCTCTCATGGATAATGCCCCGGCTCTCATGGATAATGCCCCAGCTCTCATGGATAATGCCCCCAGCTCTCATGGATAATGCCCCAGCTCTCATGGATAATGCCCCAGCTCTCATGGATAATGCCCCCAGGTCTCATGGATAATGCTCCAGCTCTCATGGATATTGCCCAGCTCTCATGGATATTGCCCAGCTCTCATGGATAATGCCCAGCTCTCATGGATAATGCCCCAGCTCTCATGGATATTGCCCCAGCTCTCATGGATAATGCCCCCCCCCCTGGTCTCATGGATATTGCCCCAGCTCTCATGGATAATGCCCCAGCTCTCATGGATAATGCCCAGCTCTCATGGATAATGCCCCCCTGGTCTCATGGATATTGCCCCGGGTCTCATGGATATTGCCCCTGGTCTCATGGATATTGCCCCCCTGGTCTCATGGATATTGCCCCCCTGGTCTCATGGATAATGCCCCCAGCTCTCATGGATATTGCCCCAGCTCTCATGGATAATGCCCAGCTCTCATGGATAATGCCCCAGGTCTCATGGATAATGCCCCAGGTCTCATGGATAATGCCCCCCTGGTCTCATGGATAATGCCCCAGGTCTCATGGATAATGCCCCCTGGTCTCATGGATAATGCCCCAGCTCTCATGGATAATGCCCCAGCTCTCATGGATATTCCCCCAGCTCTCATGGATAATGCCCCAGCTTCTCATGGATAATGCCCCAGCTCTCATGGATATTGCCCCCAGCTCTCATGGATATTGCCCCAGCTCTCATGGATATTGCCCCAGCTCTCATGGATAATGCCCCAGCTCTCATGGATATTGCCCCTGGTCTCATGGATAATGCCCCCCCTGGTCTCATGGATAATGCCCCCCCTGGTCTCATGGATAATGCCCCCCCTGGTCTCATGGATATTGCCCCAGCTCTCATGGATAACCCAGGTCTCATGGATAATGCCCCAGCTCTCATGGATAATGCCCCCCTGGTCTCATGGATATTGCCCCTGGTCTCATGGATATTGCCCCCCTGGTCTCATGGATATTGCCCCCCTGGTCTCATGGATATTGCCCCCTGGTCTCATGGATATTGCCCCAGCTCTCATGGATATTGCCCCTGGTCTCATGGATATGCCCCAGCTCTCATGGATAATGCCCCAGCTCTCATGGATAATGCCCCAGCTCTCATGGATAATGCCCCAGGTCTCATGGATAATGCCCCCAGCTCTCATGGATATTGCCCCAGCTCTCATGGATATTGCCCCCCTGGTCTCATGGATATTGCCCCCAGCTCTCATGGATATTGCCCCCTGGTCTCATGGATATGCCCCAGCTCTCATGGATAATGCCCCAGCTCTCATGGATATTGCCCCCAGCTCTCATGGATAATGCCCCAGCTCTCATGGATAATGCCCCAGCTCTCATGGATAATGCCCCAGCTCTCATGGATATTGCCCCCAGCTCTCATGGATATTGCCCCCAGCTCTCATGGATATTGCCCCAGCTCTCATGGATATTGCCCCAGGTCTCATGGATAATGCCCCCAGCTCTCATGGATATTGCCCCAGCTCTGATGGATAATGCCCCAGCTCTCATGGATAATGCCCCAGGTCTCATGGATAATGCCCCCCTGGTCTCATGGATAATGCCCCAGGTCTCATGGATAATGCCCCCCTGGTCTCATGGATAATGCCCCAGCTCTCATGGATAATGCCCCAGCTCTCATGGATATTGCCCCCAGCTCTCATGGATAATGCCCCAGCTCTCATGGATATTGCCCCCAGCTCTCATGGATAATGCCCCAGCTCTCATGGATAATGCCCCAGCTCTCATGGATATTGCCCAGGTCCCCACCTCTCATGGATATTGCCCCAGCTCTCATGGATAATGCCCCAGCTCTCATGGATATTGCCCCCCTGGTCTCATGGATAATGCCCCCCCTGGTCTCATGGATAATGCCCCCCTGGTCTCATGGATAATGCCCCCCCTGGTCTCATGGATAATGCCCCCCCTGGTCTCATGGATATTGCCCAGCTCTCATGGATAATGCCCCCCTGGTCTCATGGATAATGCCCCCCCTCGTCTCATGGATAATGCCCCCCTGGTCTCATGGATAATGCCCCCCTGGTCTCATGGATAATGCCCCCCCTGGTCTCATGGATATTGCCCCAGCTCTCATGGATAATGCCCCAGGTCTCATGGATAATGCCCCAGCTCTCATGGATAATGCCCCCCTGGTCTCATGGATATTGCCCCTGGTCTCATGGATATTGCCCCTGGTCTCATGGATATTGCCCCCCTGGTCTCATGGATATTGCCCCCCTGGTCTCATGGATAATGCCCCCAGCTCTCATGGATATTGCCCCAGCTCTCATGGATAATGCCCCAGCTCTCATGGATAATGCCCCAGGTCTCATGGATAATGCCCCAGGTCTCATGGATAATGCCCCCCTGGTCTCATGGATAATGCCCCAGGTCTCATGGATAATGCCCCCCTGGTCTCATGGATAATGCCCCAGCTCTCATGGATAATGCCCCAGCTCTCATGGATATTGCCCCCAGCTCTCATGGATAATGCCCCAGCTCTCATGGATAATGCCCCCAGCTCTCATGGATATTGCCCCAGCTCTCATGGATATTGCCCCAGCTCTCATGGATATTGCCCCAGCTCTCATGGATAATGCCCCAGCTCTCATGGATATTGCCCCCCTGGTCTCATGGATAATGCCCCCCTGGTCTCATGGATAATGCCCCCCCTGGTCTCATGGATAATGCCCCCCTGGTCTCATGGATAATGCCCCCCTGGTCTCATGGATATTGCTCCAGCTCTCATGGATAATGCCCCAGGTCTCATGGATAATGCCCCAGCTCTCATGGATAATGCCCCCCTGGTCTCATGGATATTGCCCCTGGTCTCATGGATATTGCCCCCCTGGTCTCATGGATATTGCCCCCCTGGTCTCATGGATATTGCCCCCCTGGTCTCATGGATATTGCCCCCCTGGTCTCATGGATATTGCCCCAGCTCTCATGGATATTGCCCCCTGGTCTCATGGATATGCCCCAGCTCTCATGGATAATGCCCCAGCTCTCATGGATAATGCCCCAGCTCTCATGGATAATGCCCCAGGTCTCATGGATAATGCCCCCAGCTCTCATGGATATTGCCCCAGCTCTCATGGATATTGCCCCCCTGGTCTCATGGATATTGCCCCCCCCCCAGCTCTCATGGATATTGCCCCTGGTCTCATGGATATGCCCCAGCTCTCATGGATAATGCCCCAGCTCTCATGGATATTGCCCCCAGCTCTCATGGATAATGCCCCAGCTCTCATGGATAATGCCCCAGCTCTCATGGATAATGCCCCAGGTCTCATGGATATTGCCCCAGCTCTCATGGATAATGCCCCAGCTCTCATGGATAATGCCCCAGGTCTCATGGATAATGCCCCAGGTCTCATGGATAATGCCCCCCTGGTCTCATGGATAATGCCCCAGGTCTCATGGATAATGCCCCCCTGGTCTCATGGATAATGCCCCAGCTCTCATGGATAATGCCCCAGCTCTCATGGATATTGCCCCCAGCTCTCATGGATAATGCCCCAGCTCTCATGGATATTGCCCCCAGCTCTCATGGATAATGCCCCAGCTCTCATGGATAATGCCCCCAGCTCTCATGGATATTGCCCCAGCTCTCATGGATATTGCCCCAGCTCTCATGGATAATGCCCCAGCTCTCATGGATATTGCCCCCCTGGTCTCATGGATAATGCCCCCCCTGGTCTCATGGATAATGCCCCCCCTGGTCTCATGGATAATGCCCCCCCTGGTCTCATGGATAATGCCCCCCCTGGTCTCATGGATATTGCCCCAGCTCTCATGGATAATGCCCCAGGTCTCATGGATAATGCCCCAGCTCTCATGGATAATGCCCCCCTGGTCTCATGGATATTGCCCCTGTCTCATGGATATTGCCCCTGGTCTCATGGATATTGCCCCCCTGGTCTCATGGATATTGCCCCCCTGGTCTCATGGATATTGCCCCCTGGTCTCATGGATATTGCCCCCTGGTCTCATGGATATTCCCCCCCCCAGGTCTCAGGGATACTGCCCCCAGCCCAGCTCACCTTTGCTGCTGCTTCTCCACATTGCCAGCGGCCGCGTGCTTCCTGCTTCAGTGGCCGCTGACAGGAAGTGCAGCCGCTCACCTGGGAACTATGAAACAGCCAGGCGAGCGGCTCCACCTCCTGTCACCGGCCCTTGTAACAGGAAGCACGCCGCCGGCAATGTGCGGCGGCGGCGTTCGGGCTCGGGCCACAGCGGGAACGCTGCGTTCCCGCAGCGTTCCCGCTGTGGGAAAAGTGCGGGAACGCCGTTCCTGCGCGTTCCCGCTCGACTCGAGCCCTGTTTAAGGGCATGTAATTAGCAGGTGGGGAAAATCTTGCAGCACATGGGGAACAATTTAAAACATATTTTTTTCTCCTGGATTCAAACAGCCCAATGCCCTCTCATAAACACAGGGGGAATATACACACCCTCGCACACAATCCCCCTCACCTTATCACATACCCCCCCAGCTCACTCCCATTGGGCGAGTGGCCTTGGACCAGAGGCAATGAACTCTGGAGAGGCTATCAGCATTAGCCTGGGCCGTACCAGCCCAGTGCTCCATCAAGAACCAGTAGGGTTGGAGACTAAGAAACCACCTGGTCACTCTGTCATTCTTTTCTTTATTTTGCCTCATCCATGTCAACGGTGCATGGTCAGTTATCAGTAAAAACTGCCTCCCTCCCTAGCAGGTAATACCTCAAAGTCTCTAGAGACCACTTAACCGCCAGGCACTCTTTCTCAACTACGGAGTACCTCAGCTCGTGAGAATACAGTTTCCGGCTCATGTACATGACCGGATGTTCCTCTCCTCCATGCCCCTGAGAGAGAACAGCACCAAAACCCACATCTGATGCATCTGCTTGTACGACAAATTGTTTTGAAAAATCCGGAGCTACCAGAATAGGCCTTGCACACAAGGCTTCTTTCAGGATCTGAAAGGCCTGCTCTGCCTCCGGGGTCCACCTGACCATGATGGGGCTTTTGGCTCTAGTAAGCTCTGTCAAAGGGCTGGCAAGGGTAAAAAAGTGGGAATATACCGACGATAACAGCCTGTTCAACCAAGGAATGCTCTCACTTGCTTCTTGGTGACGGGACATGGCCGATTTGAAATGGCATCCACCTTACTTTGCTGGGGTTTGAGGAGCCTGCGACCAATTGTATATCCCAGATATTTGGCCTCTTCCAAACCCAAAGAGCACTTTGCAGGGTTAGCAGTTAGACCGGCAGCCCGAATACTATCCACTACTGCCTGAACCCTAGACAGATGTGTTTCCCAGTCCTCACTGTGAATCACTACATCGTCAAGGTATGCAGCTGCATACTCTCGATGGAGCCTAAGTATCCTATCCATCATACGCTGGAATGTGGCTGGAGCACCATGTAACCCAAATGGCAGTACTCTGTACTGAAATAACCCCTCAGGGGTAGAAAAGGCTGTCTTTTCCCTTGCTTTTGCTGCCAAGGGAACCTGCCAGTAGCCCTTGGTCAAATCCAGCGTGCTCAAGTATCTGGCTCTACCCAACCTTTCAATTAGCTCATCAACCTGAGGCATAGGGTAGGGCATCAATCTTCAATATTTCATTCAGTTTACGGAAGTCATTACAAAATTCAGCTTGGGCACCAACACAATTGGGTTGTTCCATTCGCTTTGCGAGACTTCTATAACGCCCATCTCGAGCATCTTTTTCACCAAGTGCCCTTTACCAAGGTGACCTCGCTCCCAGAATCAAGGAGCGCTTCAACACCCTTTCCTTTTTTTTCCCTCATTTTTTCTCCTGGATTCAAACAGCCCAATGCCCTCTCATAAGCACAGAGGTAATATACACACCCTCGCACACAATCCCCCTCACCTTTTCACAATATATAAACACGAACCCACACTCCGAATTGTAAAAAAAACACATCTTTGAACATCGTTATTTATCAACTTTTCAGTTGTTCCTGAGTGGGAGGGCATCGTATTGTTATATATACTGTATATATATATGTTACTGTATAGTATGTGGGATACTTTTACCTCGTTAACACTAGCACCCAAATAAATGAGCGTTAGCGCTAGGTTAATTGAGGTGAAAGCGTTCCGCCTGTATCACTTCCTGATTGCTAATGGGCTAATCGGTATTAACTCTTTTTAACGCCTGCTTATTGTACTTTGCGCTCCCTATATTTAACACGGGGAGTGCAAAGAGTAAGCAGAGAGTAAGTAGCATTAGGAGTACATAGTACTAACTCTAATTATAAAACAGCTGGTGCTAACTAAAAAAGTTAGCATCAGCTTAGATTGTAGCTAACTGATTTCACTTCTCCGGAATCAGTTAGCCGCAGCTGTTAACCCCCCCCCAAATAAAATGTCAAATACTCACCACTCATCCAGCGCCGAGAACAACGGCCCAATCCGACACTTCTGGACACAGGGAGCAGAGTGAGAATGGGTAAAAAGTCCCCAAGTCTCCTTCCATGATCACTCTGCTGACCTGTAGGATCTTGTGAGAGGCGAGATCTTGTCGGTCATGTGATCCAGCAGCAGAAGCCTCCGTGGACTATGGACTCTAAGGAGGAAATGCTCAGGAGGGCACTTTGGCGCTGCCTCAAGCATCCTGGACCCTGGCGTCCGCTACGGGGCAGGCTACTGGATTCAGTGCCTGCCCCGAAATCTACAGGTAAAACAGGGACACTAAGGGGAGATTAGCAAACGCTAATTTTAACCCCTTGACGTTCACGTTTTAACTGTAGGGGCATGATAGGGCCCATACTGTATAAAGTAGCATCCCACATAACGATGGAATTAATGGCGGTCTCAAATTTCTCTCCACCCATAATACTATTCATAAATATGAGGGTGAAATAATCACCAAGCTTATTGAATTTATACTCATATACTACTGTAGCGCTCACTCCCGGAGGAGCCGCTGAAATTGAACCACGGGTCAGTCTCCCCGCACTAGGGAATAAATATACTCCAGCACTGTTGTGGATTTTATAATTTAAATAGTTTACTAGAAATAAAGGCATATTTCGTATTTCGGGAAACGCGCAGCGGAAAAGAAATACGAGGCTTCGTATTTCGGGAAAATGCGCAGCGGAACAGAAAAATACAATGCTTCGTAATTCGAGGAAAAACGCTTGGCGGAAAAGAGAATACAATGCTTCGTAATTCGAGGAAACCGCGTAGCGGAAAAGAAAATAAGATACGAATCTTTAACCCCTTTCTGGATATTAGGGAGTGAGTCCCGCACAGGTTAAGTCCCAGACTGTAAGTGTGTGTGTGTGTTATGGTACCCGGGTACTATTCAACTGGCCAGTGAATTACTTAAAGCGGTGTCTTCGACTAGTCAAGTTGGGGCCCTGTGGGTTTTTGGAACAAACAACAGCGTGCTTTCTTGCTTTACAACCGGCCTTGGAGGCCTCTCACCCATCCGCTCGATAACCAAGGCTCCGCTGACCCAGGACGTCTCTCCGCTCGATGCTTCACTGGGATACTGGCTACTGGATCCGTTGTCTGGCTCTCTCTACTCCGGCCATGACTTGTCCGGCTTACCGCCTGCTCTCCCAATCCGATAGACCTGCGGTACTCCTAACTCAGGGGTCCTCCGGCTTCCTTGATAGCAGCTTGGGTAATATCTGTGGATCACTGGGTCTCCCTCTTACAAGGCTGGATAACCCAATCTGGAATCCTAATAGGCCACACCTGCGTTCTGGCCTAGTCACTGTTCCACTCTGCAGCACTGTGTCCTGTCTCTTTCACTCCCTGGTGCGCTCTGCCCGCTATCTCCACGAGGCTCAGGATGTAACTCGGCGTGTCCCACCCACTTCCTGTGTCTGTTCCCAGAGCATGCCGGGAAATGTAGTCCCAATGTTGAGTGTCTTTTATCGCGCTTGTCTCCCTCCGGTGGCCAAAAATGGGTACTGCCACAGTAAGGTTTTAAACACAGCGCTACACTCTCCCCCTCCTAGAACTCTTGGGTCTCTCCAAGGAGGTACAACAGTTGCATTACATTTCAACACAGTTTAGATAACATATACGGGTTCAGCAGCAAACATACAGTGGGTTAGATACACTTCTTCAAGTTGACTCATACTTTGGGCTACCTCAGCTAACATAGCAGACACTTCGGGCAACCTTCGCACTGTGGTGACGGCCTCTTCAGTGCTATGTCCTGGTGAGTCATAGGTGAGTCGCTGGGGCGGTCGAACAGAGCGTTTTGGTTCTGGATCAATCAGTTCCTCTTCAGGTGGAAGTACTATAGGTGCTGGCTCAGTCCTTCTTTCTGCCACTGGAGCAGACATCTCTTCGGAGTATGATCCCTCCAGTGAAGGCATAGAACTGTAGTCATAAGATTCGGCTTCAGGAGCTACAGGGATTTCAACAGTCTCAGGAACTTCTAGCTGAAATTCAAGAGTTTCAGGGATTTCTAACTGAAATTCAGGAGCTTTAGGCCTCAAATTACATTCCCACCGTTCAGGAACTGAGACAACCTCTTCAGGCTCTGGTGAACGCATCCAGTCCAAACAAAAACTCTCTCCCTCACTGTCCCTTTCCCTCTCTTCGACAACCCGGGTCTGCTGAGACCGAGTAACAGGAGGCAGACGCGGAGCAGGCGGATTCGGCAGAGAAAGTTCGTCCCCAACTGGTATCCTCACAGCCTCTCTCAAAGGTAACAAATGATTTCGGTGCCAGTTCTTAAGAGGCCCAGCCTTCCCATGCGGCCGGATTTGATACACCGGCAGACCCGGCAGCTGCTTGCAGACAATGTATACTTGAGAACTCCATCTATCTGCCAACTTTTGCCTCGCAGCAGCACCCAAGTTCTTCAACAAAACCCTATCACCGGGTTGCAGATCTTGTATCCGAACTTTCAAGTCATAGTTCCTTTTGTTCCTCTGCTCCCTGTTTCCTGAGGTCAAACGGGCCTGTTCAAACGCAGAGGCCAGGTTCTTTCAAAGTCGATCCACATAATTTCTATGGGAAACTACCGACGTCTGGTCTAGAGATAACCCAAACGCCAAATCAACCGGCAGTCGAGCTTCTCTTCCGAACATAAGACGGTACGGTGAGTATCCAGTGGCATCACTCTCCGTACTGTTATATGCATGCACCAGAGTAGCTATATGGCGACTCCAACTCTGCTTCTCTATGTTTGACAATGTCCCCAGCATATTTAGCAGCGTGCGATTAAACCTTTCAGGCTGAGCATCACCTTGAGGGTGATATGGTGTAGTTCGGGTCTTTTGGATTCCCAATAGTTCCAACAATTGTCCAACAAGTCGGCTTTCAAAGTCTCTACCCTGATCAGAGTGTATTCTCCTGGGTAGGCCATAGTGAACAAAGAACTTCTCCATCAGAACCTTGGCCACTGTTGGAGCGCGTTGGTCTCTTGTGGAAAAAGCTTGGGCGTAACGTGTGAAGTGATCAGTCACTATTAGAATATTCCCTTGCCCACTAGCATCTGGCTCTAAGCACAGGAAGTCAATGCACACCAAATCCATGGGTCCCTGACTCTGCAGATGGCTCATTGGAGCGGTTCGGGACGGTAGGGTCTTCCTCTGAATACACCTCAGACATGAATGACAATAACTTTCCACTTCAGCTCTCATGCAAGGCCAATAGAACCTGTCTCGCACCAGCTTAAAAGTTCTTTCAGCACCCAAATGTCCATGCTCATCGTGTAGTGATCGCAGCACACTCTCTCTATGCTTAGTGGGAAGGAACAACTGTAGGGTCTCTTCCGCGTTAGTTGAGGGGCCCCTTCGGTAGACCACCCCATCCAACATCTTCAACCGTTCCCACTCTTTGTAGACCAATCTGGCTCCATCTGGGGAATTTGTCAGCAGAATTTTCCGCTGGTTCGCAGTTAGGGCCTTTATGGTCAATGCAATTAAAGGGTCTCTGGCCTGATCCGCTTTCAGGTCTTGTTTGGAAAAGGTAGGTAGACTTTCATCCCTCAATTGCGTAGGATTGCAGTAGAACTCAGGAACAGCCGCAGCCATGACTCCTATGGCCTCTGCTTCAATCCCTCCCTTGACCCGGCGCTCAGCTCCTTGACACACAGCTTGCACCCCATCTGGAGTCTACTGAGTCCATTCTGTAGTGTAGGGTCTTCTCGATAAAGCATCAGCATCTCGATTATTCACCCCAGGGCGATACTTTAGGCTGAACCGAAACCCTGACAGAGCGGCCAACCACCGGTGTCCCGCTGCGTCCAGTTTCGCAGTAGTAAGGATGTAGGTAAGAGGATTGTTATCCGTCTTTATCACAAACTCGGCTCCATACAGATAGTCCTTTAACTTGTCTACCACTGCCCACTTTAAGGCTAGGAACTCCAACTTGTGGGTAGGATAGTTCTTCTCTGAAGGCGTAAGGCTCCGGCTCACGTACACTACAGGCCTCAGTAGTCCACCATACTCCTGATACAGGACTCCTCCTAAACATTCTCTGCTGGCATCCACATGTAACTCATACGGCTTGTGAGGGTCCGCGTAGGCCAAGACAGGAGCTTGAGTTATACTCTCTTTCAGCTTCAAGAAAGCACCTTCACATTGACTAGTCCATTCGCCCTGTATGGACTCTCAAGCTTTCCTTGGTCCTGGAGCGGACGGCTTTCGGTCAGAGGCCTTGCAGCCTTCTTCGGTACTTTCCTTCTGTAAGAGTTTGTTCAGTGGTTGAGCTATTTTCGCGAATCCTCCTACAAATCTTCGATAATATAAACAGAACCCCAAGAAAGATCTAAGTTCAGGGACGTTTCAAGGTCTAGGCCAGGAAGCTACGGCCTCCAACTTCCGAGGATCTGTTGAAACACCTTCTGCTGAGACCACATGTCCCAGATATGTAACGGACGGCAGACAGAATTGGCATTTCTCCAGAGACAGCTTCAATCCCTCTTCATGGAGCCTCTTCAAAACCTTCTCCAAACGTTGCTCGTGTTCTTCCAGAGTCTTCCCGAACACTATTATGTCATCCAGGTACACTAACACTTCGATCAGATTCATGTCCCCAACTGTCTTCTCCATTAACCGTTGGAACGTGGCTGGAGCCCCCGTAAGGCCTTGAGGCATTCGGTTGAATTCAAAGAACCCCAGTGGACAGATGAACGCAGTTTTCTCTTTGTCTTTGGGATGCATTGGTATCTGGTGATATCTACTTCGCAGGTCTAGCACACTAAACCATTTTGCTCCAGACAAACACTGTAAGGCATCTTCTATCCGAGGAGTAGCGTATTGGTCTGGGATGGTTCTCCGATTCAGCGTGCGATAGTCTATGCATAGGCGGACAGAACCATTCTTCTTCCGGACCATCACTATTCGAGATGCGTATGGGCTCCTGGACTCTTGAATCACCTTGGTTCTTTGCAATTCATTCAGCTGTTCTCGCAGATCATCCAAGTCTCCCAGCGGAACTCGCCTTGACCTTTCACGAAACGGCTTGTCTTCTTGTAATCGAATGCGGTGCTCAGTACTTTTAGCTAGGCCTACGTCAAACTCATTTTTCGAGAACAATTCTCTCCACTTTAGAACTTGAGACTGAAGACGTTTCTTCCACTCGGATGAAATGGGAGCGTCCTTGGGGTAGAATCTTTCATCTGGAATCTCTTTATCCACTCCCCCTCCTAAATCGGTAGGAGAGAGGGGCGTAGCGAACGCTACTTGCCCGATAGGCATTCGTGCTTTAAGGACCACTGGAGAATCAGACACATTGCACAGGCTGACTGAGACTCTTCCTCGTGTTCTTTTCAGAGCTTTAGTGGAGATTATTTCAGGGATTACTTCGACACCAGTTTCACTCCCATGATTAAAATCGGTTTCCAGCACCACATAGGGGCCTGGTTGCGATCCGTTCAACTTGACTGAAGCCGGAAGCTCGCCACTTCTCCAGCTTGCAGAACCTTCTCTGTTCCTTCTAATCTCCATAGGCGCCCCACTTCGGCAGGTGCCTTCTGTTCTTCGACCATCCTCTGATAGACTGGACGTAACATTGGGTGTACTCCTTGAGTAGAACCTTCTTCCAATACGATGGGTGTCAGGAGACGCCGCACCAAATCAGTATTCGTCCCCACTATCATGGAATTCTGTTGGCACCTGAGGGTCGAGGACACACAATGGCCAATGCATCACAGCCTCCGGACTGTCCGATGACTTCGGATCCGATCTCCAACTTCACCTGTAGATACCCGTCATAAGGGAGTTTCTCAGTTCCGATACCCCAGATTTCCAGATCCTTAAATTTCTGTAGAGGAATGTGCTTCAAGTGTTTCTCGTAGACGTCTCGGTAGATCAATGTCACCTGAGCCCCTGAATCCAACAGGGCTTTAGTGTAGACTCCCTCCACTTGGATTGGCACAATAGGAGAAGGACCTATCAGTTGGTCAGGAAACTTGGTGGCGGTATCCGGACACTTAGACCCAGTTTTCTGTACCCTGGCCTTTTTCTTGGCCCGTGTAGGCTTTGGGTGTGCATTGCTTCCCCATGACGTAGGTCCGGATGCTAAGGGAGTGACTCTTTCAGTCCTGGCAGGTTCAGCAGTTGGCCCGACTTTGGGCCCTCTCGCCCTCTTAGTCCTGGCTTGATTTTTGGAGCGGGTTTCAACCTTCGGGCACCTAGGTTGCTCCTTCACTTGTGCCCTCTGGCGTTTCCCGCTGGTGAGGTAGATAACAGTCCTTCTAAGGCTTTTAACAGCTCCTCAACTCTATTCCCTTCAGGCTTTCGGCCTTTGCATTGTGCGCGGAAGTGGCCCATTTCTCCACAACCGAAACATCTCTTCTTAGAAAGTGGAGACGCAGTCGCCTGCTGTGATTCGGTTAAAGGACCTTGGCTAGACGCCACAGCAGCTCCGGTTGTCTGCATGCCTGTTAGGAACTTCTGCATCTCTGCTTGCATCTCTGTCACCTTCATCAATACTCGGCACAATTCCGCGTGCGCCTGTTGCAATTCAGCTTGAGCTTCTTGTACTTTCTTAACAGTTTTGTGTAACTCACCACGTTCAGAGAGGTTTAATTCTTTGGCAGGTGCCTTCTCTGTGGATTTAAAAGTAATCAGATGCTCTTGCTCGTCCCCGTTGGATCCGTAAGTATCCAGCGAGTCGCTTTCAGGCTGCAAACTGTCGTTATGCCTCACAGGTTGTGCGTAAACTCTTTCCCCTCGCCTGAAGGATTTTTCTTCCAGCAAAGCCTCCTCCTCTCTGACAGCTCGGATCAGTTCTAGGTACTTCAGTTCTTGATTACCTGCTCTGCTTCTCAGCTGCAGCATCACTGGATCTAGAGGTTGAGAGCCCCTCAGGATCTGTTTTATTCGAATCTTATCCACTTCGGCCGGTTCGGCCCCTTTCTTGAGGAGTATCTGGTGCAGAATCTTATCTAGGCGCCTCATGTATTCAGTCATTCTCTCACCTCTTCTCTGGTAGGTGTGTTCATACTGATATACAAGCTCTGCAGCCTTTTCTGTTCGCCCAAACACTTCCTCCGGAACGTTTAAATAATCTAAAGCAGTACAGTCTTTCCTACTCAGTTTCAGGTTTCTCACAGCTTCTGACGCAGGTCCCTTTAAACTCTCGGTGATCCTTTGCTTTTTCTGGGCTTCAGGGACGTCCCACTCATCCAGAGACTGCATCGCCTGTTCCACCCATTCTTCAAAGGTTTCTTCTCCCGCCGGAGTTGGTACGTTTCCTGTAAAATTTCTCAACCGTCGATAACCGAAGTTAGTGTGCGGAGGGCTTGTTCTCTGACACTTAGCCAGCAAATCTCCAATAGCCACTATGAATTCAGGCCCGATCATGGCCAACGGACTGGGCGCGGGAACACTTGCGGATTCGCCACGTGGCGCACTTGGCTGAATCAGTTGGACTTCCACCTCATCGGTCAGCTTCACGCTCGCGCCCTGAAAACACACTGGAACACCCTTTCTCCATTCAAAAAGAACATACGTGTGAGAGGTATCTGTGTTCTTTTTAATGTCCAGGATTAACCCCCGATGATCTGGTGTCAGCGCGGCCACGGCCTGGCGAATCTGATCTTCGGCCAAAGTGTCTGCGGGAATATCCATGACTATACAACATTCTAACTGACTACTGTGCTCCTCACACCATTCATACCATAACAGTCGCCAATGGCACACTGCACTCATCTGCGTAGAGAAAAACCACAGACAGGACCAGCTACCTTCCCAAGGTCAGCTTTCAGCCCAATCACAACAAATACGACATCATCTAAAGCCAGGCCATCAGGTACCAACGAATCTGCTCTGACACTGGGGACAGGGATAGTCACCTAAGTACAGTGGCAAGAAAAAGTATGTGAACCCTTTGGGATTACGTGGATTTTGCATGAATTGGTCATAAAATGTGCTCTGATCTTCATCTACGTCACAACAATTTGAAAAACACAGTCTGCTTAAAATAATACAACACAAACATTATATGGTTTCATGTTTTTATTGAACAGAACATGTAAAAATTCACAGTGCAGGGTGGAAAAAGTATTTGAACCTTTGGACTTAATAACTGGTTGACTCTCCTTTGGCAGCAATAACCTCAACCAAACGTTTCCTGTAGTTTCAGATCAGACCTGCACAACGATCTGGAGTAATTTTGGACCACTCCTCTTCACAAAACTGTTTCAGTGTAGCAATATTCTTGGGATGTCTGGTGTGAATCGCTCTCTTAAGGTCATGCCACAGCATTTCAATCGGGTTGAGGTCAGGACTCTGACTGGGCCACTCCAGAAGGCGTATTTTGTTTTGTTGAAGCCATTCTTTTGTTGAATTACTTGTATGCTTTGGGTCATTGTCCTGTTGCATCACCCATCCTCTGTGGAGCTTCAGTTGGCGGAGCTTACGTTTTCCTGCAAAATGTCTTGATAAACTCTGGAATTCATTTTTCCATCAATGACAACAATCCGTCCAGGCCCTGAGGCAGCAAAGCAGCCCCAAACCATGATGCTCCCTCTGCCATGTTTTACGGTGGGGATGAGGTTTTGATGTTGGTGTGCTGTGCCTTTTTTTCTCCACACATAGTGTTGTGTGTTTTTTCCAAACAACTCAATTTTGGTTTCATCTGTTCACAGAATATTTTGCCAGTAGTGCTGTGGAACATCCAGGTGCTCTTTTTACAAACTTCAAACGTGCTGCAATATTCTTTTTTGGACAGCAGTCCTCCGTGGTGTCCTCCCATGTACTCCATTCTTGTTTAATGTTTTCCTTATTGTAGAATGGTCAACAAAAATGTTAGCATGTGCCAGAGATTTCTGTAAGTCTTTAGCTGACACTCTAGGATTCTTCTTTACCTCATTAAGCATTCTGTGCTGTGCTCTTGCAGTCATCTTTACAGGACGACCACGCCTAGGGAGAGTAGCAACAGTGCTGAACTTTCTCCATTTGTAGACAGTCTGTCTTACCGTGGACACATGAACATCAAGGCTTTTGGGATGCTTTTGTAACCCTTTCCAGCTTCATGCAAGTCAACAATTCTTGATCGTAGGTCTTCTGAGAGCTCTTTTCTGCAAGGCATGGTTCACATCAGACAGTGCTTCTTGAAACCAGTAAACCCAAAACAGGTGTGTGCTTTTTTGAGGGCAGGACAGCTTTCAGCAACACATCCAATAATATCACACTGATTGGACTCAAGATTGGCTCACTCCTGGCTCCAATTAGCCCTTGGAGCAAATAAGGCTAGGGGTTCACATACGTTTTCCACCCTGCACTGTGAATGTTTACATGTTATGTTCAATAAACACTTGAAAACATATACAGGGTTATTCAAAGAGATTCGAAAAGTCACCGCATGTTCGGTGACTATTCGTTCTCTTCAATTCGGTTCCTTTTGCCGATCCCATTTCGGTGACCCTGCGGTGTATTCAGCAAGCACCACAGAGTCCCCGAATTGCAGGGAAAAGCTGCCGCAAACCCGACGAAAACGAACCGCAAAACCGAGGGAATGCACGTCGAAACCCCCCAAAAACATCTGGATTAACCTGCCGAAAACCACGGAAAAAGACGATCGCACACAGCCGAAGCAGCCGAAGCAGCTCAGACGGCAGACGAGGGAGGTGAATAAATTAGCAAAACCGTTTGTATGAATTTGTGAAAATGAAACACTGTTTGCAAAGAAACTACTGAGCGAAAATGTCTGAAATTTACACAGTAAGTCCAGGGAATGATAATAAAGAGGGCTGTTACAGAAAAAATAAGTAAACTTAAAAAAAAAAAAAAATCGGACTTTTAAAAAAAAGAAAATTCAGAAAAATGCTTAACCCTTTCGCTGCTGAGGCTTTTCCCGCCCCTGTGCTGAGGTCATTTTTTACCTGTTTTGCGCATCATGTTTAAACCTGTTTTGAAGGCTTATTTTAGTATATGACATCGACATATTATATATCGTTCTTTCCGTCAGACTCGGTAGATTCATAATATGTCATTATTATATGTATACGTTATGTCATGTTTGTATATTATAACAAAAAATGCAATAAAATATGTATTTTCAATAATTTACAGCGTGTAAAGTGTTTTTTTCCACATTTTAACATGCGAGCAATTGCGGTTATATTTTGTATGGGGTGCGCTTGTTAAAAAAATTAGAGATGGGGTCTCGTTACATTTTTTTTTGGGGAAAATGACACCATTTTTAACAAACGCACCGCATACAAAAATCGTTAATGCAGCATTATTGTTCACATTATAATTGAAATGGGAACAATATTGCTGCATTAACAAAACAAAAAACAAAAAAAAAAAGTGTTTATTTTTTTTTTTTTTTTAATTTTTTTTTTTATTTTTTTTATTTTTATTTTTATTTTTTATTTTTTTTTTACATTTTTTTTTACTTTCATGTTTGGTATCGTTGGAACGGCCATGCTCTGGCCGATCCAACGATATCAAAATTTAACCCCTAACTGCCACGGATCGGGAGATAGGAGTTCATTGGAACTCCCTATCTCCACACTTCGTGGCAGTTAGGGGTTAATGCTAGGACTGGCGTCATCGTGCTGCGCACGATGACGCCAGTCCTCTGGGGAGTTCCCGGAAGCTTGGCCGACATCCAAGATGTCGGCCAGCTCCCGGGAAGGATCGCAAATCGGCGCTTTTCAGCGCCGATTTGCGATCCAGCTCCCCAGGGGTTAATGCCAGGCATCATTTGGAAGGGCAGGCTGTGCCCTTCCAAATGATGCCTGGGTTAAGCCCCTGTGAGCCGCCGATCGGGAGGGAGAGAGGTCCGAAGGACCTCCCCCCCCTCCCTTTCAGGCGCCTCCTCCGCACATGCGGGGGGGCGCCTGAATTATGTGTCATCGCGGGGGCGCGATGACACATAACAATGGCGGCCACTGCTCCGGATGCCGGGCTGACATCCAGGATGTCAGCCCGCACCGGAGGGGCCAGCGATCGGCCGGAACCCGGCCGAACGCTGACCCCAATGCGAGGACGCGCTCAGCGCGTCCTCCGCATACCAGGGGCAATGCTGAGGACGCGCTGAGCGCGTCCTTAGCATTGAAGTGGTTAAAGTATCCTACAAAATCTATAAATAAAGAGACTTTTTGCTGCCGAATTTTATAATGAACGGTTTATTAGATATTGAATTAAAATGGGAATATTTTTGACATTGAAGTCTATGGGATTCTCCTGAATAAATTTGCCGAATTAAACCACCGAATGGCAGGGCATTAGGGGAACCTTTCACTGCTGGTTTGTGTTCTCTGAATAGCCGAAGCAGTGCTTTTTCATGGGGATTTCACTGCCCTCGAACAGGCACCGAACAGGCACCGTATGTGCAGGCAATTCGCCAGGATTTGGCGAATTGCCTGATCTCTGGATAGCCGGATGGCCAGGAAAGGTAACCAAACGCTGATTTTCAGCGTTCGGTTACCTTTCTCAAGCAATTCGGATCTCTTTGGATAACCCTGATAATGTTTGTGTTGTATTATTTTAAGCAGACTGTATTTTTCAAATTGTTGTGACTTAGACGAAGATCAGAGCACATTTTATGACCAATTCATGCAAAGCTCCACGTAATCCCAAAGGGTTCACATACTTTTTCTTGCCATCATTTAAGCGTAAGGGCTTTGAGGAAAGGACAATTTCTAAAATAACGAAAAAAAGCAACTGGCTCTGAAAACACTGCGTGAACAACTGTTGCTCTACAAAGAAAAGAAAAACACCACACGGATCTCTATAGTTGTATCCTATAACCCGACTAGGAACCCGACTCGGGAATTCACAAAATCATCAGAGATCCAGTGCCAATGGTCAGAGGACCCTGTGCTCAAAGAAATATTCCCACAGCCCCCCTGGTTGGCATTCAAGCAACCACTTAACCCCTGCAAAGAGTGGTCCACAGCAAACCCACACAGGAACAGGACGACATACAGAATGGGACCACACACTGTAACAAGTCCCGCTGCAAACTGTGCCAACATATATGTGACAGCAGCATTGCCCCTCACAATAACGCCACATACTACATCAAGGGCTCCTACTCCTTCACATCTGTCAGTGTGCTGTACATGATCTAGTGCACGGCCTGTAAAAAGGACTGCTATATTGGTGAAACTGGCCTTCAACTGAATATCAGGAAGAACCTTTGCAGACACACCATCAAGAACCATCAGGAAAATAAATATTGTTCCCTGGTGGGACATCACTGCAATCTAACAAGCCACTCCAGCCAAAACCTCCAGATTAAAGTCTTTAAAGGAAATGTTATAGACTCTCATGAACGTAGGACATTTGAAATAAAAATGATCACATTTTATAACACAAAAAAGGAGGGACTCAATGTAGACTCTGGCTTTTTAACTCACTATCATAATGTCACAGAACATGCAGCATTGTACTTGGTTTATGTGGTTTTTCTCTTTCTTTTCTTCACTGTTTTTTTGAAGTTGTGTCATTGACTTCTTCCTCTTCAGTCACCATCATCTGATGCATATCATGATGTTTATCTCTCTTGTTTTATGATCTGTCCTCTATTTGTTAACCCTTTGTGACCATACTATTCCACTATTGCTATTTACAACCCCCATCCAAACCCACCACCCTCCTGCTTGGCTATTTATAGTTCAATTTTATGATTTTGCCCAGTATAGTTTCCAGACCTGAAGAAGAGCAGGATACTCTCGAAAGCTTGTCTTTTAAATGTAACGTTAGTCCAATAAAAATATTATCACTATGTACTGCTATACTCTGGTGATTTATATTACAGATGTACGTTTCATTTTGATCCGAATTGTAATTTGGACAAAATATACGTATTGGTATTTCAGAAGCATGTCCGAAATAACGAATCGGTTCCATCTGAAATGGAACGAAAACTAAATGGAATATAACGAATTGATTCAGATTCCACAAATCGATTCGTTATTCCATTTCACACATTCATAACGTAACTTTTTATTTTACCCTAATCTAATTAATAATCGGTTTCACATTCCGAAATAACGAATGAAAGCAAAATAACTAATAAAAATGAAATAATGAATCGATCCGAAATACGAATCCCAGTAACATAACGAATGCGCCTAATCAAACAAAAAACCATAACGGATCAATCTGAAACAAAACTAAATTTTTCGTTGTGCACATGTCGAATATATACAGAATATATAATGTATATATATATATTATATATACTGTGTATATATATGTTACATGTCACATGGAGCAGGTAAGCACACATCACCTTCAAAATAAATGCCAAAAATTGCAAAGTTGTAAACTCCCAATATGAAAAATATATAAACCATGGGGAGGCATCAATGGTCTTATTAAAAAAAGATATTTATTGTGTTAGATCAAAATGGCATACTGACATTTCAGCCCCTGAAGGCCTTTATCAATATATAAGACGTCATTTGCAGGTCTTACCCAGAGTTCTGTGCTGCAAATGGGGAATGTAGCACATGAGTTCTGTGATGCAGTTCTTTGAATTGCTGTGATGTGTAAATGGCCTCTGCAATAATAAACTTATACATATTACAGTATATATCCTGCATTTTTTCTACTCTTCCGGACATGCAGTACAGATAATATGCAAGAATGCTTTTATCATACCTTCTTGGCATTCCATTTAGAAATTGAAAAATGGAGCAACTTGCCTCTCCTCTGTGTTCTCCTTTTGACCCTGACCAACAAGACCCTTGTTTCCTGATTCGGGGATGCTGTTAGGACCTTTTCCATCACTGAACAAATCTATTGATCTTCAGTCTCCTGACATGCTTCTTCCATCCATCACCACTTTGACTTTTGCCTCCTATAACCCAACAGTACAACATAAACTTCATTGTGTATATATTATCAGCTTGTTGTATGGGTGTTCACACATACATGAGGAAAGCTTAAGATCAGGACTTAGGATGTGTGGGTTTTGGACTAGGGATGAGTCGAACACCCCCGTGTTCGGTTCGCATTCGAACTCGAACAATTTCAAATGTTCGAGTTCGAACGCGAACACGAACTGAGCTGCAATGCAAGTCAATGGGACTCAAAAGTTCGGTTTTTAGAGTGCCCTGCAAGAGGGCATATATGCAAGATATTTGCCATAAAAGGTGTATGGGGGTCTGGGTAGTGCCCTGGGGGACAGGAAACAAGGACAAAAAGTAAAAAAAATAAAAAAATTCCATGAAATAAGGGTTAAAAATAAAAACGAAAAATTCCTTCAAATATCGTGCCTAGGAGGTCCCCATAACCTGCCCGTGAAGTGGCAGATTTGTAGGATGTATAGAAACATTTAAAAACAAAAAAATGACGTTTCAAATTACGGTAAACGATTTTCCTTTAATCTATTCATAAACAACTGCTTGGGGCGGCAGTCTGTATTAAAAGAGGAGACCTTTTAGGACACGCAGAACAAGTTTAGTGATTTTTTGGCTAAATTATGGTGAAACTTATGCAGGCTTTGGATGAAAGTAACAATAGGTGCTTTAAAATTGGGCCTTTAGTGTCGGCAACAGTGCCGTCACACCGTAACCCCTCTGTGGTATTGTGGAAGAGTGCAGGGTTGGACCCTGCGTTCCAAAAAATTAATATGATATAAATCTGGTACAGGCGTCCGTGCACCCAAATATTGTGCCTTTGATGGCAGCAAGTGACTTCACACCGTAACCCTTTTGTGGTATTGTGGAAGAGTGCAGGGTTGGACCCTGCGGTTCAAAAAAATTAAAATGATATAAATCTGGTACAGGCGTCAGTGCAGCCAAATATTGTGCCTTTGGTGGCAGCAAGTGCCTTCACACCGTAACCCCTTTGTGGTATTGTGGAAGAGTTCAGTGGTGGAGGTTTTGTGAATGCAGAAGAGATCCCCGATCTATTCTGTTACGTCAGCATCAGGGGATTGATAGCTGCTGATCCAGGACTGATTAATTTTTATAATTGTCAGCCGGTCTACAGAGTCGGGGGACAGGGGCACTCTTTCGTCTGTGACAAAACCTCCAGCGGCACTGAACGTCCTTTCAGAAAGCACGCTGGATGAAGGGCAACCTAGTAACTGCATAGCATATTGGCTAAGTTCTGGCCAGTGATCCAATCTGGTGATCTGCAGGTATGGTGCAATTTCATGACCATTCAGCTATTCAGAAAGAAGGCAGTTTGCCAAATTTTGGCAAATTGCCAACAAAATACAGTGCCTGTTAGACAGCAGTGAAATCCCCATAGAGAAGCAATGGTTAACCTATTCAGAGAACACCGGACAGCAGAGAAATGTCAGTGAAATGCTCTGATGTTCGGTGGTTTCATTCGGCAGGTTTAATCAGGCGAATCCCATAGGCTTCAGGCTGGTGTCAGACGAGCGTAGTGTTCACGTCCGTGATTGCACCTAAAAGTACGTCCGTGATAGCATGACAGAAAGCCCATAGGAGCCCGTTACACGAAGTACGTCCACACTGAACTGTGGACGCACAATGGCCGCGGCCCACGAATGCAAGGCAGGCAAGAACGTACAACCCCTAGAACGGCCGCATAAAGTGCGCTGCGTCCGCAACGTCTGCATAGCTTTTCGTGTGAGTGATGGAACGTGGTCAGACGCACCGCATTTATACGTCCAGCATTTTTCACGGACAAAATGGTTTTGCTTTTTATTTTATTTTCCATCCTACATCCGTCAAAATATACGTCAGTGAATAAACGGACTGTGTGGCCACTACTACGTCTTCCGTATGCACGGACGTACAGTCCGTAGAAATCACGCTCGTCTGACCCTAGCCTAAATGTAAAAAAAAATCCTCATTTTTATCAAATATTTATTCAACCGTTTATTCTTTTCATTTGCAGTAAAAGTCTCTTTATTTACTTATTTTTTTAGATTTTTTTAGGCATTTTTCAGGATTTTTTGAGATTTTTTTCCAATTTGTTTCTGAATAGCGTTTTTTTCTTTTTTGTGTAACAGACCTTTTTATTATTATTCATTGGACCTTATATGTTAATTCCATACGTTTTCGTCCAGTAGTTTTGCAATCAACATTTCAAATTTTGCACTTTCAATCCATTTTTTTACTCATCCTACAGCTTGTCGGCTTTTTTCTGCGGCTGGTTGGTACTTTGTTCGGCGGCTCGGCGGCTGCGTTTGGGGGCTGTCCGGCGGGTTTACAGTGGCTGTTTGGGGGATTGGCGGCGGATCGTCAGGTGCGTTCTTATTATTGACGGGTTCGGATAGATCGGAAATTTCAGGTCGACTCAGCGGCCATTTCCGCCGATTTTTCGACGACTTTACTGTGGATTTTCCCCGATTTTTTGCAGCAGTTTGGCAGCGGACTTTCGGTTCAGTTCTCTGCACTCCAGGAACCCTGCGGTGAATGCACAATTGATCGAAATTATTGAAAATGGTTTTGAAACAGTCAAATAAACATCTTACTGTGTGCTTTATCTGGCCTTCCTGTGGTGCTCCCAAAAGCACGACAAAAGAGAAAGAGAGTCGACACTTCCCTCATGATCCAGGCTATAGTAATGCATGCTGTAATGCGAAGAACATGCGGACTGTAAATTCACTGGACTGGTCGAGACAGATCGTGGTGTCTGTGCATTGTGGTGAATATGCTGAGTATAGATTAATTTAAAAGGAAGCTAAACAGTGAAATAATTGCAATACTTTGTGCCTTAATCTCCAAATGAATTGCAGTCGAAAACATTTTAAAGATTCAATCCTTTATTCCACTTAATTAAACTATATATACAGCAGGAGGGTGGAAGATGGGGGTAAGGTATGGGGGTCTACATGTTGCCTTGCCTTACACATTTTGAGTTATATTAAAGTCTTAATCATAGCTGCAGATGCTGTTATTGTAGTATTATATTGATAAGAATGTGTTCTTTAAAAGAAAAAAACTAATAATAATAAAATTTCCCGCAGCTGGTGGCAATGCTGCAAGAACAATTCACAGAAGTAGAAAAGTGGATTGCAGATAAGAAACCTTTTCTAAATACTGACAAAACTGTTGCAATGCTTTTTGGAACAGCACCTAAACTACATAAATTACAAACTTACCATCAATGCGTCTGGGCTGGACTGGGACAAAAAAAATCAGACCTGGAATTCATCCAGACCGGCCCACATTAATTATGCAAACATGCACAAAAATATTATATGAACCAACCGGATCGCTCATCCAATCACACTACTGATACCAGAGTTGCTGCAGAGCGATTGGGTAAAGCAACGCAGCAACACTGGGGTTGAGTGCGCACCATGTCTTATGGTGAGGCAGATGCCCAGCGGGTCTCCCCATCACGGTGGCCCTAATATGAGACTGTGGCAGACTGCGTCTATTTTACAGATGGTGAGGAAGTTCTCACCTCACCCATTAAGGGCAGTGTAAGTCTTGCGGTGAACCATCATTCACACTGGCCCACTGAGAGATCGGCCCACCGGGAATCTCCCTGTAGTCCCTATGGCCAGTACATGCCTGTGCGTCAGGACAAAATCAAATAAGACGTTGACCACAATCAACTCTCTCAAATACCTAGGTATGTGGTTAGTCCCAAATCTATCCTTTGGCCCCCAAATCGAAAAACTCTCATATAAACTTTACCCCAAATTAGGTGCCCTGTACAGAAACAAATCCTGCCTGAAAAATGCTTATGCCGGCTATTGATTACAGAGATGTAGTGTATGCAGCTGCCCCGCAAACACACCTTCAGAAACTTACTACATTGTATAACTCATTCTGTCGCTTTGTGCTACAATGTAACTACATGACCCACCATTGTGACATGTTAAAAGAAATAAACTGGCCTTCGCTGGAATCTAGACACACCCTTCAACGTGGTGTTTAAGAGGTTTTATGGAAAGCTACCACCCTACCTGAAAGGGCTGTTTCCCCTAGCAGTTCCCTCAACCGATAACCTCCAATCCAGGACCTACACCTTACTTGCAGCCACAATACAATAAAGAAAGTGGCTTGATCCTCATTTTCCTACAGAGCACCACAAACATGGAATAACCTCCCAGACACCATCAAATGTTTCCCCAGTCTTAAGTCGCTCAAATATCTCTATTAACATACCTTGATACAGAATGCACCTGTAATCATGTAACATAATGAGTATATTTCCTACATATTTATTTTCTGTGTTAATCTGTATATTTCTATTTTGTTTTTTTATATGTTGCATTTATTACTTTTGTATTTCTGTAACGACTGTAAAAATTTCAATGTTCTTGAACCCAGGACATACTTGAAAACGAGTGAAATCTCATTGTATTCTTCCTGGTAAAATACGTTGCGAATAAATAAATAAATGCTGTTTTAAAAAGCCCCTGCATTATTTCATGCTGTCTTTGTACTGGGAAAGCCATGGAGTACTGTGTGAAAGATTGAAGGGCCAATGTTGGCAACACTTTTCTTTTTGAAAATCAACCAGATTCTTTGTCAGACTCTTTGTACTTTTTTCTAGGAGCTCTGAGTTTTCGGATGTGTAATAGTTGTGTTTATCATAAGTTATTTATTTATATTTTATTATTTTAGTTAAATTTGCACAATATAAGATTCCTATATCGCTACTACAATAAAAGGGTATTATATTGTATAATATCTTATATCCTTCGGAGACTGCTCCAATACTGTTAATATATGTATAGAATATTTTGTGTTTTTGTTGTATAGTAGAGGCAGCACTTTATGGTGTATAGCAACCAGTATTTGCTCATATTTCACTGTTTGGGTCACCATTGGTGCCGGTGTTTTCTTATAAATGAAGCACAAAGTCTTCTTAAAATTGAATGTGATCATTTTTCTACATTATTTCTTTCAGCTGTGTGTCTGAGGAAAATATAAGGAAGAGAATAAAATCTTGCCACTAATGCTGTCAGAATGACATTAAGCTTTATAGCTTCTCTCAGAGGTATGAGCCACTGGAGATAGAGTTGGCTGGGCGTGTTATAGAGTGGCCTGAACATCCAACTCCTACTTCCCCTTTTTAATGACTTCCTTGGGCATTCCAGTCATACTGCAGGGTTGGTTGGAAGTATCGATAATGCCTAGGTTTATATCATGGGGATGCCACCAAGTGGCCGCGGATAAAATTGGCTGGGAAAATACAATTACAAATATTTATAACACACCAACAAATTCCGTAGAGCTGTACAATGGGTAGGGCAAAACAAACCAAATTAACAAACAAGTTAGACACACTTGAGAATGATTGGAACAAAGCTTGCATTCTGAGGAGAGGGGTAAAAAAAACTGAACCTTATATTACTGTTACTTTTGCATCTTAATTTCGAGAAAGGTGTGAACTTGTTTAGATAAATTAATGCGATTTTTCTAGTTTTTCAGTGGAAAAATAAATTTTTTAACACTGTGAAATTTCCACAACATTTGTTAACACCGAGACTACTTTACTACTGCAATTATATCTGTATTCGCAAGGTGGCGATCTCACAATATGTTGCTATAGTGCTTGTTTATGCTGCAAATGGTGTGAACCAAGCTCCACTAGAAGAACAGTACAGCATAATAAATCAATAACACCCCTAAGCATTCAGTACAAAGAACCAAAACACATGGAGCAGGAGTCTACTCTTAACCCAGGACTGAGAATAATTTAATTTAGGAGTAAACGAAAGTATGGTCTCAGGCAGTGCCATGGAAACTTGCGATCTATTCCCGACCTAACATTAGGTGCACATGAACCTTCTCTTTTGATCTCTGTACCTGGAGGGTAAGGTTAAACCCCCACATGCTTTCAAAACATTTAAAATACAAGGGAAAATGCTGTATCGCCCATCAATGGAAATCTGGGTTACCCACGTTCCAACAAGTATTGCTGAAAATGGATTATATACGGTTGATGAGGCAAATGACGTCCATTTTTCTAGTGCCCTGACAAAGACCATGTCCTCTGAGATTTGGGGAAATGGGAGTCACTTCATTTGTACATTTGTAGGGGGAGGTGTGTGTTTATTTTCCCATTTGCATGTCTGTGAGGGGGGACCTTGTTTATGTAGGCACTGTTTGAATGTGATATTACTCCTATTACACCATTGTATGTTCGTACTTAATATTGGACCTGCGCATCCACTTTTGACTTGGATCTTATGTTTTTTGCTATTGAACTCTTAATAAACATGATTTAAAAATATACAAAGGAAAAAAACAAGACAAATTAAATTTTATAGCCATGCTGAAAAGTCAGTTGTAAATTATTTTTATCTAAAATTTGCATTTCCAGACTAATGTCTATTCTGAATTAGAACCTGAGTGACCATTAACTTAAGATTTGCCTCCAAAAACTGTAGAACACAGTTCTTTATTTAGAATTTTGTTTTTGAAATCTCTGCTTTAGGACTAAAATGCCCCCTTGGGACCACTCTTGCATTTGCAAATGCTGAAAATAAGAGAAAACAGGCACTTTCAGACTCCATTTGACGGGTCATTTTCTAATCGCGTCATTTTAAAATGTAATGGGGTTTTAAATGAATGCTTTGAAAAGAACATTTAAAAAACATATATTCATATCAGACTTTATAACACCTTTCCAGATTTTCATCAAAGTGAAGGTTGGAAAAAATATATACTTGTTCACATTCACTACAGAACACTAGACTACAAGCAGCTATTGCTAAACTATATATAAATAGTAATTTGAAGCCATACAATTTGTGTAAGCACATACGCTACCTGATTCTGTCTAGCCATTCAGGAATGCTTGTTGACTTTTGATGTGTTGATCAAGTTCACATTTTCCGGTTTTACGTTTTTTTTGCTCCAGTATAATGGTTCTATGAAAAAGCAAACATGGTATTATTTCCAAACATGAGGATAGTTTGCTCTCTACATTGGTTACCAATAATTTGAAATAAGTTGCCACATAATTTACTATATGCAGGCATCATTTTCAAACAATTAGAACTGTTAATTAAGATGCTGAGCTGGATGAACACCTTATTACTTACCCATGATCATCAGTATGCATGCTTAGAAATAAACTGTGACGAAAAGCTACCTCATTGTACTTGGAAACCTCCAATGTATATCTCAATGTGTTGTCCTTGTGACCGTGTGCAGTGTAAAAATCAGAGAAGAAGGGTTCCAAAGTACCCCTGATGCTCCTAGCTGGTTTAGATTTTCGATGGAACAATGTGTAATAATGCATTATGCCAACATCTACACACTAGCTGGCATCATCGACATCATTGTTCGCAACATCATTGTTCACTTTACAACTGAAAAGTGAACAATAGTGCCGCATTAATAAAAAAAGAAATTATTATATTTATTTATTTTTTATACATAACTTGGTCTATAACATGCTATGGCCTTTCCAATGATACCCTGCATGACACTTCATTATGGTTCAGGAGATCCAAAGGACCCCTGCATATCCACCATAGAGAATTCCCTGCCCGGGGGTAAAGTCCTTTCTGACATCATTGCACCCGTACGCAATGATGTCAGGGGGCAGGAGAGTTCCCAAGACTGCGAGATTCCCCTGAACCAACAGATTTCCCTCGAGGCTGCGGGAAAGCAATGACTTGTAGGGGACTACAACGTCCCCAACACATCTTCCACAGCCAAGGGGGTAATAGCTTTCTGGTGTACGCTGTTTGGCGTACTCATGTGATTGGACTGACCATTTCTACAGAGTATTTTTGGGAACCATTTGTGTCTGTGGCTGGGGGCACCTTATCCACTTCAGGACTTAAAAGGGTGAAACTTACCAAGCTGCTGATGGTAACTCTCAGCGAGTACAGTGGTAACCCTGGTTTGGGAGGTGAGTTTAGCGTGCAGAGCACAGGCGAGAAGGCAGCAGCGGTCTGTAGCAGTGTTCTGAGGCCACCAGCCAAGCTATAGCACCCCTGGTCCTTGAGGGTGACAAGCCCAGCATTACGTCACAGAACTATCAGGAAATTCAATTGTTTAAAAAAAAATACTTTTTAAAAAAATTATTTCACACCAAGATTGAGTATACTCAATTTTCAAAAGCTCCTGCATATTAATTCTGGATTATTGCAAAGGAATTTCAATTATTGCAAATGAAATCCACTTCAAATAGGCTCCTTAACATGCCCTAGAAATCTCAGCACATCGGACATGACAGTCGATGAGTTGAAATTATTAAAAAACTTTGAGATCCGTTTTTCCTGCATGTAACCACAAAACTAAAGCTATAATGTAAATGTTGTAGTGATTTCTGGCCAGCAGAGAGAGTCCTCTGCCTTATAAATAGGATTTACCTACAGTCAACATACAATCCCAATTCTGAAAAAGTTGGGACTGTATGGAAATTCAAAAACACAAACAAAAAGAGTCAATTGAAAATTCAATCTACCCTGTACTTTATTGAAAACACATTATTAACACATTATTGAGGTTTTACTTTAATATAACACATTTTTTAAAATATACAGTCACTTCAAATCTGATGTGTATATATTTTGAAAAAATCATTAAAGGCACAAAGTAAAACATCAAATAATGTGTTAATAATGTGTTTTCAATATAGTACAGGATGAATTGAATTTTCAATTGACTTTTTTGCATTTCCATACTGTTCCAATCTTTTAAAAAAAATGGGGTTGTATACAGAGGTACACCACTGTGTATAGTTACTGTTTGGGCAGTGAAAAGTAATTTTCCATTAAACCACTGAGTCTTGCCAGTGGTTTTATGGAAAATCAGGGTATTGATTAATTCTGACACCTTGGCTTTGTCAGAGAAAGTCTTTATTCCCTCATCCCTAAAAATAGAGACTAACAATCCAATCGCAGATTTCTAGTCCCTGTCTTTTTACATCGCAAGATAGTGGCCTACAAAAGATAGCGGCCTAGACTCCCAGGGCTAAATTACAAACCTAATGTTAAACTGGGGAGGCTATCGGGGAGAACCTGCGCCTGTCGGTTGCCCGTAGCCTCCCCATTTTATCATTAGATCCCGGGGCAAGATCTACCAAGGCACCTTGCCCCGGAACAAAGCACTACCCTAGGTGACTCGCGTTAGCGCTTCCGAGATGCCTTGAGTATCATCCCCTGAAGATCGTGCAGCGCCACTGTGGGATCTTGGAGGGAGACTGGAGACTATTTGTTTCTGTGGACTGTTTGTGATTTATTTGGGGGGTTAGGGGATGCTAAGTGAGTCTGCAAAAGCAGAACCAGTTAGCACCAGCTTTTAGGTGTCGCTATCATTTCTGCTAGCCCATCAGGGCGGTAATTAGCTCCTGGACTAATTGTAATACCTTACTTATCCTAACACTAATTACCGATTGCAATGTTCAGTATAGGATTAGCCAAGTACAGTAAGCTTGTGGAAGCTAGCGCAATCACCGTTACGCTACTGGATTTTTCAGGGGTTAGCTTTAGGGATGTAATATGGGTGGCAGGCGTTAAAGTTACTTATCCTGGTGTTAACACTTTCTCACCCAAACACTCCACTTAATGTTCCAATGTAATTTAGCCCTCAGCTGGTCACGCTGTCATTCTTACAGATGTCATAAGTAGTAACATAAAAAATTTAAGTGAAAAAGAGCAAAGTTTCAGTCAAACTTAAAGCGGTTTTCATACATAAAAACATTTAGAAATTCTAACAGCATAATACAACACAAAACATATAATAAATTATAAGAAGCACGGTGAGGACATCATAAATCAGAACTGCCATAGGTCACATGTGAGTCAAGATATCGTCCAAGGCCTTTGCCATGTGTTATGAGTTATTTCAACAGACTATCGATGTGCATAACGGCAAAACACACACACACAGACACTGTCTATATGTCCTTGAGCAGCCAAGGTTAGCGCATGATTACTAAAAAAGCAGGGATTTCAAACTTTGGCACCCAGATGTTTATTGCCTACAATTCCCATTTAATCTTTGAAAGCAATAGATGGCCAGAGAATCATGGGACTTGTGGTTCAGCAACATTTAGGGGGCCAGAGTTTGAGATTTTTGCTGTAGGGACTGCAATAAACCTGGTGAAATGTTGCATGTATATATGCTACTTGAAACTGCTGTTTCGTCTTTGGTATGTGTTCAAAGGTGTCTGAACAAAACTCATAAAAGTTCATGCTATAAGGTCTACAGACAGCAAAGCCATTTGCTTAAAGTTGCATTATTTATTTGGGAAATAGAAACATGTGTGCAGGAAAATAGAAAAAAAAGACACGTTGGATTAAACAAACAATTCGAAATCAAAATTATAAATAATAATATAATAATTATTATCATCATTGAACTATTCATGGTGTTGTTCACGGCATATACAAAGTTGTTTATTCTCTACTAATTAACGTATAGTTTTCTGAAACGCCAGACCCAGATTTTACGGTTCACTGCATTTGCCCTAGTACAGAAAACTGTCCCCTAACTACAGGGATTTCATTAACATTTGCTAAAAGCAGGCAGAAACTTTACAGGCATGTGGTAATTATGTCAGATCCCATTTTCCATGCCTCGGTGGACAACAGTATATCTTGCGTCCAGACTCCTGCATCGCTGTTACACATAGGGCAAGTTGTCTCACACGTCTGAAAGATGGCTGCTAATACAATAGGTCCTATGAGCATAAAACCTTTCCTTTTTAAACCTTCCCCTCCATCTTACAATGTATATAATGTGTTTAAACTGGCATTTGACTGGGTGTTCAAGTGAATATAACTTCTCAGTACTCATAGGTATGAGTACTTGATAAGGGAGTCGTAAGTGTTTCAATTTTTGTCCAAAGTTTACATAGCAGATTTATAGTCTTTTGAAATTTGGCACAATACTAATGCTTTTTTGAAGGGACCATATGGTATTCCTGCTGCTCGGTCTGTTCTTTTGCAGCAGAACATTACAGGAGACAATGGATGTTTTCCTAATGTTAATTAGAGACGCAGCAGCAGTCTTGGGTGAGATCAGCTTTGCTGTCACCTGTGTACAGAACTGTAGTTCATAAAGTCATCAGACAATTAGCCTTCGTTCATCTCCCTTGCTTTGCAATCAGTGATTAGCAGCAACATAAAAAATCTATCTTGTTGTCCTTGTATAAGGACATATTTAAAGCAACAGAATAAATATAAACCTGATTTGTCCAAATTACTGACATCTGTATCATTGTACAGTTAGGGCAGTATTACAATGTTGGTGCTAACTTAACCAGAGCTGTTGTAAACTGAAAACCTCCATAGGCTATAATGGCTCTGGGAAGTTTACAACAGCTCTGGTTAAGTTAGCACCAAGTATGTAATATGGCCCTTAGTAGGTATCCTGTGCCCCATATTACTGTAACTATTTACACGGCTCACAGAGCCGACAGTGGCGGCACACAGACACTTGCCGTATCCTTCAGTGGCATTTTAGAGGCGCAAAAGGCAGGTGCCATCAGATGACGCGCCACAGAAGGGCAAAGAGAATGCCGAAGGAGCAGAAAGGGCAGAAAAAAAGGCAGGAGGAAAGAAAGAAAGAAAGAAAGGCAGGAGGAAAGAAAGATAGAAAGAAAAAAAGTCACACTGATAGCCTCAGTAATGTGACTCTCCTCTTGACCAATCACATTCCCTAAATGAAAGGTTTGATCGATCCCCTGGCAAGCCTATACTACCTTTGCAGTATTTTACTCTATCTGATGGAGCCCCCAAAGCTGCCCGAGCACCCGCCAGAATCTAGCATGGAATCCAGGCCCCCTGAGGGCTCACGGGTTGAAGGGGGCCCGGATTCCATGGTGGATTCTCGCGCTGAAATCCGATCCCATTTGGATTGCAGGTGGTCCAGCAGGTTACTGCAGCAGCCAGCAGGTTATGGCAGCAGAGGGTGCCCAGTCCGGAATAGCGTGAGAGTCCGCATTGAGGAAAGGGCAGGCGGCTGCGTGCGTGTGCAGGTCACGTGGTCCGGCCAGTCAGGTGGTACTGAGACTCAGTACCACCTGACTGGCTGGACCGTGTGACCTGCGCATGCACGCACGTTCGCAGCCGTCCACCCTTTCTTCAACGCATACTCTCACGCTATTCCAGACTGGGCACCCTCTGGCACCCCCTGGCAGGGAATCAAATCCATAGTGCACCCTCTGGCAACCACTGCTGCTCTGATGGCTCCGCGCACAGCCACAACCCTACCGTGGCCTGGAGGGACCCCCTGCTGTCTCTGGGCTCCCCACACCCGTCAGAGAAAGGAGTGGGTGTCTGCACACAGCCCTACCGTGGACAGAGGCCAGTAAATATATAATAAATAATTGCTGTGTGCATTCATATTCATTGCCTTTGAGAGTTTTATTTCTGTGGATTCTGATACACTCACACGCACCACACATTGCTGGTAGTTTTATTGCTGTGGATTCTGCTACGCTCACAACACACCACACATTGCTGGGAGTTTTATTGTTGTGGATTCTGTGATACACACTGCGCACATTACTGTGCATTTTATTGCTACATACCCCCAGGGTGTAGAGAATATATGGTTGAGTATGTGAACGTATGGCTGTATGTGTACAAGCATGTATTTGACTTTAAACATGCTGCTGTGTGTAAAATTCCGCACCGGTGTCCTTGTCACAGTCCGGCGTTGCCCCCTTGCCCTGCATCCAAAAGGATGGTATTGCTCCTAGAATGGCCACATTATCTGCTGCCTGCACTCCACAAAGTAAGAATAACAGCAGGCGTCTTGGCAGCATTGTGAGGTATGCCCCTGGGTGCACTGAATATGAAAGAGATAAATTATGGTTGAACAGGCGAATAACTGGAATTCTACTTTTAGAAGTGTTCTGAACTTGTAAAATTGCCTCTGTCCTAAAGGGGTTAACAGATAAAAAACATATACGGTGAATTCCCATATACACCATGTGTTGGGTGGAATAATGAACGCTCACACAGCCATAAAATTGTATGTCCCATATAGCTTAATAATCCAAATGGACTACTTGTCCATCTAGTCCCGCCATATAGCAGCAAACAACACAGTAATAGACCATAGTAATAAAATAAACAAACATTTATTACTTACACTTAAAGTTAGGGCAATACAGCAGGCATAAATACGAAATAGGGGTGTGTATAAAGCGCAACGTGTTTCTTCGCCTTAGGGACTTCCTCAGGAGCTAATGAATTGTGGTCAGCCTTTGGAACAGGTCACAATTTATACACAAAACCCCCCAAAAAAAGAATATTCAAATAAGGGGACAATCAACTCGACTAAAACGGTTTCACCTGCGGCCGCCACCATCTTAGTTCTTACTGCGCATGCGAATATTCAATTACGGGGCGAGTCAATGTGACTGGACAACTTTTCGTACGGCCGCCGTCGTCCAGTCACATTGACTTGCCCCGTAATTGAATTCCTGAGGAAGTCCCTAAGGGGACGATACGCGTTGAGCTTTATATACACCCCTATTTCGTATTTATGCCTGCTGCATTGCCCTAACTTTAAGTGTAAGTAATAAATGTTTGTTTATTTTATTACTATGGTCTATTGCTGTGTTTGCTGCTATATGGCAGGACTAGATGGACAAGTAGTCCATTTGGATTATTAAGCTATACGGGACATACAATGTTATGGCTGTGTGCTCACTATTCCACGCAACACATGGTGTATATGGGAATTCACCCTATATGTTTTTTATCTGTTAGATATATTCCCTTTGTTTTCTAAAGGGGTTAATAAAGGAGTATTTATTAGGACACAAAAAATAATCTTATTAATCACAGTTTTTCCCTGGGCGTGAGAGTACCCCACCAGTTTTACCAGAAAAAAAAGCACTGGCCTCAACTGACTGCTGACAGGTGGCTTCTCGCGGCTCCTGGAGTCTGGACGCGTCAGATTAACGCGCCTGCGCGGCTCTCAGTGTGGCCAAGCCAGAGCCCGTCCCTGCAGCCCACCAGCTGGCAGCCAGAGCCAGAGACTGTCCAGGACGGCGCCCCAAATGTCTTAATAATCGTATTGGAAAATATTCAATAAAAATGCTGTGGATTCTGTGCCTGTGCATACACCCCAACCATGACTGTGAGTTATATTGCTGTGGATTCTGTGGCCATACACCGCAGCCATGACTGAGTTATATTGCTGTGGATTATGTGCCTGCTCATACAATCCAGCCATTACTGTGACTTATATTGCTGTGGATTCTGTGCCTGCTCATACAATCCAGCCATTACTGTGACTTATATTGCTGTGGATTCTGTGCCTGCTCATACACCCCAGCCATTACTGTGAGTTATATTGCTGTGGCGCCTGTGTATACTCATATGCACTGCCTATTACTGTGAAAGTATACTGCTGTGGATTCTGTGTATGCTTATACGCACGCACTGCCATTTCCATTAGAGTTTTATTGCTGTGCAGCTCTGTGATACACTCATACAAAGTGTACATTACTGTGAGTTTTTTTAGCAGAGCAGTGACCGTCTGTAATTCTGGAGGGGGCACTATGGATTCCCCTAATTCGCTGAAGGGCCTGAGTGGATTTTCTTTTCTCATTAAAATTACTATTTTTAAAATTGTGTGAAGAAATAAATTCTTTAACACAAAAATGTGCATGTGGGTTGTGCTTTTTATGGGTGGGGTTTTGTAGGGGTATGGCCTACTGTGGGCATGGCACAAGGGGCCCCTAGATCTCCTATTGCCTGGGGGCCCCATTAGTTGTCAGTCCGCCCCTGCATGGAATATTTTAGTTATACATTTACAGTTTTGTCCAAATTTTTAGTTTATTGTATTGTAATATTATTATATTAAAGGACTGTGATTACCGTTGTTGTTTGCTCCTATTTTCATTATCATACAAAGGACAGAAAGGAAAGACATCAACTTCTAAACAGTTACAATATCTTAACTATATTTTATTTGCATTTCTGATCGAGAATTTACTTCATGTATTTAAAGATATGTCTGTTCACCATTTTTTCTGAAATTCTATTACTAAAGTTACTAAACTTTGCCTGGGATTTAATGAAACAATTGATCTCTGTTTATTGCCTCCTAGACAGGTAACGTGATAGCACACTTTATGAAAGATCCCAATTTTTACTCTGCTGAAAGTCATTTCATGGAAGAGTCAAAGGATCGTTTTTTTTTAACAAGGTGTCAACTAAGATTTTTCAAAGAACAGAAAAGTATATGAAAAGGTAAAGTTAGAAGAAATGTCCACCAAGAATTCGATCCGTTTTGCCACAGGGAACAAGTTCCAAGCGTATCTGAACAGATATGAAGGTTACAAACTATTTCTGATGTGTTTTTTTTTCTTACTGCAAACAGGAATTAAAAAAACATTAATTTAATAGACTCTACTTTTAAAAAAATCAAAGGAGTACAACAATAATATGCAAAAAATGTTAGGAAGAAATGTACCTTGTGTTCATATACTAACATTTTGACCTTTCGGAAATGGAGTCACAAATTAGGACATATAGTAGCTTCCACAGTTTGCAGGTTTACTACCTATCACAACTTTTAACCCCTTCACTACCAAGTGACTTTCTGCTACACAGTTAATACATACAGAGGTGTGTATGATCACTGTAGGTAAGCCATTTTGGCAGGCAGATGGTTTTCTCTGCTTGCCAAAAAACAGATCTACACTTACATCCTAGCTTGGGCTCTGTGTTTCTCTGAAGGAAATATGGGTCTGTAAACTTTCCAAATAATTTCAACACATTGGCTGTCATGTCCATTGTGTTGCAATTTTACAGGCATTTTCTAGAACACATTTGCAATAATCAAAATTCCTTTTCATTGCTCCAAAATAAGACATCATTGAATATACCCAATCTCAGGGCAGGTGCTTTTGAAGATTGAGTATACTTGCTTATGGAAGTGAAGGGGTAAAATGTTCATTCTAGTGGTTTTTAACCCTTTCACTGCTGAGCCTTTTCACACCTCTGTGCTGAGCTCATTTTTACCGGTTTCGCTCATCATGTTTAAACGCGATTTGAAGTCACATTTTATTATATGACCCAGACATATTATATATCGTTCTTTCCGAGAGACTCGGCAGTTTCATAATATGTCATTTTTATATGTATACGTTATGTCCTGTCTGTATATTATAACAAAAAATGCAATAAAATTAGAATTTTCAATAATTTACCATGTGTAAAGTGTTTTTTTCACATTTTAACACGCGAGCGTTTGCGGTTATATTTTCTATGGGTTGCGCTTGTTAAAAAATTTAGAAATGGGGAATCGTTACTTTTTTTGGGGAAAATTACATGTTACTTTACATTTTACATGGTCATGTTTGGTATCATTGGAAAGGCCACGCTCTGGCCGTTCCAATGATAGCAAACATTAACCCCTAGCTGTCACGGATCGGGAGATAGGGGGTTCATTGGAACCCCCTATCTCCACCATAGGTGGCAGCAAGGGGTTAATTTCTAAACTGGCGCCATCACGCTCTGCGCGATGACGCAAGTCATTAGGGGGATATCCCAGAAGCTTGGCCGACAAGATGTCGGCCAGCTCCGGGAGGGGACCGTGATACGCCACATGTTAGCGCCATATCGCGATCCAGCCCCCTAGGGGTTAAAGACAGCTGCCGCTTGGAAGGGCAGGCTGTGCCCTTCCAGGCGGTGCCTGCCTTTATTCGCTGGCCCGCACGGATGGGGAGGGGGAGAGGTCCGAAGGATCTCTCCCCCCTCCCCTTCAGGCACCTTCCCTGCAATGGCGGGGGGGTGCCTGAAATAGACGTCATTGCGCATGCGCGATGACGTCTATCTTGCCCGCCGAGGTCCCGGATGCTGGGCTGACATCGATGATGTCAGCCCGCACCGGGGGGCCGCCACGATCGGCCGGAATACCGGCCGATCGGTGCTGCAAAGGGAGGACGCGCTCAGCATGGAAAGGGTTAAAGTAATCCTTAACCCCTTCATTACCGATATTGAGATATCTCTGGCTTGGGCATAATGCCCAAAGAGCTAAAACTGTAAAATCAGCTGCTCAAGGCTCTGAAATATCGGGCTTTCAGCAGCCGATGCGGGGTAAAAAAAGAAGAAAATAGACCAGCCGCTCAACTCAATTTGGCAGTAGATGGTGCCACCTACTGGCCAAAAATATGTTATTTACAGTAAGAATTACAATATAAGTTCAAATATTTCTTAACTTTCAATTAATTAAGTTTTAAATTAAATTAAAACTTAAATTAAAAATTTAATTAAATTAAATTAAAATTAACTGGTTTCTGACAATGTTTTTTTGGGAAATCACTTGGTAGTGAAGGGGACGATGAATTCAGTTTGGTAACAGAAGGTTATAAGGTTAACTATTCATCCACAGATTTTATTATTATTATTATTAGATTATACTTTAAAATAGGAATTCCATTTCACATATTTCTGCATGATTGTTATCCCTTATGCAGGAGTGAGAAATATTGAGCAACACATTGTCATATGTTAGATACTACTAGACTTTAACCACTTCGCTGCTGAGGACGCGCTCAGCGCGTCCTCAGCAGTCCCGCTGGTATGCGGAGGACGCGCTGAGCGCGTCCTCCCATCGGGGTCAGCGTTCGGCCGGGTTCCGGCCGATCGCTGGCCCCTCCGGTGCGGGCTGACATCCTGGATGTCAGCCCGGCATCCGGACCAGCAGCCGCCAGAATTAGGTGTCATCGCGGGGGCGCGATGACACCTAATTCAGGCGCCCCCCCCGCATGTGCGGAGGAGGCGCCTGAAAGGGAGGGGGGGGAGGTCCTTCGGACCTCTCTCCCTCCCGATCGGCGGCGCACAGGGGGTTAACCCAGGCATCATTTGGAAGGGCACAGCCTGCCCTTCCAAATGATGCCTGGTATTAATCCCTGGGGAGCTGGATCGCGAATCGGCGCTGAAAAGCGCCGGTTCGCGATCCTTTCCCGGAGCTGGCCGACATCTTGGATGTCGGCCAAGCCTCCGGGAACTCCCCAGAGGACTGGCGTCATCGTGCGTAGCACGATGACGCCAGTCCTAGACTTAACCCCTAACTGCCACCAACTGTGGAGATAGGGAGTTCCAATGAACTCCCTATCTCCCGATCCGTGGCAGCTAGGGGTTAAATTTTGGTATGGTTGGATCGGCCAGAGCATGGCCGTTCCAACGATACCAAACATGAAAGTGAAAAATTTTGTAAAAAAAAACAAAAATGAAAAATAAAAATTAAAAAAATTAAAAAAAAAAAAAATAAAAATAAACACTTTTTTTTTTTTTTTTTGGTTTGTTAATGCAGCAATATTGTTCCCATTTCAATTATAATGTGAACAATGATGCTGCACTAACGATTTTTGTATGCGGTGCGTTTGTTAAAAATAGTGTCATTTTCCCCAAAAAAAATGTAACGAGACCCCATCTCTAATTTTTTTAACAAGCGCACCCCATGCAAAATATAACCGCAATTGCTCGCATGTTAAAATGTGGAAAAAAACACTTTACACATTGTAAATTATTGAAAATACATATTTTATTGCATTTTTTGTTATAATATACAGACATGACATAACGTATACATA
This sequence comes from Leptobrachium leishanense, assembly GCA_009667805.1. Taxonomy (NCBI): domain Eukaryota; kingdom Metazoa; phylum Chordata; class Amphibia; order Anura; family Megophryidae; genus Leptobrachium; species Leptobrachium leishanense. Next base: position 186,208,778 of record CM019063.1, read on the forward strand.
TAATAATGACATATTATGAATCTACTGAGTCTGACGGAAAGAACGATATATAATATGTCTGGGTCATATACTAAAATAAGCCTTCAAAACACGTTTAAACATGATGCGCAAAACAGGTAAAAATGACCTCAGCATAGGGGCGGGAAAAGCCTCAGCAGCGAAAGGGTTAAGATGTAAATCTAGAAACTATTTTATGCATTAATATATTTATTCGTTGTTAACACATTGCCTATATATAGGATTATAACGACAAGTTAAGTGTAGTGTCCACTTGCACTGTACTGCTATACCCTCTGTTGTACAGAATATATGTGTAGGTATCTCTTTGTGAGGAATCTCTGAAACACTGAATATATAGAGAATTAGAAATATCCAGTCATTTTGTCACTTAATGACATAGTTGAGACTGCTGTGCTTACCTTGGCTAAAAGACTGAGTTCCACTTGGGATGACAGATGGACGAATAATGTAGAAGCTCTTACCCTCCACAGGGAATTTTGTATGTAAAAAGGATTTTGAATTTTGTGTGTAGAATCAAAACTTTTGTGATTTATTTATTTTTTATTATATTCAATACAAAAGAAAATTAAATCGAAAACTAAACTTATACTGTATATGAAATACTCAGAATCAGTTTCCTTGTTTCCATTTTTTCGTGATCAACATGCAATCAGCAAATAATAATCCTTTGTATGCTACCATTTTCTTCCCACTTAAGTAGAGTAATACTCTGGAGTGATACCAACAGGGTAATTCAAAGAGATCCGAATTGCTTGAGAAAGGTAACCTAACGCTGAAAATTCGAGGGCAGTGAAATCCCCATGAAAAAGCAATGCTTCGGCTACTCAGAGAACACAAACCAGCAGTGAAAGGTTCACGAATTGCCCTGCCATTCGGTGGTTTAATTCGACAGGTTTATTCAGGCGAATCCCATAGGCTTCAGTGTTAAAAATATTCCTGTTTTAATTCAATATCTAATAAACCGTTCATTATAATATTCTGCAGTAAAGAGTCTCTTTACTTATAGATTTTTTAGGATATTTTAAGCATTTTTCTTATTTTTTTATTTTTTTTTAAAGTTTACTTATTTTTTCTGTAACAGCCCTCTTTATTATCATTCCCTGGACCTCTTATGTAAATTTCAGACATTTTCGCTCAGTAGTTTCTTTGCAAACAGTGTTTCACAATTTTTAAACATTCATACAAACTGTTTTCTTAATTTATTCACTTCACTCTGTCTGCGGTGTCGGCTTTTTCCGGAGGCTTCGCTGTGTGTGATCGGCTCCTGCTCGGGTTTTTCCATGCTTTTCGGCAGGTTAATCCAGATGTTTTTGCGGGTTTTCGGCGTGCATTCGCCGGGTTTTGCGGTTCGTTTTCGTCAGGTTTGTGGCGGCTTTTCCCTGCAATTCGGGGGCCCTGTGGTGTTTGCTGAATACACTGCAGGGTCACCGAAATGGGATCGGCAAAAGGAACCGAATTGAAGAGAACGAAAAGTCACCAAACGTGCGGTGAATTTTCAAATCTCTTTGAATTACCCTTCAAGTGATTTTCCAAAAAAAAGATTCTCAGAAACCAGTGGTTTTTTTTAAATAATTTTTATTAATTTGTACTGTATGCCTATATATTACTGTAATAAACTATTCGGTCAGTAGATGGTGCCATCTACTGTCAAATTGAGTTACAGAGGATATACAGCAGATCTATTTTCTTCCATTTCTCCTGCATCGACTGCTGACAGCGTCTGAAAGCCTGATATTTCAGAGCAGTCAGCTGCCAATTTCACAGTTTTAACTCCTTGGGCATTATGCCCACAGGGCTAAAACTTTGGGGGCACCTTCTGCAGCCCAAAAGCAGCAAACAAATTTCATTGCAGATTAGCATATCGAGATATCTCAATATCAGGGCACCAGATGGTGCCTTTGAAGCCCAAGATATCTCGATATCAGTAGTGAAGAGGTTAAAGGGCTATTATAGTTAAAAAATGCTATGCTTATTTTGAAACTGCATGCCAATTTAATCTGATTTGCCAAAAGAAGTGTGTTATACAACCCACAAAAGGTGTTATAAACACACTTAAAATTGAGCTGTTGTCAGCAGACAGCCAGTCAGCGTGTGAGTCGCCCATACTCCATATGGCCAATTTGTGCACTGATCTATCTGCATGCTGATCGAACCTCGAAAATGAAGATAGAGATACGGTTTAGACCAAAATAGTTAGCCTGAAAAAAATAGCAGAGGTGAAAATCTTCAAAAACAACTCTATTTTTGCAATTGCCTTCAAAGACTTTAGTGAATAATACAGTTAGTTAGTACACACATGTGTATGGCATCACAATATGTATTATTCACTGTATTATTATTATTGTCATCATTTATATAGCACCAACAGATTGTGCAGTGCTTTACAATAACCAAAGGGAACGAGATACAGATAAACGGACATAGGATGGAAACCAGAGGTGTAGAAGGTCCTGTTCATAGGAGCTTACACTCTAGAGGGTAGAGAGGTATTCTTTCATAAAGGATACAGAAAGATCACAGCAAAACACATGCAATGCAACCTATGTTTAATAAACTGAGTATGTCACCCAAGTGAATTAAAATCCCTCATTCACAATTCATCGAAAATTGCGTTGCATCGCCCCCACCAATCAGAGATGTATGGGATATAGACATATGTCCAGTTTTCTTATCTCTAGTGTTTACGTCCAATCATATTTGTGAGAACAAGGGATAGGTCAAAAATTTGGTGAATTTGTAACCCAATAGCTGCAACATTTCGAGTCCTGAATATTGGCTTTAGCGATTCGATTTTATCAATCTTCCAATTTCTAAAATAATTCTAATTAAAAAGGTGTTAATGAACTTACTTTCACAGTGCCAAAAACAGGAATTACAATGAAGTCTTGTTTAAAACATCGGAATTTTGTAATGGACATGTTTAAAGGCACAAATCTGTATGATACTGGTCAAAAATAAGCTTTTACAGCCAAACTTTCTTCAGAACAGTTTAAAAAGATTTCACCTGAATCAGTCAATATTTTGAAAAAAATATTCTCCGCAAGCAGCCGTTAGAATTAAATCAAGCCTTAATTATTTTTACTATGAGCTTTTTTATGAAACAAAGTTGTCCCAAAAGAGTTCATTTAGTGATATTCAAATTATTACAGTAAAAGATAATACACCTATATTCATACCCCAATCAGAGCTATGGCCAGGGCCGGATTTGTACCTCAGGAGCCTGTAGGCACAAAAATGTGGAGCGCCCCTACCCCCCCAAACCAAAAAAAGAAACATGCCAAAATGACTATTTAAAGTTTCATTTTGAGGCAAAAAAACCCCTAAAAAATACATTTAAAAAAAATGAAAAACAGTTTTTCTCTGTGCTCAGATCAAAAGATGAGGCAGAATATGTTGCATTAGTTGAGATAGTTACAGTTACAAGTATTTATAAAGTGCCAACAGTTTTCGTAGAGCTGTACAATGGGAGAAACAGAATAGCAAATATACATACACGCTACACATACAGAACAGAAGAAGGGAGGACCCTGCTCGAGAGCTTACAATCTATGAGGAGAGGGGTGACACATTAGGCGTGTGGGAGGATGGAGCAAGAAATGAACAATGGTGGATCATGGAGGGAGCCGATAGGCTTCTCTAAAGTAATGCATTTTCAGAGACTTCTTGAAGGACTGGAGAGACGGGGAGAGTCTAATGTTGCAGGGGAGGGAGTTCCATAGAAAGGGGGCAGCTCGAGAGAAGCCCTGAAGGCGAGAGTTGGCATCAGATCATTGGCCGAGCGAAGTGGGCGGGACGGATGTACCTGCTAATAAGGGAGGAGATGTAGGTAGCGGCACGGTTATGTAGAACTTTGTATGGGAGTACCAATATAATGAATTGGATTCTATAGGAATCAGGAAGCCAGTGCAGAGATTGACAGAGGGGTGAGGTGTGAGAGGGGCAGGAGGTGAGGTGTATGAGACTGGCACAGACGTTCATTACAGACTGCCGAGGCAGAATCTGAGACCTCTTAAGACCAGAGAGAAGGAGGTTACAGTGGTCAAGGCAGGAGATAATAAGAGCTTGGATGAGCATTTTAGCAGAGTCCTGATTAAGACAGGGACGGACGAATGCAATGATTTTTAGCTGGAAGTAGCGAGATTTGGTTAGCGACTGAATGTGAGGATTAAAGGAGAGATCAGAATCCAAGAGTACCCCTAGGCAACGAGCCTGAGAGGTAGAAGTAATGATGTGTCAGGACCCGTACCTGTCATGATCCGTTCCTGTGACATTCCATGCAAGTGGCGGCTGCATGAAAGGTGCTGCCCTTCTGCTCAGCATCATATTAAACAGTTCAAAACACACACACCACAGGTCACATGACACACCCCTGTGCCTAATCAATAAAGGCACCACACCCCCTCTGTTCAATGCTTCATTGTTGTCTCTTATTCTTAGGAGTAAGACCTGCTAATACAAGCTCCAGAAAGACCTGCTTTCCCCTACCTACCCACCATGTTCCCCTGCTCCAGGACTCTCCGTGTTTCCCCTACTTCAAGACCCTCCAAGACCCACTGTGTTCTCCCAGGACAATGTGAGGTGCAAAGATTATTGACGCAGGGTTGCAAAGTTCTCCCCCCCCCCACTGTTCCTCGCTGCACTGCGGCGGTTTAGGTTTTTGATGTAACAATTCATAATACAGGATTGTGCCATCACCTCCACACTTGAGATGGTGAGTTAGTGCAGCATCATAGTTCCCTTTATGATTGAAAAATATTACTGTTAGAAAGAAAAAGAAAAAAATAAAGAAACATTTATTATTGTATTTTTATTGTTACATAAAATCTGGTAATGTTTGATATCATTAGAAAGATCGTGCTCTGGCCTTTCCAGTGATATCTCACATGAGCCTGTAGCTGCTATGGTGTCGGAGATACAGGGGTCCAAATGCCCATCAATGCAGACATATTTATCCTTTCTCTGGGACTATTCTGGGGCATGGGCCTGGAGCTGCTGCTCCATCAGCCCCTATGTTAATCCGGCCCTGAGTGTACCCTGTTAGTGACATGTTAGGAATCAAGCTTTATAGCCTTTTATGGCTATAAAATGTTTAAATTTTTGCTTTGAATTTGAGAATTTATCTGGCAAGTCGCTCCACCTCCCTCTTAGCAATTTGACATGTGTGTTGAAGAAGGACCCATCTTCTCCTCTGTCACTGTTTAAAGTCTGTGTGTCCTTTTCATTTCTTGACGTTATAGACAGGGGCTGGCCTTAGACCTTTAGGTGCCCTGTGCGAAATACCCTTCCCAGCACCTCTTCCCTCCATGACAACACATCCTTACCCAAAAGTTGCCAAAACAACAATAACCCCATTTTTATTAACCCCAAAGATATTACAAAGCAAATATTCTTAAGTATAATATAATCATGATTTAAATTAATGGCTTGGGCTGGTTGGATTATCGGTGGAGAGCTCAATGGTATGAGTTAATGGGCATGCATGTAGGCAGTGCTTCCAATGTGTCTCTATGGGCATTGATATTTTCTTGTAATTCCTTCATTAACCCTCCATTAACATTATGGGAAATGACTTTGCTGTTACAGGAAAGGTCAATTTTTCCCCTTAATTTAAAATAAATAATAAAAAATTTAGCATAGTTAATGCTAAATGATTATTATCACATGGAAAGATTATCAGGGTTATTCAAAGGTGGAATTTCAGAGGTCTTTCTTCTCCTTGCAACCCGGGTGTCAAATCGCCGACCCTGCAGTGAATTCAGCATTCACCGCTGGGTCCCTGAAGTGCAGGGAAAAGACGCCAAATGCATTTGAAAAACTGACACAAAACTGCCAAATTGAATGGTAAAACCTCTGCAAAACCGTAGCAAAAACATTAGATCAATCCAAAAAGCCGTTGAAAAAACGCTGAACACACCCGATGATTACTTTGCATCAAAACTGCCGAAAGGCATCCGAAAAAAGCTGACGATCTGCTGAATGTGCCTGAAAATTACATATAAGGTCCTATGAATAATAATAAAAAGGTCTGTTACAGAAAAAAAACGCTATTAACCCTTTCGCTGCTGAGCCTTTTCCCACCTCTGTGCTGAGGTCATTTTTACCGGTTTCGCTCATCATGTTTAACAGCGTTTTGAAGCCTTATTTTAATATATGACCCAGACATATTATATATCGTTCTTTCCGGCAGACTGTGCAGATTCATAATATGTCATTATTATATGTATACGTTATGTCATGTCTGTATATTATAACAAAATATGCAATAAAATTTGAATTTTCAATAATTTACAATGTGTAAAGTGGTTTTTTTCACATTTGAAAATGCGATCGTTTGCGGTTATATTTTCTATGGGGTGCGCTTGTTAAAAAAATTAGAAATGAGGAATCGTTACTTTTTTTGGGGGAAATTACGTGTTTTTTAGCAAACGCCTCCCATAGAAAAAATCGTTAGTGCAGCATCATTGTTCACATTATAATTGAAATGGGAACAATATCGTTGCACTAATAAATCTAAAAAAAAAAAAACACATTTTTTTTTTAAATTATTATTTTTTTTTTTATTATTTTTTTAATTTTTTTATTTTTTTACAGTTTACATGGTCATGTTTGGTATCATTGGAACGGCCACACTCTGGCCGTTCCAATGATAGTAAACATTAACCCCTAGCTGTCACGGATCGGGAGATAGGGGGTTCATTGGAACCCCCTATCTCCACTATAGGTGGCAGCAAGGGGTTAATTTGAAAACTGGCACCATCGCGCTCTGCGCGATGACGCCAGTCATTAGGGGGATATCCTGGAAGCTTGGCCGACATCCAAGATGTCGGCCAGCTCTGGGAGGGGACCGCGATACGGCGCATGTTGGCGCCATATCGCGATCCAGCCCCCTAGGGGTTAAAGAAAGCTGCCGCTTGGAAGGGCAGGCTGTGCCCTTCCAGGCGGTGCCTGCCTTTAACCGCTGGCATGCACGGATGGGGAGGGGGAGAGGTCCGAAGGACCTCCCCCCCTCCCATTCAGGCACCTTCCCTGCAATGGCGGGGGGGGTGCCTGAAACAGACGTCATCGCGCATGCGTGATTACACCTATCATGCCCGCCAGGGTCCCGGAGGTTGGGCTGACATTGATGATGTCAGCCCACACCGGGGGGCCGAGCGATCAGCTGGAATACCGGCTGATCGCGGGCTGCAAAGGGAGGACGCGCTCAGCGCGTCCTCCGCAGCCAAGTAGCAATGCAGTTGGACGCGCTGAGCGCGTCCACCGCATTGAAGTGGTTAAAAAAAATTTGGAAAAACAATTTTGACAAAAAAATCCAGAAAAATGCCTAACAAAAAAAATCTGTAAATAAGAGACAATTTTCTGCAAATTAAAAGAATTAAAGGTTTAATAAAGATTTAATAAAAATGGGAATATTTTTTACATTGAAACCTATGGGATTTGCCTTGTGAAACCTGCTGAATGAAAGCATTGAAAATAGTGCCGTTCAGTGTTCTCAGAATAGATTAACCATTACTTCTCTATGGGGTCTTTCACAGCCGTCTAACAGCACCATATTTCACTGGCAATTCGCCAATATTGGGCGAACTGTTGCTTAAGTACTTGGTTTATCGAAAAGACAAAAAAAATTATGAGCGAATGCAGAAATTATATTTTTATTTTCTACAGCTTTGTCCCTCTCTCGATACCCTCACCCTTTAAGCCTCTTCCCAGTCTTTGACCCTCTCTTCGCTTACCTCCCTGGATCCTCCCAGGACGTACTTGAAAATGAGAGAAATCTCAATGTATCCTTCCTGGTAAAATGCTTTATAAATAAATAAATAAATCCTCTGTACTCTCTCTGTGCTTCTGTCCGGTCCAGCGGGCAGCAAGACCTTATTCCTATTTTACCTGAAGAGAAACAGAATATAAAAATAGTAGCTGCTTGTGGGCATAATGCTTTAACACATTGTATCTGTACTGTTGAATGATTTGCATCAATTTGTAACTACCTAAATCTTATCCCTGACCAGTAGTGAGTGACCCCAGAGCTCTCCCTGTATTCTGCTCTCTCCCTGGCTGTTGTAATGCAGAAATAAAGTTAGTTGAGATTTTTGTTACAGTGAGGGTGAGGGCTACTGCTTGCGCGGATTCTTTACTTTAATACCGGGTGACAGAAATGAGATCTCACTTAGAATTCTGTTTCTCCCAAAGGAAAAAACTATTACTATTACATTCATTAAAAAGGTATACAAAAATGGGTTTTATATGCTAATATATGCCATTGTATTACAATGCAAAATCACTGCCTTTTGTAGTGAAAGGTATTTACTCTTGAATGGATATATAAGCAGTCCACTCTTGCCATTTAATAGTAATATTTATTTATTCTGTAGCCATTTAAGTAAATTGATGTTCTCTCCATAATAATTATGTATTCAAATAAAAGGATAAACTTCACACATGTAAATGTTAATAAAATCGATGTAAAATATCTTTGCATTGCAAATTCTGTTGACAGCAAACATACATTAAAGAGGTGTTCCAGGCTAGGAGTAACCATTTCGTAAATGCATTATAAATGTCACAGGATTCTTTAGGCAACGTGACCTTAATGCCCATATTATTTGTATGCAAAATTTAAATCAGACACTTGTTAAGTTATTCATTACCACACAGCTTAAACATTGTTGGGAGTTGTAGAGTTGGGGGGAGTTGTAGTGGTTATTTAATAAAACTTGCCTGTGTTTGTTAAATGCCTGTACGGCTCAAAACACAAGACCTGAGTTTGTGCTCAATTTAATGTTGTCGGGCAATTTTTCAGAAAACAATCTCAGCTATAACCAGAAAAAAATCTCTCTCTTACCTCTTTAATTACTGCCCCTACCAAGCAGTGGCGTAGCGTGGGTTCTCGGCGCCCGGGGCAAGGCAAGAATTGTGCGCCCCCAACCTGTGGACACAGTAACACACCCTGATTTCCTTCCACCAGTAGAGTATCGACCCCCTTACCCCACATGCACATGTATTGTATATTAACAAAATACTGATATAATAAAAAAAATGAAACACACATGCCCCCCACGCTATGCCACTGCTACCAGTCACCCTGTCCCAGTATACCCTAGCATAGTTCCACTCTCATACTATACCCAGTCACCCTCTCCCAGTACCCCGTCACCCTCTTCCAGTACCCCCAGTCACTCCCTCAAGTACCCCAGTCACTCTTTCTCTCACAGTACCCCCAGTCACTCTCTCCCAGTACTCCCTAGTCACTCTCTGTCTCCAAGTACCTCCCGTCACTCACTCCCAGTACCCTCAGTCACACACTCTCTCTATCCAAGTACTCCCAGTCACTCTCTCCCAGTATCCAATCATTCTGTCCCTGAACCTCCAGTCATCCTCTCCCCGTGCCCACACACTGTGTGTTGGTCACGCTGCTCTGGTGTCACACAGTGTTGCCTACCTGTGTGAAGTAGTTGGGGGCGAGCTGTCCAGGGGGCTTAGTGGAGATCAGATTTTAAATGTGCTGCAGGGCAGACGCCTCCCTCCCTCCTTCCTGTTCAGCGGCTGCAGGGCTGCCAGTGGTGGGGGGCTGAGAAGCGTGGTACAGGGTGTTCCATCTGATAATGCTGCGCTGCTTCACGTGACTCATGTCAGCGTAAAGGAGGAGTCAGTACAGGACCAGAATATTCTGTCCTGGTCCTCCTTCTGGATGCTGAGTGCTAAGTCACTACGGGCGCCGCAAAACTGGAGGCTGCCCGTGCAAGGGCCACTCACGGACACCAGTTTTCTTAGGGGCCGAATTTCAAAAGAAATTTGAACCACTAATATTTTCCAGCAGGGAGTGAGCGGACACCTTGCTGATCCCAGCTGGAAAATATTATTGGTTCAAATTTCTTTTGAAATTTTGCGCCCCTTAGAAAATTGCGCCCGGGGCGACTGCCCCCGAGGCCCCCCCCCACGCTACGCCACTGCTACCAAGGTACCTCCGAATACCCTAAAAAAACCACAAACAAAAATTACAGACAAAATGGTGCAAAAAGATGTGCAATAAAAAAAACACAAATATATGGTGGGGCTAGAGTCCAAAAGATGTCATGGCAATAGAAAGTATCCTTAAACTAGTGATAACCCACTAAGTGCACTATTCCGTGCCACGTGTTAAATGGGGCAGGCTTCCCCGTAGCATCCCCATTTTATCACCATATTCTGGGGTGGGCTCTAATTCAGCAGCCTGCCTGGAATGCAGCGCAACCCTCAATTATACTCGTGGTAGCGCTTCCACGCCACTGCAAGTATCACCTCCTGGAGTCCATAGGACTCCATGGAGGGTTGCACTGCCGGGCTGCAAGACCTGTGCGATCTCACTCTCGCAAGATCGCGCAGGGCTGCGGTGTGACTCGTGGAAGGAGACTGGGAACTATCCGCTTCTAAAGGAGTTATTCAGAGAGCTGATCTGTCCCCGAAATTGCACCGAACAGTGAATTTCCACGTGCGATGCCATTTCGGGGCCATTTGACTATTCAAAAAGCAGGCAGTTCGCCAAATTTTGGGGAATTGCTAGCAAAATATGGTGCTTGTTCGACGGCAGTGAAATCCCCATAGAGAAGTAATGGTTAACCTATTCAGAGAACACCAAACAGCAGGGAAATGTCAGTGAAATGCCCTGATGTCCAGTGGTTTCATTTTTTTATATTTAAATTTTTAACCACTTGGCTGCTAAGGACACGCCCTAGCGTCCTAGCACAGGAGGCAGCAATCGGCTGGGATTCTTGGATGTCAGCCCGGCACTCCTGGACCCCAGCGGGGCCATTAGATGTCATTGCGCAATGACATCTAATTCAGGCGCCCCCCCTGCGAGTGCGGAGGAGGTGCCTGAAAGGGAGGACCTCTCTTCCTCCCGATTGCTGGGGGCCAGAAGGTTAAGGCAGGCACCGTTTGGAAGGGCACAGCCTGCCCTTCCAAACGGTGGCAGACATTAACCCCTGGGGAGCCGGATCACGATTCGGCGCCGAAAAACGCCGTATCGTGATCCTCTACCGGAGCTGGCCGACATCTTGGATGTCGGCCAAGCCTCCGGGAACTCCCCCTGATGACTGGCATCATCGTGCATAGCACGATGACGCCAGTCCTGGAGTTATCCTCTAGCTGCCAGCAATTGTGGAGATAGGGGGTTCCAATGAACCCCCTATCTCCCAATCAGTGGCAGCTCGGGGTTAATGTTTGATATCGTTGGATCGGCCAGAGCATGGCCTTTCCAGCGATACCAAACATGACCATGTAGAAAGTTTTTTTTTAAAAGAATTTAAAAAAATATTTTAAAATGTTTTTTTTTGTTAATGCAGCAATATTGTTCCCATTTCAATTATAATGTGAACAATTATGCTGCACTAACGATTTTTGTTTGAGCTGCCTTTGTTAAAAATCACGTAATTTTCCCCCCAAAAAAATGTAATGAGACCCCATTTCTAATTTTTTTAACAAGCGCACCCCATACAAAATATAACCGCAATTGCTCGCATGTTAAAATGTGAAAAAAAAAACACTTTACATGTTGTAAATTATTAAAAATTCAATTTTCTTTTTTTTTGTTATATTATACAGACAGGGCATGACGTATACATATAATAATGATATATTATGAATCTGCCCAGTCTTCCGGAAAGAACGATATATAATATGTCTGGGTCATATATTAACCCCTTCCCGACCGCTGACGTACCCTGTACGTCCTGTGTTCGGGTCTCCCTTAGACCCGATGACGTACAGGGTACGTCAGCGGCGCCAAATCCCCCTCCGCCCGATACTCACCTCCCTCGTCGGATCCCACGCCGATCTGACAGGGAGGAAGCCTGCCCATGTGATTTACATGGGCAGGCGAGGCTGATGACGTCGCCACGCTGCGTGGTGACGTCATCAGAAGGTGCCCCCATGTGTTTCAATGGAGGGGAGGGGGGCTCCTTCGGAGCCCTCTATCTCCCCAACCATTGAAGCTAGGGAGATGCCGTTTGCACCGCTGGAGAGGGGAGAGCCTCCCCTTTCCAGCGGTGTATGGCATTAACCATTTCGCCGCCGGATCACGTTGCGGCGCCAATTGGCGCCAAAAACGCGATTCAAACCTGGAGGGGGGCTGACATCTTGGATGTCAGCCAAGCCTCCAGGTCCCCCCCCCACCCACTGACAACCTCACCATATGTGTGAGGATGTCAGTGGGCCAGTTAACCCTCTAGCTGCCATGTAGAGATAAGGGGATCCTAAGGATCCCTTTATCTCCCGATCCATGGCAGCTAGATGGTCATATTTGCCATCATTTGAAAGGCCTGATTATGGCCTTTCAAATGATACCAAACATGACCAGGTTTGGTTTTAAAAAAAATGTAAAAAAAAAATTAATAAAAATAAAATAATAAAAAATAAATAAAAATAAAAAAATGTTTTTTTTTTTAAAGTTTTTTTTGTCTGGGGGGAGTTTAATTAAATAGGACCTAGGCTGTCATCTAAAAATAATTAGCACAAAATGGTCAGAATGAGCGCAGCGCACATAGGTGAATTGGCTCAGCAGTGAAAGGGTTAAAAGGTAAAAACATGTAAAAATTGGGTATTTCTATTCTCGGGATAAAATTTGGAAACTATTTAGCCGGGGTCTTTATTGGTGGTTATAGCTTTAGGGGATTAAATTACGAAAAAGTGTGTTTTTACCATTTTTTTCATCATATTTCATATTTTTTTTATATTAAATTATTGGATATGGAAATAATGGTATTTCTAGAAAGTCCATTTAATGGCGGGAAAAAGGGTGTATAATATGTGTGGGTTGAATAAACGAGTAAGAGGAAAATTTGATCTAAACACGAGCAGCGCAGAAACGTAAAAACAGCAGCGGTCACTAAAGGACGGATTTGTGTAAAACCGCCCGGTCACTAAGGGGTTAAAATAAGGCTTCAAAACGCATTTAAACATGATGAGCGAAACAGGTAAAAATGAGCTCAGCACAGTGGCGTGAAATGCCTCAGCAGCGAAAGGGTTAAATAGTGGGTTTTTTTAATGTAACAGACTTTTTTATTATTCATAGGACCTTATATGTTAATTCCAGACATTTTCTTCCAGTAGGTTTTTTTCTTTTGCAAACAGCCAGGGTTATCCAAAGAGATCCGAATTGCTTGAGAAAGGTAACCGAACGCTGAAAATCAGCGTTCGGTTACCTTTCCTGGCCATTCGGCTATCCAGAGAGCAAGCAATTCGCCAAATACTGGTGAATTGCCTGCACATACGGTGCCTGTTCGGTGCCTGTTCGAGGGCAGAGAAATCCCCATGAAAAAGCACTGCTTCGGCTATTCAGAGAACACAAACCAGCAGTGAAAGGTTCCCCTAATGCCCTGCCATTCGGTGGTTTAATTCGGCAAATTTATTCAGGAGAATCCCATAGGCTTCAATGTTAAAAATATTCCCGTTTTAATTCAATATCTAATAAACCGTTCATTATAAAATTCTGCAGCAAAGAGTCTCCTTATTTATAGATTTTTTAGGATACTTTAAGCATTTTTCTGATTTTTTTTTTTTTTTTTTAAAAGTCCGATTTTTTTTTGATTTTTTTTCAGTTAACTTATTTTTTTTGTAACAGCCCTCTTTATTATCATTCCCTGGACCTCCTGTGAAAATTTCAGACATTTTCGCTCAGTAGTTTCTTTGTAAACAGCGTTTCTTTTTCCCAGATTCATACAAATGGTTTTTCTAATTTATTCACTGCCTCCTCTACGTCACAGCTGCTTCGGCTCTGTGTGATTCGGCTCCTGTTCGGCTCCTATTCGGCTTTTCGAAGGTTAATCCAGATGTTTTTGCGTGTTTTCGGCGTGCATTCGGTGGGTTTTGCGGTTAGTTTTCGTCAGGTTTGCGGCAGCTTTTCCCTGCAATTCGGGGACCCTGTGGTGCTTGCTGAATACACCGCAGGGTCACCGAAATGCAATCGGCAAAAGGAACCGAATTGAAGAGAACGAAAAGTCACCGAACGTGCGGTGATTTTTCGAATCTCTTTGGATAACCCTGAGCATTTCTAATTTGACACTTTCAATCTTTTTTATTTTTTTAAACCCCGTTCGTCGGCTTGTTGGCTTTTTCGGTGGCTGGTCGGCGCTGTGTATGGCAGATCGTCATTTTTTTCCAGATGCGTTCAGCAGTTTTGCAGCGGCTTATCGAATCCAATCCAATTCGATAATTTATGTAGACTTTTTTATTTTTTAAAAATGCCACAAAACCTCCAAAATTATCAGATCCGATCATTTTGGCGGCTTGCCGGATACGAAAAGCCGCCAGACCTGCCGAGAGTATTGGATCCGGTTGTTTTGGCAGTTTTGCAGCGTTTTTTTTTTTTACATCAGCGGTTTTTGGCAGCCTTTCCCTGCACTTCGGGGACCCATGCTGAATTCACCGCAGGGTCGGGGAATTTGATTCTCCGAAGTAAGGGGAACGAGAGAGCACTGAAATGTCGGTGACATTTCAGTGCTCTCTGAATAACCCCTTAAATGTGAGAATAAGTGGTGGAAGACTGTTGAATGGTTTCAGGAAACAGGAATGGAAAAGGAGGAAAGGATAAACAGAAAGCGCATAAATTAAGGAGAAAAGTATTAAAGTTTTTATTGGTTAACAAGATAAACTGTGTTTAAAACAACTATGAGTGTTTCGGGGGTCGTGGCTGGCCGCACGAGGGAGCAGACGTCTCTAAGCTGAGCTCCGTCGGATACTGCTCTAAAAGGCAGATTTCGACCGGGATTGTCACCTGAAATGCCCCCTTGGGGAGTCCCTGCGCGGCTGGCCGACTGAAGGAGTGCTCTGGAGCCACTGGGTCCCCCCTCCAGAGCCCGGCGGAGATCGGGCCTTGCTTCCCGGCGAGTGAGTTTTGCCAGGCGGCCATCTTGGGGCCTAAAATCGTTCCTTTGGAGCATCCCTAGCTTCCATTCCCTCCCTCTGTGGTGAGGCCCTGCCCGGGGATTTGACGGACGTGGACTTGGAGGATGGAGGGCCCCCGTCCTCTGAATGCGGCTGTTGACAGTGGCGGAGTTGGTGGAGGGGCGCACAGAATGGAGGCGTCTGATGCGCGCCTCCCCTGGCGGAGATATGGTGGCAGGCATTTGCGGGCTGCTTGGAGCGGATGCTGGAGGCCGGGGGGTGCCTGCTGGAGTGCGGCCTATGGAGCAGATCGGAGGCTGTCTTTCTGGATGGCTGGGAGCTGGGAAAGGAGGCCCTGGCTGCGATCCGGGTGGTGGAGGACTTACCTCTTTCCCGAGAGGATGACTGTCCTGTTCTGGCGGTGATCCAGGATGCTGGAGACATGCGGGAGTCGGCCATGCTAGAGATTTTGGAGGTTCCCGCTGCTGGTCCCCCAGCACAGCTGGTGGAGACATGGTGGTCTGACAGGCTGAAGCGCTCATCTGGGCCTCGTGACGGGACTCCTGCTGTGGCGGTGGCGACCTGGAGGATGCCGACTTTCCACGCCGCCTGAGAGTTGATTCAGCGCGGGGAGGCTGAAAACGCAGCATTCCCGCTGGACACAGGCTGAGGCGTCTATGGAGTCTTAGTTTTCGTTGCTGATCCGTGCCATCTTACAACGAAGACCCCCCCCCGTGCAGATTTATTTTTCCTCCTCCCCCGGCTGAGTTTTTCAATTTGGTCCCCCCCTCTTGCTGCCTCTTTTCTTTAATTTGACCCCTTTGATGTGTTCAGCCCCCCCCCATGAGTTGAGATGTTTTGCGAGAGTCCCCCCTTTATTGAGACATTTTTGTTGCCTTTTCTTTAAAGGTTTTTATTTTTTATTCTGAAGAGACCCATCCTATTCGAGGATGATTCACCCTGGCTTTTTCTGTGACATATATGATGGGGTTACCCCCCGTTTCGAGACACTTTAGAGACTTACAGGGTTATCCAAAGAGATTCGAATTGCTTGAGAAAGGTAACCGAACGCTGAAAATCAGCGTTCGGTTACCTTTCCTGGCCATTCGGCTATCCAGAGAGCAGGCAATTCGCCAAATCCTGGCGAATTGCCTGCACATACGGTGCCTGTTCGGTCCCTGTTCGAGGGCAAAGGAATCCCCATAGAGAAGCACTGCTTCGGCTATTCAGAGAACACAAACCAGCAGTGAAAGGTTCCCCTAATGCCCTGCCATTCGGTGGTTTAATTCGGCAAATTTATTCAGGAGAATCCCATAGGCTTCAATGTTAAAAATATTCCCGTTTTAATTCAATATCTAATAAACCGTTCATTATAAAATTCTGCAGCAAAAAGTCTCTTTATTTATAGATTTTTTATGATACTTTAAGCATTTTTCAGAATTTTTTAAAAAAAAATTAAAAGTCCGATTTTTTTTTTTTTTTTTTTTCAGTTTGCTTTTCAGATGTTTTTTTTTGTAACAGCCCTCTTTATTATCATTCCCTGGACCTCCTGTGAAAATTTCAGACATTTTCGCTCAGTAGTTTCTTTGCAAACAGCTTTTCTTTTTCCCAGATTCATACAAATGGTTTTGCTAATTTATTCACTGCCTCCTCTACGTCACAGCTGCTTCGGCTCTGTGTGATTCGGCTCCTGTTCGGCTCCTGTTCGGCTTTTTCGAAGGTTAATCCAGATGTTTTTGCTTGTTTTCAGCGTGCATTCGGTTAGTTTTCGTCAGGTTTGCGGCAGCTTTTCCCTGCAATTCGGGGACCCTGTGGTGCTTGCTGAATACACCGCAGGGTCACCGAAATGCAATCGGCAAAAGGAACCGAATTGAAGAGAACGAAAAGTCACCGAACGTGCGGTGACTTTTCGAATCTCTTTGGATAACCCTGTTATTTTTACGCCTTTATATTTGTCTTTTTGCTTGCTATTTCTCGCTGAGACCCCCCTATCTGGGGATGTTTATTATTTTTCATACGAGGCACCTATGCTGTCAGTTTTGGGTGGTCCTACGTGACCCTTCCTGTAATATGTCTGATTGTACGCTGACTTACATACAAAATAAAAATTCTAAATATAAAAAAAAACAACTGTGAGTGTTTCAGAAATTACAAATGTGCCATGGATAATAATTAATTTTAAATATTTGCTTGAATAAATATATTAAAATATGTGTGTACCATGATACTCTGTGATCCAATCAATTGGGTCCTATGATACATCAAGTGGTAGCGAATAGCTAGTGTGCATAGTAGATATTCTTGAATAGTGATTAAACATTGAGTGATAATGGAGTTTCCTTCAATGAAGTTATGGTACTTTTGTAAGTGTTGGACTCTAACCCCTTCATTTCTGTGATCATGTATACACTACCAGAAGTAGCAGACACAGCAGTCTGAGATTGTGTTAACATGATCTGGGGTATGCTGTTCCATTGCAAATGAAATTAGTTGCAAATTAATTTCATTTGAATTTGGTTTTCAGAAGGTGTCCCCAAAATGTTAGCACCATGGGCATAATGGCAAAGGTGCTAACACTTTTTTAAAACCAGATGGAGAATGTCTCTGACAGACCTTTCCCGAGCTGATCTTGCACTGAGACTCGAACTGCAGTAACTCCATTTGTCAAAAAGATGGCAACATCTGTCTGCCAAATGGGATATCGCAGTAAGAAATACATTGGAAATATTCCCTAATATTTCTTATCTTTAATTATTTAAAAATGATTTTGCCTGATAGTAAGATAAGATAGTAAGATAAGAATGAGTTACTGCTGTCAAAAAGGGAGATAAAGTGAACATGCAATGGTTAAAGATCTAGGAGATTGATTAGGTGTAACAAATAAAGTTGCACCAATAATAATGCAGCGACAACCAACCTGTGGAAGCACCAGTACAAGAAATTGAAAAGTACAGGCAGAGTGAGGCCCCATTCACACTCTGCGATTTGAAAATCGGGCGACTTTCCGCGCGATTTTCATATTCGCGACATGGTGCGATAATGTCGCGCGAAATCGCTATTTTGTGCGATTTTTGCAAAACACCACCAATACAAATCGCAAAATCGCAGATAGCAAATCGCAAAAAAAGGGTCATGTACCAGCGACAAGCTTCTGCGACGCACGACATCGCGTGGCAAGATGTGAACAGCTCCATTGAAATGCATTGGAGAAGCTACACAGCGCGACGTCGCTCGGATTTTGCTGCGACGTCGCGGCAAAATCCGCGCGATAAATCGCACAGTGTGAACGGGGCCTCAGAAGAACTATTCTGTTGCTTTAAAGGATTTTTCCACACATTACAGAGGGCTACCAGTTTCATCTCAATGTTTTCCATCAACACCTTAAGATGATCTGAATGCAGTCACT
This sequence comes from Leptobrachium leishanense, assembly GCA_009667805.1. Lineage (NCBI taxonomy): Eukaryota > Metazoa > Chordata > Amphibia > Anura > Megophryidae > Leptobrachium > Leptobrachium leishanense. The sequence continues at coordinate 186,227,061 of CM019063.1, forward strand.
GCTGCAAATATAATCACAGTGTCCATATCCTTTCTTGAAAATAGCACTGATATTGCATAATGATTATTTTACCAGGAATCACTCTTTAGTATAGGAGCAACTCTGGAATAATGAATGCATATCTGAGCAGCATCTTGGAGACAAATTGAAAGAGTAAGGGGTAAGGTTAGATAAGAAATTAGAAAGAACAAAGTATGAAAACACTCATGTTTGAAGTAGAAGCAGGTGGTACATGGCCTTATAAGTGGAAGAAACATGTAGGGGAATTAGCATTCATCACTGAGTAGATTATTGGCTACCTTAGTCAGAAAATTGTCAATGGCATTGCATATGGAACCCAGATGGTGAAGTGTAGATGTGGAATTGAGAATGTTAGTGGAATGAGAATACGTAATCCTTCCAAAATACAGAAAACAAACAATATTGGCAATTATTTGACAGAGAAGCTGTGTCCAGGTGAAGTCCTTTGCAAGGTCCTGCCTACTCTAAAATATGAAAGGATTTTCTTGAAACTAGTTGAAACTGAGAGGCATTGTTTTCAATTCTAAAGTACTCTTTCCTATATAGCAGTGGCAGCTGGTGACATTTCAAGTTGGTGGGGTGCCAGACTGGAAACATGAATGTTTTTAATCATGAATAGGATATGTTTATATGACACTACTACCTGAAAAATATATTCCCATATATAGGAAATAAAACTTACAGACTATTAATAAGGCAAATGAAGTGGCCCAAAATTCAATGATCACAAGTGTAATCCAGAGATTAGCCACAAGATGTACACATAAAACATTATTCAGTATAAAAAAAATCTTAAAGTAGAAAAAGTGATTTTATTATTATTTTCTAAAAATAAAAACTGAATGCTGATCCTACCCATTTTCTTTCAAATAACTCTAAGTATACAAACAAAACTTCAGCATATGAAAGAAAAAAAATCCTGTTTACTCTTTAGCACATTAACCCTTTAACGCCGCAGGATGTTCCATGACGCCGTGGCGGTGGGCGGGCTTTGAAGACGCCCGCTGTCTTCAATGGGGCCGCCTCGGCCCCTCCCCACAGCCTGCACGAGCTGACTCATGGTGCGCATCATTGGCTGCACAGGGACGACCTGAAATCAAGCCGTCCCCTGCAGCCATTGATGCGCACTGCACGCCGGCTGCAGGGAGGGCTCGGAATCAGTGCGGCGCGACGGCACCTGTCGGTGAGGCGTACCTGTACGCCTCGCGGGTGAAATCGACCCCTTAAGGGTGCCACCCCTGCGTCCTTAAGGGGTTAAGGCAAATGTTGTGTGCATTTTCTGTCATTAAGGGGTTAAGGCACCTGGTTGTGTAGCTGATAAAATCTACATTCATTCAAGCCTCAAACGGAGCTTGCTTTGGTCACGCTTGTTTGACGCTCATCAGAGCTCAATTAGCCCGCAGCAGGAAGCTAGGAACAGCAGTGGTCTGTGATTGCCAATACTTCCCATTGAGACGTTATAAGATTTCTGGACACCGGTTAAAAACATGTAATCATGTAATTTTTCCTTTTTTTGTATTCTGCCTAGCAACAGTTGAGGAGACAATGACTCCGTTTAAAGGGACATAACACATTTTATCAATCAGGCACATGATAAATGACAAAAAAAAAAAAAATATTATATAGTTTACATTTTTAATTTTTTTATTGCAAAAAAGAAGTGATAGGATGCTGCCCCATGGACGAGCCACCACTGCTATATAGTATATCTGAAGTTCATTCCAAATCTAAACTATAGTTTTGTGGATATTGTCAATACTTCATACAAAATAACAGTAATAAAGTAGTAATCAAATTTGCTAGATTATTTAAATGTTTGAATATGTTCATTTTGTTTAATGCTTTAGATTCGTGGGATTTTTAGCTATTTTATGAGAATAAAAACGATCATACATATATAATTCTTCAGAATGTCTGTAATGACATCATTGTTGTGTATGTGTTTTGGTGGAGCTAGGGATTTAAAGCGTTCTGTAAAGATATTCAATGGTAGCCTTTACTGCAATAGATTAACAGATTTTCCAGCAGTACTTTATTCTCTTCACCAAGAATAATTTTGTTAAAACACTCTACCTTCTTAGCTCCAAAAGAAGACTAGGGAGGGCTCTTTGCATCCTGTGAGGCATGTACACACTTTAAAAATGTTCCCTTGCATTTGGACGTAAAAAATGTCATATTTGATACAATAAAATGGTGCACTTGCTTGATATACATTGATAAAGAGTCCACATGCTGGTCAAAATGTTGATGTTTATAAAACAATGCTGCTGTTTTTTTTCTCAGTTTGAAGTAATTGCATGTAAAAAAAAGAAAAAGAAAATATGGTTTTCGATCTCCTGTTTCCACTACATGGATTTTTTCCCATGGTGCAACATTTACCAAGCTTAAAAGACTTCTAAGCTAACTCCTGTAATATCCTTTGAATATATCCCACACAAAACTATCATTTGAGTCAGTGATTGACCTATTTACTCCATTCTATGGCCATTGCCAAATAGTGATGTAAAGATGTGGGGGGGCAGTTTACAACACAAATGGTCACAAAATGGATGTACCCAGTGACACATATCGAGAAAAATATTTTTTTATTAAACAAACAAGAGAAAAACAAAGTACATGTAAGATATCAGCAACATAATATAAACAAAACGTAAACAAAAAGAACATTTCTTTTTTTTGGTGGTAGTGGCCCTTAAATCAATATGACTTTATATAAACTTCCAGGGCCCTATAACCCCTCTTGACATAAAGATTTCTGCAGGAGATGTTATATTGATCAGCTCCAGAAATTATTTTAACGTCTGGAATTGCTATTTCGCTCTTGCTGCAAGCTCTGCTTTCGGCTCAGGCATAGTGCATCCAGGGGTCAAGTCCTGGGAAAAAAAGTGAGGGAACTCACCCACGAATTCCACAACCTTTATTACCTGAAGAAAAAATATATATATCACGAGTATAGCCGGACGAGCCGGTGATACCATTTTTATTGGGTTAACTTTACATTTAAAAGACAAGCTTTCAAGAGTGTAACCTGGAAACTATACTGATAAGTGAAAGGTATCACTATGTACAGGTATACTCGCGATTTTGGCAACTGGACTAACGCATTTTATATATAATCTATATATATATCCAGGCACAGACCCCCCAGAATTATATACACAGCACTGGACCCCCAGAATAATATACACGGCACTGGTTATATGGATATATTTTCCCAGTTCACATGGATATAATTGCCCCAGCTCTCATGGATAATGCCCCCAGCTCTCATGGATAATGCCCCCAGGTCTCATGGATATATGCCCCCCAGGTCTCATGGAAAATGCCCCCCAGGTCTCATGGATAATGCCCCAGGTCTCATGGATATTGCCCCCAGGTCTCATGGATAATGCCCCCAGCTCACATGGATATGCCCCAGGTCTCATGGATATTGCCCCCAGGTCTCATGGATAATGCCCCCAGGTCTCATGGATAATGCCCCCAGGTCTCATGTATAATGCTCCAGGTCTCATGGATATTGCCCCCAGGTCTCATGGATATTGCCCCCATGTCTCATGGATAATGCCCCCAGGTCTCATGGATAATGCCCCCAGGTCTCATGGATAATGCCCCCAGGTCTCATGGATAATGCCCCCAGGTCTCATGGATATATGCCCCCAGGTCTCATGGATATTGCCCCCAGGTCTCATGGATAGTGCCCCCAGGTCTCATGGATAATGCCCCCAGGTCTCATGGATATATGCCCCAGCTCTCATGGATAATGCCCCCAGGTCTCATGGATAATGCCCAGGTCTCATGGATATGCCCCCAAGTCTCATGGATATTGCCCCCAGGTCTCATGGATAATGCCCCCAGGTCTCATGGATATTGCCCCCAGGTCTCATGGATATATGCCCCAGCTCTCATGGATAATGCCCCCAGGTCTCATGGATAATGCCCCCAGGTCTCATGGATATATGCCCCAGCTCTCATGGATAATGCCCCCAGGTCTCATGGATAATGCCCCCAGGTCTCATGGATATGCCCCCAGGTCTCATGGATATTGCCCCCAGGTCTCATGGATAATGCCCCCAGGTCTCATGGATAGTGCCCCCCAGGACAGGTCTCATGGATAGTGCCCCCCAGGACAGGTCTCATGGAATGCCCCCCAGCATTTCATGGATAGTGCCCCCCAGGACAGGTCTCATGAAATGCCCCCAGCGTTTCATGGATAGTGCCCCCAGCTCACCTCTCTCCGCCCGGCGGCCGCGTGCTTCCTGTTAGAACGGCCGCTGACAGGAAGTGCAGCCGCTCGCCTGGGATCGATGAAACAGCCAGGCGAGCGGCTCCACTTCCTGTCAGCGGGCCGTTCTAACAGGAAGCATGCGGCCCCCAGCAATGTGCGGCGGCCGCCTGCTCCAGCCTTTCGGGCTCGGGCCACAGCGGGAACGCTGCGTTCCCGCAGCGTTCCCGCTGTGGGAGAAGTGCGGTGACGCCGTTCCCGCGTGTTCCCGCTCGACTCAAGCCCTGAGTGCATCCCTACTGTATGATTGTCTCCTATACCTTGAATAGGAGATGCTAATTTGCTCCTGGGAGTAGAAGAACAAACTATTCCATGGTAGCTTGTTCTTCTATCCTCGAGCCAGTATTTAGAAGAACGGGAAATAGTTCCCAGTAAAAACAAGCTATTGCGTCCTCAGCTCCCATTACTCTACGGAAGGGACTACACAACACAGTTACCCCTAATTCTTAGCGTTAAACCATATTGTATCATATGTGCTCAAAATTATTTGCATAGCTTACAAAAATGAGATTTTTCCTTACTTGTGATGGCTCTTAGAAGTGAAAGCCCACGAGCCAGCGACAAAGCAAATCTACTTAGTGGAAAATATTTGTGAAGCTGATATATGTGAACAAACATATGTGAAAAAATACAAGATAAAGTGTTATACCAAGGAGACCGCCTTTGAAATAAATAATTGAAAATGCCAATATTTCTCTCTAAATTAGACAATGTGCTATTTAACAGTGTTACTAAAACTGCTACTGAATAATATTCTTTAAAGAAACTAAATGAGGCAAATAGTGATAAAGTAAAGTAAATGAGCCAGCATCATAATGTACAACATATGGTATCTGGTGTATTCCAACTCAGAAACTAACTGAAGGGATATTTATACCCTCTTTAGACAATCATAAAACGTGGATAGGACAAGCAAATAGTTCCCAGTGTCCTTCTGCGCTTCATCTGTGGCTTCTGTGATATTGGGCGAATACAAGCTTTGGCAGAGCTCACTGCTGGCAGCTGGGCTTCACGGAGCCCTATAGAAGTGGCTGGTGGTGAATAGGTGCTGTAAAAGGGGGCTGATTTTTTTTATCACTTACTCTCTCCTGTTTGCTATCAAGAGGGGTATAGTGCTCCAAGATTTTATGAGACTTCTACTTATCACGGACAATCAAAAAATGAAATAAGGTGCGGCGCTTCCCATTGTAATTTTAAACGAATAATCAACGTTATTTACCCAAAGAGAGGTAATAATTCTTCTGTTGATGGAGGATCAGTACCTCAAGAGAGAAAATAAACAAACATAGCGTAATATGGTTTGTGTATATCTGATATTTTAAAAGGTATATTCACTCTCACTCACACTATAGAGAGCCTCACCCGGCTCTAGCAATTTTCGCCTGTGGGTAGAATTCATATAGGCCCCCCACTGGCCACTTCAATCAATGGTAACTCCCAATGGACATATAGGGAAGAAAGATAGCGACATAGGGTGATTCAGCACAAACTTTTACTGTATCTAAATACACAACTCAGACCACTCACGTGTTCATGAGCCACCAAGGCTCGAATAGATAAGCCCAAGGGTTGTTTCGAGTGGGCGCAACTCTCATGAAAGCCTCAATGGATCCTTGTAGCAGCATAAGATGGAAGCCAATTAATACCATCAATTAATAACCATTAATAACAATCACCATTAATAACCATCTCTTGTCTAAATTAATAGGCATAAAATAAAAACCAAATAGTAAAAAAATGGTATTTAATATAAAGCAAAACAAATAAATAAAATGGCCGAATGCTGAGGAAGCCGTAGGGTCTAATCGACCTAGGCGAAACGCATGACCAGAGTCACAGAGTCACAGTGGCCTTGGGGTGAACAAAATTTTGCCCCCCCCGCCTCTGGTTGTAAGGCTAACCAATTACTTAATGTAAGGTTGCTACGCCACTGGTCCTGCTTCCCCAGTCCTGAATCCCGTCCTAATGATTCCCCTTTCCAGGCTTCTCTAACTTCAGTTATGTCACTCACTTGATTTAGAAGGTGGAGCTTAATACAAAAACGGGTGATGTTGTGCCTTCATGCTAAGCTCCACCGTCACTATTAATTTATATCCCTCCCTCACAGTGAGTGACAGTACTTTATCACTCACTGACTCAGTTGATGGGGTGGAGCTTAACCTCCCTGGCGGTTTTCCTGAGTGTGGCTCGGGGTTAAATTTCATTGCTGAAAGCGGTAACCCCGAGCCACACTCGGGCTGGATACATACCTGTACCTGCGCTTCCTTGCTGTCCCCCTGCAATTGCATTCTCCTCCATGCGATCACTGTGTCCTGCTTCCTGGTTCCTGTCTCGCGAGAAGGGAACCAGGAAGTAGGCTTGTGCACCGATTTTTTTTTCGGTTCGATTCGGTTCGATTTGTTCGGATGTTTAAACTTTTCGATTCGGCTCATTTCTACCGATTTCTGTTTCGATTCAGTTCGGTTCGGTTCGTTTTTCTTGTACATGGTTTTTTCGGAATATCGACCATTTTTCGTATTTTCGTGTCACTTTGCTCGTTTTTTGTATCGACTTTTCGGAAATTTCCGAAATTTTCGTTTTTTCGGAACTTCTGTTCTCCTCGTTTCAAAGTGTCTACGATAATTCTGGCGAGTCTATCGTGTTTTTTTTTATTAAATAAAGATCAAATCATGAATAGAGCAAAAATAAATTTCGATTTGACACATTTCAAGTCCATTCGAAAATTCCGAAAATATTTCGTTTCGGCTCGGAAAACTTTTCGGATCTGCCATTTTCGGATCTAAAAATTTTCAGAAAATCAGCCGCATCCGAAAACACAAATCGGGAAATTTCGTGAAAATTCCGAAATTCCGAAACCCGAAACGCACATCCCTACCAGGAAGCAGGATGCTGCGATCGCACATAGGTGACTGCAGGGAACAGGAGGGAGCGCAGGGACAGGAATGTATCCAGCCCGAGTGTGGCTCGGGGTTACCGCTTTCAGCAATGAAATTTAACCCCGAGCCACACTTGGGTAAACTGCCAAGGGGTTAGATTAATGCACCGATCCTGACATATAAAATATGTCAGAATCGGAACTCCAGGGAGGTTAACATGTGTAATGGCGTGTCTTCACACTAACCTCCACCTTCATCTTGACAGACGCCTGGAAGGTGTACTCTACTTCTGCCCACCCCACAGAACAAGAAAGGAGAGCTCCAGCGCACAATGGAAAGTATTGGGGGGCCAAGACAAATAATAGGTCCGGGCATTTTAAAGTGAGAGGTCCACTTTTGTTTAACCTCCCTGGCGGTCTAATTTTTGGGAAAAACCGCATCTAAAAGTTGTCTATTTTTTTTTATTGCCCCCCCAGCGGTATTCCCAAGTTTGGCTTGGGGTTAAATTCCTATGTTGGAAGTGGTAACCCCAAGCAACACTCGGGATGCCGCTGGATACATCACCTCTCTGTGCACTCCCTTGATGTGCCCAGCTGCCTCCTCCGGCAACTACGACCTTATACTTCCTGGTTCCTTCCTCGCAAGAAGGAATCCAGGAAGTAAAACACCGCGATCGCCGGAGGAGACTGCAGAGATCATCGAGGGAGCGCAGGGAGAGGTGATGTATCCAGCCCGAGTGTGTCTCGGGGTTACCGCTCTCAGTGGTGAAATTTAACCCCGAGACACACTCGGAAACACTGCCAGGGAGGTTAAGGCTATACAAAAACACACACATATTCACACCTCAATATTCACCCCTATACTCAATCCATTGTACATAGGGTTGTTTAGGTGCCCGTATAGGTATATAATAGGGGTGTGTAGGCCTATTATATACCTATATGGGCACCTACACACCTAACCATCCCCATACACCAAACACACATGTAACCACCCCTGTACACCTCAACACGCACACACCTAACCACCCCTGTACACCTCAACACATACATACCCCTATTAAAATAAATATGCATTAAAAGTGGCAAGTATGTACCGTTAGGATCGAAACTGTGTCTCCACAGTGTCTCTCCACAGTTATAGAGCAGTGATTTTAGATCTACTCCACCCAGCTGGCTACTAATTCACATCCATACTAAACTCCTTTAAACCCACTATTTCACTGCTGGTTAAAGAGGAGCCTCAAGTCACCAACTATGGTAGAGGCAAAATACCAATTTAAATTTACTCTCCCCACAGGCATGTGCAGTCTTTTTTTTAGTGTGTGCACACATGGTACCTTTTATTAAACACTGTGAATAAACACAAACTCTTAATTTTCAAATTCTTTATAACGAACCAAAAAAGAAAAACCCAAAAGTGATGATGGTAACCTAAAAGATTGAAAGCAGCAGCCAATCACCGAGCATGCAACACCCTCTGTGCACAGCTATGAGTCGAGCCCCAATTTAACATCTTAAGCCGCTCCCCCATTTCATATTATGACCCCTTTTAATCCAATATGCCCCTATTATATTAAACATTCGTTGGACTTGTCCTCCTTTATGCTTGGCATGATTCTTGACCTGGATCTGCACTGTTGTGCACCTAAAGGTGAACAGCTCACTTCGACAGCAACTGTTTGGAAAGCTTGGTAGCTACCCCTTAAACGGCTGCCTTGCCTTGAGCCACTGGGGGCAAGCAACTTCCCAGCACAGGAAGTGCATCTGCCCTGGTGCAGTCTCCTGCATCTGGCTATGGGTTAAATGAAACTTGTTTTTCAAAACTTGAGTAAAGACAGCTTTGATATTGATCTGTTGAACACACAGCGTAAAATGTTTTTGGTTCATATTTAACCTTTTTTCATTGTTGTTACTGTTTTGTTTCTGAATTTTATACATTAATGCTGAAAGCAAATTATTCGATTTCAAGGCACACATTATAAAAGTGATAGTCAGCTGGAAGCAACCAAAAATCTTGTTCAGTTTGTCTTGTTGCCCAACAAATTAAGAAAGGCAGTGCCATTGCTAAAGCTAAAGCTGCGTTTGTATGCGTTAAGCAGGATTAATGCTCCTGGATTGACGCGCTCACTCATTAATGACTATTCCTTCATCGCTTGGCTTTTAGTTTTAATACCTTGATAACCTGGCTGTCTTTTGACATGTAAAGGTAGAGAATTTTCAAGGGAAAAGCGAAATGACAAGGTTCATCAGCTAATGGGATGGCTGACAAGTGAAGTGTAAACGTGTAAATCTGTTTTTATTTGCGAGTTCTGGTACGAGGTGTTGAGTAGCGATCGCATTGATGTGAAGTCAAAGCTACTTGCTTGTCAGAATTTGCTGTCATTCACTCCCACCCACCAGCTCTCACATGAATAGGTAATGCCTGTTACTGAGCGGCTTGTTACTACTCCTTTATAGATCTTATCCTTATGTCTGGGTTCAGTGAAGGATCTGAGAAAGATACCTGGAAAAATATCTATACATTTATCTCTTTTTCCTTAACGTTTTGACTGCCAGAAGCCTGCACTGAAAATCCTCTGATAACCAGGAATTAAACCTCTAATATACTTGTAGGGTAGGAAAGGTAAGAGAGAAATGATGGAAGGTAAACATTAAAGAAAAAGCGAAATTAAGGGAAGAGAGAAATGGTGGGAAGGGATGGCTTACAGAGAGGAAGGTATTCCATATTTACAACTGCCATTACAGATTTTCATAACACAGCAATATTATCATTAAATATAATATAGGTGTCACGCCCCATGATTCCGGGTTTATTTGTATATTTTAATGTTATGCGTTGAATCTGCCTTTTGCTGCTTACAGCTATTATTTCATAGCTATTGTGATCCTGCTGGGTTCCCTTACCCTTGCTGTATCCAGCTAGCTCTACCCCTTTTTGTTCAATCTTGTTCTGAGCTAATTACTGGTCACCTAGCAGCAATCTTAGCTCAATGCTGGACAGAACTAATGTCTTTTCACCTGCATTGCTGTACACTATTACAAAGATAGTCAGTCTGATCATTAAAGTTTTCAACTGGATTCATCTTTCTACGTGTCAGTTTTGCTGAGTTGACACTGTCTGCTGAACTTTCATTGTGAGAGCACTGGTGAAATACAGACGTAGCTAGTCTAAAGCATCCACGCCTCACAGCTTTGCTAGGGAGGCAGAATAATAGGAGTTATTCACAAAGCACTGAAATTTAGATGTTTTTCACTTCGGTGGACTTCAGCCATTCCATTTGCCGAAACTACAGTGAATTCACTTTAGTGAATTCACTGTAGTGAGACGAAGATGGAGTTGTCGAAGCCTCATGAACAAGTTTGCTAACGTTGCGGAAGAGACCTGAAGACCGCCGAAGAGCAGCGAACTGGCCTTGGTGAAATCCACCGAACTGCAAAAAAGAAAATAAGAAAATCGAAACTTTCCTATTCGGCGTTTAAACAAATAAAAATGGATTAAATATGTGAAATTAATAATAAAAGGTCCTTTAAAAAATAATAATAAAAGATCTGTTAGAGAATACAAAAAAACCTTTAAAAAAAATTGGGAATCATAAATTTTATCTAAAGAATAAAAAGGCTCTTTTTGTTGAGATTATAAAGAATAAATGTTTTTTTTAAAATAAAGTTAAAAGTGATATTACTTTTTTACATTGAATCCAATGGGATTCGCCTGTTTAAACCTGTCGAACTGAATCACCGGAAATTGCACATAAGCTAACCCCACCATTCTTCTGTTCATTCATCACCAGCAAGGAATAGAGCCTGCAAAATGGAACGTTTCAGGTGAGCTACAAAAAAAAACGACTTTATTTTAGTAAGTATGTATATTTTTTATATGTACGTAGACTTCAGGACACATTCTTTTATTTTAGATAATGACATATTATTATTATCATTTATATAGCATTTTACAACACAGAATTAGAATAACAAAATTACACCAAAAGTTATGAACCAGAGATAAAAGATGTAGGGCCCTTTTACAATCTTCACGTTAAAACGCTCGCGCAACGCGTTAATTTGTGCACCAAGCGTTAAATGTTAACGCGCGTAAATCAACGCTGGAATTACAATCCTTGCGCATTTTTTCCTCCGTTGATCAATAACGCGCGTAAAACAGATGCACACAAATACGCGCGCAGCAACGTTGCGCGCAGAAATCAGTGTGCGGACTGTTTTTTTCACGCGATTCAGCCAATCAGAATTAAGAACCACAATTATCTCTCGTTAAGAGTTTTGCGCCTGTCAAAGCAATAATAAATGCACACACAGCTTCTCCATTTTATAGTTATAGTTTGAGTAGAATGTGTAACTATACTTTGCTGCGTTTTTTTTTGGGCTGGTGTATTTGGGTTCGGCCGGGTCGTTCAGATTTGCCGTTAACACCAGCTTTTAGGAGTTGCTAAAATTATGCACACAAACGCTATGCGTTAAATCCTGAGCATAAATTGTAATTCCATCCGCATACCAGCGTTCATTCGCGTTTGCGCTCGAAGTGTTAAGTATAGGATGCGCGCAGTATACGCTTGCGCAGCGTTCACACAGGTTCACCCGCGGTAGACGAATACGCACGTTTGTTGCGCTGACATTGTAATATGGCATTCAGCGCAAAGGGTTTTACCCCTCGCGTTAATTCGTTTTTGCGCCGGCGCAAACGTTTGTGTGAAGATTGTAATAGGGCCTGTAGACGGCCCTGCTCACAGGAGCTTACAGTCATTAATAAAATGTTGAACTTGCATGTTTGATGATTTTTATTTATTGCAAAGTATAGAAATCCACCATATTATAATTTTGTTTTCTTCTAGTTAGAAATTTTAATCCCTTCTGTGGTATGTGAAGGTTAGGACTAATCCCTAGTCAAACACAGCAACTGAGAAATATGGGACGTGTAAGTAATAATTTCCAACTTAGATTATGATTTTAATTGACTGATTTAAATGCTTTATTTTGAGTTTAAAATTTGTAGCGATCAGTTATTTCACTCACTGAAAATGTATGTGAGTAGACCATATGGCGCATGTACGCATTCCTCAGTATAGTCACAGTGTCCAAATAAAAATCAAGAGTAAAGGAAAATATAAAAAGAGTTGCCACATTTTTATTGGGACACTGTGACTATACTAACTGAGGAAGACGTACTATTATTATTATTTATTAAGCGCCAACACATTCCGCAGCGCTGTACAAGGTGTAATGGGTAAAGACAGGACAATTCTACAATACATACAGGAGGCAGGTCAGTATTCCTGCCAGCAGATAAATGAGGATATGAGGACCCTATTCCCATGGGAATTTACAATCTAGATGGTGAGAGGATTAGAAACAGGAGGGGGGGACTGCAGTGATGAGTTAGTGCAGAGAGAGGTGAGGACTGTTTTTGGGTCGGTCAGATGTCTTGTTACGGAGTCGGGTGCTAGGTTTCCCTAAATAGAAGGGTCTTAAGGGAGCGTACTGGTCGAAATGTGTCTTAGTATCATTGTCAGGATTTTTATTTAAAATCACTGTGTCAAGATTTTTATTCCTTTTTATGTTTAATGAATATAAGTTCAGGTTTTTAACCATTTGTTCGCCACATCCATTCTTTTTATTCCACTGAAACCTGATATCCACCAAAGGAGCAGACTTGGACTGGTACAAAAATAAACCCGGAAATTTTAAAGTGAGTAGCCCCCTTTTGACTACCGCTGTACAGAAACACAAACACACACATATATATTTATTATTATTATTGTCCTCATTTATATTTATACACACCTCGATGGGGCCGGCCACCTGCTGTAGCGTATGCACGCATTGTGCAAGCTACAGCGGGCGTGCCGGACGTTCTGAAAGTCTCCCCGTCGAAGCGCTACAACGCACGTTTGACGGGCTGCAAAGCGCGATCCTCCGTGGGAGGAACGTGTCTCGCAGTGCCGACCGCACTAACTGCGCTCAGTGAGGTGGCCACACAGGCGTCAGACTGGAAGGAACGTCCTCTCTCATGGAAGTTCCTTCCGCTCTGAAAAACGCTTGTCTGGCCCCGGCCTAAACATTTCTGAACTGCAATTACCATAGTATTATTATTATTAGTTATCATTTATTAAGCGCCAAACACATTTCGCAGCGCTGTACAAAAGATGCAATGGGTAAAGACAGGAAAATTCTACAACACATACAGGAGGCAGGACAGTTTTCCTGCCAGGAGATACAAGAGGACATGAGGGCCCTATTCCTGTCGTAGTTTACAATCTCGAGGAGTGAGGGGATTGGAAACAGGAGAGGAGAGCTGCAGTGATGAGTTAATGCAGGGAGAGATTAGGACCATTTTTGGGTCAGTCGGATGTTTTGTTATGGAGTCAGGTGGTAGGCCTCCTCCCTAAACAGAAGGGTCTGTAGGGAGCGTTTAAATTAATCCAGATTTGGGGACAGTCTGATATTGCGAGGAAGCGCATTCCATAGGGTCGGCGCCGCACGAGAAAAGTCCTGCAATCTGGCATATGAAGAGGTAATGATGGAGGATTGTGCTGTTACAGTTATTCATTTAGATGGGGATTTATAGTTTATAGATATCCTTATGTTGCCTTATGCTGCCACCTAGTGGTCTTTCTGTATTGTACATGTTTTCCTTCTTTTCTCCCTCGCTTTATGATGATGCACTTCCTGTGTGTGTTTAGTTCCACCCTTCCTTCTTGTAAGAGCTGCAGCATGGTGTAGTTATCCAGCAGCACATGTATAGTCATCCTCAAGTTAGGACAGAATCATCTTTTGATCGCAAAAAACCTATAATTCCATCATCTGCTGTATCCTGTGATCTGCTGTAACCTGATGTACGGAATAAAGCAAGTCGTGGAAAGAAACAGTGTTTTGGTGAGTTCAGCTATCTGATAAGGATTGTCCTCGGTGATTGCATCTACTTATACAGGCCAGGCAAGAGGTCTATGCAAGGGATAAATCGCTATACAACGATCTGAGTCAGAATAGTCAAAAGATGAGTAGATCCTACAGACTGCTATTACATATGTGTGTGCTTAATCTGCAATCAAGCTCAGTGCCATCGGCCATTTTATGGAAGCACATGTGTGTGTGTTTAATCTGCAATCAAGCTCAGTGCCATCAGCCATCTTGGGGAAGCACATGGTCACACAAGCTTACTGCATCTCACTTATACAGCATCTGACTGAATATTGAAAACGGTTTCTCTGCATTTAACTGTGTTACCTGCCTGTCTAAGCTGCCGTTCATCTTTTTAAAGAGACAGTACTATTTTTGCAAAAACGTATAAAATGTCCAGACAAGGTTCTGTGCACTCTATTATGGCTGAACCGACGCAGATTCATCATGTCCCTGAACCTGCAGACGTACAAGGAGCAGATTCTGCAGAGTTTGTCGAACAGAGTGTAAAACCCAAACGCACAATAAAACCGACACAGAAACTCAGAGAAAACTATGAATGCACTAGAGATGAGCTCTCCAGCAATCTGTCAGACCTGTGGGACAGAACTTCACAATGCATGTCAGTTTTACCACACTTTAACAATCACCCAGCTGAATTAAGAGACTCTATAGATCGTCTGTCTGCTGCATATAAACGTTACCAGAGGCTGTCAGAAAAATACACAGACTTCTTGCAGGACTCTAATATGGAAGACTTTTCAGCAGAACTGACCAAGACTGATGCACTAAACCAACAAAGAGACCTCCTAGTGCAAGTTGCCAAAGAAAGGGCAGAATTCCGCATTGCTCAACTGCAAGAGACCAGATCGCACAGATCCACATCAACCAAGCACACTGCACATTCTTCCAGATCCTCTCGCTCCAGACATTCACGTTAAGCGACAAGCTAATAGAGGCCCGCGCTGAAGCGGAGTCAAAGAAAGTGCAAGGCTCCTTTGCTAAAAAACAAGCAGAGTTAGAAGCTCACAGCAAAGTCCCGCCAAGCAGAGTTAGAAGCAGAGACAGAATCCAAATCAAGATTCTGCAAATGGAAAAGGAGGAAGCAGGTGCCGTAGCGAGGCTGAAGGTCCTCGAAGAAGCAATGGGACAAAGTACTAATGCAGACTGCCCTATCCCAGCAGAACTGGAAGACCCAGTCGAACGCACTAATGAAATACGTATTAAAGCATAACATTTGCAACAATACACAGTCATCTCCTGTACCTCTCCCAACACTGTTCTGACTCTCAACGCAGAGACCTCTCAGCTCCAAATGCCTGAGCCTCCTCCAGTCCACAACACAAGAACATCTACGCAGCAAATCACATCAACTCAGTCTACCAGCAAGGTGAAACCCAGTGTCAAGCCGCAAGCTCAAGCACAGCCAGCAGAAGCCTTAGAGACTACACCAAGGTTAAACGTTCTTGCAACGTCATTTTATCCTGGTAAACCTCACCCTTCATCACCAGAGAACTTTAACACCAAGCGGTTCCTCAAGTTACTTTGGCACCAAAGAGTGAGAGATCAGACTTGACTGACTTCGCCAGATATATGATACGCCGAGAGCTCATTAACACAAGCCTCTCAAGGTTCGACGACTGTCCAGAGAGCTACAGGGCCTGGAGATCAACCTTCAAGGCTGCTATTGCTGATCTGAACCTTACTACCAAGGAGGAACTTGATTTGCTCATAAAGTGGCTGGGGCCAGAATCCACAGATCGTGTTAAAAGACTGAGAACAGTACATGTTGACACCCGGATGCAGGTCTCGTTGCTGCGTGGGCAAGACTTGAGCAAGCTTATGGCAGCGCTGAAGCCATAGAAGGCGCTCTGTTCAAGAGACTGCAAAACTTCCCAAAAATAGGTAACAAGGACTATCGAAAGCTCCAGGAACTGAGTGATCTCCTCATGGAGCTAGAGTTGGCAAAGACAGACCCACGTCTACCTGGACTAAGCTTCCTGGACACTGCTCATGGTGTCAATCCAGTGGCGTCTAAACTGCCATACGGCCTGCAAGAGAAATGGGCGCAACACGGCTCAAGATACAAAAGAGACTATAACGTATCCTTCCATTCTCATATTTTTGCAGGTTCATCAGCGAACAAGCCTGGACAAGAAACGATCCCAGCTTCAGCTTCAGCGAAACCAACTTGCCAGCTTCATCATCATCACCAGCATCCTCATCAAGGTATGATAACACAGCGGCTAAACGTAGAGACTTTAATAGAACAATATCTGTTAAAAGGACAGACATCTCACCACCCGTGTCCTCTCGTGCAAACCAGAGGGATTCAGGTGATAGCGATAAAGACCCTAATCGTCAGTGCCCTATTCACAAGAAGCCTCACCCTTTAAAGAAATGTCGTGGCCTTAGGGCAAAGACTTTACAAGAGCGCAGGGAGATTCTTCAAAAACTTGGGGTATGCTACAGGTGCTGTGCCTCTTACGGACATTTTGCTAAAGACTGTAAAGTTGTCATCAAGTGCACAGAATGCAGCAGCGACAGACATGTTACAGCTATGCACCTACTCCACTTCCAGACAACCCACAGCAGCTACCTACCTCTGCACCTGTCTCAAATCATGGCGGGGAGCAACAAGGTAATGCTCCGCTATAGGGAATATTTCTTCTTCATGCACGGAAGTCTGCGGAGAAGGCTTAGATTACAAATGCTGTGCCAAGGTATGCCTAGTCAAGATATACCCAGAGGGTCAACCTGAGAAAGCCACGAAGATGTATGCCATATTAGATGAACAGAGCAACAAATCGCTTGTTAAGCCTAAATTCTTTGAGATCTTCGGCATAAAGGGACACGCAACACCGTATACTCTCAGAACCTGTTCTGGTCGCGTAGAGACTTTCGGCAGAAGGGCCAATGGGTTTATGGTCTCTCACGTCAAGGGGAGAGAGGGAATACCCCTACCAACATTAGTTGAATGTGACCAGATACCAGACGAAAGGAAGAGATTCCTACTCCAGAGGCTGCATATCACCATCCGCACTTAAGGCATCTTGTAGATGAGATTCCAGTAATGGACATGAATGCTGAAATCTTGGTCCTGCTAGGAAGAGACATTCTCAGAGTACATAAAGTACGCAACAGTGCGACGGAAGACGATGCCCCTTATGCACAAAGACTTGACCTAGGCTGGGTAATAGTGGGCAATGTATGCTTGGATAAAATGCACACGTCATCTGAGATCCACTCATTCAAAACTCACGTGTTAGGAAACGGACGTGTATCCCACTTCAAACCGTGTCCTCACCATTATGACGTAAAGGAGAAGCCTCTTGACATAATCTGCGTGTCCGACGTCACTCCTATCCTCTGTGATGACAACCTAGGTACCACAGTGTTTTGTACTACAAGCGATGACAACAAAACAGCTTTATCAGTTGAAGACAGAGAATTTATCAAAGTAATGGACAAAGAATTCTTCAAGGATGAGTCTAACAGCTGGGTAGCACCATTACCTCTTCGTGCTGCAAGGGTCAAACTCCCAAACAATCGTGAACAGGCTTTATCCAGAGTCAAGTCACTACAACGAACACTAAAGAACAGACCTGAAATGAAGGACCATTTCATCGCCTTTATGAAAAGGATCTTTGACAATAATCACGCTGAACCAGCTCCACCTCTTCGAGAACATGAGGAGTGCTGGTACCTGCCTTTCTTCGGAGTATATCATCCACGTAAGCCAAAACAAATCAGGGTAGTATTTGACTCCAGTGCCAAGCATCAAGGCATATCCCTGAACGATGTTCTTCTCACTGGTCCTAACCTGACCAACAACCTCGTAGGTGTACTCATGAGGTTCAGAAGGGAGCCAGTCGCCATAACTGCTGATATTGAACAAATGTTTCATTGTTTTATTGTACAAAAAGACCATAGGGACTTCCTGAGGTTTCTGTGGCACCGTGACAACAACATGGACAATGAGATGATTGAATACCGCATGAGGGTACACGTCTTCGGAAATAGTCCCTCACCTGCTGTTGCAACATATGGTCTACGAAGGACTGCTCTTGACGGAGAAAAGGAGTATGGAGAAGATGCTCGACACTTCGTTGAGAGAGACTTCTACGTGGACGACGGACTTAAATCCTTACCCACAAATGAAGAAGCCATAGACCTGCTCCAAAGGACACAAGGTATGCTTTCTGAAGCTAACCTCAGACTACACAAGATTGCTTCAAATAGTGTTGCTGTCATGAAGGCCTTTCAACCTGGTGACTATGCCACAGGGTTTAAGGACTTAAATCTGGGAATGGACATGCCACCCGTACAGAGAAGCCTAGGCCTGCGGTGGGACTTATTAAAGGACACCTTCGGCTTCCAAGTCGGCTCTGCAGACAAGCCATTTACCAAACGTGGTGTTCTGTCGGTGGTGAACAGTTTATACGATCCAGTGGGATTCGTGGCTCCCATTACCATACAGGGTAAATCCTTACTTAGACAGCTCTCAGAGACTATTACAGATTGGGATGCTCCACTACCAGTAGACAAGCTTTCAAATGGAATTCCTGGAAGCAATCTCTACATGCCTTAGATGGAATTCACATACCACGCTGCTACACTCCAGCTTCTCTTGCCACAAGTCAGAGAAAGGAACTTCACATCTTCTCAGATGCATCTACAGAGGCCATAGCAGCTGTCGCCTACCTTAAGGTAAGAGACTCCTCCAATCAAACCCACATAGGATTTCTGTTTGGGAAGGCTAAGTTAGCACCTAAGCCTGAACACACAATTCCCAGGCTTGAACTTTGTGGGACTGTGCTAGCCGTAGAAGTTGCAGATTTCGTACTACAAGAGCTAGACGTTCAGATGGACGACATCAAATTCTACACAGATAGCAAGGTCGTTTTAGGCTACATATACAACCAGACTAAACGTTTCTATGTCTATGTCAGCAACCGTGTAGAAAGAATCAGGAAAACATCTAAGCCTGAACAATGGCATTATGTTCCATCCGAACTTAATCCTGCAGATCATGCCACCAGGCCAGTGTCCACAAGTGTCTTCGCAAATTCTTCTTGGTTGACAGGTCCTGATTTCCTGCTGGCTCATCCAGAAGAAACAACAGCTGACGTCTTTGGTCTTCAAAATCCTGACGAAGATCCAGATATTCGTCCTGAGGTTAAGACTCTTCTCACCAGAACTGCACAAAGACTCGTCTTGGGCTGTCAACGCTTTGAACGTTTCTCCAAGTGGACAAGGCTTGTACGCACCATCGCGAGGTTAGTCCATATTGCACACTGCTTCCACACGAAGCCCGCAGAGGCTCACTGTCAAGGTTGGCACACGTGCCAAAGGTTTCTTTCTGCAAGGGATATTGCTGAAGGCGAACTGATCATAATACGCAGTGTACAACAGGAAGTCTTCGGCTCAGAAATTAAATGCATTTGTGACAAGACGGACGTTCTAAGAAACAGTCCAATTGCTAATTTGAACCCATTCATCGACAGTAATGACATGCTAAGGGTCGGTGGACGTTTAAACAAGGCTAAGTTGGGAGAGCAAGAACAGAAATCCTCTCATCATACCTGCTCGCCACCACGTCTCCACTTTGCTCATACGGCACTACCATGAGGGGGTTAAGCACCAAGGTAGACACTTCACAGAAGGTGCCATAAGAGCTGCAGGCTTTTGGATTGTAGGAGCAAAAAGACAGATTACAGCTACACTGCACAGCTGTGTTCAGTGCCGCAAACTGAGAGGGAAACAGCAGCAACAGCAAATGGCAGATTTGCCAGCTGACAGGGTAAGCACTGACCCACCCTTCACTCATGTCGGTCTGGACGTCTTTGACCATGGATGGTAACAGCCCGCAGAACTCGAGGTGGCCAAGCAAATAGTAAACGATGGGCAGTGATGTTCACCTGTATGAGTGTGCGTGCAGTACACATCGAAGTAATAGAATCTATGGATACCTCAAGTTTCATTAATGCCCTAAGACGATTCCTCGCCATCAGAGGTCCAGTCAAGACATTGAGATCTGATTGTGGAACTAATTTCGTTGGAGCCTGTCGAGAGTTGCAGCTTAACTCAAGGCCTATCCAAGACCTTTAGCTGAAAAGGGCTGTACATGGATTTTCAATCCTCCTCATTCTTCCCACATGGGTGGTTCATGGAAAGAATGATAGGCATTACACGTAAAATACTGGACTCAATGCTTATGGACTTGAACTCCACAAGACTCACCCATGAGATTCTAATCACCTTCCTGGCAGAAGCATCTGCCATAATCAATTCTAGACCACTTGTTCCAGTGTCTACAGATCCAGAGAACCCAACCATCCTTACTCCAGCTACTCTTCTTACCCAGAAACTTGGGACTGTTCCTGTTCCACCTGGAAACTTTAAAGCAGGAAAAATGTGCTACGACCAGTGGAAGCGAGTACAACACCTTGCCAACTGCTTCTGGAATCGTTGGAAGATGGAGTATCTTTCCACTCTGCAAGGACGCAGGAAATGGCAACGCCTGAACCCGAACATTCAAGTTGGAGATCTCGTTCTTCTCAAGGACCAGCAAGCCGAAAGGATAGAGTGGCCTATGGGACTTATTAAAAAGAGCATCTCTAGCGATGATAAGGTACGTAAGGTGGAGGTGAAGGTCGCAAGACAAGGAACTGTAAAGACTTTTATCAGACCTATCACGGAACTTTTGCTCTTACCGCTTGGAGACTGAACTTACTTAGGTTTTCAAGACATCTAGCAAATTACACTGTCGTTATTTGCACTTGCGTAACTACCGTTATGATGTATATATAGTGACATTTTCAATGCCAGACGGGGAGTGTGCTGTTACAGTTATTCATTTAGATGGGGATTTATAGTTTATAAATATCCTTATGTTGCCTTATGCTGCCACCTAGTGGTCTTTCTGTATTGTACATGTTTTCCTTCTTTTCTCCCTCGCTTTATGATGATGCACTTCCTGTGTGTGTTTAGTTCCACCCTTTCTTGTAAGAGCTGCAGCATGGTGTAGTTATCCAGCAGCACATGTATAGTCATCCTCAAGTTAGGACAGAATCATCTTTTGACCGCAAAAAACCTATATTCCATCATCTGCTGTATCCTGTGATCTGCTGTAACCTGATGTACGGAATAAAGCAAGTCGTGGAAAGAAACAGTGTTTTGGTGAGTTCAGCTATCTGATAAGGATTGTCCTCGGTGATTGCATCTACTTATACAGGCCAGGCAAAGAGGTCTATGCAAGGGATAAATCGCTATACAACGATCTGAGTCAGAATAAGGATGCTAAGAGCAGGTCATTGCTGGATCTTAGGGAGCAGGCTGGAGTGTATCTGGTGACTAGTGAGGGCAGGTAGTGAGCAGTGCCATTAGTGAGTGTTTTGTAGGTCAGTGTGAGTAGTTTGAATTTGACTCTACTGTGGATGGGGAGCCAGTGTAGGGATTCACAGAGAGGAGCGGCAGAGACATAGCGACGGGTGAGATGGATAAGCCGGGCTGATGTGTTTAGGATGGACTGCAGGGGGGAGAGGCGGGAGATAGGAAGGTCAATCAGGAGGTTGTTGCAGTAGTCCAGGCGGGAGATAACAAGAGATTGGATATGTTGCTTGGTGGTGTTGGCAGTCAGAAATGGACGAATTTTGGCAATATTGCCGAGGTGATTGTGGCAAGATGAGGTGAGTGATTGGATGTAAGGGCTGAAGGAAAGACTGAAGTCGAGAGTCAGTCCGAGACAGCGGACCAGGGCCGAGGGAAGGATGGTGATACCATCAGTAAAACCAATTACTGACTCCCGATGAAGCCGATGTAGCGTCGGCGAAAGACGCGTCCGTGTTGAGTCGTTGTTTTATGTTGTCTGGTGATCTAGAATTCTGCAGGGCAAGCGTAGAAATCTACTCAAGCTAGGGTCAGTTGCCAAGTCGATCTGTATTAACTATGGATAACAAGCAATCGATATTTCATTCCACCGGGAGTCTGATTAATGCTGTTAAGTTGTGGCCACAGTTATGGAGAAGTCAGAAGTCAGAGTAGCGTTAGAGGGAGGAATTAGAAGGAGCTCAGTCTTGGACATATTGATCTTCAGGTAGTGCGAGGCCATCCAGGCCAAGATCTCAGACAGACAGTCACTGACCTGAGAGAGAACAGAGGGAGAGAGATCGGGAGTGGAGAGGTAGATCTGAGTGTCATCAGCATATAGGTGATACTTAAAGCCATAGCTGGTGTGGTGATGAGTTTACCCAGTGAGGAGGTATAGATAGAGAAGAGCAGGGGACCTAGGACTGAGGCTTGGGGTACGCTGACTGACAGAGGCATAGAAGAGGAGGAATTGGCAGCAAGGGATACAGAAAATTATCTATTAGAGAGGTAAGATTTTAGCTAGGAGATGGAGGTATTACAGAGACCCAGAGAGAAGAGGGTCTAAAGGAGGAGGGAATGGTCAACTGTATCAAAGTTGTAACCAACTGAATTGTATCATAGTACCCAAATAGCGTAAAGGCTAGGGTGCCAAGAATTGTTCTCACTTATTTCTTACTAGGTGGAAAGCCTGCCCAGAGGGCAGTCTATTGTTGTTGTCGCCAGCTCAGAATTCACGTCCATAGTTTTTTTTTCAATGTCCTATCCAAGAGTATCTCTCTATATAAATACGTTTGTAATGTGTCCATCGCCATCCCATCCACAACAGGAGGGCCAACTGAGCAGCTGTGATAGGTGGGCGCACAGCTGACAGCGCATTACAAAGGCATTTATATATTAGAGCAGGTTCCTATTCCCTCTTAGAGTGTAAGCGCACGGGAACAGGACCCTCAGATTGTAACGTCATGGGACCCCTTCGATTGTAAACTCGTGGGGCCCCTTAGATTGTAAGCTCATGGGGCCCCTTAGATTGTGTTGGGCTTGGGCGGGCATTTTTTTGTAGCGTATACATTATGCGTATATTTAATGGCACGTGGTATGCATGGCATGGCAGGCTAGTATTTAGGCAAACTGGTATTATGAGACACTGGTATTATGCATGGCAGACTGGTAATATGGCTGGCAGACTGGTATTATGCATTGCAGACTGGTATTGTGCATGACAGACTGGTATTGTGCATGGCAATGTGCATGGCAGACTGGTATTGCGCATGGCAGACTGGTATTGTGCATGGCAATGTGCATGGCAGACTGGTATTGTGCATGGCAGACTGGTATTGTGCATTGCAATGTGCATGGCAGACTGGTATTGTGCATGGCAGACTGGTATTATGCATGGCAATGTGCATGGCAGACTGGTATTGTGCATGGCAGACTGGCAATGTGCATGTCAGACTGGCATTGTGCATGGCAATGTGCATGGCAGACTGGTATTGTGCATGGCAATGTGCATGGCAGACTGGTATTGTGCATGGCAGACTGGTATTGTGCATGGCAATGTGCATGGCAGACTGGTATTGTGCATGGCAGACTGGTATTGTGCATGGCAATGTGCATGGCAGACTGGTATTGTGCATGGCAATGTGCATGGCAGACTGGTAATATGGCTGGCAGACCAGGCGCCGAGGAGACGGAGGACGGGCGCCGAGGAGACGGAGGCCGGGCGCTGAGGAGACGGAGGCCGGACACTGAGGAGATGGAGGCCGGGCACCGAGGAGATAAACAAATCCGATCCATTGGAGAGGCGCTGTGCTGTGCGCCTCTGCAATGGATCGGATTTGTTTTGTCCCTCGCGCACGCCGGCTGTGTGCCTGCCGCAGCCGTTGGATGCGCGCGCAGCTAACCGCCGCAGGTTGCGCACGCATGCGCAGTCCGTTTTTTGGCGACGGACACGCCGGAGATTATTGTATTATGATATAGATGTTATAGCCTGGCAAGATGGGGGTATTAAATGTAGAGCAAGTATACTTGCTTCCTTGTTAAACAGTATATAATATCAGTAATACTAATCTAAACACATTGCAAATCTGAGGATATAAAAAGAACCAGGTAACCTGAAGGTCAATGTGTCTCCAAATGTATATTTAATTTCCTTCCCCACGACATAAGAAATGCTGCTAATTTCTTTTTATTATAAAGCCTCACAATTCCCGCACTCCTGAATAACAGAACTATTTTAATTATTGTTTTACTTTTTTAAATTAATACTTTATTGTTTTTGTCTCCTGGTAATAATGGGACATTTGCGGCTCATTTACCCTAGTCTGACACAGTTATCTTATTCTTCATAATGCACTATTCTTCATAAACCCTTTTTTGCTTTTTGTTTATTTTTGCATAAAAAGGTGCTTTTCCCAAAAAACTGATTTAACACTAGAGGGGTTATTCAGAGACAGCCGATCTGGCCCCGAAATGGCACCGACCAGAGAATTTCCCCATTGGGTGACATTTCGGGGCCATTCGGCTATTCACAGAGCAGGCAGTTCACCAAATTTTGGCAAACTGCTAGCAAGTGCGGTGCCTGTTCGAAGGTAGTGACATCCCCCCATTGAGAATGGTTAACCTATTCAGAATACACCAAACAGCAGTGAAAAGTTGCTGAAGTGCCCTGCTGTTCGCTGTTTTCATTCGGCAGGTTTATTCAGGAGAACCCCACAGGCGTCAATGTTAAAAATATTCCCGTGTTTATGCAATATCTATTAAACTGTTTATTATTTTAATCTGCAGTAAAAAAAATCTCTCTATTGATTTTTTAGGATCTATTAGGCATTTTTCGGGACTTTTACGGCAAATTTTCTTTTCTGTTTTTTTTATAGCAGTTTTTCTTTTTTCTGTAACAGACCTTTTTATTATCATTCATAGGACCTTAGATGTTAATTCCAAACATTTTCATTCAGTAGTTTTTTTGCAAACAGCGTTTCAATTTTAACACTTTCAATCATATTGTTTTGTTTTGTTTTGTTTTTACCCATACGGCAGCTTTTTGGCTTTTTTTTTGCGTCTGGTCAGCGCTGTGCTCGGTGGCTCACCGGCTGCATTTGGCGGCCCTCTGGCAAGTTTGCGGCAGTTATTCGGCAGATTGGCGGCAGCGGCCGATGGGTTTGCTGCGTTTTTTCGGGACCATTCCCTGCACTCCGAGGACCCTGCGGTGAATGCTGAATTCACCGCAGGGTGGGGAAATTTGATTCCCCAAGCTGCAGAGAATGACATTTCAGTGCTCTCTGAATAACCCCATATGTGTATGTACTATGTTCAATTGGTCAATTGGTGTATATTAATACACTTTCTTTCTACTATATAATCTACCTTTAGATTTATTTTATTTCAGAATAAGTAGCAATTTTATGAGATATGAATTAAGTCGATGTCTACTTTGGACATGGATGGGTTAAGCATTACCTTGTTAGCTCAGCTATCCTTCCGTTGACTTGGCCACTGCATTTAGCAGGCGAGAATTAAATGGAGTGAGGAGCAGTTCCATTAAGAAGTCGTTTGAGATCCCTTGCCTTCTATTTAACTTTCCATTAAATCTTCCATCTGGCTTTCAATCTGCTTTTATTTCCTATTTCCTCTTCTGTCCAGCGGTTATATTCTAACCTTTCAAGCAAATAAAGTTGGGAAAAGTTCTGGTATTAGACACCAAGAGATTTAATGTTAAATTCTAAATATACCGCACACCAGCCTATTTTTATGAGTGCCTCAAGGGAACTTTTCTTCATTTTTAATTCCCACACAACTTATATATATATATATATTATTTTTTTTAGTTCCAACAAGTCATTAAATAGTGAAGAAGAATGTAGTACAAATGCAGGCAGCATAGTTATTGGAAGTGAGTGTCAGATATAACTTTTTATTCCCACAAGCTCCTTAAGAATAAAAAAAAAATGTAATTCATTATTAACCCCTTCACTACCTAGTGATTTTCCAAAACAAATTGTCAGAAACCAGTGTTTTTTTGTAAAATCATTTCTAATTTATTATGCAGTAAGAAATATTTGGGCATATTCCCATCTTGTATTTCTTACTGTAAATAGTCTACTTGGCCAGTAGACGGCGCCATCTACTGCCAAATTGAGTTACAGCCGTTTCAGCTGCACCTCAATTTTTCTTTCCCTGTATCGGCTTGCTGAATGCCCGATGTCAGTGCATTCTTCGGCTGATTTTACACAGTTTTAGCTCTTTGGGCATTGTGCCTACAGGGTTAAAACTTTGGGGGCGCCTTCTGCAGCCCAGAAGCAAACAAAATTCATTTACTGCAAATGAATTTCATTTGCTTTTGGGCTGCAGATTAGCAGATCGAGATATCTCGAAATCGGGGCACCATATGGTATATGGTCTTGATCTCGGTAGCGAAGGGGCTAATGAATTTTATAGTAATTTAAAGTTTTTTTAACTTGCATGTCTTCCATAAATTTTTGTGTGATGTTATGCCTCCCAATAATAAACTAGCTAAATTAACTCTGCAAC
Organism: Leptobrachium leishanense; assembly: GCA_009667805.1. Lineage (NCBI taxonomy): Eukaryota > Metazoa > Chordata > Amphibia > Anura > Megophryidae > Leptobrachium > Leptobrachium leishanense. The sequence continues at coordinate 186,253,553 of CM019063.1, forward strand.
AACACTGTAACATGCATTTTTTTTATTTTTTTGCAAAAATCTAACACGAATTGTGAAAATCACCTAAAAATCATGGTCCCAAGATTGGACATGTTGCTTTTCTCAAATTATCATTGTTTTTACAGCAACCCTGATCTAAAATTTAAAGGAACACTCTAGGGGTTATTCAGGGAGAGCCGATCTGACCCCGAAAAGTCCCCGAGCTGTGAATTTCCCCGTACGCTGACATTTCGGGGTCATTCAGCTATTCAGAGAGCAGGCAGTTCGCCAAATTTTGCCGAACTGCCAGCAAGTACGGTGCCTGTTCGAAGACAGTGAAATCCCTCAGAGAAGCAACGGTTAATCTATTCAGAGAACACTGAGCAGCAGTGAAAGGTTCCCGAAGTGCCCTGCTGTCCAGTGTTTATTCAGGCGATCCCCATACGCTTCATTGTTAAAAATATTCCAGTTTTTATGCAATATCTAATAAACGTTTATTAATTTAATCTGCAGTAAAAAGTCTCTTTATTTAGTAATTTTTTAGTATCTTTTAGGCATTTTCCGTGATTTTTTTTCCGAGATTTTTTTTTTTTAAAAGTGTTTCTTCTTTTTTTGTAACAGACCTTTTTATGATCATTCATTGGATCTTATATGTAAATTCCAGGCATTTTCGTTCAGTAGTTTTTTTGCAAATGGCGCTTCAATTCTGACACTTTCAAGCATATTGTTTTGGGGTTTTGTTACCCGTTCGTCAGCTTGTCAACTTTTTCCGGCAGCTGGTCTGCACTGTGATTGCCGGCTTGTTGGCTTTTTCCAGCGTGTTCAACGTGTTTTTTGCGGCTGTTCCTGCGGGTTTTCAGTGGGTTTTCGGCAGGTGTTCGTGCGGGATTGCGGCGGGTTTTCCCAGCACTACAGGGACCCTGCGGTGAATGCTGAATTCACCACAGGGTGGGGAACCTTGATTCCCCGAAGTGCAGGGAATGAGCAAGCACTGAAATGTCAGTGACATTTCGGTGCTCTCTGAATAACCCCCTCTACTCATCTTGACCACTTCATCTTTTTTAAAGTAGTCAGGATGTGTAGAGTTCCAACTTCCTTCATCCCCCTCACTACAGTTTCCTCTACGGCCTCAGTGTATCAAATCAGCCAAATTTTGAATTTTCTGGCTGCTGGTCACACCAAGTCTGTCACTAGTGACATCAGCGTGCAGAGAGCTGTGTAACGGACTGCGATCCCCTTGGTGTGTTGTATATTTTTTTACCAGGACAATACAGTAGTAACAGTAGAAATGGATGCTGCACATTGTTTTCTGGCTGCCACTGCTAATCAAGAATGTATCCTCTTTACAAGTAATCTTTGCTTATTTTAAGCAGTTTCCTACAGTATAGTAATAAAGTTTGGCACAGTACACAACTACTGACCTTCCATTACTAATATCAATAATAATTTAGAATACAGCATTATATTTCCAAATGTAAAATTTGCTATCAATTTTGTATACACTCTAAAGTCTTGAACGCAATCTGGTCTGCATCGCATGGCAGGTGGTCTGTTGCTATACAACTTGATTGCTGTAAAAATAAATCTGAAATAGTATTGCCCATCATTTTATTCTTTTATTGATTTCAAAAATAGAAGTAGAAGACTGACCACTTATTTTACTATTCTGTCGCAACTGAAGAAAATTAAAGCTTTTAAGCATAATGACTTCCACTTCGGCTGGTTGAAAAGATGCAAGCAATAGGTATGGAAATAATAGGACATTAAAAAAAGCTTTCATTCTGGAGGATTATTACTCAGCTTTGATATTTTGAGCAAATTGGAGATAGATTATGTAATGTATAGCAATTGTGAAGCAAGAAATCTAAGTATACATAATAAGTTTATCAATTTTTGTGCTGAATTTGATACACGTTGGTCCATATTTGTGTCATTCTAATGACCAGTTTGGATCTGATTGCCCTAGATCTTAAATACAGCAGTTCAGAAAATGATAGTGTAGCAGTTTTTACTTTGTTCTCAGAATAAATAATTATCGAAGATATGGGTTGATGCCCCCACACAATGGCCAGCATTCACTAGATACCATGATTGCAGTGACAGGCCCAGGTTATTTACTATAAATCATATTTCAATGTGATATGGGAACATTGATAAGGGTTAGTGATTGCACAGTATAAGATGCTAGGCGTTCCCTACTGCAAGTGTACACTAATCTCAAAAGCACTTTTCATTTAATGTTGGTTTGGCATTGTGGAAATACAAAAAAAGAGAGAGTGGGGAGCGGACATCACCGTCACTGAAAGTCACCCTCATACAAAACCCCCTTTCATCCACAATAGATCAAACGGAAAGAAAAGTAGGTAGCTCCGCGCAAAAGTGTTAGAAAGACAAATAGCGGATAAATCTTACACTGGTCAGTGGTAATAACATACAGGCAGACCACAAAGGTAATCATATGAGTTCACAATACGTTAAACCTTGAAAAGTAAATAAATACACAAAAGGAACATATATAATAAAGTTCTGTATAGTAAATGGAAGAGTAATTCAACCAAGCAATAGCACTCACACTTTGAGGAGCCAGATTGGGCTCGTAAATGTGGGTTCCTAATAGGCTCGCCCACCCGCCTATCGTCTCCCATAGATTACTCATGGTAGACACAAGGTATTCATAGGCTCGGTATAAACTCAGCATATATAATGCTGTCATCAACTTGATAGATATTGCTCCGAGAGCAATGTGTCCATTATTTATTTATTTTTTTTAGAAAGGATTTTACCAGGAAGGATACATTGGGATTTCTCTCGTTTTCAAGTATGTCCTGGGTGGCGAGTATGTACCGTTAGGTGTCTTGCCCAAGAACACTTACTGGAGAGGTTGCTCGCTGGGTTTGAACCCATGACTCCACAGGCTCTCTCCATGCAGAGCAGTGATGTTACCTCTGCTACTTATGACCTGTTATATTAATACTATATACTTTATAAAGCACCAGTAAATTATTGAACAAAAGCATAAAACAAGTCATTACATGGTCGAATGGTTCATCTATATGAACTGGCTGTTTTCGCAAAATTATTTTGATAGCTTCCAGATTCTCCATCCATTTCTGTTAATGTAGACCTCATTTTTGGCCCAGTTTATTTGGGGCTTTTCCTCTTCTTATGTTGTGCACAACCATCTCACACAAACACCTAAAGTAGAAGTGCACATCCTCCAATGTTTTCTATATCACATATGATATGATGTCAGTAATATACACAGACCAACCGGGGGGTAATATACCAAAAGTGGCTCCGTCACCATGGAAACCATGAGAATGGTCCATCTCTTTGACACGCAATTGTGCCCCACAAAAGAGGAAACAAAAGACACCCTTTTCAAACAGAAATGTTTAAAATGAGTGTGGCTTGAGACCTGACAACTAAACGTAAGAACCTTTTTAACCCTTATTAGGCCGGTGAGGGTATTCCATTGAAAGGCTCTGGTGAGCCTCACAAAAACAAAAGCAAGATAAAAAATTGCTTTTTAAAGGAGCTCTGGTGGTATTTTTATGCTATATAAATAAATACAAAATGCCTGACCTAAGGGAACATCTTCAACCTCTGACTTTGGCTTTCATTGCTTTCATTACCAGATTGTATATTAACTGCATAATGAAAACTGGTTAGTACTGGAACCCTGCAGTTACTGACTTTTTATGTGCTTATGTAGTTGTAAATTGCTTGTGTTTTGTGCCCTATTCCCCCTGGGATGTTTGCAGATAACCTGTTTATTTCCTGGAATTCAAAATCCCCCAAGCTACTTACTGTAACCCTGCAGAGGCTCAGCGCTCTGGGACTTTGGGGCCTGGTACAGCGGCTCCCCCAGGACAGTGAACAACATGCACAAACCTCTCTGTATCAAAGCTGAACAGATTAATCCTCACACCACTTTCTACCCTAATTATTAATTTTATGCTCGTATAGAATGTGTCATCATGTGCCGCAGCAGTAATGATAATATAATGATGCAAGATCCCCGACCGATAAATACTGGAAATCATTGCAGCTTCTGCTTAGAACAGACATTTTGCTAACATAAGTATTCATTTATGCTTGCATTGATCACATCTCTTCACGTGTCTCAGTAAAAATTGATATATATAACGATGCAAAATCCATGACTGCGGGCTACGGCGATAATATAGCCTCTACATATAAGGCAATCTTTGCTAACATCATTTTTTTATGCTTGCATTGATTGCATCTTAAAGCGCTTCTCCAAGACTTGGCACAAATATAAAACTTCTTCCTTTCATAATATAAATTTAGCTGGTATATGCATAAAGATGGGTTACTGCATAACAGTGCCAATGGAGGGCGGTCATATCTGGTCATGGATACTGGGAGTGTAGAGGGGGCGATCGCTGTAGATAAGTTTTCCTAAAGCAGTTTATGCAAATGGTAGGATGACTGAACAATATCCAATGTTTGAACATGATCTAATGCACTACCAAGTAATTTTCCATAAAACCATTTTCCATTACCCAAACTGTAAAAATGTATGCAGCATTTATACATACATGTTTCAAAACAACACAGCAAGCTCATATGACAAGCAGACAAGCTACCCCTAAGGGCTGAATTTATAATAAGGCAGAGTAGGCATGTGCCTACAGGAGATATCCGGCAAGGGGCGTCTTGCTCTGTATTAAAAAATTACCATTTACAATCATTTACACCACTTTATCTCTGGAGCCCTAGAGGCTAGAGTGACATTTATGAAATCATTGGAAAGCGCAGAGTGTGTCCTTTCCAATGGTACCACACATGTCCAGGTTTAATTAAATATAACAAAATATAAATGTATTTCTGTATAAAATAAATATTTTTATAAAGAAAATTTTGTATCACTATTGCTCACTTCACAATTTTTATTTTTTTAGAGAAAGTATTTTACCAGTTAGGATACATTGAGATTTCTCTCGTTTTCAAGTATGTCCTGGGTGGCGAGTATGTACCGTTAGGTGTCTTGCCCAAGGACACTTACTGGAGAGGTGCTCTTGCTGGAGTCAAACTCATGTTTCCACAGGCTCTCTCCACGCAGAGCAGTGATGTTACCTCTACTCCACCCAGCCGGTATAATTATAAAGCGAACAGTGATGCTGCACTCACCTTCTCAATTTCCACACTGCCAGCAAGTGTGGAGGTGATGGCACAACACATTGTTTAATTGACAACCAAGACTGCAGTCAGTAGATATAGGAAATCCTTTGGAACTCTGCATCTCTGATTTTAACACCGAAGAGGATTCAGTGAGATTTCATTGGAAAGGTCAGAGTCTGGCCTTTCCAAAGATACCAAATATGACCATGTATTGTGTAAAAATAAAATATTGATAAACAATTAAATTAAAAATGTTCTTTTATCTCTGTTCTAAGGCAATGGCATTATGTGGTTTTACTTATAAACCAAAAAAAAGCCACTACACTAACTCACCTTCTCATGTCCCAAGCCAGGACCAAATGTGGAGGTGATGGTGCAATGTGTTATTACAAAACCTAAGCTCTATTTCTGCATCCTTTCTAAAGATCACAAAAAATGTAAAAAAAAAAACCTAAACAAACGCAGACAAAAAAAAAACAAGCCCACCTTTTTTGTTCCAAAGCTAAAATAAAGTCATCTCTTTCATAAAGCAGCATCAAAGAATGAAGTTGAAAAAAAGACACACCTTTAAAAAGACCATCAGCCATGGCCGTATTTTCATGCCCAAAATTTTGGTTGCTTTGGGGCAAAAATGGAGCCACATTTTCCATAGCTAGGGTTAGAAATTAGGGTTAGGTTTAGTAATCTAACCCAAAACTTAATTTCTATTTGTGCTTGTTTTAGGTTAACACAAGGTCAACCCTAACACTCAGCTCCATTCTTGCTTCATTTTACGACAAAATATACCACCTCTTCGTTTTGCTCACCCCCAGCGCTTGGGAAATAAAATATATAGCCTATAGGCCACACCATGGCTCCATCCTGGCTCGGGCCTGATAGGGGGTAGGGTCACTCCTCATTTCTGTGCCTGAGATGTAAATCCGGCTCTGCTCCCCCTGGTGGTCACATTGTTCAGTTGCATGTCTCTTCGAGACATTGGCAGACAGACTAACACAGGGTTATTCAGAGAAAGTGGAAAACCAGGAGAATTGGCAGAAGAGAACAATCTAGACCAAATAACCGATTTGGAAAATGAGATAAATGGGAGAATTTTTCTGATTTGGCTATTTTGACCTAGAATTTTCACTTCTCCAGTCATCCTCCTGGTTTTCACCTCTCTAAATAACCCTGACAGTGTCCGCTACAGTTACAGACAGCGGTTCTGTGAGCTCCAGCACTTGGTCTTAGGCTCTTGCAAGAGTTTTGAAGATCGAGAGAGTTGGGCACAAAACTTCGAATTTTGGTGCATTAAAATTTTTGAAATTTCAGTTACAGGATTGAGATACAACAAGCAGAGCAGGAGCCAGGAACTTAAAAACTGGAGAATTGATGTGTCTCCCCTCAAGGCTGGAATAATATAAGAGCTATGAGGTGGCAGCTCAGGGCCCATTCCTTCAAAGTAGGCTTAGAGAAAAGGTACCTTTTTATGGTATCAACTGTAGCCAACCCAGAAAAGCATAGCACAAAAGCACAGTGGGGGTAGGAGCAGTTGGACAAAGGTAAAACATGGGTTAAAGGAGTGGGAAACAGACACAATGAGGGTGGGAGAGGCTGGACAAAGACAGTCAGAAAAATAGGATATTACAAAGGGTTTTAAGCCAAACTATTACCACCACTTTTCTCCCCTCCTTTGTATTTCTTTATATTTTGTACTTGGACAAAATGGAAATGAGGGCTGTGCTATACATATGAGGTATACTGCATACATATACTATAGTTAGGGATGAAAGAGATGGGAAAGTGGCAGGAGAAACAGAGAAATATTGAGCAGAAAAGTATCGAAATCTCCAGCTGCGGGCTCATGAATCCCCTAGGCACGTATTGACTGCTCTGTGTGAAAAATACAGCAGACAAAACCAATTATTTCAGATAAAATAAGAGCCGTTGAGTGGGGATGCCAAAGATTTTATAGTTTTCAACAACACATATGTGGACTAGATATGTTACAGGGCATTATATAGATAATATAATGCTGCCTCAATATAAGTATTATTATAAAAGCTAATAATGTAACGGTGCATTAAAATGACCTGCAACATCCTTTTGTTTCCTGTATCTCTATGTACATGTGACAAAGCAATTAAATGCAAATAAAGGATATTGTACAGCCACCCAGAATTTTATTGCCTGTACGAGACTCATTCACGGCTATCAGAAATGTAAGGACATTTTAAAATATCTCTGTAAAAGTCTAAGCGAATTTTGTTCTCTATATTTTGATAGTCTATCCTTCACCTTTTTGTTTTAATGAGGTCATCCTTTTTCTTTGTACCCACTGCCTTATTGTTCTTTCTTCCTTCTTATCTATTCATTATTTTTCCCCATGTGGTGCTTTATTTTCTCCATTCCACACAATTCCAAGCAGACCCATGGTAAAGATGTTTTTTTTTTTTGAGAAAGGATACATTAAGATTTCTCTTGTTTTCAAGTGTGTCCAGGGTGGCGAGTATGTACCGTTAGGTGTCTTGCCAAGGACACTTACTGGAGAGGTGCTCGCTGGGATCGAACCCATGACTCCACAGGCTCTCTCCATGCAGAGTGGCGACATTACCTCTACTCCACCCAGCCGGTACATGTGGTAAAACCATAGAAATGTTCAGGATACTATCAGGAAGGATAAACATAAGATAGTGTTGCATTTTAAATCACATGTCATATGGAAACAAATCCACCATGGGATCAAAAAACAAAGTCACGGAACGGATACATCTGGTGTTTGCAGCCACCCCAGTGTCGAATAGGTGCGACTTCGCTCTTCGTGTACTATGTATATTTGATTGTACTTCCAGCCAGGTCATCTTTGCAGCATATTCCACTCTGTGGCTTTGTTTTTTGATCCCAAGGTGGATTTGTTTCTGGGAGGGTATAAATAAAAGCCCACCAGTCCTTCCTCATGACTGAAAAGCAGCATGAGCGTATGTGGTTTGCTACACAGCAGCCTGTGGTTTCATTGGGACTCACCTTCACTAGAGGTGCCTTGACGTTGGCAGATGAGCTTACACTACAATGGCCAGTGCAGTAAACCAAAGTCTCTAGTTGTGTTTTGTTTCACACGGTGTTATAGGAATAAGAGCAGATGACACTGTTATGTTTTATACATGTTGCTGGGCTGGATACATCTGGTGGTTGCAGCCGCCCCAGTGGGGAAAAGGCGCGACCCCGCTCTTCCTGTACTATGCTTACGTATTAAGTTGGAGTAAGATAGCATGGTTAAATATTAAAGTGCACAGGTACCGGCCAGGTTTACTTGGTCTGCAATATCCCATCATGCGGTTTATATTGCATTGGTCTTAAGATACACCTTCAGTGGTGACGTTGGCACGTTGACATGTTAGTCACTCCACTGGCCTGCAATAGAGTACACAGAGTGTGCATCTTTTTTTTTCCCTGTACTATGGCACCTCCACCCACAGCTGTCTCTCACTCCTAGCTGTCGCTCACCCATGCATATGGCCACGGATGTGAGTGACGGGAAAACTTTGATAAGGAATTACTAAAATTTCTCCGATATATGTGTTGGCAAAAAAAATACTAAAACAAATTTAGGTAGTGATTCCCTATCAAATGTGCTTTTAAGGTAATGCAGCAGGCTAGGAGGATGAGGTTTAACAAATTATACTATTTTTAGGAATGAAACTTATGATGGTTTAGGTTATGCCCAAAATATGGGGTTCCTGTAAGTCTGTGCCATAAATAATTATTGTGCGTGCCTTCTGACTGTTTACCCTGATTCATTTCTTGCTTCTAGTTGTAAGGTTTATATACATTTTTGTTTTATTCTCTAAAGATAAAAAATATACTGTATATATATATATATGCACACGCACTGGAATACCACAGTACACAGTGCAAGTAAGCAAAAAGAAACTGTCCTAGACATGACTAAGAACGACGAGTGTTTAGAGTCTGGCCGTGGATATGTAACAGATTATGAGTCTCACACATTTTCAATGAGGACATTCTCTCTCTGTGTACCTGAAACTGGGACACAAAGTCGTTACATGCAGTGCATGTTCTTACATAACAAGCTGACTGTACACCATGTCAATAACTGTCAAGAACCAACTTGAACAGAGATATCCAGATAAAGGACACATGACCTACAGATCTGCTATGAGAAATGCAATCATGACAATAAATGAAACCTGTCCCTTTTCTCAAAGTGACGTATAGGGGAGGAAAAAACAATTTTTTTCGAAGCAATAAATTGGCGTTATAAGAAATTAAGAAAATTTACGTTTGTCCTTAATTGCTTTTTCTAATTTGTAGCCTTTAGGAAAGGCATAACTTTTTCTGTCTAATCTGATTTGATGGGCAAATATAAATTAAGTCTTATGTGAGTATACATTTGTCAAAGTAAAGTGCTGAACTTTCTAAATTCTCAATGCAATGTTCTTGGTAAATACTTTCTCATTGTATATCCCATTGTATATCTATGGGATAAAAACATTCCCCTAGTAAATGTACATTTTCATTATCACTATATAGGAGAATGTACATTCCTATATTCCTCGTACCCGCACCCCCAACTCTCACCTTCAGGACTTCTCCCGAGCTGCCCCTTTCTATGGAACTCCATCTCCCACAACATTAGACTCTCCTCGTCTCTCCAGTTCTTTAAGAAGTCTCTGAAAACACATTACTTTTCAGAGAAGCGCAGGGCAGCCATCAGAAATGATGCCCCCCCTGTTAACTTCCTCAACCTTCAACAGCTTTTCACCCCCTTCGAAAACAAAAAAGGACATAACATAGTTCCACAGCAATAAAACTCACAGTAATGTGCGGTGTGCATGAGCGTATCTGTCACGTCTGAGGCTCAGAGGGGGCCCCGGCACCCAGCGGCGCCATCAACAAACTGGGTGCCAGGAGTTGTGCTGGCTTCCGGAGCTCACAGGGCTGGCCAGGAGGCGGGGCATGGCATGATGACGCGCACCCGCCAGGTATAAATACAGACAGCGCGATTCAGCTCATTGCGCTGTCATGGAGTTTGCTTCCCTCAGTGCTGAGCGTCTCCTGGTGATTGCTACTTGGTTGTTTTTTCAGTCTCCATTATTACTTGGCTTGTATGAGAACCACCCCCCGTGTACCAGTCCTTGGCTATTCCTTGACCACTCTAACTCTGATTTTGTCTTATAATGATAGATACCCCTTGTGTACTGTTTTTTGGATATCCCTGACCACTCTAACATTGATCGATTTGGGCTTGTGTTAGAATACATCCTTGTATATCGTCTGGCCTATTTCAGGTATACCCTGTCCTGTGTGCTGGTAAAACATTTCCTACTCGCTGTTGGTAAACCATTTCCCACTTGTTGTTTGTAAAACATTTCCCTGGGGTCTGGCTGAGCCCTGGGGTTTGGCTGGGTCCAGGAGTCTGGCTGGGCCCTGTGGTTTGGCTGGGCCTGGGGTCTGGCTGGGCCTTGGCTCAACGGTCTTCTTCTCCTTCTGCTTCTCCATCTTCTTTTCCTTCTGCTTCTCCATCTTCTTCTTCACGTCTTCTCTGACTCTCTCACACATGTGACTGGTGGGCAGAGCCAAAGCAACGTGCTATGGAGGCGCATGCATGCTGCTTGGCCCGCCCAGTCAGCCAGGAAGCGGCCGGCCAGTACAAAGCTCCGGTTTCGGACTCCTAGAGTCCGATACCGGAGCTGATTAAAAGTAAGGGCACTGTCAGGGCCCCGGCGGGCCAGGTCCGTTACTACAACATGGGGCGTAATGCCCTGATGGCGGCCCTGGAGAAGCCTACTATCAGTTCACTCCATTATCCCCAATTGTTCATTTATTGCTCCATCTTCCCACAGAGCCCAAATACACCCCACTACTTCTTGTACTATATTTACCCTCACCTGTGTCACCTGTCTACTCTTTAGATTGTAAGCTCTTGAGCAGGGTTCTCCCTCTGTTCTGTGTGTAACTTGCATGTATATTTGTTATTCTGTCTCTCCCATTGTACGTTGTGTTATAGCATTTTAATGGGACATGACACATACTTAGATTCAAAAATATATAATTATTATGAATCCACTGGAAAAAAAGAATATAATTTGTCTTAGGAGTCCTAAACTAAAACTTGTTCAAATTTGATGAGCACCATACGGTCAAAATGAGCCCTGTACACAGCGGTGAAATAGCTCAGCAGTGAAAGGGTTGATGGAATCTCCTAAGCCAGGGATGCTGAACTCCTGCCCCCAGATGTCTATGGCCTACAATTCCCAAAAATCTTTATTTGCAATAGCTCACCAAAGAATCATGGGACTTGTAGTTCAAAAACATCTGGAGAGTTGTATTTTGACATCCCTTTTGTTAAAGGGACCCTTTTCCTGCACACAGATAAAACCAATACCACATAAATAGAGATGCATTTTTATATTACAAAATAGCAATATGTAGGTTAAAATACTTCAAAGCTTTTTTCGTAGTTACAGTATCCATTAATGCGCAGGCAACCAGTGCTTCGAGCCTGGGTCAATATTTCATTATGCCAGCTCGTAATAAGTATACACAGGAAGATAAGTGAATCTGATGGAAGAAAGAGACATGGCTTTAATTACAGCGCAATTAACTGCTTTTAATTGGATCTCTTTTGGAACATTCATTAGAAAAATTGCATTAGCAAACTTTAGCCATACGGGCCTACTCGACATGTGATAATCAAGTTTCAGTTAAGTGATGGCAGAAGCAAAATGGTACTTTCACGAACACTGGCATGGAGCACATGGCATTTTGAAGTATATAAACTCTATTTTATCGTTTTATCTATTGTCCATTTGACAAGTTCATATATGTCCAATTTTACATTGTCTGTTGTTATACCTATGGTGAGAAATAAATATATACAGGGTTATTCAGAGAGCGGTGAAAAGCAGGAGAATGACTGGAGAATGGAAAATTCTAGGTCAAAATAGCCGATTTGGAAAGTGAGATGAAAGGGAGAATTTTTCTGGTTTGGCTATTTTGACCTAGAATTTTCCATTCTCCAGTCATTCTCCTGCTTTTCACCGCTCTCTGAATAACCCTGATAGGCTTTTATTTTCAGTAGGCAACATACCATGTTTTCATCAGGGATGTATCCTGTCATTAATATTTGATTGGTCTCTAATCAAATCAACCAATGCAATAAGCTGAATGTGACAGACAGAAATGTTGATTTTCACAATAGCTGCATCACATACTTACTTCTCTAATCATGCAGCCTATGAATCAATATTTTCTTCCATTGTTACTGTTTGGAATTTCTGTGTTTCTGGGCCCTAGAACTCTCTGGAGTGACCTCATAACTACCACCGTACAGCAGATTTGCTACTCCCACTATACGAGAGGAAATTGCAGTTTGGATTGCTCTCTTTTATTGTTGTTTTCAGAAAATATCGTTATAGAACAACCAAAAATTATCATCTGTGCTGCCTGCCCTAGCATACTCTACGTGTGAAGTAAACAATATTACTTATGAAAAACGTTGTCTTAATCCATTGTTATACTAAAGATAATAGTATGAAACCATTTATCCTGAATGGCATGACAGTGTGTTGTAGTTTCTCTAGTTTCTTTCTTTATTTTAACTCAAGTTTTGTTTTTTGCAAAGAGCGAAGTAAACCATTTAGAAACACATAAAGATGCAAGCACAAAAGAACTGAAATGAGAAGTGAAATCAGTGACATTGTCAAATAACAATAGTGGAGACATTGTATTACATCAGTGGTTTTCAACTACTGTGCCCTGGTACACTATTGTGGTGCAGATGGTCCTTGCGCGCCGCTGAAATTTGCATTATAGAGGCAGGATGAGGTGTGTGGGTAACGGCACATTGCCAAGATGTGGATGTAATTGAGGCAAGGCACGAAGGGAGATGTTTTATAAATAGGACTATAAACACAAACTTAAGATCTTAACCCTTTCGCTGCTGAGGCTTTTCCCGCCCCTGTGCTGAGGTCATTTTTTACCTGTTTTGCGCATCATGTTTAAACGTGTTTTTAAGGCTTATTTTAGTATATGACATCGACATATTATATATCGTTCTTTCCGTCAGACTCGGTAGATTCATAATATGTCATTATTATATGTATACGTTATGTCATGTTTGTATATTATAACAAAAAATGCAATAAAATATGTATTTTCAATAATTTACAGCGTGTAAAGTGTTTTTTTCCACATTTTAACATGCGAGCAATTGCGGTTATATTTTGTATGGGGTGCGCTTGTTAAAAAAATTAGAGATGGGGTCTCGTTACATTTTTTTTTGGGGAAAATGACACCATTTTTAACAAACGCACCGCATACAAAAATCGTTAATGCAGCATCATTGTTCACATTATAATTGAAATGGGAACAATATTGCTGCATTAACAAAACAAAAAAAAAAAAAAAAAAGTGTTTATTTTTTTTTTTTTTTTTTTTTAATTTTTTTTTTAAATTTTTTTTTATTTTTATTTTTATTTTTTTTTACAATTTTTTTTACTTTCATGTTTGGTATCGTTGGAACGGCCATGCTCTGGCCGATCCAACGATATCAAAATTTAACCCCTAACTGCCACGGATCGGGAGATAGGGAGTTCATTGGAACTCCCTATCTCCACAGTTCGTGGCAGTTAGGGGTTAATGCTAGGACTGGCGTCATCGTGCTACGCACGATGACGCCAGTCCTCTGGGGGAGTTCCCGGAAGCTTGGCCGACATCCAAGATGTCGGCCAGCTCCCGGGAAGGATCGCAAATCGGCGCTTTTCAGCGCCGATTTGCGATCCAGCTCCCCAGGGGTTAATGCCAGGCATCATTTGGAAGGGCAGGCTGTGCCCTTCCAAATGATGCCTGGGTTAAGCCCCTGTGAGCCGCCGATCGGGAGGGAGAGAGGTCCGAAGGACCTCCCCCCCCTCCCTTTCAGGCGCCTCCTCCGCACATGCGGGGGGGGCGCCTGAATTATGTGTCATCGCGGGGGCGCGATGACACATAATAATGGCGGCCACTGCTCCGGATGCCGGGCTGACATCCAGGATGTCAGCCCGCACCGGAGGGGCCAGCGATCGGCCGGAACCCGGCCGAACGCTGACCCCAATGCGAGGACGCGCTCAGCGCGTCCTCCGCATACCAGCGGCAATGCTGAGGACGCGCTGAGCGCGTCCTTAGCATTGAAGTGGTTAATACATACAGGGTTATTCAGAGAGACGTGAAAAGCAGCAGAATGAACAACCTAGACCAAATAGCCGATTTGGAAAGTGAGATAAACGGGAGAATTTTTCTGGTTTGGCTATTTTGAGCTAGAATTTTCACTTCTCCAGTCATTCTCCTGAGGTTCACCTTTCTTTGAATAGACCTGTTGGTTTTTTAAATGATGAAATGTATATGGCATGGGAATCAGAGCTCCAGCTGTGAGAGCAACTTTTTAATTGTTTTGTTAAAAACATAACCTAAAACATAAAAAAATGGTTCAGGTGTTATGCATAGATTCATGTCCAGTACTTTGCAAATCATCTCCACCACCTGTATTCATCATAATCTCGGACAATGCCATCAATTGTAACAGCAATGGGGTTAACTGGTCTCGAGCTTGAAGACCAAACCCGAACTTGTTACACCATCTGTCCCTTCGCTACAGTCAAGCAGATCCGTAGCAGCTTTCCTTTCTAGCTAACCCTCAGGCAGAACTTGAGGGCGTGCTGTATAATTCTACATATCTCACCCCAAACACCAGACAAGACTTAGTGCCGGGAAGAATAATAATATTTCATTTGAGATGGAGTTTATATGGGAAAGAGGGACTGGTGGTAAAATGGCACAAACTGTATAGTACATTGTCTACATTAGGGGAATGAGAATCAATTAAGTAAGCAACAAGAAAAAACAGCAACAAACTGAATTTCTAATGAGCTGATCTCTATCCAAAGAGAGTGGAGTACCTTGGAACCTTGCTACTTTGTAGCCCCTATTCATATTCCAACTTGACTGTGGTGCTTTATGACTCGTGTTGCTGTTTTTCCCTGTTGCCTACTTCTTGGGTTTTATTAAAACCCCCAATCCAGGTTATATTCCGTTTTCCAACACAGGCAAGAATTCAGGTTATACTGTGTTTCCCTACACAGGCAGGAACTGATATAAGCTCATTAATTTTACTGCTGTGTGGCTATCTAGTCAAGGATCTTTTTGCCCTTATACGTTGGTTATTGGAGCACTCTAGACTGGACACATTTATGTGTATTTGAGATCCTTTGTAATAACCAACTCTGATTATTCCACCTGTACAATATTAATGTAATCCCTAATTCACAAATTTCATGTTTTTTAAGATTGATTGTAATGCAAATGTGTGAATAAAGTTTTAAATATTTTGTTGTACGAGTTATTAATCGCACGCAATGACAAGGACTGTCTTACCTATACTATATAAAACAACATGGCCTCTATGTTCTATGTCAATAACTTTCAACTGAAAAGTAATTGCACACATTATTAATGAAAGAGTAGCTGTAGGAAATTTCTATCTTTTTAACAGACTCGGTCAGCAGGTTTTAACATTGTGTAAAATATATATATATATTCATATACACTAAATTTCACCCATAGGTGCATCTCTTTCCTTGAATCACCTACTGCTATAGATAAATCTTTAACATAATCATCCTTCTTATAATTAACAGTTTGTTGTGTATCATATTTTACATTGTATTTCTAAATTAAGTGTAAGCTATGAGTAGATAAAGACTCAATTTAGGACTGGCATTAGATCTCCAACACTGGATAGTGGTGGCTGAACAGACGTGTGTAATTAGATATATCTTCATTATGCCACTCATCGCCGACTATCCTAAATCTACCCATATAACCTCATTAAACAATGTGACATTCCCATAAAACAAGGTCACACAGCCCCTTCTGGTTATTGATCTAGGTCACCGCTATATATATATGTAGCTGACGAATAAAATATGGCAGAACATCAGAAATAAAATGGTATAAAAAAATCCATCTGTATCAATAACTCACTTAAAATATATGTATGGCTTCTGGTTTATGTTCTGTTTTTTTTTAAGCCAAGATATCATGTGTTTCACAGAGCTGGTGATTTAGAAAACCGTGATCCACAAGGTCATTCAAATCTGACAATGGAATATGAATTCAATTCCACAATTTCCAAGACAGTGACTTGAAATTGCATGTCACTCAATACAAACACCCTAGGTTTCTTCAATGCTAATCTCCAGAACCCTTGCTTTGGATGATACGTGTATTTATCAGTACGTGTGTACATGTCCTTGTCTCGTTTAAGACCTTAATCACCTGTGAGCCTGTCATAAATCTCTCAGTCGTCTTGGACAAGAGTGCCACCCTTGGTCGGCAAAACCAATGGCATAAAAAATAAATAAATAAAAACCTCTTTGAAGCAACAGGGTTAAAATACTAGATGTGACAGGTTACCGTGACAACCTCAGAAATGGAAACGGCAATTAGGCATAATCTAACAATCATGCATGAATCCTCCTGATACATTCCACCCTGTTATTGCTCTATCCTCAGGAGCAAAAGATTCTTACAAGCTCAATTAGGTTTTAATCACTAGTTGAGGTATAGAAGCCTTAAATTAAAGTTTATGGGTGACTGATTTTTTTTCACGGGTCTTATCATTTAAAACCTGCTGGATTCTAGCTTCTCAGCTGGCAGCTGGGCGTTCCTTGCAGCTACAATGAAACTATCCCCAGAAGCTTGCGGTTGGCAACCAAGGTTGAGAATCTGTAGCTTTATCATATATACTTGTATGCGTTCTCAAAAGTCTTAAAAGAGAAAAAACAAAAACAGTTATTCTTCTCTGCTAATATTCCCTTTTCTATACACTGCTCCAGTGGTTCTCCGCTAGCTAGCCAGGTCACATGCGGTCATCAACATGCACCGTTTAATTATGAACAGCAGGGCTTTTCAGTTAGCTGAGCTTCAGGGCACTTTTATAATTTGGCTTCCATAACCTGGTAAAAAAAATAGAAAACTGTATTTCCATGAGAAAATCAACTTATTTACCTTTATAAGAAAAAAAGGATGTCATCTGCGCTTATCCCTATAAATCCATGTGAAACAAAACACAATCAGAGGTTTTGATTTCCTTGAATGGCCATTGAAGTGTAAATTCACCTGCCACGTCACCTCTGGTAGGTGAGTCCTGCCTAATGAAACCAAAAGTTGCTTTCTAAGCAAACTACATGTGCACATGCTGCTTCTCAGTCGTGAGACAGACTGGTGGGTTTTAATTTATAACCTCACCAGAAACGATTCCACTATGGGATTAAAAACAAAACCACGGAACAGCTGCAAGAATGACCTGACTGGAGATATGACAAAATATGCATACATACATAAAACAAACAGTGTCATGCCTGATGCCTACACCTTGACACCGTTTTTTATGTATGTATACATATTTTGTCGTACCTTCAGCCAGGTCATCCATGCAGCTGTCCCGTTCCGTGTTTTTGTTTTTAATCCCATACTGGAATAATTTCTGAGGAGCATATAAACAAAAATCCACCAGTCTGTCTCATGACTGAGAAACAGCATGTGCATATGTGGCTTGCTTAGAAAGCAGCTTTTGGTTTCATTAGGTAGGACCAGGGCCGGCCCAAGCCACTGTGCTGCCTGGAGCAATGGATGAAGTGCTGCCCCCCCCCAAAAAAAACATGCGTTGTATATGAGCGTATCACAGAGCTCCGCAGCAATAAAACTCACAGTAATGTGCGCTGTGTATGAGCGTACCCCATAACACCACATGGCACACACACGCACACACACCACTGGTCACACACACCGCTGGCCACACACACACACACACACCACTGGTCACACACACACACAGACACTTCACTGGTCTCACACACACTGTCTCCAGTCACACATCACACGTTGGGGGCGCCACATTGGAACAGGGGGATAGGCAGGCTTGGGGCAGCCCAGGGCACTGCAGAGTTCCCATTTTCCATCAATTGGGCAGAAAAAGCAGCCTGTCTCTCCCTAATAAGGGACGGGTGTGGACAGCAGAAGGGGTGGCCTGTTTTCCCCACTGAAAGCACCGGCCTGCTGGAGCTTCTCACACACACCCACCCTCCCTCCTTCAGCTCAAAAGGTCCTGACCTGTCTCTTATGCCAGTGGTCAGAGAGCGGGATGGGCTTCCTGCAGCTCTCACCAGGCTCAGCCATCCCTGGGCTGGTGGGGGACAGGGTGCTGGGGGGGCCAGGGCACCCTCACCTCCCCCCTCAGATAGGAAACAATACAGCACAGGATGGGAAAGCGCCTACAAGAAACTGGGGTCACTGAGCTAGGCCACCACAGATCAGGCCAGACCCGGAGGGCTCTAGGCGGTCAGTGTGCGTGGGGCAGCCATGTCCGGCTGCTCCCACTATGCAGGCCCAGATCACACAGCCGCCATGTCTGCCAAGCACTGAATGATGGAGCGTGGGCATGGCCTGGGATGCTCCCAGCAACAAGAGGAGCTGAGGGCGAGTGAGGGGCGCTGGGTTGAAAAGCCAGATGAAGCGGGCAGTCAATTCAATTCCCTAATAAGGGGCGGTCACGGCCGGCTGGAGGGGTGGCCTGCTTTCTCCTCGAAACACCGGCCTGCTGCAGGGCACTCCGCGGCCTTTGACAGAGCGGCAAAATGCCGCTCCTGAAAAAGGGTTAACAAAATATTACGTATCTGGTGAGCGCAAATGAATGCTCTGGGGTTCGGATGTCTTATGCAGGCCCGCAATACATCATATGGTTATGAAAAAGAAGCAAATATAAAAGATCATAGTGCAAACTGCAAGGAATATTATTAGAGGCGATAAAAATGTATAGTTTCTCCACTCACAAGTGTAGAGCCCCAACACTGGCTCTGAGTGGGATTTCGCCTCTGGGTAATTGGTCTTCCTCCTTGTTAGCAGGTGACCCCCACCTTTGCGTGGCAATTTTTCTTCAAACACCGTATATTTGTGGAAGCGTAGAAGGATAGACAAAGAAATATATACTTTCCTAGTGTAAATCTTTCTTAATAATAGGCACAATTTTTTTCTGCTGATTCAAAACCTATACTTGGTGGAGCCCAAAGCTCAAGATGGAACACCCATGGATTTTTTGTGGAGAAAATCCAAATAAAAAACCACTCTGGATGCCGGGACGTGGTCTTTAAAAGGTTTATTAAAACAAGGTTAAAATAAACAATAAACCATGACCTCCAGGACGCGTTTCGCTGCTGTAAAGCAGCTTCCTCAGCTGGTAAGTCAAAAGGTTACATTTTTATGGTATATATACCCTTTATTAATTAAAAATTAGCCACTCATGTCCCTGATCAGTCCAAATCTCTGTCCGGTGCGCGCCGCCATCTTGCGCATGCGCTGCACTGTTTTCCGCATTCCACGATGGTTTCAAAGCTGTTTTTTTAGACGTGGCCATTTTGCGCATGCGCCATCTCAACCTCCGCATTCCAGGATGGTTTCAGGTGTGGATCATACTCTACCATATTGCGCGGGTGCATCTTTAATGTCACTTTAGGCACGATGAATCATGGTTTCTGTACGCATTTACATTATGGCCATTAAAGTTCTTATTTCCAGATGGCATGTAAACAATAAAAAGTTTACAATTAGGGACACATATGTGAACAATATTAGTCGCTCCCCCATGCCATCTGTGGGTTGGGATATGATCCCAAATCTACGTATGATGGCATGGGGGAGCGACTAATATTGTTCAATATGGTAGAGTATGATCCACACCTGAAACCATCCTGGAACGCGGAGGTTGAGACGTCTAAAAAACTGCTTTTTTTCGGCGAACGCACACCGAAACCCACAAAAACATCTGGATTAACCCCGCCGAACACGCCGGAGAGAGCCGAGCAGCTGCCGATCACAGCACAGAGCAGCTGCCAGAAAAAGCTGACACCGCAGACGAATGGAGTGAAAAGAGAAAAAAAAAAACAGTACACTTGAATGTTTGAAAAGTGAAACGCTGTTTGCAAAGAAACTACAGAACGAAAATGTCTGAAATTTATATATAAGATCCTATGAATGATAATAAAAAGGGCTGTTACAGAGAAAAGAAAAAAATATTTAACAAACCCCCGGAAAAATAATTTTCGCAAAAAAATCATGTTCGGCATAATTGTTAGTATGTTAACCACAATCTCATCTGTTATAACGTGCATTTGTTTCAACGGACGCACTGTGCACAATTAGTGCACTCGTCTGACCGCTTATTATATTTTTTTATTTTTTTCGAACACAGCACTGTCCCTCACTTTTCAATTATAATGTAATCAATGATGCTGCACTAACTCACCATCTCATTTCTCATGTTGCCAGCATGTGTGGATTGTTTCATCAAAAACCTAAACTGCCTCACTGCACAGCGGAGCACTGTAGGGTCCTTTGGAACACAGTGGCTCTAATCATAATGTCACACAAGGTGAGGTGTCATTGTAAAGGACAGAGTCTGGCTTTTCCAACAATACCAAATATGACCACATAACATGTAAAAATAATAAATGCAAAATTTACTTTTTCTAATGATACCAAATATGGCCATGTAAAATCTAAAAGGAAAATTATTTTTATAAATTATATTTATTTATTTATTCCATTCCAAAGGAATGTCATTGTCCATTTGTCTCATATAAAATGGTTATACGTGTATGTTTAGATCAAGCAGTCTACAGACTATTCTTTTATATAGGAATAACTCAATAAAGTTAGGAAATAAAGCAGCTAAAGGTGTTATTGCCTGTCAACATGGAAATTTGACAGGTCTATGGAGTAGATAAGGGCGGCGTTAGAAATCGTTATATGTTTAGCATTCTATGAGGTTTATGCGCTATTTACTTAAAAAAAAAATTGTACTTGGTGGAGATTATGATATACATTCACACAATCCTCACGATGCTCTTTCGTACTCTTTATTTCAATACTTAGAATTTACAGGCTCCCTAATCTACATCCTTATATGTATTTTTTTTTTGAGGGGGGGTTCTGTTGGGGCAGTTGACTGCCATTTCCTTGCTTGCTTAATTAACCCTCTGTGTGCTTTGGAACTGCATATATCAGGGAACAATGAGTATTCAATAATGTTCCTTCCTTATTAATATATTTATGTCAATAGATTTTGAGTTTGGGTGTTGAATTTAATGTGGCAAGTGTACAGTCAGGTCCAGAAATATTGGGACATCGACACATTTCTAACATCTTTGGCGCTATACACCACCACAATGGAGTTGGAATGAAACAAACACAATGTGCTTTAACTGCAGACTGTCAGCTTTAATTTGAGGGTATGTACATCCAACTCAGGTGAACGGTGTAGGACTTACAGCAGTTTGCAGATGTGCCTCCCACTTTTTAAGGGACCAAAAGTAATGGGACAGAATAATAATCATAAATCAAACTTTCCCTTCTTAATACTTGGTTGCAAATCCTTTGCAGTCAATCAGAGCCTGAAGTCTGGAACGCATAGACATCACCAGACGCTGGGTTTCATCCCTGGTGATGCTCTGCCAGGCCTCTACTGCAACTGTCTTCAGTTCCTGCTTGTTCTTGGGGCATTTTCTCTTCAGTTTTGTCTTCAGCAAGTGAAATGCATGCTCAATGGGATTCAGGTCAGGTGATTGACTTGGCCATTGCATAACATTCCACTTCTGTCCCTTCAAAAACTCTTTGGTTGCTTTTGCAGTATGTTTTGGGTCATTGTCCATCTGCACTGTGAAGCGCCGTCCAATGAGTTCTGCAGCATTTGGCTGAATGTGAGCAGATAATATTGCCCGAAACACTTCAGAATTCATCCTGCTGCTTTTGTCAGCAGTCACATCATCAATAAATACAAGAGAACCAGTTCCATTGGCAGCCATACATGCCCACGCCATGACACTACCACCACCATGCTTCACTGATGAGGTGGTATGCTTAGGATCATGAGCAGTTCTTTTCCTTCTCCATACTCTTCTCTTCCCATCACTCTGGTACAAGTTGATCTTGGTCTCATCTGTCCATAGGATCTTGTTCCAGAACTGTGAAGGCTTTGTTAGGTGTTGTTTGGCAAACTCTAATCTGGCCTTCCTGTTTTTGAGGCTCACCAATGGTTTACATCTTGTAGTGAACCCTCTATATTCACTCTGGTGAAGTCTTCTCTTGATTGTTGACTTTGACACACATACACGTACCTCCTGGAGAGTGTTCTTGCTCTGGCCAACTGCTGTGAAGGGTGTTTTCTTCACCAGGAAAGAATTCTTCGGCCATCCACTGCAGTTGTTTTCCGTGGTGTCCCGGGTCTTTTGGTGTTGCTGAGCTCACAGGTGCGTTCCTTCTTTTTGAGAATGTTCCAAACAGTTGTTTTGGCCACACCTAATGTTCTTGCTATCTCTCTGATGGGTTTGTTTTGTTTCTTCAGCCTAATGATGGCTTGCTTCACTGATAGTGACAGCTCTTTGGATCTCATCTTGAGAGTTGACAGCAACAGATTCCAAATGCAAATAGCACACTTGAAATTAACTCTGTGCCTTTTATCTGCACATTGTAATTGGGGTAATGAGGGAATATCACACACCTGGCCATGGAACAGCTGAGAAGCCAATTGTCCCATTACCTTTGGTCCCTTAACAAGTGGGAGGCACATCTGCAAACTGCTGTAAGTCCTACACCGTTCACCTCAGTTGGATGTGCATACCCTCAAATTAAAGCTGACAGTCTGCAGTTAAAGCACATTGTGTTTGTTTCATTCCAACTCCATTGTGGTGGTGTATAGAGCCAAAGATGTTAGAATTGTGTTGATGTCCCAATATTTCTGGACCTGACTGTATATAGGGCAAACAACTTGGGGCTACATTACATTGATTGCGCTAAAACGGGGACGCAAAGGAGAAAAGCCTGCGCCTGCAGGTTTCTTCTTTGCGCCCCCGTTTTAGCACGGAATTACAATGCAGGAGCTAGAAAAGCTGCCTGCATTGTTAACAGGCACTAAGCACCGGGATGCGCTGCAGTGCTAAGCACTAGACATGTGCACAGCACAAAATTTCGTTTTGAACTAATGGATTAGTCCTAAAATGCAATTTATTTAGTTGCTAAAGAAATTCGTTTTCAGTTCTTTAGTATGAAAACTAATTTCATTCATCCGAAAACCAGTGGATACAATTACTAATGTAGTGGTGGCTCCTCAGAGGGCTGAGATCGCTGCTTGTTACAGTATCTCTCACTCTCAGCACAATGTGGGCCATATTACATAGTTGGTGCTAACTTAACCAGAGCTGTTGTAACCTTCCCAGAGCCATTATAGCCTATGGAGGTTTTCAGTTTACAACAGCTCTGGTTAAGGCTAGGGTCAAACAAAAGCATTTTTACACGCGAACGTAAAAAAGTGCGTCCGAACGAATGGACGTATTTTTTCACGGAGTGCGCGAAAACGGTCAGACGATGCGCATTTTCGTGCGTGATTTTTTTCGGATCGTCAATAAAACTTTTTTTGCGTCTGGACATTATGTAGGCTGGACATTAGCAGCGTCTGACATCTCCTAATCACGCAAACACGCCGCTATGCCGCAGCTGCGCACTCTGTACGTCCGTACTAGCGGTTCGGCGTTCTCGAAAAAATGCGTTCAAATTCCACTTGCGTTGCGCGGCCGGACTTGCGTGCGGCCGTACTTCGTATATTGGCCGTCATTGCCCGTCATCTGCTGCTAGTGCGGCCGTAATTATGTGCGCGAGAATGCACGTTAAAAGTGCGCTGGTCTGACCCCAGCCTACGTTAGCACCAACATTGTAATACTGCCCCGTGTCAGGCAAAGCTGTTACAGTAACTGACTGCTGCTTATCACAGCACTCAGAGTTTCTGTAAAACTAGTAAATAATATTTTTATATATAAGAGGTTAGAACAATATTATTTCCTTTTTTTACTGAAACTCTGAGCGCTGTTACAGTCAGTTACTGTAACAACTGTGCCTGATACATTGTACTGAGAGATAATGTAACAAGCAGCTGATCTCAGCGCTCACAGCCACTGGATTTAAAGGGCTAAAAAAAAAGGCTCCTCTCTGTATAATGTTTAGAACATCCTCCTGCATTAATTAATACCCCTCTTTGTATAATGTAGATAACATCCTCCTGCATTAATGTCCCTCTCTGTATAGAACATTCTCCTCAATTTATACCTTTCTCTGTATAATGTATATAACATCCTCCTGCATTAATACCCCTCTCTGTATAATGTATAGAACATACTCCTGCATTAATTAATGCCACTCTCTGTATAGAACATCCTACTGCATTGGCATGAGGAGGGTGCAGAACTTCGGATGTTGCGATGTTGCGATCTTCATTGCTGGTCTCCTTCACTCATCAATGTAATATCACAAAAAGGACTGAAACTAAAATGTAGTGCATTTTATTTTAGTTTCTTTCGTTTTTTGTACTGAGCAGTTTTGTTTCTCTTGAGTCATACTAAAACTAAATTATCCCAAAATTCGGACTAAATCGTTTTAGTACTAAAACGAATGCACATGTCTACTAAGCACCGCCACGCGCATCCTCTCCATGAAGTCCATAGGACTCCATTGAGGCAGACCCTGGTGGTCACATGACCTGCCGGATCTCGCCTCCCGAGATCCGGCAGGTAGGCGTAGTGATCCACAGGGGGAAGACTGGGGGACTTTTTCCCCCAGTCTCTCCCTGCTCCTGCTGGACGGAGGAGGTGGACGGAGCCGCAGTCCTCGCCACGGGATAGTAGGTAAGTATTTGAATTTTTTTGGGGGGGTTTCTGTTGGTGCCAACAGATTCTGCACCAGCAGAATCCGTTAGCAGCAAGTCCTGGCTGTGGTTAACTTTTTCCTAACCGCAACCGGACGTTAATCAGCGCTAGGACTTTGTAATCCTAATGCTGATTTAGGCCGGGGCTGGACTGGGGCAAAAAAATCAGCCCTGGACTTCATCCAGACAGGCCCACTTTAATTATGCAAAAACACACAAAAATAGTATATCAACCAACCGAACACTCAATCACTCACTCACACACAGATACCGGCGTTGCTGCAGAGTGATTGAGTAAAGCCGCGCAGTGGCACTGAGGTTGACTGTGCACCATGTCTTAAGTAGTGATGGGCCGAACACCCCTGTGTTTGGTTCGTATTCGAACATTGGAACAGCCCAAATGTTCGAATACGAACTTGAACACCATGCCAATCAATGGGGGTCGAACATGCAAAATGTGTTCACAGTTCTCCTATATGTACCGGCAGTTGCCAGTACATTTAGGAGACCTGTGGCTGCAGCCCCCCGGCCCCCGTACCTCTGCTGTCCTGCTGCTGTCCTGGCCTCCTGTTCCTCTGGTCCGTCTGCTCCTCTGTCCGGCCGCGGCTCCTCTGCCCCACGCCTCGTCTTCATGCTGAGCCCTGATTGGGCAAAGTCCAGGTCAGGCGCAGGAGTTTGCCCAATCAGGGTTCAGCATGAAGACGAGGCGTGGGGCAGAGGAGCCACGGCCATATGGAGACGACAGACCGGAGGAACAGGAGGGCTGAAGGCACGGGGGCCAGGGGGCTGCAGCCACAGGTCTCCTAAATGTACCCACAGCTGCCGGTACATTTAGGAGAACTGTGAAGGCATTTTGCCGGCATTTTGTATTATGGAATGTCCGCAGTCGAACAGACCGCTAACATCCCATAATGTTCGGCGTTCGCCGACCACTCGAACTGCCGATGTTCGATTCGAACTCATGTTCAAATCAAACACTCGGCCCATCCCTAGTCTTAAGTCGAGGTGGATGCACAAGCGGGTCTCCCCAAAACAGTGGCCCCAATATGAGGTTGCAGCAGATTGAGTCTGTTTTACAGAGGGTGAGGAATTTCTCACTTCACCCATTAAGGGCAGTGCACCATGCGGTGAACAAGCATTCTCACTGGCCCACTGAGCCAGCGGCTCACCGGGGATCTCCCTGTAGTCCCTATGGCCAGTACATGCCTGATTTAGGCTAGGGTCAAACGAATGCATTATTCGCAGCGACCGTCAAAAAGTGCATCCGAACGCATTGTCGTATTTCTTCACGGAATGCGCGAAAACGGTCATATGATGCACATTTTCGTGCGTGATTTTTTACGGATTCAAACCAGGAACCTTTGAGTGTCTGGACGTCATGTTGGACGGACATGAGCAGCGTTTTACGTCTCCTAATCACGCACACATGCCGCTATGCGGGCGCAGTGCACTCTCAACGTCAGTACTAGTGGTTCGACGTTCTCTTTCGTTGCGAGGCCAAACTTTCGTGCGGCCGTACTTCATATATTGGCCATCATTGCCCGTCATTTGCTGCTACTACGGCCGTGATTAAGTGCGCCTAAACACAAGTTAAAAATGCGTTAGTCTGACCCCAGCCTAACACTTTGCGCTCCCCATATTAAGCATAGGGAGCGCAAAGTACAGTAACCTCGCGCTGAAAAGCGCAAGGTACCAAACAGTAACGGGTTTCTTAACTAGGGATGAGCTGTTCGGGTTCGGACGGTTCGGAGTTCGACCCGAACTTTGGCAGTTCTAAAGTTCGCGAATTTCGAACTTTTTGGGTCTGTTCGGTTCGGGTTCGAAAAAAAAAAGAAATTTTGAAAAAAGTATAGAAAATGCTTAAAAAAATACTAAAAAATCTCAGCTGTACTCGGCTAATTACGGGGTATTGCTCCCCTCCCTTCATACACTATTATCAACATGGTCCCATCTGAACCTATCGCTCTTTGGTCGGATATACGCGGTCAAGATGACCCTATTACCGAAGCTGCTGTACCTATTCAGGACACTGACAATCCCTATCCGTAGGGCTGACCTGACTTTTCTTCAGTCGGCCATCCACTCTTTTATTTGGGGAGGGCGCCGAGGCCGGCTTCCTAAAAATCTCATGTTCCAATCTAGGCGACAGGGAGGCATGGGAGTCCCACACCTCTACACCTACTACAAAGCGGCCCAATTTGCGATGCTCTCCATGATCAATCTACGAAGTGGGGCCCCGCTGTGGACTACCCTAGAACAAGATATGGGGGGACCTCAGCTGTTGCGCACGCTTCAATGGGCCCCTAAAGCCACTCCACGGACACTCCACAATAGTCCCACGCTGCAGCATTCATTGCGCTTGTGGAACCTTTATAGAGACGGAGACGGTCTGTCCCCCCCGGGCTCGGGCCTCCAATCTCTATTCTACAACCCACGGTTCCCGGAGGGAAACCCCCCCAGGGCGTTCGTCTGGTGGCTCAGATCCGACATCACGGAGCTGCGCGATCTGACTTTACAGGGTCGCCCGGTTACCCTTGGGTATCTGAGGGAGTCGAGAGCGCTGCCCCCCTCGGAGACGTTCAGAGCCATCCAACTGTTACACTTCGTCAGGGGTACCCTTAAAGAGATACCGGACCGCAGCTTGACCCTTTATGAGACCTGCTGCCGTCGGAAAAATAGAGGGAGCGGTTTGATCTCATCACTTTACTCCTCCATTCTTGACGCGACCTTCCCGCAGGAGGCGTCTTATGTGGCGAGGTGGGAGGAGGATCTAGGGGGCTCCCTGGAGGGCGACGAGTGGGCGGACATCATTGACAGGACCTCCCGGGTCACAATATGTACCGCGGTGCGCGAGAACTGCTACAAGGTCATGGCAAGGTGGTATATCCACCCGCAGCGCCTTGCCAGGATGTACCCAGGGACGCCGTCGACTTGCTTCAGGGGATGCGGAGACGAAGGGACGTATATGCATGCATGGTGGGAATGTGGCATGGTCAGGACTATCTGGACGGAGGTGTTTGGTGATTTGAGCAGGGCACTAGGGATACATCTATGTCCGGACCCCTGGACAGCACTTCTTAACCGCCCACACCCCGAGGCACGCCTTACGCGCGGCGAACATTCTCTGGTCTCTAGGGTGTGCGCGGCGGTACGCATCTGCTTGGCCAAGACCTGGAAGGGCCCTCCTCCCCCGCGCCAGCTAATTGAAGCCAAAATTTGGCATATGGTTCTGATGGAACGCCTGACGGCAGTAGTCCTGGATAGAATGGCCCACTTTGAGGCGGTCTGGTCACCATGGCTGACAACATTTGCCTCTCCGGCATCAGCTCGCATTGCTTTCTCTGGCTAGGGGGTGGTCTGGAGGGGTCGGGCCCGGGGCCTTGCTCCTTCCCCCTTCCTCCTCTCCCTCCCCTTCTTTTCTTTTCTCTCTCTCTTTTCCCCTTCTCTTCCCCTCCTTTTCCCTCTTTATCTCTCTCTTTCTTCCCTTTTTGGACGCATCTCTCCCGCTCTTTAGATTTCAGCATTTGAGGCTGGTGTTTCATCTACGTAATGTTTTCTGGAACTTTAGCATACTTGCGGGAGAGACTTAGAAAATTTCCTACTTTATATGTTTAAAATGATGGGTCTCACGTCAGCACAGTATTAGATACGAGACTTTATTGTATTTACGTTTATTTGTATTGTTTATTCCCCCTCAATAAAAACCTATTGAATTTAAAAAAAAAAAAAAAAAAAAAATCTAGAAATAAAGAGACTCTTTACTGCAGAATATTATAAGCCACGGTTTATTAGATATTGAATTAAAAACTAATGTGTACGTGGAAAGATTATCAACTCTAAATGACTTCTGTTCACCAGGTGTTTTTAGTCTGGTAATCAATTTGATACATTGTACAATATACTGAGGGTGGGGTGGTGTCTGCTTCTGATTGAGATTTGAGAATTAATTTCCCTAAAACATCCTAATATGCTGCATTTAACTGGTGTTTGAAAAAAATCTAAAGCAATGTTATTTTTCACCTCGGGATTAAACATTCACAGGGTTATTCAGAGAGCGGTGAAACTCAGGAGAATGACTGGAGAAGTGAAAATTCTAGGTCAAAATAGCCAAACCAGAAAAATTCTCCCATTTATCTCACTTTCCAAATCGGCTATTTGGTCTAGATTGTTCTCTTCTCTTACCAGTTCTCCTGGCTTTCACCTCTCTCTCAGGGTTGTTCAGAGAAAGGTGAAAACCAGGAGAATGGCAGGAAAAGAGAACAATCTGGACCAAATAGCCGATTTGGAAAGTGAGATAAGGCTAGGGTCAGACTAACGCATTTTTCGCAGCGACCGTCAAAAAGTGCGTCCGAACGCATTGCCGTATTTTTTCACGGATTGCGCGAAAACGGTCATACGATGCGCATTTTTGTGCGTGATTTTTTACAGATCCAAACCAGGAAACTTTGGGTGTCTGGACGTTATGTTGGCCGGACATGAGCAGGGTCTGACGTCTCCAAATCACGCACAAACGCCGCTAGTGGATGCAGCGCACTCTGTACGTCTGTACTAGCGGTTCTGCGTTCTCGAAAAAATGCGTTCATTTTCCACTTGCGTTGCGCAGCCGGACTTTCGTCCGACTGTACTTCGTATATTGGCCGTCATTGCCCGTCATTTGCTGCTAGTGTGGCCGTGATTAAGTGCGCCTAAACGCACGTTAAAAATTCGCTAGTCTGACCCTAGCCTAAATGGGAGAATTTTTCTGGTTTGGCTATTCTGACCTAGAATTTTCCATTCTCCAGTCATTCTCCTGCTCTTCACCGCTCTCTGAATAACCCTGACAGGGTTATACAGAGAAAGGTGAAACTCAGGAGAATGCCTGGAGAATGGAAAATTCTAGGTCAAAATAGCCAAACCAGAAAAATTCTCCCGTTATCTCACTTTCCAAATCGGCTATTTGGTCTAGATTGTTCTCTTCTCTTGCCAGTTCTCCTGGCTTTCACCTCTCTCTCATGGTTGTTCAGAGAAAGGTGAAAACCAGGAGAATGGCAGGAAAAGAGAACAATCTGGACCAAATAGCCGATTTGGAAAGTGAGATAAGGCTAGGGTCAGACTAACGCATTTTTCGCAGTGCCCGTCAAAAAGTGCGTCCGAACGCATTGCCGTATTTTTTCACGGATTTTCAGGAGCCGAACCAGAAAAATTCTCCCATTGATCTCACTTTCCAAATCGGCTTTTTGGTCTAGAAGTTTCCATTTTCCTGCTTTTCACCGCCAAAAAATCAGTAAACTTTTTCTGCGTGACCGAAAATGTCTCCTCTTTTCATACAGACTGCCGCCCCAAGCAGTTGTTTATGGATAGATTAAAGGAAAAGCATTTACCGTCATTTGAAATGTAATTTATTTCTATACATCCTAGAAATCCGCCACTTCACAGGCAGGTTATGGGGACCTCCTAGGCACGATATTTGAAGGAATTTTTCGTTTTTATTTTTAACCCTTATTTCATGGAAAACTCACTGTCCCTTTAAAAACGTTTTTATTTTTACTTTTTGTCCTTGTTTCCTGTCCCCCAGGGCACTACCCGGACCCCCATATACCTTTTATGGCAAATATCTAGCATATATGCCCTCTTGGAGGGCACTCTAAAAAAACGAATTTTCAGCCCCATTGACTTGCATGGGGGTTCGGGTTCGGGTTCGGGTTCGGACCCGAACAAATGGGAAGTTCGGGTTCGGGCTCGAACCGAACTCGGGGTATGTTCGGCTCATCCCTATTCTTAACTTGTTAGCGTTTGGACTGTAATATGGTGCGCCCGCATTAGGGCCACCAGGGCTAACGTTAACGCTCAAACATATAGAGGAATGCTTCACATCAATATCAATATTTCAGTTTAAATGTATTTTATATATTGTTTCGGTCCATAGGTGTTTATATGTTCCCCTTCCCCTCTCTTTTGATTTTATTGTTATTTTTTTTTTTTATGTACTTTGAGGCAGGTGTTTCAGTGTTTAGTTATTTATTTCTTCTTTTTGCTTCTCTGAGTGTGTATATATACAGTATACAGTATATACTCTTATGGCCAATTAAGGGAGGTGTTGGTGATTTTTTAATACTGTTTGGTAGGAATACCTGTCCTTTAAGTATTGCAATAAAAGTTATATTTTATTCTCAGGATCTTGCATTAACAAGTTCAGCTACGTTTTAGGTGTGCTCAACTGTCTTGTTAATAATAAATTTTTGTAAGGCAGAGGGACTAAACTACTAAATAAATAAGTTTAGATCAGGGAGATGTCAACAAATTATTATTTTAAATAGGAATAAGGCTGGGGTCAGACGAGCGTAGTGTTCACGTCCGTGATTGCACCTAAAAGTACGTCCTTGATAGCATGAAAGAAAGCCCATTGGAGCCTGACACATGATGTACGTCCGCACTGAACTGCGGACGCACAATGGCCGCGGCCCAAGGACGCAAGGCAGGCAAGAACGTACATCCCCTAGAACGGCCGCACAAAGTGCGCTGCGTCCGCAACGTCTGCATAGCTGTGTGTGTGAGTGATGGAACCTGGTCAGACGGACTGCATTTATACGTCCAGCATTTTTCACGGACAAAATGGTTTTGCTTTTTAATTTATTTTCCCTGCTACATCCGTCAAAATATACGTCAGTGAATAAACGGACTGTGTGGCCACTACTGCATCTTCCGTACTGACGTACGTCCGTGTGCACGGACGTACAGTCCGTAGAAATCACGCTCGTCTGACCCTAGCCTAAAAGTAAGAAATAAATAATGTGGATAAAGGTGTTAATTGCATGTCATAACATGCAAATTCAACTTAGTTAATGCACAAATGTCTACAATTAATCTTTAACAAATGGCAAAAAGGCACTCCTCTTCCTTAAAGATTGTTCAACCATACAAATGTCATGGATGCTTGCAAGTTACCTTGGTGCTCCCTGATACTCTTTGTAGCCAGAGGCTCCAATCTAAACTTAATTATTTCTATGTGCTCCCAGGTCCTTCAGAGAATAAATGTGTTCTCAGAAAGATTTGAAAAAGGAAGCAGGCTCTGGAATCAAGAAATAAAGCATATCGGTCCATCCTGTTCACTTCTAACGTCAACCAAACAAAAGAAAAAGCAGGTGCAACCAGAAAGAAAAACATGGCAGATGCCATTCAATTTTCCAAAGTTCATTAACTTGACAGAGCAGAATACAGGTATGAAAAACTACTCAAAACACAACAATGGCTTGGCATCTTTTTCTCAGGTTTCCCTTTAATGGTTTTTTTTATTATTATAATAGTTATAATTAACTCCAGAGGTTTGAGTGGCACCTTGTTCTTTTCTTAAAAAGTTTACATAAACAGATACCCTTTGTCTCTCCTGCTCTTCCCATAAACACCTACAGAAGAAACCATTGAAAACTGTCAGAAAGAGAAAGAAGAAAATAGTGCAATGATTGGATTCAGGTTACAGTTACAAGTATTTATAAAGCGCCAACAAATTCCTTAGCGCTGTACAATGGGAGACACAGAATAACAAATATACATACACGTTACACACACGGAACAGAAGGAGGGAGGACCCTGCTCGAGAGCTTACAATCTTAGGCTAGGGTCAGACGAAAGCATTTTTCCCCGCGAACGTGAAAAAGTGCGTCCGAACGCATTGACGTATCTTTTCATGGAATGCACAAAAACGGTCAGACGACGCGCATTGTCGGTCGTGATTTTGTACAGATCGTCAATAAAACTCTTTTTGCGTCTGGACGTTATGTAGGCTGGACATTAGCAGCGTCTGACATCTCCTAATCTCGCACACACGCCGCTATGCCGCAGCCGCGCACTCAGTACGTCAGTACTAGCGGTTCAGCGCTCTCTGAAAAATGCGTTCAAATTCCACTTGCGCTGCACGGCCGGACTTTTGTGCGGCCGTACATCGTATATTGGCCGTCATTGCCCGTCATCTGCTGCTAGTGCGGCTGTAATTATGTGCGCCAGAACGCACGTTAGAAGTGCGCTGGTCTGACCCCAGCCTAAGAGGAGAGGGGTGACCCATTAGGTGAGGGTATTGACGAATGCTGCTCAGTAAATATTACTTGCATAGGTGTTATTATGAAATAGTTAACTTATGATGACATATGATCTGACTTCCTTGTTCTTTGGTTATTTTTGAGAATATGGTGTGAGGTGATGGATGTGTTGTGGTTGGGTCATTTTTTCACAGAAAACCACAAATGTGCGTCATCGGCCAAGCGGAAACCAGGACCTTGGCCGAGTTTTGACGGAAGCTAATGGGTAGTGTCATACATCTGTGAGCAGTTTGTTTTTTAGTTTTGCAATTGGTATAAAGATATGGGGGGCTGTATTTAGAGTTTGAGTTTTGCCTGTGAGAGAGAGTGCTTTGCGCAGGATTTGCAGTTTGCGTATATTGAAATCCTAGGAGGTCTGAAACCTGGACACCCAGATGAGAAATCTAGATGCTGCAATTCAAGTGGTGAAGTATTATCCTATTCAAATAAACTGTTTCTTTAAATTGTCTTTGTTCAGAAGCTTCTCTGAGCAAAACAGGTGTGCACATGGGGTGTGCTTGGTGTGCCCAGGCACACCCTAATGTTGGGTGAAGAGGTATTCTTTCACCTCTTACATTCATATTTTATGTCCCTTATCTGGTTCATGATGAATAAAAGAAAAACCGAATATCTCTGATAACAGGCTTATTATTTCTAATGAAAAATATGCATTTTTGTGCAAAATATTCCAAACATAAATTTACAATTAATAAATGTCCCATGGATACACACCCTAATATAACGGGCTGCGCCCGCCGCCAGTGGCTACTTGTATTTTTCTGACATTTCTGAAGTTTGTTAAATAGACAGAGCTGCTCATCTCAAAGACTTCAGGAGCTCAGAAGAATATAATTATCTATGTTAAGGGTCACATATTCTTAAATCAACTCGCAAGATAACTCACTAAAGCTAATCCTATGTTTAACTGATCCTAAAACTCAACCAAATGCTTTACTGATGCCATCTACCCAGCTGATTCTCAGCAACTGTAGGCCTCAAGTTGCATCTCTCCACACTAATATACTGTTCACTGGATATTTCTTTAATTATTATTATTTTTTTGAGAAAGGATTTTACCAGGAAGGATACATTGAGATTTCTCTCGTTTTCAAGTATGTCCTGGGTGGCGAGTATGTACCGTTAGGAGTCTTGCCCAAGGACACTTACTGGAGAGGTGCTCTTGTGGGTGAACTGCATTCCCAGGCATTCTTGCTTAACTTGACCCCTGGAAAAATACATGAAAAAACTGATAAGGAGCCCTCTTTTCCTTTTATTTGGTTAGAAAACTCCTAAATGAATGTTTTTAAAGTTGACATCTATGCTGTTTAAAGAGTCAGTCTAGTGGGAGAAGTTTGTTTTAGTGAAAATACTCACTGTGTATCCCTTGGTGCCAAGCTGCTCCTCCCCTTCAGTTTCCAAAATGCAGAAGTTTCTGCAGCTATCTAACACAATTTCTACACAAGTTTCCTAACTCCTCTGCAGAATTATGGTTGGTGCTGCGCCCGCACCAAACACAAGGATGTCACACAGGTATAGACCATGAGCTGGCAATGAGTAAAAGAGACCTGGGCCTTTAAAAAAGGGTAACACTAATGACCTCATGAAAAAGTAATAATGGATTCAATTGGTGATGCACCATCTTGTGTCAAACAACAGCATTACAGCACCCAGCGTCAATAAATAGGCCAGCTAGGCCCTGCATCCCTTTCAGGGCTCTATTACCAGAATGATGATAAGACATCTTCTAAAGACCTTATACATAAAGTCTCAAGGATATCTTATCAGCTGTAGTCTCTTTTATACTCGTGGCATAAGCTATTGCACAAAATACCGTCTCCTTAAAGCTGGTGTTAACTGTTTTAACACACTAACCTAACCCCCCCCCCCTAAAAATCCCTTCCTTACATGTCATCCCATGGTAGAGAGGGTGGAGCAATCTGCCACTTCCTCTCACCAGGAGCAGAGTGAGACTGGGAACAAATAGTTCCCAGTCTTCCTCAGTGGTGTATTTTGGCCTAGGCCAACAAGGCCTAGGCCTAGGGCGGCACTTTCCAGGGGGTGGCAGCCCGCACTGGTGGCCCCACCCCTAAAAAATTTTTTTGTTTTTTTTTACTTTTGCAAAGTATTTTGCCAGGAAGGATACATTGAGATTTCACAAATTTTCAAGTATGTCCTGGGTAGGCAAGGCCTAGGCTTTCACTTTCGAGGGGGCAGCAAAAAACCTCACCACTAAGTAGGTTACTCACAGAGCACCGAAATGACGCCAACATTTTGGTGTTCTGTGGTTCCCTGCACTTGAGGGAATAAAATTTCCCCACCCTGCAGTGAATTCACCATTCACCGCAGGGTCCCCAAAGTGCATGGAGTCGGCCGCTGAATGCTGCCACCGCAAACCCGTGGCCTGCTGTTTTCAAAAGAACTACTGAACGAAAATGTCTGGAATTTACATATAAGATCCTATGATTGATAATAAAAAGTTCTGTTACAGAAAAAAGGAAAAACCGCTATTAAAAAAAAGGGGGGGAAATTTTGCTGAAAAATTACTAAAAGGTACTGAAAAAAAATCAATAAAGACTTTTTACTGCAGATTAAAATAATAAATGGTTTATTAGATATTGCATAAAAACGGGAATATTTTTAACATTGAAACCTATGGAGTTCGCCTGAATAAACCTGCTGATTGAAACCACCAAACATCAGGGCATTTCACTGCCATTTCTCTGCTGTTTGGTGTTCTCTGAATAGATTAACCATTACTTCTCTATGGGGATTTGCAATGCCTTCAAATAGCACCGTACTTGCTGGCAGTTCGCCAAACTTGTGTGTGAGCATATCACAGAGCAGTGGTGTACTTAGGGGAGTGGCGGAGGGCGGGCCGCCCCAGGTACCAGTGATTATTTGGGTGTCATTAGGGGGTACTAGGAGGTCCCACTGTCACTGTGTGTCAGCTTTGAGCTGTGTTCTCAAACAACGAGCAGCGGAGCAGGGCGTTTGCATACGGAATAAAATCGAATAGAATAAAAATACCCCTCTCCTCCCTCCATAGCTCCTCCCCTGCCCCGCAGCAGCTCTAGGAGAGGGGAGGGGGATGTGATTTGTGTGCAGAGAGAGAAGATGACAGTAAATGGCAGGTAAAGGGGGGTATCAGCAGAATATGAAGCCCTGTCT
The DNA here is from genome assembly GCA_009667805.1 of Leptobrachium leishanense. NCBI lineage: Eukaryota > Metazoa > Chordata > Amphibia > Anura > Megophryidae > Leptobrachium > Leptobrachium leishanense. Next base: position 186,289,676 of record CM019063.1, read on the forward strand.
GCTTACTGCTGTTTAAAGTGGACCTTTCCTTAACCAGCACTGCAGTGATAGAAATTTGTCATTGAGCTGCCTGGCTCCTGGTGAGGCTGCGTGCGTGCAGGTCACGCGGTCCGGCCAGTCAGGAGCTACTGAATCTCAGTACCACCTGACTGGCTGAACCACGTGACACGCACGCAGCTGCCCGCCCTTTCGTTAACACGGACTCTCACTCTATTTTGGACTGAACACCCACTGGGAAGGGAATCAAAGCCACGGTGCACCCTCTGGCAGTGGCACCCCACTGCTGACAAGATGGCTCCACGCACAGGCACAGCCGCGATCCTAACGTGGCCTGGAGGGACCTCCTGCTGAGTCCGTACACAGTCCCTGCTGACTCTGCACACAGCCCTACAGCGGACGGAGGCTGGTAAATATAGAATAAATAATTGCTGTGTGCTCATATTCACTCGGTTTGCTGGGAGTCTTATTGCAGTGGATTCTGATGCACTCATACACACCGCACATTGCATTGCTGTGAGTTTTATTGCTGTGAATTCTGATACGCTGACACACACACCGCACATTGCATTGCTGGGAGTTTTATTGCTGTGGATTCTGATACACTCATACACACTGCACACTGCATTGCTGTGAGTTTTATTGCTGTGGATTCTGTGATACACACTGCATATTACTGTGAGTTTTATTGCCCTGGAGCTCTGGGATACTCTCATACACACTGCACATTACTGTGGGTTTTATTGCTGTGCAGCTCTGATATGCTCATACACAGTGCCCATTACTGTGGGTTTTATTGCTGTGCAGCTCTGCGATACACTCATATGCAGTGCACGTTTCTGTGGATTTTATTGTTCAACCAATTAGAGCGGCTGTGATCCAGTATACTTGACATGCGTGGCTGTTCTTTGTAAAAATGCTTGAATTTAAACATTTCATAATTTTATTTATCTCAATAGATACATTTGAAATGGTATACAAAAATATACAAGTAGGCACTTGGTATCCACTTTTAATATAAAGAGAGGAAAAGGTGGAGCTCTAAGAGGAAAAGGTGGAGCTTAAAGAGGAAGGGTGGGGATTAACCAGGAAGAGGTGTGCCCTTGACAGGAAGGGGTGCCTCAAATTTAAATTGGGGGGTGCACGAGTTTAGTCAGGCCTAGGGCAGCACAAACCTAAATACACCACTGGTCTTCCTGTGATTTATCCACGGCGTTGTACAATCTCACGAGATTGAGCACACACAGAGCTTGTGGCCAGGTCACAAAGTGCTCCATGGAGTCCTATGGACTCCAAGCGCTGGTACTTTCTGCAGAATGCTGCAGTTCTGCAAAGTTTGCTTTTTGCTGCGCTTCAGCCCAAGGCTGGGCGCTAACAATGCACCTACCTTGGAATAGGAACGTTAAAAAGGGAGACGGCAAGGAAAATCTGAAGGTGTTGGCCTTTTTACTTATTGTCTCCCTTTTGCTGCAGCCTTGGAATAGGGCAATATGTGCTGGAAGTTTTGAAAGGAGACCTAGTGATAATGGGTCTGATAACCACTAATTTCTTAAAGCATAATGGTAAGTTCTGTCATATACATTTTGTCAAAGTGTGGCAACCAGGACCTAGAGAGCCAGACCAAAACAGAAACGTTGACCTTCAATATAGCATACTTTACTTCATTTATTTTTCCTGTTATATTTGTCTGCTCTTTTTTGTCTATTATCAATAAATATTGATTTATTTATTTTTAATAATTATTTGCTATACCAGTATTATTGCATTATGGTATATAGTTGATGCCAGACAATTGTCTGGTGAGCTTTGTGCTTCTTTTCCTGCTTTATTTTGTATTGCGGGTTAAACCCAGTAATTCGGATTCCTTATAAGCCTGTTTTTTGGTTCACACAACTTTACCAAATGTAAATGAATAAATATTTTTATCATAATAATGTGTTTTCATACAGGGTTATTCAAAGAGAATCAAAAAGTCGCCGCACGTTCGGAGACTTTCATTCTCTTCAATTCGGTGCGATTTGGCTATCCTATTTTGGCGACCCCGCCACAGGGCAAGCACCACAGGGCTGTCGTAGTGCAGGGAAAAGCCGCCGCAAACCCGCCGAACACTCACCGCAAAACCCCCAGTGAACGCACACTGAAAACCCGCAAAAACATCTGGATTAACCCCACCGAACACGCCGGAGAAACCCGACTAGCCGTCGATCACAGCGCAAAGAAGCCGCCAGAAAAACCTGACACGCAGACGAAGGAGGTGTAAAAAAAACCTAAGGCTGGGGTCAGACGAGCGTAGTGTTCACGTCCGTGATTGCGCCTAAAAGTACGTCCGTGATAGCATGACAGAAAGCCCATTGGAGCCTGACACATGAAGTACGTCCGCACTGAACTGCGGACGCACAATGGCCACGGCCCACGGACGCAAGGCAGGCAAGAACGTACATCCCCTAGAACGGCCGCACAAAGTGTGCTGCGTCCGCAACGTCTGCATAGCTTTGTGTGTGAGTGATGGAACGTGGTCAGACAGACTGCATTTATACGTCCAGCATTTTTCACGGACAAAATGGTTTTGCTTTTTAATTTATTTTCCCTGCTACATCCGTCAAAATATACGTCAGTGAATAAACGGACTGTGTGGCCACTACTGCGTCTTCAGTACTGACGTACGTCCGTGTGCACGGACGTACAGTCCGTAGAAATCACGCTCGTCTGACCCTAGCCTAAAACAGTACGCTTGAAAGTTTGAAAATTGAAGCGCTGTTTGCAAAAAAACTACTGAGCGAAAATGTCTGGAATTGACATATAAGATCCAATGAATGTTAATAAAAAGGGCAGTTACAGAAAAAAGAAAAAACGATTTAAAAAAAAACGGAAAAAAGTTTCGCAATAAAAATCCAATAAAATGCCTAAAAGATCCTGAAAAATCGATAAATAAAGAGACTTCTTATTGCATTAAAACGGGAATATTTTTAACATTGAAGTCTATGGGATTAGCCTGAATAAATCTGTCGAATGAAACCACCAAAGAGCAGGGCTTTTCGGCACCTTTTCCCTGCTGGTTTTTGTTAGACGAAGCATTGCTTCTCTATGGGGATTTCACTGCCCTCGAAGAGGCACCGAACAGGCACCGTATGTGCAGGCAATTTGCCAATATTTGGCGAACTGCCTCCTCTCTGAATAGCCGAATGGCCAGGAAAGGTAAACGTACGCTGAATTTCACTGTTTGGTTACCTTTCGGCTTCAATTCGGATCTCTTTGAATAACCCTGATAGTGTTCAGGTCTCCTTACTCAAAATGTACAACTTTTTCCATGTTAACTGAACAAAAGAAGCACAGGTCACAGACAGTACCTTCTTTCTCACATATTAAGCCTTCTTTTCCATAAGAATACTTATCAGATGAATGGAAAATAAGTGATTGTGATATTTTTTAATAATTAAAAAAAGGCAAATATTCAATATTTTTGATTGACATATTTGCACAAAAACATGCCAGAAATAAGGTTAAAAATAACCTTTAAGGGACTGACCTATTTATTTCTTCTTGTCTGTTGAGAAGAATCTACCTCGTAAATGTATAATTCCTGTGAACGATTACATGCATAAAATTCCCTCCTAGCGCTTTAGTCAGCTGGCAACAGCCCTTTCTTTGTAGACCACTGGAGAATCACTGAATTGTCCCTTCTATTCTGGTCTTTGTAAAGATGTTCTTCTTTCATCGACTGGCAGCAGAAGCTAGAAGGGTGCATGATTTGGAAGTGGGATGGTGAATGGCCTGTACCTCATCGAGCAAACTTCATGTCAGACGCGCTGAACACATGATCAGTGCTTCTGCTGACACAGGTGCTCTGCGTGTTGTCACTGCGTTTATGTTGCTAACCGATGAGAAAATTGTGGAAATGAGAGCTGAAACAAATACAATGTGATGACAATAACTTCAATGCTGTCGTCACAACGTATGATTTAAGGTGCAAGTTATCAGCCAAGTCACTTCCTTTACTTATATTTCACCCTGCTCAAGCAACACTGAAAACTAGCAGGGTTATTCAGAGAGCGGTGAAAAGCAGGAGAATGACTGGAGAATGGAAAATTCTAGGTCAAAATAGTCAAACCAGAAAAATTCTCCCATTCATCTCAATTTCCAAATCGGCTATTTTGACCTAGAATTTTCCATTCTCCAGTCATTCTCCTGCTTTTCACCTCTCTCTGAATAACCACGATATTACCCAGAATCTGATGTCACATGGAGAACAGTTAACTGATCCACTGTCTTCACAACATGTACTTTAAGATGCAAATGCTCGACAAGATCATATCCTGATCTTCATTTTTGTAATATGACTATCATGCAAGTTGTTATACACAGCACATGAAGCGTGAGTGTCTATACGGGGACGTGACTCCATCACACAGGCCAGAGTATTACAACTTAAAGCTTCTGCATAAAAAATGCCAGTTGCTGTTCTATTTCACATACACATACACAGTTCAAGGAGAATAATGAAAGCCGACAACTTTTTGTTTTCTAAGATGTCCTGCTTCCAGTGAGGCAGATCACAAAAAATCCAAAACCGAGAAAGAGAAGCACATCATTTACAGATGAAATGCAAATCCCTAGATCAAGACAGATATTATTAAATATAACACAGCTTCCATCATGTGTAGAGAATGTTCATTAGGCAGCAGGAAAATTAAAAATGAAAACAACGTCCTTTTTTGAAGTGTTTATTTGAAGCATGCATTTGAGGACTCCCCAATAATTTTAATGTTGACGTGGTATTTTGACTTTAAAGTGCCACTGTCATGGGCAAAATTATTCTTACCCATTTGACAGGGCACCTCTCCCTTTATATTGATCAGCATTTTTTTGCTGACCTATATAAAGTTAAAAACAGAGATACTCCGTTTTAAAGTTTTCCCACATGAGCCACGTGACTGTGGCAAGCCGCAGTGAGCAGGATGGCTGTAAGCCATCCTACAGGACCGCCGTCTGCTCGCTATGAGTGCTGCACTCTCTGCCTGTCACGATTTGAGTGACAGCCAGTGTAGCACACTGAACGGGCAGAGGGCATCCTATAGGGTGGCTCTCTGCACACTGCACTTCCTCCCCCTGGCAACATGGCAATGGAGAAGGAGAAAAGTCAAAATGGAGGATCTCCATTTTTTTTACATTATATAGGTCAGCGAAAAAAAATGCCACAATTTATAAAGGGAGAGGTGCCCTGTCAAACTCATAAAAGTCATTTTGCCCATGACAGGTGCACTTTAAATTATACTTTTGAAATATCAGTATCAGAGATGTTATTTGTGTAAAATGTGGAGGATTTTTGGTCCTGCGATATATAGCAAAGGTCTTGAAGCCTTCCTTTGATAGATAAAACTTAGGCTGTCAGCAAACCTTGAGGCTTTACTTGCTAAAGAGCAAAATTTGGCACATTGACAACCAGCTTGCAAAATTAGGTCCTACATGATGGTTGGGACAATGTTTACAATTGTACTGTCTTTTCATCTCTATTTTGGGCTAAATATTGCAACTCACTATTTATTTATTTATTTGCAAAGTATTTTACCAGGAAGGATACATTGAGATTTCTCTCATTTTCAAGTATGTTCTGGGTTCAAGAACATTGAAATTTTACAGTTGTTACAGAAATACAAAGTAATAAATGCAAGATATTAAAAAAAACAACACAGATTAACATAGAAAATAAATATGTAGGAAATATAGTCACTATCAGGGTAATTTAAAGAGATTCGAAAAGTCACCGCACATTCGGTGACTTTTCGTTCTCTTCCATTCGGTTCCTTTTGCCGATCCCATTTCGGTGACCCTGCGGTGTATTCAGCAAGCACCACAGGGTCCCCGAATTGCAGGGAAAAGCTGCCGCAAACCTGACGAAAACTAACCGCAAAACCCACCGAATGCACGCCGAAAACCCCCAAAAACATCTGGATTAACCAGTCGAAAAACCCGAGCAGGAGCCGATCACATGAAGCGAAGCAGCCGAGACCGCAGACGAGGCAGTGAATGAATTAGCAAAACAGTTTGTGAATGTTTGAAAATGAAACGCTGTTTGCAAAGAAACTACTGAGCGAAAATGTCTGAAATTTACATATGAGATCCAGGGAGTGATAATAAAAAGGGCTGTTACAGAAAAAATAAGTAAACTTAAAAAATAAAAAAAATAAAAAAAAATCGGATTTTTTAAAAAAAAAATCTGAAAAATGCTTAAAATTTCCTAAAAAATCTATAAATAAAGAGACTCTTTACTGCAGAATTTTATAATGAACGGTTTATTAGATATTGAATTAAAACGGGAATATTTTTAGCATTGAAGCCTATGGGATTCTCCTGAATAAACTTGCCGAATTAAACCACCGAATGGCAGGGCATTAGGGGAACCTTTCAATGCTGGTTTGTGTTCTCTGAATAGCCGAAGCAGTGCTTTTTCATGGGGATTTCACTGCCCTCGAACAGGCACCGAACAGGCACCGTATGTGCAGGCAATTCGCCAGGATTTGGCGAATTGCCTGCTCTCTGGATAGCCGAATGGCCAGGAAAGGTAACCGAACGCTGATTTTCAGCGTTCGGTTACCTTTCTCAAGCAATTCGGAGCTCTTTGAATAACCCTGTATGTAACATGCATTCTGTATTGAGGTATGTTAATAGGGAGCTCTTCAGTGACTTAATACTGGGGGAAGATTTGATGGTGGCTGGGAGGCTATTCCATAATTGCGGTGCTCTGTAGGAAAATGAGGATCGAGACACTTTCTTTTTGAATTGTGGTGTTGCAAGAAAGTTGCTGGTCCTGGATCGGAGGTTATAGGATGAGGGAATTGCTAGGGGAAGCAGCCTATTCAGGTAGGGTGGTAGCTTCCCAGAAAATCTCTTAAAAAACAGGTTGGAAAGGTAAAGGGTGCGTCTAGATTCCAGTGATGGCCAGTTTAGTTCTTTTAACATGTCACAATGGTGGGTCATGTTGTTACATTGTAGCACAAAGAGGCAGAATGAGTTAAACAATGTAGTAAGTTTCTGAAGGTGTGTTTGCGGGGCCGCTGCATACACTACATGTCTGTATTCAATAGCCAGCATAAGCATTTGTTGTACAATCTGCTTTCTTACCGCGGGGCTCAGGCAGGATTTGTTTCTGTACAGGGCACCTAGTATAGGGTAAAGTTTAGATGAGAGTTTTTCGATGTGGGGCCAAAGGATAGATTTGGGTCTATCCACATACCTAGATATTTGAGAGAAGTGACTGTGGTCAGTGTGCCATTTGATCTTGTCCTAACACATTGATGGGGTGTTTGCAATTTGTGTAGTTTAGGTGCTGTTCCAAAGAGCATCGTGACAGTTTTGTCAGTATTTAGAAAAAGTTTGTCATCTGCGATCCACTTTTCTACCTCTGTGAATTGTTCTTGCAGCACGGCCTGCAGCTGCAGGAGAATTGGTTTGCTGGTATAGATTACAGTGTCGTCTGCATACATGTGTACAGTTGAGGCTTTGCAGACATTGGGCAGATCATTTATGAATATCGTGAATAGCAGGGGGCCAAGTATTGAGCCTTGGGGTACACTGCACAGGACTGGGAGGGGGAGTGAGGAGCGGCCAGCAATGGTCACATATTGTGATCGGTCTGATACATACGATTGAAACCAGGTTAGTGTGCGATCACCAATACCGGAGTTTGTGTATAATATAATTATTCTTTTGGCCAAAGTGTGCACTTTAGACAAGATAATCACATATGCAGGGATCAAGCCACGTGAAAACATGGTTCCTCCACTATCTTCCCAGAGGGAAATGAGTTCCTTTTTTGCCCACTCACTGAGAAGCTCTTAATAGGATCCAGTCATATGTTTGCTTATTACCTAAAACCCAGGCTATTTTTCTGTTTAACCCCTTGGCTCCTGTGATTGTGTATACACAATCAGAGGTAGCAGACACAGCAGCCTGATATCTTGCCAACACGATCTGAACCTATGCTGTATGATTGCAAATTAAATTAGTTTGTTGCAAACGAATTTCGTTTACTTTTGGGATCCAGAAGGTGCCCCCAAAGTTTAAGTCCTGTGGGTATAATGCCCAAGGTGCTAAAATAGTTTAAAATCGGTTCGGAAATGTCCTTATTGGGCTTCCCCCAGCCAATGCAGGGAGCCACAAGCAGCAGTTCTAACTGCAGTAACTCCATTTGACCAAATAGGTTATTGCAGTAAGGGAAATACATTGGAAATATCCCAAATATTTCTTACTGTATAATTAATTTTAAATAATTTTCCAAACAAAACAGCACTGGATCCTGAGGATTCCTGACAGTGGTTTTTCATAAATTCACTTGGTAGAGAATGGGCTAAGCATTGATATCAAACGTTCATGTGAAGTGGAGGGTTTAGAGTGAAATATCAATAGTTACTGATAATCATAAAACTTGGAAATCCTGCCCTCATACTTTTAGGACCAGACGCCTGCAGGCATGGAATATTTATCAGTAATAAAAAACAGAGTATGAATGCATTATATAGGCATTGTTTTGTTTTATTAACCCCTTCCCGACCGCGGACGTACCATGTACATCACAACTACAGGTCTCCTTTAGACCCACAGACGTACATGGTCCGTCCGGGTCTCCTTACCGTCCTCCCTCCCGATACTCACTTCCCTCGCTGGGCATCCTCAGCATTCTGCAGGCCTGGAATCTGCCCCACCTTTTGAGGGGCCTGGCAGTCGCGGTGACATCATCACGTTGCATGATGATGTCATCAGCAGGCGCCCCCAGTGCCTGCAATGGAAAAAGGTGGAAGGAGAGGGGGCTCCTTAGGAATCGTCTTTCTCCCCAACCGTTCCTCCTAGAACCTCACAAATTGTACCATTGGAAAGGGGAGAGTCTCCCCTTTTCAGCGGTATGCATCTTTTACCATTTCGCTGCCAGATTCAATGGTGATTCAAACCCAGATGTGGCTGACATCTTGGATGTCAGCCAAGCCTCCGGGTCACCCCCCACCCACTGACATCTTCACCATATGTATGAAGACATCAGTGGGCCAGTTAACTGCCAAGTGGAGATACGGGGATCATTTGGCTCCTCATATTCTCCGACCCTTGGCGGCTAGAGGGTCATCTTTTATAACAATGGAGAGCCCTGGTTTTGGCCTTTCCAACGATACCAAACATGACTAGGTTTGTTGTGAGAAAAAATAATAAAATTTTACATTTTTTTGGGGGGGTTTTGAAAAAATGTCTGGGGGGGTTACTAAAATAGGACCTAGGCCGGCATTTAAAAATGATGAGCATAAAACGGTCAAAATGAGCTCAGCAAACAGAGGTGAAATGGCTCAGCAGTGAAGGATTTAAAAAGCAAAAACATGTAAAAATTGTGTATTTCTATTCTTAGGACAAAATTTTGAAACTATTTAGCCGGGGATTTTTCTGGCGGTTGTAGATTTTAGGGATTAAATTTCAGAAAAAGTGTTTTTTCCATTTTTTCATCATATTTATTTATTTTTTATAGTAAATTATAAGATATGATGGAAATAATGGTATCTGTAGAAAGTCCATTTAATGGCGGGAAAAACGGTATATAATATGTGTGGGTTGCATAAACGGGTAAGAGGCAAATTTGACCTAAACACAAACAGGGTTATTCAAAGAGAATCGAAAAGTCACCGCATGTTCGGTGACTTTTCGTTCTCTTCAATTCGGCAATCCCATTTCGGCTACCCTGCGGTGTATTCAGCAAGCACCACAGGGCTGTTGAAGCGCAGGGAAAAGCTGCCGCAAACCCAACGAAAAGTCGCAAAAACATCTGGATTAACTCGTCGAAGACGACGGAAAAACCCGAGCAGGAGCTGATCACCCGCAGCGAAGCCGCCGGAAAAAGCCAACACCGCAGACGAAGGCAGTGAATAAATTAGCAAAACAGTTTGCATGAATGTTCGAAAAATGAAACGCTGTTTGCAAAGAAACTACTGAGCGAAAATGTCTGAAATTTACATATGAGGTCCAGGGAATGATAATAAAGAGGGCTGTTACAGAAAAAAGAAGAAAAGCTAAAAAAAAATCGGACTTTTTAAAAATAAAATTTAAATCCAGAAAAATGATTAAAATTTCCTAAAAAAATGTATAAATAAAGAGACTCTTTACTGCAGAATTTTATAATGAATGGTTTATTAGATATTGGATTAAAACGGGAATATTTTTAACATTGAAGCCTATGGGATTCTCCTGAATAAACCTGTCGAATTAAACCACCGAATGGCAGGGCATTTCAGGAACCTTTCACTGCTGGTTTGTGTTCTCTGAATAACCGAAGCAGTGCTTTTTTTTATGGGGATTTCACTGCCCTCGAACAGGCACCGAATGTGCAGACAATTCGCCAGGATTTGGCATATTGCCTGCTCTCTGGATAGCCGAATGGCCAAGAAAGGTAACCAAACGCTGATTTTCAGCGTTCGGTTACCTTTCTCCAGCCATTTGGATCCCTTTGAATAACCCTGAAACAGTGCAGAGATGTAAAAACAGCAGCGGGCATTAAAGGACGGATTTTCGTAAAACCGCCGGGTCACTATAGGGTTAAGGAAACACTCACAACTTTACACTATTCATCAATAATTTTAATACTTAGAATGCTAAGTTGTGCAAAAGTGCACAGTGAATCAATCTAAAACATCTTATTAATGTAAAGGTGTAGCCAAAACTTTTACTGGTGCCCTTAGTGTTAAATCACATTTCTCAAAAGCAGGCTAAACAATTGTTGTGTGGACTTTATCCAAGGTGGCTGCGAGGATAAAATAATTGACATATTGACCAAACTATTCGTTATATATATATATATATATATAGAAAACACAACAATGCCTGGGCTTATCTAAAGTATTCTTTCACGCCATGATGGACATTACTAGTGCATGGGCTACTACGTATATCTTTCGCTGCCAGACACCAATCAGCTGTTCTTACAATGACCTCCAGTTTCACTGACCCAGATAGCTCTTTGTTGCTCGGCAACCGTAAACAACATAACATCCTCATTGTCCCGGAACAATGAAAGAGAAAACGCGTGATATACATGTCTATATTTATTAATTCACACCTGTCCCTGGGTACCCATAAGCATGCAAAATAGGACGAATCAATCAGTATGAATAAATATAATTGGTCTAGCATGCTTCCTAGTATAAATTAAGAAATGTAATAACATTTATAACCTCTCTTGCACCGAGAGGGGATTTCTGCTGTTGACAAACTTATATTTAAACTAGTAATTATTTCATAAAGAAAAAGAGCAAATAAAAAAGCTGCTAAGCATTATCTCACCACGAAAACAACCCTGATAAAATAGAACATGACAAAAAATAAAGGATTAAAAAGAACAAAATCATTTGATTTTGATGCTTTAAGAAACTGCTAATTAAAGCAAAAGAAAATAACTAAAACAGTTTCTGCTAAATTGTTTGTAGAGCTTTAGTAGTGTGTTTATCAAGTAACTAGTAAGTCATCGCTACAAGTTAACCGCTGTGCAGCTATAATCCCAAACAGGATTTTATATTACATCATGGGCCGATCTCACATTTACTGTATGTAGAGCCATGGTCTTTTTAACTAATATTTGATTGCTGTAGATATTTTCTGTTCCTACCTTTCTTCAATATTTCCCCTGCGGTGCATTTATGCTCATCATATTGATTTCTTGTGGCTAAATTTCAAATTATGAAAAATTAGATGGAATTGTTATTGATGTGATTTTTTTTTCTAAATGCAGTCCATTATACTATATTACATTAGTGTATGCATCCCCACGTCCTTCGGTTCCTTTATTTCTAATTTCTGTTTCTTTAGCCAAACTGCATTTTAAACTAGAACAAATTATTTGGCTAAACCGATTATTTCATTTTCTGGAACTTGTATGACATGGAAAGGGTTAAATCCTGAGGTTAAAAGGCACAATGCAAAAGGGTGTTTTCTGTCAGACGAACGCATTCTGAGCGTACTCTGCGTGCGTGCAGAACGGACAGACGTACTGGCGGAAGATACTGTAGACACCACACGATCCATTTTTCTTGACGGACGTAGAAAAAAAAAGGGAGCTATGGGAAACAAAATTAATATGACAAATGATAAAAATTGATACAGGATATGAAAAGCCATTGCGTGCGTCAAGGTGCTGGACATCGCAAATGCGGTCCGTCTGACTTCGTTCCATCACACACACACAATGCTACGCGAACGTGGTGCACTCTGCGCGTCCGTTCTAGCGGTTTTAAGTTCTTGCCTAAATTGCGTCCATTTGCCGTGTGCGTTGTGCGTCCGCACTTCGGTGCGGACGCACTTCGTGTGTTGGTCTCTATTGTTCATAGTTTTATGCTACGACGGACCTTAAGGCTAGGGTCAAACGAACGCATTATTCGCAGCGACAGTCAAAAAGTGCGTCCGAACGCATTGACGTATTTTTTCACGGAATGCACGAAAACGGTCATACGATGCGCATTTTCGTCTGTGATTTGTTACGGATCCAAACCAGAAAACTTTGGGTGTCTGGACGTTATGTTGGCCGGACATGAGCAGTGTCTGACATCTCCTAATCACGCACACACGCCGCTATGCCGCCGCAGCACACTCTGTACGTCAGTACTAGCGGTTCTGTATCTCGAAAAAATGCGTTAGTTTGCCGCTTGCGTTGCGTACTTCGTATATTGGCCGTCATTGCCCGTCATTTGCTGCTACTACGGCCGTGATTAAGTGCGCCTAAACGCACGTTAAAAATGCGTTAGTCTGACCCCAGCCTAAAATGTGCGGCAACACAGACGTGGTCACTGCGTTCGTCTGACGCCGGCCTTAGTGTGGCTAAAGACACCTAATACTAGGTTTGTTTTGTTGTAGTGACAATATATCACAGACAATACGAATATTGAAAACAATGTATTTTTATTTTTAATCCTTTTTTTTTCTTTTCTGAAAGGTATTTTTTTTTAATCTCTCTTTTTGATTTCGTTTTGTGCTAGCAATAGCAAAGGTCAGGGGGAAATTGTATTACAGCTCACTTCTAATAAAATGGTGCAGCACAAAGAGAGTAAAGAAAAACATAATAAAGGGATATTCTTTTAATGTTCAATTTTGTCCTAAAAATATTTTATCTTAACAACTGCATTAGAATTCTCTTTAAATCTGCCACAAAGCTTGCCAACATAATGAATAGCACAGCAGAATTAATTCTTTTCTGCTGATACCTCTTCCTCTATCCTGTTGTAACCTGAGCTCAATGTTCTTTTCCTCAGCACTGAACATTATTGCAGAAAATCCCTCCCACTGCTGTAAACAAGGAAGATTGGGATCACAGATGAGTCTGCAGTACTCTGAAAGCTACAGAGGAAAAAAGATTATCTCCTTGTAGGCAAGAAAATAAGGAATTGTTAAATTGCTCATTTTTCACTGAGTTTAATGTATTACTGGAAAAACCATTAGAATGACACTTTAGTAGATTCACTATATTACTACATTTACCTTATCAACATGCATACAGATCTAAAATATGCATATTTCATGTGTCCCATAATGCATTCCGTGCTTCCTTTTTTCCATTTTAAATATACAGAATATACAACACTCTACAAACTATTTAAAAGAGGTTAAAAAACATAATCTTGGTTTCAAAAGATGGGGGTTTAGTTACAAGATGTGATCATATATGTAACCCTGCCACGAACATCAATATATTCCATAAAACAGGTCCCTACTAATAAACCTAAACCTGTCTGCAGAAACCAGGTTTAATAGGGATTGCAAATGGAGAACCTGTAAATCACGTGGTTGTTTTATGTATATGATCACATATTTTAACACCATAAAAGAAGGGCTCAGTGTGGACTCTGGCTTTTTATCTCATTATCATAATGTCACATAACATTCTAAATTCTGGCTGGTGTTTTGTTTTTGTGTTTGGTTGTTGTTTTTTTCTTTCAAGTTGTCATGATCTTATCACTGTTGTTTTATGGGCCTAAGATCTCTCATGTGTTTATTTTGACCATACCATTTGACTCTCACTATACACATCTAACCCCCCCACCCGTGTGCTCCTTAATGTCTTTATGTATTGTTCAATTCTAGGATAATTTTCAGCATAGCTTCTAGACCTGAAGAAGAGAGGTTACACTCTCGAAAGCTTGTCTTTTAAATGTAGCGGTAGTCCAATAAAAAAGGTATCTCCACGTACTACTATACTTGCGATTTCTATAATATACTGTATATGTGTGTGTGTGCCACACTTTTATGCAACATTACCAGTACTTTTTCTGGTGAAACTTATTGTAGACGTTGGTCCTCGTACTCTGTGGGTGCTGTCCCTCTGGTCTGTACCGTACTATTTTCTCTCACTGGGTGACCTTTGCCATTGTTTTCCCCAAAGGGAAAGATTTCCTCCCTCATTTTCTCTCTCTCAAATTGTACACGTTGGCTGTGTGGAATTGCCATAAACCTTTTTGGGGTCAATATTAATACTATGTCAAAGGCTCCTTCAGGGTGAAGTGTTAGAAGGACCTGGAAGCAGATGCAGGAAATCATCCTACTGGATGAGAAATACAATGTTTCTTTACAACACTTTTGCAGGACACTTATCCTGTAATTACATACAGTATTTGCCTTGTTGCCTTTACCTTTGCTTTTCACATGTCTTCGAAAGAGAAATGCTCTGTATATATGCTTCTGGCAGCTCTCTTAGTAGAATGGACTGTATGCCCTCATTCCCCTTTAGAGCAATAACCAATCTTCATTGTTCCAGGCCAAGGGGAGGAGGTGGCAGGGGAGACAAGAAATATGTGTCCCAACCTGCCATATATTACCAGTGTCAGGCTGTGCTGCATAAAACATGACTATAGTTGGCTTTTGCACTTACTCACCCTTCTCACATTTACAAACACAGTTCCGTGTCTCTATTCACCAGTTTTTCAGATCAAATAAAAACTCTCTTTCTCAGGGGTGTACTCAGACTGGGTTGGGTGCTAGGGCACTCCAAATTCTGATCCCCCACCCAGGATGAAATAAATATGAAGACAAAAATTAAATGAATACAAATATTCACAATTTATTGTACATACAACCCGGAATTTAAAACAAAAGCACACAGGGTTATTCAAAGAGATCCGAATTGGCGCTGAAATTCAGCGTACGGTTACCTTTCCTGGCCATTCGGCTATTCAGAGAGCAGGCAGTTCGCAAAATGCTGGCGAATTGCCTGCACATACGGTGCCTGTTCGTTACCTGTTCGAGGGCAGTGAAATCCCCATAGAGAAGCAATGCTTCGGCTATTCAGAGAACACCAAACAGCAGTGAAAGGTTGCCGAAATGCCCTGCCATTTGGTGTTTTCATTCGATAGGTTTATTCAGGAGAATCCCATAGGCTTCAATGTTAAAATACTCCTGTTTTAAATCAATATCTAATAAACCGT
Organism: Leptobrachium leishanense; assembly: GCA_009667805.1. Lineage (NCBI taxonomy): Eukaryota > Metazoa > Chordata > Amphibia > Anura > Megophryidae > Leptobrachium > Leptobrachium leishanense. The sequence goes on from CM019063.1 coordinate 186,305,104, forward strand.
TTATTATTTTATTCTGCAGTAAAAAGTCTCTTTAGATTTTTTAGGCTCTTTTAGGCATTTTTCAGGATTTTTTGTGAAAATGTTGTTTCCATTTTTTTTTTAAATTGTTTTTTCTTTTTTCTGTAACAGCCCTTTTAATTATCATTCATTGGATCTTATATGTAAATTTCAGACATTTTCGCTCAGTAGTTTCTTTGCAAACAGCGTTTCACTTTTCAAACATTCAAGCAAACAGTTTTTTATTTTTTTCACTCCATTCGTCTGCGGTGTCGTTTTTTTACGGCAGCTGCTCTGCGCTCTGATCAGTTCCTGCTCGGGTTTCTCCGGTGTGTTCGGCGGGGTTAATCCAGATGTTTTTGCGGGTTTCGGTGTGCATTCGCCGGGGTTTTGCCGTGAGTGTTCGTCGGGGTTGCAGTGGCTTTTCCCTGCACTACGACGGCCCTGTGGTACTTGCTGAATGCTCCGCAGGGTTGCTGAAATGGGATCGCCAAATCGCACCGAATTGAATAGAATAAAAATTCACCGAACCTGGGGTGACTTTTCGATTCTCTTTGAATAACCCTGATAGTATCTTATTTACACCAGCTGAGATTATTATATATTTATTACAGTTTAGAGATTCGTTGCTGCAGTTTTATTGACATGCAGCTTTGTTATTATTTTTTTTGAGAAAGTATTTTACCAGGAAGGATACATTGAGATTTCTCTCGTTTTCAAGTATGTCCTGGGTGGCGAGTATGTACCGTCAGGTGTCTTGCCCAAGGACACTTACTTACTTACTGGAGAGGTGCTCTTGCTGGGATCGAACCCATGTCTCACATCCAAACAACTCAAATATATTGGACATTAGTACAGTAGGAGAAAATATGCTGCCCCATCCATTTTGCTGTCCTAGGCACAGGCCTAGTTGGCCTATGCAAGAATATACCTTGATTTTGTTTTATTTTTTATTTCAAAATAGAAGTAGCTTAATAAGCCAAAATTACTTCTTACACTGCGATTAAATGATAGAGAGCAGTGCTTTGTAAAAGCTAAAATAAGTACAGGCACTTTCTATTTTTTGAGAACGCATTTTACCAGGGAGGATACATTGAGATTTCCCTCATTTTCAAGTATGTCCTGGGTGGTGAGTATGTACTGTTAGGTGTCTTGCCCAAGGACACTTACTGGAGAGGTGCTCTTGCTGGGATTCAAACCTGTGTCTCCACAGTTATAGAGCAGTGATGTTACCTCTACTCCAAATTTAATAGCAACATACTCATTGAACCATCGTGCACCAGAGTGAAAACATATTTCACAAGAGGTTCTGCTATTCAGTGTAGCTATCCATAAATACAAACCCAGTATACTATGAAACTATAGCTCATGCATCATCAAAACGTTGCTTCAATGCAGTGAACTCCCCAGTAACAAATCTCAATTCTCAAATCCTTTGGTAATTATATGACAAATTCTAATCTGTGTCATTGACTGGGGAAGTCAATGCAATATACTGTAATAGCAATTACTTAGTGTGGTCATGCACTATAACTACAATAGCCATTTCTGTACGATATTAAATGAGTTCGTTAACTCTTAAAACCCCATGTATTCTTTGTGACTGCTGCTTAACAAAAGACTCCTATGCTAACCCAGCACTTGCTCAACTCAGCTCCCCGTACCGCCTATAAACTCGAGTGCACAAGCAACATTTCACTCTTTCACTAAGACAGGTGTCAGCAACATTGGCCCTCCAGACGTTTTGGGAACTACAACTCCCATGATGCTCAGCTACTTGTTAGGATGTCTGAGCCTTATAGGAAATGTAATTCCAAAACATCTATAGAGCCAAGGTTGCTGACCCTTGCACCTTGACTTTGATTCATCTGCTATTAGTATTATAGTATGCCTTATTTAATAAATACCAACAGATTCCATAGTGCTGTAGGCACACATTGGTACTCAATGCACACTTGTTATGTTGTGCTGTGAAGCACTATGTGTGAGCTTCTGAACCCTGTAACTGCTCTCAATCTAGACTGTTCTGGTAATCGTCAGCTGTTTCCATCGTGCTGTGATCCATTCTTTGTGAAAGACACCACCTAATGAAGACACCGCAGTAGTCAATCGCCAAGATCAAGAACAAGCTGGTGGAGTCGTGGTAACATTTGATGAGCCTTTTGTGTATTTCCATCTCGTGAGTGCGGTCCATTGGGGGTATCTTCTATATATTTTATATTTATTACGTTCTGCACTATCTATTTTTATATGTTTATTCTTGCTGGTTCTCTGCGCTAGAGGACGAGACACTTACAGGGTTATTCAAAGAAAGGTGAAACTCTGGAGAACCTTTGGAGAAGTGAAAATTCTAGGTCAAAATAGCTGATTTGGAAAGTGAGATAAAAGGACGAATTTTTCTGATTTGGCTATTTTAATCTAGTATTTTCACTTCTCCAAACATTCCCCAGAGTTTCACCTTTCTCTGAATAACCCTGTAACTGGAGTTATCAGATGAATAATTATTTATTTATTTTCCAGTGGGCCATCAGGTTTTACTGTGTTTTCTGTGGACACATTAGTACACAGTCAAGTAGACAAAGGTACAATAAATACATCTGAACGAGATAAAATTACAACGTTGTTACAGTATAAAGGACCCTACATGCCTGCAATCAAACCATAATGGAACGAAATGCTTAAAGTTCATAATTCAAGGTTTATATTTTTTCTATGTGTGCATTTCTCTCTCTGTCTTTAAACATACATTTGTATCCTCAGAACTCTGTTGAACGGTTTTGTTCCCTGGGGCATACTTAGAAACAATAGAAATGTTAATGTATTCTTTCTGGTAAAACATCTTATAAATAAAACGTAATCAATAAATCTATGAAAAGAATCAATATGTGCAGTAGCTAGTTATCTGTTTGTAACATCTCTAATAGACATATGGAGTTGGTTACAGGAACAAACAGATGGATACAATATATTCAGAATTCTTAATAAACTGTTTTGATTCCTGCTTTTATATATTCGTCACAAGAAAAGGATTTTATAGGTTACAGGTCGACCTCTAGGGGAAAGAAATACAGAATTAGCTAGTTTAGTGTCATTGGTCAGAGCCTACGGCTCCTTGACATTTCAAATAAAGACAATAAAAAGGTCAAAGCGTACTAAAGGTCAAATAAGGTCACTCGAAGAACAATCATTTTCTCCAAGCCATGAATAATATTCATTAACGTGGCATTTGTTGTTATAAATATCAGCATCTCCATTCAAATTGAAAGGGAGTAATAATAAGGATGACTCCTCTTTTACAAGGAAAATGATTGTGATGTAGAAGTTGAAGCAAATAAATTAATATAATGGGAGCAAGTTACTCATAGTATAGAAGCCACTCATAGCATAGAAGTGAGTTGAGCTGATTGGAAGTGAATGTCAGATTACTGGTAGATGTCAACTGAAAAGGAATATTGCACTCAACTACACATAAAACATTAAAATACCATGGTTGCTCTGTAGGCCCCTGGAGGAATCAACTTCTTGACAGATCCAAAAAGAAGTGGGGCTAGGCACTTCAAACAACCCAAGTGGCAACACAACGTTCCAGCTCCACAGCAGCCTTTCGCAAGCTATCTCGAGAAAGGCTGCTGCAAAGCCAAAACTAGCACCTACTAGTGGTCTCTATACTTTTTTGGATGTTGCTGGTAGATTGTGCTACTCATAAGGATACAAGGGTACTACATTGTTTACCTCAGTGTCATTTATTGAAGAATTAAAGTGTTCTGTTATATTTATTTAATTTCGTTCATCTAGAAGTCTTCCTCTATTATTTATGATACATTTCAGTAGACAAGGAGAGCGGCATCTTCCATTACATGTCAGTACCCAACACAATAGCCAATAGCATTCTGGCTGTTATATAGTACAGCCAGGTCAGTTTTCTTTTAATGTTGGACATACAGGTGTACGGCACCTTGGCTGAAGGAATATTTTAATAGAAAGAAAAATTCAACGGGTGCATAAGATATTAGCAGAAGCACTGAGGTTACTGACCACATGTAATAAGAGAGGACTCTCAATCCAAGCTCCCATGTGGGACAATAATTTTATGTCTTACCCATCACGGTGACATACAGTTGTGTTCAAAATTATTCAACCCCCAATGCTGTAAAGGGTTTTAGGGAATTTAGTGTACATTTGTAATTGTATTCAGAATGAAATCCTACAAGGACTTTTTAAAGAACCATATGCAACTAAAATGACATCAATTGGTTTTGTAATACAGTAGTAAATGTTTCTTTTGTGAATTCTTCATTGACACAATTATTCAACCCCTTAAAGACTACCACTCTGAAGAACAGAGGTTCATTCAAGTGTTTTCAATCAGGTATTGAAAACACCTGTGGATGTCACGGAGCAGCAATAAAGCATAATAAGCACCAATTAGGCAGCTTTAAAATGACTGTGATACTCAGCTCCTTCTAGACATTTACTGGTGTGGTTACAAACATGGTGAAGTCAAGAGAATGGTCCAGGAAGACAAGAGAAGAGGTGATTACTCTTCACAGGAAGGGCAATGGCTATAAGAAGATTGCAAAGATGTTAAACATACCAAGAGAGACCATAGGAAGCATCATTCGCAAATTCAAGGCAAAGGGCACTGACGAAACGCTACCTGGTCGTGGCAGAAAGAAGATGCTGACTTCGACTGCTGTGCGCTACCTGAAGCGTAGAGTGGAGAAAAGTCCCCGTGTGACTGCTGAGGAACTGAGAAAAGATTTGTCAGATGTGGGTACTGAAGTTTCAGCTCAGACAATACGGCGCACACTGCGTAATGAAGGCCTCCATGCCAGAACTCCCAGGCGCACCCCCTTGCTGTCAGAAAGAATAAGAAGAGTCGACTGCAGTATGCCAAAAGTCATGTGCACAAACCACAGAAGTTTTGGGATAGTGTTCTGTGGACTGATGAAACAAAATTAGGCCCATGGATCAACGCTATGTTTTGAGGAGGAAGAACAAGGCCTATGAAGAAAAGAACACCTTGCCTACTGTGAAGCATGTCGGGGGGTCAATCATGCTTTGGGGCTGTTTTGCTTCTGCAGGTACAGGGAAGATTCAGCGTGTGCAACGTACCATGAATTCTCTTCAGTACCAGGAGATATTGGATGACAATGTGATGCAGTCCGTCACAAACCTGAGGCTTGGGAGACGTTGGACCTTTCAACAGGACAATGATCCAAGCATACCTCCAAGTCCACTAGAGCATGGTTGCAGATTAAAGGCTGGAACATTTTGGAGTGGCCATCGCAGTCACCTGACTTAAATCCGATTGAGAACCTCTGGTGGGACTTAAAGAAAGCAGTTGCAGTGCGCAAGCCTAAGAATGTGACTGAACTGGAGGCTTTTGCCCATGACGAATGGGCGAAGATACCCGTAGATCGCTACAAGACACTTGTGTCAAGCTATGCTTCACGTTTAAAAGCTGTTATAACTGTAAAAGGATGTTGTACTAAGTACTAAGATTGAATGTCACTTGGGGTTGAATAAAACTGATAATGATATGAGCACAGAAAAGACATTTGTGGTTATTTCATTATAAATGTTATGTTATATTTGTCTGACCTACACGTGCCTCTTTGATTTAATTGTAAGCAAGATGACTGAATGATCAAAATCAATGTCAAACTGGCCAAAACACTCAATTTCAGTCGGGGTTGAATAATTTTGAACACAACTGTACATTGTCATAGCTATGCTCCAATTTCATACACAGGGCTATCTTTAGAGAGTAACGAGTGAGACATGGGCCATCAAGGGCCTACACCATTAGGGATCCCACATAGGGAAATAAACCACTAAGCTGGCATGGGGAATAATTGTTTATTACCTTGGCAGGTCAACATTCTGAGAGACGGAGAATGAATTTCATCATGGAGAATAGTAGGTTAGAAAGACCCCAAAGTCATGTTATGCACAGGCTTAGGGTGACTCTTTTTAATATGGAAATGCTATGTCAATTTTAGAAACCTTTTACTGATATTAAACTTACAATCTAGAGCACAGGTCATCAACCTTGACCCTTAGATGTTTTGGGACTACATTTCTTTCAAAGGCTCTTCCAACTACTAGGTAGCTGAGCATCATAGAAGATGTGGTTCCTAAACACCTGGAGGGGGCCAAGGTTGCCGACCCTTTCAACTAGAGGAGGTAAGGAACAAGTGCCTCATTAGACATCATGGACAGTACACAAAAATGGAATTTATTTTTGCTTCATTTCTCTAACAATTGAATGTTGGTAGCATTAGTGATAAAATCCATGGGAACCGAACTGGAAAACCCATTGCTATTTACGGAGGACAATTCTAATGGTGGCTGCCAAGACCTCCATAATAAAGCTCTACAAAAGCAAAACTGTACAATTTGAATCAAGAGAAAAGAAGCAGACGATGATCATGTAGTCCAGTGTTTCCCAACACTGGTTCTCAAGTTCCCCTACCAGGCCAGGTTTTCCAGATATCTGAAGCACAGCGCAAGTGATATGATTTGCTGCTCAGTGATTGCAGGATTCATTTTGCATTTCCTCAAGGGAATCCTTAAAATCTGGCCTGTTAGGGGTACTTGAGGATCGTGGTTGGGAACCACTGATGTAGTCAATAAAAATGAAAGATGAAATTAAAGAACAAATAATATTGTTTGTAATTAGGGATGAGCCGATCGGTTCGATCAGTTCGGAGTTCGATTCGAACTTTGGCCGTTCCCAAGTTCGCGAACTTCTCGAACTTTTTGGGTTCGGTTTGATTTCAAAATTATTTTTTTTTTAAAAAAAGTATAAAAAATGCTTAAAAAATACAAAAAATTCTAGAAATAAAGAGACTCTTTACTGCAGAATATTATAAGCAACAGTTTATTAGATATTGAATTAAAAACTAATGTCTAAATGTCTAGGTGCAAAGATTCTCACCTCTAAATGACCTATGCTCTCAAACAGCGTAAACAACAGGTGTTTAATTAGTGTTTGGAAATAACATGTGCTTCTAATTAGTCCAGTCTCATGAATTTGTTACATTGTATGCAGACTGGAGTGCCAGGTGTCGTGTGTGGGTCTGTGATGGCGATGTTTCCATACATCCTACAAATCCGCCACTTCACGGGCAGGTTATGGGGACCTCCTAGGCACGATATTTGAACGAATTTTTCGTTTTTATTTTTAGCCTTTATTTTATGGAAAACTCACTGTTCCTTTAACCCTTTCACTGCTGAGGCATTTCACCTCTGTGTGCTGAGCTAATTTTTACCGCTTTCGCTCATCATGTTTAAATGCGATTTGAAGCCACATTTTATTATACGACCCAGACATATTATATATCGTTCTTTCCGACAGACTCGCAGATTCATAATATATCATTTTTATATGTATATGTCATGTTCTACCTGTATATTATAACAAAAAAATGCAATAAAACTTGAATTTTTAATCATCTGCAGCGTGTAAAGTGTTTTTTTTCACCTTTTATCACATGAACATTTGCGGTTATATTTTCTATGGGGTGCGCTTGTAAAAAAAATTGAAATGGGGGGCGTGGCCGGTCGTTGCAGTCGCATGTAGAGAGAGCTCCTGTGACCGGCGCTGAGTTTTCAATTCCAACGGCTACAATACAGCAACCCCGGGGCTGAAACTTCACCCACAGGTGGGTGACACCTCCTAGTCCCCAGATGGTGCCATCTAAGGCGCAGCGGGCGCTGGATCCGCTGAAATCGATGAAAAAAGACCGGTTCATGAGGCCCAAGATGGCGGATCTTCCTCGTCTGTTTCCTCTCTCATGATGGAGGCAGCTGCCGCAGGCCCATTCTGCATGTCTGACACATCACCACCATCGGAAAGCAGACTTCATGCCATGCTGCAAGAACTCCGATCTACCATCCAAACGGATCTTAAAGAGGCGCTGCAGGAGCTGAGGCGCGATGTACAAGACCTGGGTGAGAGGACTGACTCTTTAGAATCTAAGACAGACGACTTATGCTTAGCCCATAATGACCTGGTGGATCGTCACATAGCTTTGCAAACAGCACATGACACCATGGCAACGAAATTAGCCGATATGGAAGACCGTTCACGGCATAATAATGTACGGATCCGGGCATTCCGGAGGCAGTCGGCTCTGCTGACCTCCAGCCTTATATTATGGAACTTTTCCAGATCCTGGCACCTACATACTCACCGCAGGATTTCCTGATGGATCGGGCACACAGATTGCCGCGTGCAAAAAAACCTGCCGCCCTCAGCCTCTAGAGATGTTTTAGTCCGGGTGCACTTTTTCCACGTTAAAGAAGCGTTAATGAGAGCGTCACGGAAATCTATGCCTCTACCTTCTCCATATGCCGAAGTTTCTTTCTATGCGGACCTGTCAACAGCTACTATGTCTAAAAGACGGGAATTTTCGTCCTTCACCAAAATTTTACGTGACCACAACATGGCGTATCGATGGGGATTTTCCACAAAGATCTTGTTATGGCAGGAGGGAGTCCTGCACGTCATCCCTGAGCCCCTCACTGGCATGCGTTTGCTGACGGAATGGAAGGTGGTGTCTGAGTTTACTCACCCTCGTGAGGAATCGTCTTCGCTGCTGAAAGTTTCTCCGGAGTGGCGCCGGGTCCGGCCTAAGTGAGATGCTATGGTCCTGCATTTTCTCACTTCCGGGCGTGTTTCTTTTATTCCGCCAGGTGTTCTAAGTCTACTCGGGCGTTGAGACTCTATCGTGGTTGCAGGACTCACCCCTTTTGATTCGTCTTATGGGTGGCGCTTTCTGGGGTTCTGTTCCTTCAATCGGCTAGCCCCGAGGCCTTTCAATGGCTTGTATATTGGCGCAGTCACCTCCACGTGTGGAGTTGGGACTGTTGTTTTTTTCCCCTACTGGAGTTTTTTCTTGAACGTGTTTCTTTTCCCATTTATATCAATCTGCTGTGTTGATTGACTCCACTCAACTGCATTTATGGAGAGCAGTTTTTTTTCTTTTTGTGGTTCGTTTGGGTTTCTTTTGTTTTTCTTTTCTTTTTTTCTTTTATTTTTATTTTAATTTTTTTCTGGTTCGACTTATGTTTGTAATGTATGTACTGTTTGTCTCATTGGTATGCACTGTGATATATCATTCCAGGCACTGTTGTGAGCAGAGGAGTCCCTCCATCCTCCCACGGAGGTTGTATGTCATGACCGCTGTGAGATCTAGAGGGAAGGGCGCAATTGACGATGAGTAAACCTCAATTCCAAATTTACTCCTTAAATGTTCGAGGCTTGAATACTCCGTACAAACGACATGCTTTATTTCGTGACCTGCATAAGTCTCAACCAGCTATTGTATGTTTGCAAGAGACTCATTTTTGTAAGAGGCGCCCGCCGTTTCTAAAATCGCGCATGTATACTGATGCATATCACTCCACTGCACAGACGAAGTCCAAAGGTGTCTCGATCCTGTTCCATAGAGACTGGACCTTTGTGTGTTCGGCTCAGTATGTTGATCCGTTGGGCCGCCTTGTGATTCTTGTGGGCACGCTGAACGAATTACCAATCACTATAGCCAATCTATATCTTCCTAATGACAACCCAATTTCTTATCTTCGGAAAGCTTATGGTAGAGTGAAAAAAATGTCTAGTGGTACGTTGTTTCTATGTGGGGATTTTAATTGCACTCCTGATCCTGAGGTTGACACCCAGACAAGCCAACCCCGCTCCCAAGCCCGCTCCCCCCATCCTCTAGTAAACAATTATGGGAATTCATGCATTCGTTTGAACTATATGATACTTGGAGGATATGTCACCCTGATACACGCGATTACACTTTTTTTTCTCATGTTCATTCCTCATATAGTAGAATTGACTTGTGTTTGATACATAGCTTTGCTCTGTCTCGCCTAATGGAGGCGACCATCGGCATTATCACGTGGTCTGACCATGCTCCACTTACGCTTACCTTTGAGGCGGCTTTTCTGCCGAGGGGTATGGGGAACTGGAGACTCAATGACTCGCTTATTGTGAATAGGGATGACGTGACAAATACACTACAACTCCTTCAGGAGTATTTCACGGCGAACATGACTGAGGATGTTGCGACATCGTCGGTTTGGTTGGCCCACAAAGCTGTCCTGCGAGGACATTTTATACAGAAAGGAACGCAGCGTAAGAGACGTTTTAATGCTCAGACGACTGCCCTTCTACGACGAATCACTGTATTAGAGTCCCAGAATAAAACCTCTCCTGCCCCAAATATTACCGCTCAGTTGACTTTACAGCGCCGCGAGTTGGAGCACCTTATGCTCCAGGTCACGGCGCGTTCAATTAGACGGCTTGTTGTGGACAGAAATGTATATATTCGCTTTTATAATATTCAAAGGCTTAGAAAGAGGCCTAGAAAAATGCTCATTTGAGTAGTTTAAATGGTTAATCAAGATTTATGAATCAAATGCATATTATTGTTTAACCCGCTATCTTAGCTGATTGTTTTGTACGCACATGTAGTCTCTTTTTCCAAGAATCAAGAAGAGAATGTTTTGGAACATCTTGGAAAGTCCTGTAACCAACGTCCTTGACGGCTAAAGGGACATCCGGAGACGCTGTTGTTTATTTTCTTTAACTGTTATTAAACACAGTCTGTAATTTCACAATATTAATGACGAATAGAATGTTGGGCAACAGCCTGTTATCGTTACATGCGAAGTAGCATAAAAAGCCTTGTAAATCAATAAAGGGCAGAGAAGTCATTGGCTTGAAAGCCACATAGACGTATTCCTTGTCTGTGTGATTTCTTTATGCGCGCATATATCTGATTTCTCCACCGAATTAGAACAGAGACTGGCATCCGAGGACGGACTCCATTGTCCACTGCAATTTGACGCCCACCGTGGGGCCCTGGGTTACGCTTTATCCAGTGTGTCACCGACGAGGATTTCCTGGCTGGACCACACCAGAACCGGAGCCTGATCAACTTCGTACCCTCACAGGTAAGATACCTTTTGATATCTTATCGGTGACGTGTTCTGGTTTGTGATCCTACCCCGGGAAACCCCAGTGTGACACTTGGGAAAAGCATCAAAAGTGGGGTTTTATTTAACTTTGCCCAGGTGCCCGTTATACTGACCCACGACCGCATGCCAGTTGTCTGCTTGTTTGTACGTGTCTGTTCATGATTCTTTGTATTGACAGCATTTTTCCTGATAGAATTTATATTTTGGTTGTTAATCAGAGAGATTATCGCGGACCTGTGGTAACAAGTGGGGTGTACCTGGTTAGCTATCTCCAGACAGGTGATGTGATGCAATAGGCGCATACCTGGTATTAGGACTTTCCTAACAGTAACAGGTGAACACAAGCTTGGTGGTAGGACGCAATATATCTCTGATTGAAGTATAGTTTGATTGACAGTCAGAGGAGTTTTTTGTGGGTACTGGGATAGATGATGCATTAGGCGTATCTATTAGGAACTCACAAGAATATATATATCTAGTAGGAACAGGTGACGCGGTAGAGGAAGCACCTGTAGGATATATATGCTGCGGTAGAGAGGTGCTAGCTACACCTTTTCTTGCAGGGTCCTATATTTGGAATATAGGGGAGGACAAGACGCTTTATTGTCGTGGTAACAAATAGGCCACGATAGATATAGGTCTATCCTCATTTCTGACTGTTGATAAACTACGTGAATTGAAGAGTGACCAGGAAAACAAAGCTAACAATCGAGAATGGGAAATGAACAGAGTAGCCATACTGGTTGGTTGTCACCATGCAAGTTAGTTGAGGAAAAGGACAGGCAAAAGTAATGTGACAAACCTAAAGATTTTAGGCAGGATTTGCGAATTAGATAATCCCAGATTACAGGTAGAAGAATGGAAACATGTGTTGAAGAATAAGAAAGGAATGTTGATTGATAATGGTTTATGGAATGTTGCACAGGCTTGGTATAGGGTTGCAAAAGAAATTGAGAACGAAGGGTGGATAGAAACATTAGATAAGAAGAAAGGAAAAACGAATTACTATTATCTCACTCCAAGTTCTGAGCCTCCTTCCTATAGTAAGGTATCCGAAAAGAAAATAATAACCCCAACCCAAACGACAACTGCCCAAACACAGCCGACAGGTCTCTACCCTGTTTTTTGTATCGATGGGTCGTACTACACCACTCGTCCTGTCATGTCCTCATTAACAACCACAAGCCAGGTACCGACAATATAACCTATAATGATTCATTTGCCCAATTTAAATACCACTCTCCACACGATAGACCGTACCGGTGACCCGGGTCAACCATGGTTGGGAATGCGGGCACCTTCCTCCGATCATTCTTATGACTCAGTAAATCGTACTGATGATGCCCTAACGTCCCACATAGGGTTACCTGCAACCACACCCCAGGTCACCCGTAGCCAGCCCACACTTTTTCCACCCCAGCACCAAGATCTTATCACCTTTCCACCCCAACAAACCGACACCACGTACCCTTTCTACCAAAACACCCATGACATAACTCCAACTCCCAAAAACAGTGTAGCCTGGACACAGCCGCCAACTCCAAGAAAAACGGCAGACACCGTGGAAGGGGAGCCTGGTGGGGAGGGGGGGCGTCCACCAAGAACCTGTTTTACTTGTGGAGAGTCCGGCCATTTCAAACGGGATTGTAAAGCACCCCGCAGGCCACGGCCCCCACCCAAAGCCCAGATGCCGCCAATGGCCTTTAGCAGGATACTGCCATTGTATCTGATAATATCCCACGACCCACAATCCCTGGCTTAGACCTTTCCACCAAGATGATGTCTGACCATTGAACATATATATATATATGTATTTGTGTATATAGTGTGTGTATTTGTTTAAATGGATATATATATATGTATTTGTGTATATAGTGTGTGTATTTGTTTAAATGGATATATATGTATTTGTGTATATAGTGTATGTATTTGTTTATAAGGATGTATATGTGTATGTGTATTGAGTATGAGTCAATAAAAAGGTATAGATTTAATCGGCGGTTGGACAGGGACGCCTGTTCCGACTCGTATAAATGGATACAAACAAAATGATGTTTTTTATGAGTGGGATGAAAGTTATTTTAAAGCAGAATCTGATAATCTATAAGATGCGGATGATAGTTTATGAGTCAATGTGAGAAGAGGTTAGGAAAGCCTATCCTAGATATGGCAACTATAGGTTGCTTGCCAGTAAAGAGCAATAAGAAGGACATGTATGTATGTATGTCAGAGATGTAAAGCACGGTATGCCAGAAGCAGAATAGACAGGTGAGACAAGACACCTGCTTTGTTTATGACATGATTCCATGGATGGTTGTTTGCCAAGAGACTATGCGTTGTTTACTGTTGAAGTGTATATGTGAAGTGCAAGACGTACGTATGCGGAATTATTATACTTGTAGATAGAATTGTTTGTATATATTAATGGAATACCGCCCTATTGGTTTATTATTTTAATTAAAAATAGTTTTATACTAAATATTCTCGGGAGAGAGAGGCTCCGTATTCTATCAGTATTGCTCTGCAGGACAGAGTGCTACGGAGCCGGGTAGAATTAAGTGTTAAGGGTTAAGAAAAAAAGTGGGCTTTAAAATATCCCGTGTTATGTTTTTTTATGTGGAAAAAGAAAAAAGAAGGGAAGCGGGACGCAGACAAGAAAGTGAACCTAGAAAGATTAAATTGGTTCCTCTTGTTTCCTATGACTGTGCAGATCAGATATTTTAACCCTACTGAGAAAAAAAAAAAAGATTTTTTGCATAATCAACTCTATACAGTTTAAACGTGGAGCAGGTTTTTCCCTGCTGCATTAGCTTATTTTAGTTTAAAATAGATAAGGTGTACTGTCCGTATCAGAAGTTTGCAGGTTTTTATTTCCTAGTTAATTTAGAGGATTTTCTAGTTGATGACGACCCCACAGACGGAGTGTGACCTTGCTAAGTACGAGATAAAGCTACTAATGCCAGGAAAGTTTTAACCTCCAATTCTCTATCAACACTGAATATTAGTAACAACAGTCTAGTGATGCCTGCTGATTAAATATTAATTTGCACAAAACGGGTAGGCGTCAGCAGCCCCGAGTATTGGCACCACATGACGTTTCTGCCTACCGTCAACAAACCCCAGCGCGCCTAGCTGTCTTCCGCGAGTCTGCTGCGCCGGCGATATTCCCTCCTGCGCACTGATAATGTCACTCTCCACTGATCTCTGTGTCTTAACCCGCTGCTCTCTTTCCTTTTCCTGAGGGGGTGGTTCCGATTGTGATTCTAATTCTGGTAGTGGTAATGCTGTTAACTATGAGGTATTTTCAATCAATTCTGTTCAACTTCCCCCCCTCGCCCCCACCCTTTCTGCCAGAAGAAGGAAAAGAAACAAAACAAGCGCAACTACACACACTCACACAGGTTGCAGCGATAAACGTAAATGCACATGGAAAGTTTAGTACACCAGAAGCTGATATTAAATCATTTAGCAGACCAAGCAGCAAGACAGACTCACTCAGTCAGACACAGGAAAAGGAACTCGAGCAGCTAGTCACACTACTAGTAACCCACCTCTCAAATAAATAAAGTGTGCTTACCTAAGGCACTCTATCCGGCTGTAGTACAATAGGCACATGGGCCCTCACACCTCTCAAATACAATGATGAATGCTCTCATCGGTCTACACAATCTGTCACCTTTCGAAATACTGTTTCCCTCAACAATTGCAATTACAGTCTGACAGCCTAGTAACGAATGTCACAAGTGTTTCAAATATATTAACTGATATCTATGGTCAAGTGTTCTCTTGCATTCCAGACCCTGAGAGTATCAACGACACTCATCAACTGGTCCCGGGAGACTGGGTACTAGTGAAGAGGTTTCTTCGAAAGAATCCACTTGAGCCCAGATACGACGGTCCCTTCCAGGTCCTCCTCACAACTGCAACTTCAGTAAAATTGGAAGGAAAAGCCACCTGGATCCACGCCTCCCACTGTAAAAAGACCTGTACACCAAAAGCGGACCAGACAACAAAACAACCATGATTGTATATATCCTTCTCATTTGGGGGGTGGGAATCCAGGGGCACAATGTAGCTGTTATACTGGGACAGGCAGCTGATGATATGGTACAAGCGGTTATGAGAGCCCAGGTGGAAGCTGCCCTGGGACAACTGACGGACAATGCCCATGTCATGGGACACGCAATGGATACTACTGCCGCCAAACACAAACTAACCACTTTCTGGTATAATTCATCTAACACTCGCGTGGTTACATACACCTTTAACTATTGTGATATACACCCATGCCCAGGCCCCCGCTTGCAATGTATCTGGAGAAATGGGATTCCACATGATTATGACATATATATGTGCGTTACCAATTACTATTGGGGACAGGAATGCGGTAGTTGGGCATCGGTGGGATGGAATACGGGAGTTCCCTGGGGACATAAACCACAGGTCTCCTTAGATAAGAAAGATGAAAATGGTAAATCACTTCTCGCTCGTATGACACTGACAATGGCCCCAAACACCTGCCCCAAGTACGAATTACAGGAATCGGATGATGATGGGGAAGTGCGGTTTAGAACAGGGGCAACAGCACTGAAACTAATTCTAACCCTAGAACATCCAGGACCGGGGGATTCAGGTATCTATGTTCTGGGTTTGTGGGTAAAGGGGGTACAGAGAATCCGCAGACCCTGGGAAAATTCCGCCTACGAGATATGTACCTTGCCCCTGACTGGGTCCCTCCGCACCACAGCCCAAACCCCTTAATCACCACATGATGCTCTCTTCCAATGGTATAGTGGCTATCGCTGATCCCTCTATCTGCCCATCCATCCCTCTGTCCGTCTCCATCCATCCATCCCTCCCTCTCACCCTCTGTCTGTCCATCCCTCCCTCTGTCCTTCCATCCCTCTGTCCTTTAATCCCCCTGTCCATCCATCCTTCCTTCCATCCGTCTATCCTTCCTTCCATCCCTCTGTCCGTCCTTCCATCCATCCCACATCCCTCCATCCCTCTATCATCCCTCTGTCTATCCATCCATCCCTCCCTCTGTCTATCCATCCCTCTATCGCTGATCCCACGTTCGAGGATACTATGGCCATTGAAACAGGATACTCAGATATGAATGTTTGGTTAGAATGGATGAAATATACCGCTCAGTCCCACAACAGAACCAATTGCTATGTGTGTGGTACTGCTAGGCCTCATCTAGGTACGGTACCCCTCAATATCCCAGAGGATGTCGAGGAATGCTTTCTCAGTTTGTTTACCAACACCACTCTAAGTCACGATGCTTGCAAAGAATGGAAGTCCAAATACCCCCTCCAGAAACGAAACCCCAGACTCTCAGAGAGTATCACCATCTACCCCGGGAACTACACCTATTACTCCTCTTGGGGAACCGGTGGCCGGGTAGTTGGAAACTTCACAGAAGGTTATTGTGCGCAGTACAGCACTGTGGAGAAGGAGAAAGTGCAAAACCAGGTGATCTCCCTGGGAGATGTCTATTGGATCTGCGGTGACATGCGAGTCCGCTCCCGCTTGGTAGGTGCGTGGGACGGTGAGTGTGCTCTGGCTAAAGCCATCATGCCCCTCCACATCCTGCCCTTTGATGATGACCTGCCAACAGCCCACACCCCCTGACTCACTAGACAAGGGAGAGAGGCGAATTCTGTACCTGGCAGTTTCGATCCACACGTCTACCTTGATGTCATAGGAGTCCCAAGGGGGGTGCCTAATGAGTTCAAAGCTAGAGACCAGGTAAAGGCGGGATTTGAATCTTTAATCCCCATGGTAACCATCAACAAGAATGTTGATTGGATTAACTACATCTATTACAACCAACAGAGGTTTGTTAACTATACCCGAGATGCCCTCCAGGGTTTGGCCGACCAGCTAGGCCCAACCTCTGCAATGACCTTCCAGAACCGAATGGCCCTCGATATGCTACTGGCAGAGAGGGGTGGGGTCTGTACGATGCTGAAAGGTACTGGTGGCTCCGGTTGCACCTTAATCCCGGATAACACAGGCCCCACTGGCACAGTCACTAAAGCCATTAAACGATTGGAAGACCTGTCTGAAGAACTGAAAAAAAACTCTGGCATTACTGATCCATGGGATCAGTATTTTAGTTGGATGGGTGCCTGGCAAAAGATCCTCACACAAATAGGGATAGTTATCCTGGTAATGATGGTTCTGTTGACGGTGATTGGATGTTGTGTTTTACCCTGAATTAAAAAGGTTATCGAAAGAACTGTGGAATCCACTACACCTGTACTGCTTAATCAAGTGTGTGGGGACACTGGGGAGAATATTGGCAGTTCCTATACTAGTCTAGAATTTCTGGGGGTTCCTGTGAATAAGAGGTATGACGAACTCCGCCCACCTGTAACAAGTCATCCAAAGAATTATGAGTCCATGCGTCCCCTATCTCGAGAACACCGTCTATGATTTGGCTCTAGGCCAAGGTTAGTGACCCGTTGCAAGACGAGTTGAAGCCCGACTCTTGACCCACCAGTCTCGACCATGCATGGAAGCCCGGACTACACAGGGGTTTTATTCAATAGGAATTTCTCGTCTCAACCTCCGGTGAAGATTTGGGATGGCTGGCGAGACTATTAGGGGAACGGATGAAGGCACGGCTCGTCTCGAGGGGTACACTTGGGAAATGTGCATTTTTAGGGGGGACTGTTGTGGACAGAAATGTATATATTCGCTTTTATAATATTCAAAGGCTTAGAAAGAGGCCTAGAAAAATGCTCATTTGAGTAGTTTAAATGGTTAATCAGGATTTATGAATCAAATGCATATTATTGTTTAACCCGCTATCTTAGCTGATTGTTTTGTACGCACATGTAGTCTCTTTTTCCAAGAATCAAGAAGAGAATGTTTTGGAACATCTTGAAGAATGTTTTGGAACATCTTGGAATGTCCTGTAACCAACGCCCTTGACGGCTAAAGGGACATCCGAAGACGCTGTTGTTTATTTTCTTTAACTGTTATTAAACACAGTCTGTAATTTCACAATATTAATGACGAATAGAATGTTGGGCAACAGCCTGTTATCGTTACATGCGAAGTAGCATAAAAAGCCTTGTAAATCAATAAAGGGCAGAGAAGTCATTGGCTTGAAAGCCACATAGACGTATTCCTTGTCTGTGTGATTTCTTTATGCGCACATATATCTGATTTCTCCACCGAATTAGAACAGAGACTGGCATCCGAGGACGGACTCCATTGTCCACTGCAGGCTTAATTATGCTCATTATACCCAAGGGAATAAACCGGGGAAATTGCTGGCGTCTAAATTGAAAGTGAAAAGAATGCAAACTAACATACCGTTCCTCTTGGATGCTTATCACTGATGAATTCGCATGCTATTATGCCTCCTTGTACAACCTGGGACTAAACAACACCGTGACGATCCCTGCATCGGACGACATAGAGCTCTTTCTTCAGACGGCTAGTCTCCCTTCTATCTCTCCCTCTCAGGCTACAGGTTTGCTAGCTGCGTTTACAGAGGAGGAGGTACATAAGGCTATTAATGCACTTCCAAAAAATAAAGCTCCAGGCCCTGATGGTTTTGCGAATCTGTATTACCAGAAATTTGCTTCATCTCTAGTCCCGATTCTCACCCTGGTTTTTAATGATATTAAGGGTACCGGCATTATTCCCCCGGAGATGCTGCAAGCGACTGTAGTCACCCTGCCTAAACCCGGTAAACCCCTGACACATTGTGCCAACTTCCGTCCCATTTCCCTGTTGAATGTAGATGCAAAACTGTATGCTAAATTACTAGCTAATAGATTGGCTCCTTTACTTCCTTCCTTGATCGCGAATGAACAAACTGGCTTTGTCCCGGGCCGCCAAACGTGTGACAGTACCCGACGCTTTTATGACATACTCGACTTGGCCCATAGGACTAATACCTCCGGACTCTTGCTGGCATTGGATGCTGAAAAGGCGTTTGATCGCCTGCACTGGGGGTATATGCGGACGGTGTTACTAAAGTTTGGTTTCCTAGAACAATTTGTAAATAGTGTTATGGCCCTCTACTCAGCTCCGTCGGCGAAAGTATTGGCTTCGGGGTTTTTATCCTCCTCTTTCCATATAACCAATGGCACCCGACAGGGTTGTCCACTAAACATAGAAACATAGAAAAATGTCGGCAGATAAGAACCTTTCGGCCCATCTAGTCTGCCCAATTACATGGATACTTTACCTGGATTTATCTTTTGTTTAGGATAGCCTTATGCCTATCCCATGCTTGCTTAAATTCAATTACTGTTTTGGCCTCTACCACTTCAACTGGAAGACTGTTCCATGTAACCACCACCCTCTCAGTAAAATAATGCTTTCTGATGTTACTTTTAAACCTTTGCCCCTCTAATCTAAGACTATGTCCTCTTGTTTTGCTACTTTGTTTCCTTTTAAATATACTCCCTTCCTCTACCTTGTGGATTCCCTTTACGTATTTAAATGTTTCTATCATATCTCCTCTGTCTCGTCTTTTTTCCAAGCTGTACATGTTAAGATCATTAAGCCTTTCCTGGTAACTTTTCTCCTTCAAGCCGTACACCATTTTAGTAGCCCTTCTCTGAACTCTCTCTAAGATGTCTATATCCTTCTGGAGATACGGTCTCCAGTACTGCACACAGTACTCCAAGTGAGGTCTCACCAGTGCTCTGTACAGTGGCATGAGCACTTCCCTTTTCCTACTGCTAATACCTCTCCCTACACAACCAAGCATTCTGCTAGCATTTCCTGCTGCTCTATTACATTGACTACTTACCCTTAGATCCTCTGAAATAATAACCCCTAAATCCCTTTCCTCAGATGTTGAGGTTAGGACTGTATCAAATATTCTATATTCAGCCCTTGGTTTTTACGTCCCAGGTGCATTATCTTGCACTTATCCACATTAAAACTCAATTGCCACAGCTCCGACCATTTTTTTAGTTTACCTAAATCATTTGTCATTTGGCTGATCCCTCCAGGAACGTCAACCCTGTTGCAAATCTTTGTGTCATCAGCAAAAAGACATACTTTTCCATTAATACCTTCTGCAATATCACTAATAAAAATATTAAATAGAATGGGTCCAAGTACTGACACCTGAGGTACCCCACTGGTAACAAGACCTTGCGCTGAATAAACTCCATTTACCACAACCCTCTGTTGCCTGTCACTCAGCCACTGCCTAATCCATTCAACAATATTGGAATCCAAGCTCAAAGATTGCAATTTGTTGATAAGCCTTCTATGCGGAACAGTATCAAAAGCCTTACTGAAATCTAAATAAGCAATGTCTACTGCACCACCTGTGTCTATTATTTTTGTTACCCAATCAAAAAAATCAATAAGATTAGTTTGGCATGATCTCCCTGAGGTAAACCCATGTTGTTTCTGATCCTGTAATCTATGTGTTTTTAGATGTTCAACAATCCTTTCCTTTAACATGGTTTCCATTAATTTCCCCACTACTGACGTAAGACTAACTGGCCTATAGTTCCCAGATTCCTCCCTACTACCCTTCTTGTGAATGGGCACAACATTTGCTAATTTCCAGTCTTCTGGGACAACTCCCGTTAGCAAGGATTGGTTAAATAAATCTGTTAACGGTTTTGCTATTACATCACTGAGCTCTTTTAATAATTTAGGGTGGATCCCATCAGGCCCCATTGACTTATTTGTCTTTACTTTAGACAGCTGCTGTAGAACCTCCTCCTCTGTAAACTGATATGTGATTGTCTCGTTAGTGTTTCCTCCTAACTGAGGTCCCTTTCCTTCCTTTTCTTCTGCAAAGACTGAACAAAAATATTCATTGAGGCAGTCAGCGAGACTTTTATCCTCTTCTACATACCTTCCTTCCTTTGTTTTTAATCTAACTAATCCTTGTTTTACTTTTCTTTTCTCGTTTATGTATCTAAAAAATGTTTTGTCCCCCTTTTTTACTGACTGAGCTATTTTCTCTTCTGCGTGTGCTTTGGAAGCCCTTATAAATTGCTTTGCCTCTTTCTGCCTAATCTTATAGGTTTGCCTGTCTTCTTCACTCTGAGTTGTTTTATAATTATTGAATGCTGTCTTTTTGTTCTTCACTATTTTGGCCACTTCTGCAGAGTACCACAGTGGTTTCTTCCCTTTTTTGTTTTTGCTAACAAATCGAATGCAATTGCCTGTGGCCTTCAATAATGCTTCCTTTAAATAATCCCATTTCTCCTGGACTCCCTTTAAACTCCTCCAGTCTGATAATGACTCCTTCACACAAAATCTAATTTTAGAAAAATCTGTTATCCCTGTTAATATTCATTCTGGCCTTAGAATCCCTGGCGTTGCAGATCAAAACCGCTCCGGCAATTAAGGGCTTACCAACCCCGAATGGGGAACATAAGTTGGCACTTTTCGTGGACGACATACTGCTTTTTCTGACCACACCGGAGACCTCGCTCCCTCCCCTGTTTAATCACCTCGATAGATTTGGCGCGATATCTTATTATAAAAATAATATGAATAAAACGCAAGCTCTCCCCATAAATATTGCTGCTTCATCCCTCAGCTTTATGCGTAGTAAGTACCCTTTTGATTGGCATTCTACCTCTTTAAAATATCTGGGTATATCCCTCTCTAAATCGCGAGGAACCATCCTTAAGGAAAATTTTACGCCACTATTGACCTCTATAGAGACACAGCTCTCCAAATGGAGCACAAACGACTCCTCTTGGTTGGGCCGTATGGCGGCCATAAAGATTTGTATCTTTTCCAAATTTGATATTATTTCAGGAATATCCCTGTTTTTATTCCGGCGCATTTATTGCTCCGGCTGCAAAAACTACTCCATGCACACATTTGGAAGGGGAAGCCTCCTCGAGTGTCGGCCTCCACGGTTACAATGCCGCGACGTAATGGAGGGTTGGGTTTTCTGGATCTACAATCTTATTACAAAGCAGCCTTACTAGCCCAAATATTGTCATCAATGCACCAAAAAGAACCACCACTATGGTTACAGCTGGAGAATGCCATGATTTTCCCATACAGACTTCATGACAAGATGTGGCTTACGTTTCTACCGAGGAATAGCACCACGGGTCTGTTGCCCGCTTCGATGCTCTCCCTCATGTCATGGTGCCTTTGGGGTCGCCACTTGGTACGGCCTTATGATTTATTATGCCTCGCTCCCCTAAGGGTTTTGTGTCGCTTTATCCCCGACTTAACTTTAGACTCCTGGTTCTGGCGAGGCTTGACTCATGTGTGGCAGCTCTTCACGCCCCGTTCCCTGAAAACCTTCCCCGATCTGGTACAGGAGTTCGCCATCCCATCGAGTGAATGTTTCACATACCTTCGTGTGAAACATGCTTTGACCCAGAAAGGCCTCACCTCTTTCACTGATGTGAACCTCTCAGCTTTTCATAAACTGTGTATGGGACGGAAATGTCAAATGAAACCGCTGTCCCTTTGTTACAACAGCCTCCTAACTCCGACCCCGCCTAAAAAATTACCCTATATGGTTAAATGGGAAAAAGACTTAGCTTTAACACTTTCCATAGAGGATTGGTCATATGCCATGGAAACAATATATAAATATTCTAGAAGCACCAATTTACGTGAGGCCCATATCAAACTGCTGTGTAGATGGTACTTAACACCCACCCGGTTCGCCCATATCTCAGGGAACTCAGGCCTCTGTTGGAGATGCCTTACCGGCATTGGCTCCTTATTGCACACATTCTGGCTCTGTCCCATACTGGGGGGATATTGGGAAAAAATAAATAGACTTATCTCCCATTGTACTTCACTTAAACTCCCACTTTGCCTGAAAGTGTACCTCCTACACCTTCTACCCGTTACTATTCAGACCCGTCATAGGAGGTTTATTTCCATGGTACTTGGGAAAGCTAAAATAGTTATAGCACGACATTGGCATTCTTCCATCTGTCCCTCTATGAAGGAGGTTATGGTTGCCCTCGAAAGTGTTTTTAAATATGAGGAAATGTTCCACACCGCGAATAATTCTATGTGCCTACATTATGATACGTGGGAGGGATGGAGGGTGTTTGTCGAGTCTGGAACATTGATATAAGATACTTCGACATGTAAGATTGTAGTGCTGCCATGTTTTATGTTTTCTGTTTTATGTTAGTTTAGGAATTTATATGTTATTGGAAAATGGAGTGCGCACAACTGACCCCCTTTTCAGATTACAATGATAACCCACTTGAATTACACTGTTTATTGCCAATGCTGCTCATCTATGTTTCTTCCTTTTGATGGTTTCTTTCATTTATATGTTTGTACCAATTCCTGTGTGAACTCCAAAAAAAATCTTTTATATGAAAAAAAAAAAAATTTTGAGATGGGAACTTATTACATTTTTTGGGGGGAATTATGTGATTTTTAGCAAACGCACACCATAGAAAAAAATCATTAGTGCAGCATCATTGTTCACATTATAATTGAAATGTGAACAATATTGCTGCATTAATAAAAATAACACACAAAAAAATACATGTTTTTTTATTTTTATTTTTTTACTTTATACCTGGTCATGTCAGGTATCATTCGAAAGGCCATGCTCAGGCCTTTTGATTGACACCCTCCATGACCCCCTAGCTGCCACGGTTCTGGAGATATCAGGGTCAAAAGAACCCCCTATCTCCACCAAGGGATTCCGGGCAGCTAGGGGTTCCCCGGCTATCTGACGTCATCACGCTATGCGTGAGGACGTCAGGCAGTGAGGGGGGACCCGGGGGTGGACCCCACTGGAGCTAGGCCGCACTTCGGCGCCGAAGTGCGACCCGGTGCCTAAGGGGTAAGGCTAGGGTCAGACTAACGCATTTTTCGCGTTATCCGTGAAAAAGTGCGTTCGAACGAATGGACGCATTTTTTCACGGAATACGCGATAGCGGTCATACGATGCGCATTTTCGGACGTGATTTTGTACGGTTATCAATTAAACACTTTTTGCGTCTGGACGTGATGTTGGCTGGACATTAGCAGCGTCTGATGTCTCCTAATCACACACACATGCCCGCTAGCGGACGCAGCGCACTCTGTACGTTAGTACTAGCGGTTTGACGTTCTCGAAAAATGCGTTCGTTTGCCACTTGCATTGCGCAGCCGTTCTTCGTATGCTGCCCGGCATTGGACGTAATTTGCTGCTAGCGCGGCCGTGATTTAGTGCGGCTAAACGCACGTTAATACTGCGTTAGTCTGACCTTAGCCTTAAAGCCAGGCACCGCTTAAAAGGGGAGAGTCTCCCCTTTTAAGCGGTGCATGGCTTTTTTTTGTGGGACCTCCCGATCGGGAGGGAGAGGGATCCGAACTGATCCCCCCTCCCTTCCAGGCGATCTCCCAGCATTGCCGGGGGTTGCCTGGAAACGACGTCATTGCGCATGGCGCAATGACGTCATTTACGTCAGGAGGAGCTTGACTTCAGCGTCTGAGGACGCTGAAGTCAGAACGCCGCGGGACCCCGGACAGAGAGGTGAGTATCTCTGCCAGGGGTCCCGCAAAGCTGATGATGTGTGGGACACGTCCTCCTCAGCATACAGCGGGAGTAACTGAGGACGTGTCCCACACGTCGTCAGCAGTGAAGGGTTTAAAAACTTCTTTTTTAAAACTTTTTGTCCTTGTTTCCTGTCCCCCAGGGCACTACCCGGACCCGGACATTGTTTTTAAATGTTTCTATACATCCTAGAAATCCACCACTTCACGGGCAGGTTATGGGGACCTCCTAGGCACGATATTTGAAGGAATTTTTCGTTTTTATTTTTAACCCTTATTTCATGGAAAACTCACTGTCCCTTTAAAAAGTTTTTTTTTTAAAACTTTTTGTCCTTGTTTCCTGTCCCCTAGGGCACTACCCGGACCCCCATACACCTTTTATGGCAAATATCTAGCATATATGCCCTCTTGGAGGGCACTCTAAAAATTGAACTTTGAGTCCCATTGACTTGTATTGAGTTCGTGTTCGAGTTCGACTTCAAACTTTTGAAAAGTTCGAGTTCGAATGCGAACCGAACTCGGGGGTGTTCGGCTTATCCCTATTTGTAATTATATCCTACTCTAAAACATGCTGCAAGCACAAAAATTCTATTTCGACAGTGTCTCTTTAGGAGACCTGTCACGAAACATCGAAAATTGCAGATTTTCGTCTGAGTTGTAGAATTTGTTATTTTCAATTATTTTGGTCTAAACTTTGCAATCTCCCTGCAATTCCTCACCAGTTCACTGTTTTGTGTTTATTCATTTAATTTATACATTGCTCTCATTCCAAATCAATGAAACAACCATCAAAGTAAAAGAACAGGGGTTTGTCCTGAACACACTTGATGTATAGGTCAAATCCAAAATGATTTAGATTTAATGCATGCATTTAAAGAAATATACATTTCAAAAGGTTGTTTCTAGCAGGACAGATAAGTTAACTGACTCACCACGTTATAAATGTCTTTGCAATATGCCAATACTGATTTTATTTCCCCATGCTTCAGTGGAACTGCAACAATATGTTTGCTGGGTCAGGTTAAATAATGACTAGATGCTGCCATCTGATGGACATTTCCTTCTAGAAACTCTAATAACAGCACATTTGCCGTTATCCATTCATTATTATTATTCATTTATTTGTATTGCACCAACATATTCCGCAGCGTACATATTCAGAGTGATGTTTAATTTATACATCGTGTGCAACGCAAGTGGCGAAGGTATGCAAATTGTGTAAAAAGGGGTCCAAGGATTTCCAAATTACAGAAACCTTGAGCTGACGGGGAGGAGCAATGCGTGCCAAGGGAGAACAGGTATTTTAACCTAAATTTAAAAAAAAAAAACAGAAAAAATTAATTGGGCAGAGGCTCTTATCTGCCCAATTACGTAAGGGCGTAAAAAGGGATACATTTTCATTAGAGTACCCCTCTAACTCATGTGAGGTAAACCTAAAGTGCACCTGTGGCACCTCAATACAGCATTGGGTGGTGCCATGTTTCACCCGCCCCAGGCAAAGTTAACTGAGAACGGTGCAATGTGAGATTGGCTGTCAGCAGTGAAGTCGGCTCGCCAATAGCCATTGATGCGCACAGTCCGAGAAGAGGGCCTCTTGTAGTTCTGTAGTGCTATTTGACAGAATACGATGTGTGAAGCGGGGAAGAATTCTGCAAAATAGCACCGGAGGGAGCAGGGGCTCTCCACAGCCTGGCCACTAATAAAAAAAAAAAAAGCTAAAGTGGTCAGGGTGTGTAGAGTGCCCCTTTAAGGCCAAGGTCAGACGAGCATTTTAAGAACGGAAGGAACATCCATGAGAGTGGATGTTCCTTCCACTCTGACGCCCGTGTGGCCACCTCGCTGAGCGCATTTACTTTGCAGCCCCGTCGAACGTGCGTCCTAATGCTTCGATGTAGAGCCTTTCAGCACAGCTTCACAACGGCCACTGTAGTACGCGTAATTCGTGTGCTTGCTACAGCGTGTGGCCGGCCTAATCGAAGCACCACAACGCTGCGACAGACGCCGAGAAGCACGTCAGTACGAAGTTACATAGTGCGCTCGTCTGACCCCAGCCTAAGCGATAGTGCGGAAAAATGTTTATCTGGGCATTTTTCAGGAACAATCCAGTATTGAAGACAAAAGTTTATAGTTCGGCTGCTCGCTGAAACCAAGCAAAGGAATATATTGATATTGACATCACAAAATACCATTGCTTCAAAAAAGGGATTGATAAAGGATTATCTGAAATTTTCAAGATAACAAAGTAGATATTAGCTGTAGGTTTATATTATATATTTGCAAAATGCTTTTGTATTAACTCTTTCGCTGCTGAGGCTTTTCACACCTCTGTGCTGAGGTCATTTTTACCGGTTTTGCTCATCATGTTTAAACGTGTTTTGAAGGCTTATTTTAGTATATGACCCAGACATATTATATGTCGTTCTTTCCATCAGACTCGGTAGATTCATAATATGTCATTATTATATGTATACGTTATGTCACGTCTGTATATTATAACAAAAAATGCAATAAAATATGTATTTTCAATAATTTACAACGTGTAAAGTGTTTTTTTTTCACATTTTAACATGCGAGCAATTGCGGTTATATTTTGTATGGGGTGCGCTTGTTAAAAAAATTAGAGATGGGGTCTCGTTACATTTTGTTTTGGGGAAAATTACACGATTTTTAACAAATGCTCCGCATACAAAAATCGTTAGTGCAGCATCATTGTTCACATTATAATTGAAATGGGAACAATATTGCTGCATTAACGAACCAAAAAAAATGTTTATTTTTTTTTTATAATTTTTTTTAAATATATTTTTATTTTTAATTTAAATTTTTTTTTTAAAAAAAACTTTTTTCATTTTCGTGTTTGGTATCGTTGGAACGGCCATGCTCTGGCCGATCCAACAGTACTAAACTTTAACCCCTAGCTGCCACGGATCAGGAGATAGGGAGTTCATTGGAACTCCCTATCTCCACCGTTGGTGGCAGTTAGGGGTTAACTCTAGGACTGGCGTCATCGTGCTATGCACGATGACGCCAGTCCTCAGGGGGAGTTCCCGGAGGCTTGACCGACATCCAAGATGTCGGCCAGCTCCGGGAAAGGATCACAAACCGGCGCTTTTCAGCGCCGATTCGCGATCCAGCTCCCCAGGGGTTAATGCCAGGCACCATTTGGAAGGGCAGGCTGTGCCCTTCCAAATGGTGCCTGGGTTAACCCCCGCAACGCCGCCGATCGGGAGGGAGAGAGGTCCGAAGGACCTCCCCCCCTCCCTTTCAGGCGCCTCCTCCGCACATGGGGGGTGGTGCCTGAATTAGGTGTCATCGCGCTGCCGCGATGACACCTAATTTCATCGGCGGCGGTTCCGGATGCTGGGCTGACATCGAGGATGTCAGCCCGCACCGGGGGGGCCAGCGATCGGCCGTAACCCGGCCGAACGCTGGCCCCAAAGGGAGGACACGCTCAGCGCGTCCTCCGCACAGCGGGAGCCATGTGGAGGACACGCTGAGCGCGTCCTCCGCATGGAAGTGGTTAAACTCATAGTGTAATATTATCAGAGACAATGGAATGGCCAGGAGGTCACTTTAGTCTGTGATTTATGGAAACATTGACTGCTGCACTGAATTCAGTTGAGAATCATCGTCTGCCTCTTTATATACATTTTGAGTTTCAAAGGAAATTCATTCCATCTATAGTATGAACAAACATTGGTGTCCTTAACCCTTTCTGTTTGCAGAAAATAAATCAGTCTGGCACTCAATGAAAAGACATGAAATCACATTTTCTTCCATTGGTTATGTAGTAACATATGCACTTATTAAAACTCTAATTGCAACTATACTTTGATAGTATTTCACATTACATCTGGTCTAGTACAATGTTGTAAAACAGATGATTGGAAATTGTGTCACATGCAAACACCCACTACCAGCCTGAAAACGGACCTCTGAGCTATCTTTATTTTTCATCTAATATTTGAATACTTACAACACTTATTCCATTCCATCTCAATATTATATGTCTATATCTATAGCACTGATCAGTGGTGACTCTAGAGTTAGTGAGACCTTATGCCAATATCAAATATGAGGCAACTGACGTGCAAAAAAGGCAGAAGTTACCCAAAAGATTTGTATTAAAAAGTGCATGTTAATTTGGAACTGCGTTTGTTTGAGATAATGGCATCCAACATAGATTCTATCATTTGAGGTCCCAGTGGATGCCTGGCCTCAGGTGGCCCCCTATTTTGCTTAATTATAGGGTGCCTTCTGGCATTGTTATTACGTCTTACCTAGTGAAACAGCTGTATTATGTGCTATACACTTACTATAATCATGTAGTCCAGTGGTTCCCAAACCTCTTCCTCAAGTACCCCTAACGGGGCAGATTTAAGGATCACCTTGGGGGAATACAGACTGAATACTGCAATCACTGAGCAGCAAATCATATCGCCTGTGCTGTGCTTCAGCTATCTGGCAAACCTAGTTTGTTAACCCCTTATCACCAGGCCGTCTCGAGGCAACCAATGAAGCGCGATCCACGCCTTCTGGTGGGCAGGCCTGTCGCGGTCCATAGATGCTAGCGGGGCACGCTATGCCACGTGCAGCGTTATGGGCCACCTGCTGTGGGGACGACATAGTACGCCCCACAGCAGGAAAGTGTTAATCAGTCCTGAGGACACTGTTGGGAACCACTGATGTAGTCTATTCTAATACCTATGAATTTTATATTTTCGAATGTTTTGTGTGAATGTCTTGGGGTGCCTAACATACCCAAAGTAGGGCAGTATTACAATGTTGGTGCTAACTTAACCAGAGCTGTTGTAAACTGAAACCCTCCATAGACTATAATGGCTCTGGGAAGTTTACAACAGCTCTGGTTAAGTTAGCACCAACTATGTAATATGGTCCGTAATATTTGAAAAACCCAATACATTTATTGTTTCCTAAAGAACATAATATCTGTATTCCTGATGTTCTTGTAAGTAGATACCAGATTACAAGATGCTTTTTATTAAGTGTAGTCCTATGTGTGAACACCTATCAAGTCCTATCACCACCTATCATAATGGCAGAGCTAATTTCAGATGTACAAAAACATCCTGGCTCAATCCTTTCTGAAAGTGAAAATTAACCTTCTGCTGTACAAAGCGTCTTTGTGTCCAGAAGTTTAAATTGTTTGGGTGAACCCATTACAGGTCCGTATCTTTAACCTTTCTATCACTGAAGATGGGAGGGATGAGGATGGCGTCGATGGCTTTGGAAGATTGTTATTCTTGGTGACAGACAAGGGTAATTATCTGCAATCCACTAGCAGTTTCAGGCCTAATTTCATTACGGCTGTACAATCCTTCCCAAGTTGCTAGTCTATCAATGTCTCACAGAAAGGATTAGCTGGCATTTTCTTGGTCTTGAAATGAATCTCAGCTGTCATGCCCTTGATAGATAGTGCAGGGGCCAAGGCTGAAACACAACCACAGGTATGCTTATTGCAGAATCCTTTGAAACAGTTAACCCCTTCAGCTATTTTAGGCCTACAATTAGCATGATGTGCTTGGAACCATGCTAATAATCTGTCACAATCCTCACTGACGAAAGGTGCCATTCAATCATCAACACTCTGTAGAATGTCATTTTCGCTCAGACCAAGAATTTATGAAATATATTTGATCCTATATATGAAAATGCAGTCCTAACCACAGTTGTTGAAGGATATGCAGGCACCAAGGTACGGACATGATTCAGACAATGACAGAACAACAAAACAAGTAGAACATCATTATGGCAAACCAATTTAGCACCACAGACTTTTATACTTAGGCAAGGCAAAAATAAAATTTAGTAATCTAGTAATGCAGACGGTAAAATAAATATGTTCTTGGGAAACATAACAATAATCTATTTTTTCAAGAATTATGCGCTAAATAAAAGATCCAGGATTCCACTGAAACGTAGCCAAAGTAAATTAGTAAATTAGGTGCTGCGCTACCATTAGAAGACACGCTAAAAGCAATACCACACTTGTTTTTCTGTCTAATTTGATAACTATTTTTATAACATTTACAGGGTTATTCAGAGAGAGGTGAAAAGCAGGAGAATGACTGGAGAATGGAAAAATCGAGGTCAAAATAGCCAAACCAGAAAAATTCTCCCATTCATCTCACTTTCCAAATCTGCTATTTTGACCTAGAATTTTTCATTCTCCAGTCATTCTCCTGCTTTTCACCGCTCTCTGAATAACCCTGCTAGAATTTTCCATTCTCTAGCCATTCTCCTGCTTTTCACCTCTCTTTTAATAACCCTGTATGTTTATTCAAAAGATACTCTATTAAAGAATAGAGTTCTTTTTCTTAACGCTTAAATAATTGGGCATATGCTGCTGACAGCCTCTGAGGAATAATTTTTCTCTTTTTTTTCCTTTTCGGGGTGATTTTACTCACCTTTTCTCCCTTGCTTGGTGCAACTCCTCCTCTTTGGCTCAGGAACACCCGAACCCGGATATCCCTGGCTCTTTTCTGCGTAATTTGTGCTCATACGCAACTTGCAGAGCCACAAATTGTGCAGTACAACGGGAAATGCACACTTTAAGTAGGCAAGTTCTGTAGCGCCTGCGCAGAAAGATGGATCGGAGTGCCTGCGCAGAAAGAGCGCCTGCGCAGAAAGATGGATAGCGCCTGCTCAGATCCGATCCATTGGCTGTCTGAGACCGTTCACTACCGCAATTTGACTCCGGGAGAGTGATGTCAGGGAGTGCCAATGTCAATGGTGACTGGCAGCCAGGAAATTCAAAAATTCCGGCTGCCTATAACACTGAGTGGGATGGAGGAAAATCGTACACTTCACCCAACTTTTCTGCCAGATTGGGGGAGCTGGGAGAAGGGGGCACTCCTAACATCCTGTCCAATTTAAAACTATAAAGTGGCCAGGATGTGTAGAGTGTCCCTTTAAGTGACCTTTCAATGGGAGACAGAAAAGAAAAATGGAAAGGGAAATAATCAGAAAAAATTAATGAGAAACCAAAGAAACATACAAGGGTTATCCAAAGAGATTCGAAAAGTCACCGCACGTTCGGTGACTTTTCGTTCTCTTCAATTCGGTTCCTTTTGCCGATTGCATTTCGGTGACCCTGCGGTGTATTCAGCAAGCACCACAGGGTCCCCGAATTGCAGGGAAAAGCTGCCGCAAACCTGACGAAAACTAACCGAATGCACGCTGAAAACAAGCAAAAACATCTGGATTAACCTTCGAAAAAGCCGAACAGGAGCCGAATCACACAGAGCCGAAGCAGCTGTGACGTAGAGGAGGCAGTGAATAAATTAGAAAAACCATTTGTATGAATCTGGGAAAATGAAACGCTGTTTGCAAAGAAACTACTGAGCGAAAATGTCTGAAATTTTCACAGGAGGTCCAGGGAATGATAATAAAGAGGGCTGTTACAAAAAAAATAAGTAAACTAAAAAAAAAAAATTAAAAAAAATCTGACTTTTTAAAAAAAAAAAAAAAATCTGAAAAATGCTTAAAGTATCCTAAAAAATCAATGAATAAAGAGACGTTTTGCTGCAGAATTTTATAATGAACGGTTTATTAGATATTGAATTAAAATGGGAGTATTTTTAACATTGAAGCCTATGGGATTCTCCTGAATAAACTTGCCGAATTAAACCACCGAATGGCAGGGCATTAGGGGAACCTTTCACTGCTGGTTTGTGTTCTCTGAATAGACGAAGCAGTGCTTTTTCATGGGGATTTCACTGCCCTCGAACAGGAACCGAACAGGCACCGTATGTGCAGGCAATTCGCCAGGATTTGGCGAATTGCCTGCTCTCTGGATAGCCGAATGGTCAGGGAAGGTAACCGAACGCTGATTTTCAGCGTTCGGTTACCTTTCTCAAGCAATTCGGATCTCTTTGGATAACCCTGAAAGTCACAGTTACATATTAATAAAAATAGTTATCAAATTAGACAGAAAAACAAGTGTGGTACTGCTTTTAGCACACAAGGATTATGTTGCTATCGCAATTAAAGATATCACAGAGACATTGCGATAGCAACATAATCCTTGTGTAGAACCTGGAGTAAAATACAGATATAGCAGTAGCAAAGTGAAGTTTAATAGAATTTAACCTGTGGGTAAACAATTCTCCTCTATTCTTCTTAGGGGTAACATGTATTGTGCAGAAACAGTTTAGGAATAATAGAGATCCCACAGTTTTTTCCCAGGTGGTTTTATAGTACCAGAATAGATTTCTCAATTAATATTGCACATCTGGTATAACATTTTCATGATTGCCAAAACCACCTGAAGGGGGACTTTGTTCCCTGGTGGCCCAGTGGGTCAACAGTTGTTCGAGATTAAAAGTGCACTTCTCATTCTCTCTCTTTTTTGTTAGAAATAGGTGTGAACATTGGGAACTGCATTACTCGGGTACTATCACCTGGTGTTAGCTACCGTTAGTGTTGGCATGTTTTTGCGTTAGCGCCGGGTTAATTGAGTCTAGCGCCTGACCAACAGATCGTTTGCCTCTCGCTACAAATGGGAAAACTCATTTAGCGCGTCGCTAAAAGCGATTCATGGCGCAAGCTTACTGTACTTTCCACATCCTATACTTAACATGGGCAGTGCTAAAGATCTCTAGCACTTTTGTAACTAAAAGATCACTTGATGCCTGCGCTAGTTTCTGGAGTAACGCTAATGGCAAAGTTTTACTTACTGTTCAACCCTGGTGCTATGTCCAAAAAACACAAAAAACAGGTTCTCGCCCGAAATTAACAGGCAATTGAAAGGAATGCAACACAGGTGTTCTCTGGCCCTATACGCCATAACAATGGATCTGGTCAGCAATGTTGCTGCTGTTGCAGTAGGTTATATTATGATATATACGTATCCTTTATCCGCATATATCATAAATCGAATATATTGCCTAATTTTAATCATTTTATGCTGGGGGTTATTCATAGTATGGAAGCGGTTGATTATTAGGGTGACCTGTGGACCATGTTTAAAGGGACACACAGATAAGTCTTGCCCTGAAACATGTATTATTTATATGCTGCAGCAGGGAAATTATTGTCGCTCACCTGGCCTTCCTTTTACATCTATTAAATGCATTGTAATGAATCGACATGCTGCTGGGTAGCATTTATCATGCAATGCCCATCAGCCTTAATTACTATATGTGTGCATAAAAACATGGATGATACGGCCACCTTGGAGGATTTTAATAATCCAGGGATGTGAGGGCTAGTCGCTGGATGTGTTCATACTTATACAAGCTTGTGAGGGCAGAGGATAGGTATGGCCCAGCACTCTGCACTGGAAAAAACAGTTCTATCCTGTACACCAGTGACTCCCAACTGCGGTCCTGAAGTACCCCCAACAGGTCAGGTTTTCCAGATAACTGAAGCACAGCTCAGGTGATATGATTTGCTGCTCAGTGATTGCAGGATTCAGTCTGTATTTCCCCAAGGTGATCTGCAAAATCTGGCCTGTTAGGGGTACTTAAGGACCGCGGTTGGGAACCACTGCTGTACACAAACGCATTAGTGCTTGGTCTCAACCCAGTTCTTAGCATTTCCATTTTGTGTGCCAAACCTTGTACACAGACTCTCGCAGACAAGGGGATCTGTTAATAGGTCATCCGGCGCTAACTTTTATTGACTCGCTCTAAATTTTTTCTTTAGTGATGGTGTTTTAGCTCACACCCAGTGATGGGGCCCCCTCATGTCCCACAGTTGCCATCACTGGACCATCAGGGGAAAGGAATGTATGTTGAAGTCATCTACATACACATGCAATAATTTCAGATAAAGGAAACAAACCAGCAGCATGTGGTTTATAAAGTGGTTTTGTTTGTAATGCACATGTAGTCTAATTACAGCGTATGTAAGTGGTAGTGTCCCTTCAATAGTAACTACGGTATTTTTCTGCTAGTTACTATGATCGGGCAAGCAAGATCGGTGGTCCTATAAGAAACGATTTTCCTTAAATTTTATTTATTTGGCTGTTGACAATAAAAAAAATTTTTATTGGAAACATATATTGAACACTGTCTGGTCATGCATCTGTAGACACAAATCAGGTATCAGGATCTGGATTAATGATCACTGTACTAAATAGCATATTTTGTCAAGAATGCTATGTCTCAATTTCCATTGAGTATGCCTCTACAACTTGATTGGGTGATGCAAACTGGTTCTAGATATTAGACGTTTTATAGTGCTTTATAGAACAAGAGTTATCAATTACAAAAAGACATCCAGAAGCACATTTGTCCTTCGCACAAGAACAGAGGCATTCTTGTCACAGATTTAGATCAACACAGTACAACATGGGCAATAGATTTGTTTGCGTATGCGAAAATGCAACATTTTACAAGGAGAATGGACAGTCTTTTCACCAACTAATTTATAGTTTCACTCCTACACCTACAGTGTGAATGCAGAACAAATTACAGTTTTTCTTTCCATATTATATTTCCCATATCCACAGATGGTTGTGTTGGGTACAGTTGTTGTACAGTTGTTGTATGTCAATACCTTATACCATGGTACAAATAAGGATGATGCAATAGAGATTACAAGTGGGTCACTGGACCTCATGTACGAAGTTTTATGAAGAGCTTACAAGAACAGAATACTAATTAATTTGTCTTCATGATGTATAAAAGAGAAAGCTGAAGGGTGATTCATATAAACCCGAACCTAAAGTTCAATACTACCATTTGCATAATAAATGTATCTAACCGCATGTAAATAGTCAATAGTCAATACTTTTACAATGATTGAGAAACAATTAAATAAACATAAGGAAACCCATAAACAATGATGGACAACCTCACCAGATACAAGAGGGTGGGGAATAGAAGAAGGGCTAGGAGAAAATGGATAAAAGTAAAAGAGTGTAGAGAGAGCGAGAGAGAGAGAGAGAGAGAGAGAGGAAAACAAATAAATCTGTGCGGCAGAGTTGCCCATTCACAGTACCACACAAAGCTATCCCCTAGTTCCTTAACAAAGGTTTTTGTAATAGATAGATGAATGAATGGAAATTAACCTCTTCACTTCTGAGCCATTTCACACCTGATCTGATTATAACCATTTTGTGCTCATCATGTATAAACACGATTTGAAGTCATGTTTTATTACAGGACCCAGACATATTATGTATCCTTATTTTCAGCAGACATGGCAGATTCATAATATGTCATTATTATATGTATATGCCATGTCCTGTCAGAATGCTATAACAAAAACTGTAAAAAAAAATTCCATTCAGATTTCAATCATTTACAGCAGTGTTTCCCAAACCTGTCCTCGGGACCCTCAACCAGCCAAGATTTTACAGATCACCTTGGAGAAAAGCAGACTGAATCCTGCAATCACTGAGCAGAAAATTATTTCACCTGTGCTTTTCTTGAGATATCTGACAAACTTGGCGAGGCGGAGGGTCCTGAGGACAGGTTTGGGAAACACTGATTTACAATATGCAAAATAAAAAAAAATTACACATTTTTTCACACAAAACTTTGTGGTTATATATTCTAGGGGGCACTGTTGTTAAAGAAAATCTAGAAATGGGGAAATCTGTTTCTGAATTGTTTTGAGAAAATACGCAATCTTAACCAAAAATTTTTTGCTTATATTTCGGAGGATTGTATTTTATGAATAATATCACAATGTATAAAACACTGGTCTTGCTCCCGGCGTGGGAAAGTAAATAATTGCAGTGGTAGTGCTCATTTTATACATGACAAATGGACAATGCCATCACTATGGAACAAAATAATAAATACATTTTAAACAAATCTTTTTGGTTTGTTTGTGTTTTTTTTTCATTTTACATGGACATATTTGGTATCAATGGAAAGGCCAGGCACAGACCCGTCCAATGATACCTAATTTGACTTGTGGAGTGTAAAGAATGAGAATTCAGGGGTCCTCGCAGCAGTGCTTTGGCTTGTGTATTAGAGGAACCAATGTGTAATAACGGTTTGTGCCATCACTTCCACATTTGGTTCCGGTATGGGAAATGAGAAGGTGAGTAAGTACAGTGGCACTGTTTACTTTATAAGTAAAAGCACATAATGACATTGTCTTAGAGATGAGAAGAAAAAAAATTGCATTTAATAGACACAGACCCTTGACCCTGTGTGGTGTAAAAATCAGACACACAGGGTTCCAAAGTACCCCTGGTGCTCCTCGCCGCAGTATGGCAGTTTAGGTTTTCAATGAAGCAATGCATTATAATGCATTGTGCCATCACCTCCACACTTGCTGGCATCATGGTAAATGAGAAGGTGAGATAGTGCTGTATCATTGTTCACTTTATAATTGAATTGTGAACAATAGTGCTGCATGATAAAAAAAAAAGTAAAAAATTTTATTTTATTATATTTATTTTTTAATTTTTACACCTAACCTGGTACCATGCTGTGGCCTTTCCAATGATACCATGCATGACCCTCTATCTATTATGGATCAGGAGACACGTGTCCAAAAGACCCCTTTATCTTCTTTATAGGGAATTCTGTGCCCGGCTGGGGGGTAAATCCCTTTCTGAAATCATCATGCCAGTGAGCAATGATATCAGTGGGCAGGGGAGGTCCTATGGCGCCTGGAAGTCAGACCACTGTGGGATTTCCCTTGGACCAGCAGAGATCTCCCCCAAGTTTGCTGGTTAGCAATAGCAATGACATGTTTTGGATGTCCTCCGCATGTTCTGGTGAAACACTAAGACGTCCCCCACACGTCTTCTGAAGCCACAGAGTTCATGAAACTTTCAGGAAACATACCTCCTCTTGTGTTGAGCTCATCCAATCACAGCATGTGTTGGAAGTGGCCTGTGCTTTCTTAGGTACATGTTGACGTGGTGCTGCATGTTGTTACTAATGTGTTTCAATATTACCTCATTGTTTTGGATCTCATTCCTATGTTACCCATTAAGGCATCATCATGCAGGGCTTGTTGCAGTGTACTCACTCCTTCAGATAACTCTACAAAAAGAAGTCCAGGCTAGTAATATCAGGAGGCTGGGGTAGTCGTAGATTCTTGTAAATGACACAGTCCTTAAATAACCCTGTATTTTTACCATTGATTCACTTGATGTGTGGTACCTCCCTTTCGAACTATCGTCCCATTTCTTTGCTCCCCTTTGCCTCCAAAATCTTATAATGCCCGGTCTATAACCAGCTCACCAGGTTTCCTGCTGCTAACTCTCTACTTGACCTGCACCAGTCCAACTTTAGTTTCCGCACTCTATTGAGACTGCTCTGACCAAGGTGACTAATGATTTAGACAATAGAAGAAAAGACGCCTTAATGGCGCCCTAAAGTTAGTACAAGTTGGTTGGGCTCAGTCTCAGAGTGTGTGAGCAACCCACAGTGGGACAGTGGCAGAGCTCTGCAAACTGCTATAAGAATGGGTATGATACATTGATTGCATAAACCATTATTGTGAACGTATAGACATCACTGCATATGTATGTCCTTACAGACTTGTCGTGTGTAGCGCCGTACAGGGGAAATCTTTCTCTTGCTGACTAATGATTTAGTTGCTGCTAAAACCAAAGGTCACTTCTCCCTGCTTATTCTTCTTGACCTCTCCTCTACATTTGGCACTGTCGACCACCCTCTCCTGCTCCTCACGCTGCATCAACTTTTTGACACCACTTTTTCACACACCTCAATGACACCGCTC
Organism: Leptobrachium leishanense; assembly: GCA_009667805.1. NCBI lineage: Eukaryota > Metazoa > Chordata > Amphibia > Anura > Megophryidae > Leptobrachium > Leptobrachium leishanense. The sequence continues at coordinate 186,343,273 of CM019063.1, forward strand.
TCTTCTGGTTCTCTTCCTATCTCTCTCTTTGCTCCTTCGGTGTCTCCTTTGCTGGTGCCTCTTCACCACTGGTTCCTCTCTCAGTTGGGGTGCCACAATGCTCTGTTCTGGATCCCCTACTCGTCTCGATCTACACTGCTTCTCTGGGCAACCTCATTTCTTCCTATGGACTCCAATATCATCTCTATGCTGACGATACCCAAATCTACCGTTCCTCTCCCCATCTCTCTCCTTCTGTGTTGGACCATGTTACTGCCTGCCTGTCGGCTGTCTCCAACTGGATGACTTCCCATTTCCTAAAGCTCAACCTCTCTAATACTGAACTTCTCATTTTCACTCCCTCTAAAACCCTGCGACTACTTCTACCTCTGAGGCTCGTTGCCTCCGGGTCTTCTTGGACTCCAATCTATCCCTTTCTCCTCATATTCAGTCACTAACTAAATCTTGCTACTTGCACCTAAAAAACATTGCATACATCCGTCCCTTTCTTAATCAGGACTCTACTAAAATGCTCATTCAAGCTCTTATTATCTCCCGCCTTGACTTCTGTAACCTCCTTCTTTCTGGCCTTAAGAGATCCCAGATTCTCCTTCTGCAGTCTGTAATGAATCCCTGTGCCAGACTCATAAACCTCACATCCCGTACCTCTCACACCTCACCTCTCTGTCAATCTCTACACTGGCTCCCTGTTTCCTTTAGAATCCATTTCAAAATACTGGTGCTCACATACAAAGCTCTCCAAAACCGCGCCACTGTCTACATGTCCTCCCTTATTAGCAGGTACATCCCGTCCCGACCACTTTGCTCTGCCAATGATCTGATGCTATCACCCAGTTCCTTGTACCCGCACCCCCAACTCTCGCCTTCAGGACTTCTCCCGAGCTGCCCCCTTTCTATGGAACTCCCTTCCCCGCAACATCAGACTCTCCCCATATTGCTTCACTTCATAATCTCCCACTGTATTCTTATTATTTATTATTTATTAAGCGCCAGCACATTCCACAGTGCTGTACAAGGTGCAAAGGGTATAGACAGGACAATTCTACAATACATACAGGAGAAGGTCAGTATTGCTGCCAGCAGATACAGGAGGACGTGAGGGCCCTATTCTCGTGGGAACTTACAATCTAGATGGGTGAGGGGTTAGAAACAACATCTTCCCATTCAGCCCACATGCACCTCGCTACTTCACATACTCTATTTACCGTCACCTTGTGTGTCACCCTTCCCCTCTTAGATTGTAAGCTCGAGCAGGGTCCTCTCTCCTACTGTTCTGTGTGTGTAACGTGTATGTATATTTATTGTTCTGTCTCTCCCATTGTACAGCGCTACGGAAATTGTTGGTGCTTTATAAATACTTGTTACTGTAAATGCATGTTGAACCATCAGTGTTTAGAGACTAAAACTCATACAGGGTTATTCAGAGAGAGGTGAAATCCAGGAGAATTGCCAGGAGAATGAACAATCTAGACCAAATAGCCAATTTGGAAAGTGAGATAAATGGGAGAATTTTTTTGGTTTGGCTATTTTGACCTTGAATTTTCACTTCTCCAGTCATTCCCCTCAGTTTCACCTCTCTCTGAATAACCCTTTCTGTGTCATCAAAATGCAAATTTTAATCTTCAATGACATGGGCTACAAACGTTTGGATCCATACTTATTTTGGTCCTTTATGTATACTGTATCATATCAGGGTAATTCAAAGAGATCCGTATTGCTTGAGAAAGGTAACCGAACGCTGAAAATCAGCGTTCGGTTACCTTTCTTGGCCATTCGACTATCCGGAGAGCAGGCAATTTGCCAAATCCTGGCGAATTGCCTGCACATACGATGCCTGTTCGGTGCCTGTTCGAGGTCAGTGAAATCCCCATGAAAAAGCACTGCTTCGGCTATTCAGAGAACACAAACCAACAGTGAAAGGTTCTCGAAATGCCCTGCCATTCGGTGGTTTAATTCGGCAAGTTTATTCAGGAGAATCCAATAGGCTTCAATGTTAAAAATATTCCTGTTTTAATTAAATATCTAATAAACCGTTCATTATAAAAATCTGCAGTAAAGAGTCTCTTTACTTAAAGATTTTTTAGGATATTTTAAGCATTTTTCTGGATTTATTATTTGTTTTTTAAAAAGTCTGATTATTTTTTAACTTTACTTATTTTTTACTTTACTTATTTTTTCTGTAACAGCCCTTTTTAGTATCATTCCCTGGACCTCATATGTAAATTTCAGACATTTTCGCTCAGTAGTTTCTTTGCAAACAGTGTTTCACTTTTCAATCATTCAAGCAAACTGTTTTCCTAATTTATTCACTGCCTTCTTCTGCAGTGTCGACTTTTTCCGGAGGCTTCGCTGCGTGTGATCGGCTCCTGCTCGGGTTTTTCTGGCATCTTCGACGGGTTAATCCAGATGTTTTTCCGGGTTTTCAGTGTGCATTCGCCGGATTTTCGGCAGCTTTTCGGCAGCTTTTCGGCAGCTTTTCCCTGCACTTCGACAGCCCTGTGGTGCTTGCTGAATACACCGCAGGGTGGCCGAAATGGGAAAGCCGATTTGCACCGAATTGAAGAGAACGAAAAGTCACCGAACGTGCAGTGACTTTTCGATTCTCTTTGAATAACCCTGTATGTTTACGAATTCTGTGTCAACATTGCACTAAACCAAGTGAAACCGCTGACAATATTATAGCTGTAGTTAGAACTACACCTATGAGCGGTATTTTTGCACCGCACCTTGCTAAAGTGTTCAGTATCTGGTGGTAAAATTATTTTTTTTCTTATTAACAGTGACTGAAAACCATACGATTTAACAGATTTTTTGCTCAGTCACTGTTATGACAAATTTTGCATGGCAACAGATCCATAAAAGTGTTTGCCATTTTTCATCAACTAGTGTCTATGACATCATCTTTCCTTTTTTTCTAATTTGCGATGCTAAAGTATTTCTTAGTACTCGATGGGGTGTATATGCCAAAACATATAAAGTGTTGAAGCAATTCTCAGCCTTTGACATCATAAAACCTCTACACATTGCAACACCCACCCCTCACCCACCACTCTCTCGCCTGTAAAATCAGATATCTTGATAGATAATAGTGTATAGCCATTTCGAGCTTTAAACATGAAAAAATGGACAGCCTGTAAATTAAGCATATTATAAAACTAAGCAGTTTACTGCACAGAATGAATGTTCCAGTTATAAAAGATAATGTAGTAATAATCTAAAGGACAGAGAGAGAATATGCAATTCATTAACCCACAATCATAGTCATAAAACACAGGAAGTTTGCAGCCTCTTACTTAGGTCACCGTACCTGATCTTTTGACTTTCTGATGCTCTAATATGTGGAGCTAATAAAACTGAAATGATGGGGTTTTGAGAATAGGAATGATTCTTCCCTGGGTATATTGAAGCAATTTATTTTAAGTTTCCAAATATCCAGAGTTATATTACAGATCTATAACGCAGTCCTAAAACAATGGATTGTTATTCAGCACTTAATGCTCCAAATATTTAATCCTACAGGCTGGTGGAGCAATATGGGTGATGTAGTTGTACTGAAAGGCTACCTTTTGGCTAATTTTGCAATAACTTAAAAATAAATCTAATACTGTAGATACTCAAGTATACCGCTAGATTTTGGTGCCAAAAATTTACCTTAAAATTGGAGGGGTCGCGCTATATTTGAGACATCTGCATCGCGTGTAAGAAAAAAAACTTGCCTTTCTTTGGGTGAGACATTCACAATAATACAGGAGTTTCTCTAAAATGGGGGATATTAGGGAAAAGCTGTCGCAAACCCGAGGATAACGAACCGCAAAACTCGGCGACTGCACGCCGAAAACCCTCAAAAACATCTGGATTAACCTGCCGAAAACCACGGAAAAACCCGAGCAGGAGCCGATCACCCGCAGCGAAGCCGCCGGAAAAAGCCGAGAAAGCCGAGACCACAGACAGAGTGAAGTGAATAAATTAGGAAAACAGTTTGTATGAATGTTTGAAAAGTGAAACACTGTTTGCACAGAAACTACTGAGTGAAAATGTCTGAAATTTCCATATGAGGTCCAGGGAATGATAATAAAAAGAGCTGTTACAGAAAAAATAAGTAAACTTAAAAAATTAATTCAGAAAAATGCTTAAAATATCCTAAAAAATCTATAAGTAAAGAGACTCTTTACTGCAGATTTTTATAATGAACGGTTTATTAGATATTGAATTAAAACAGGAATATTTTTAACATTGAAGCCTATGGGATTCTCTTGAATAAACTTGCCGCATTAAACCACCGAATGGCAGGGCATTAGGGGAACCTTTCACTGCTGGTTTGTGTTCTCTGAATAGCCGAAGCAATGCTTTTTCATGGGGATTTCACTGCCCTCGAACAGGCACCGAACAGGCACCATATGTTCAGGCAATTCGCCAGGATTTGGCGAATTGCCTGCTCTCTGGATAGCCAAATGGCCAAGAAAGGTAACCGTACCCTGAATTTCAACGTTCGGTTACCTTTCTCAAGCAATGCGGATCTCTTTGAATATTCTGTATATTCTTCACAGGCCAACTAGGCCTGGGCCTAAGGCAGTGAATTGGAAGGGACAGCATTTCTTAACATCCATTTTCTTGTAAAGGAGATACTTTTTTTTATTATCACAAATAGCACTTATAAATTGTGAGTCTTTCTCTTAATCTTGATTTTATGTATATTTTCATATTTACTAGATATCAGTAGAGGGCAGCAGCTTTTGGAGTACATGATAAGGCACATCCCAACCTCAAAACACACTGTTCACTAATAGTAAAAAACAATGCAGCAAGACAATATGGGTCACATGGGAACCATATTCCAGACTCTCTGGACTCCTCTTGCTATTTCTTTCAGTGGTGGCTTACCATAGAAAGGGAGGGTTCGTCATTATAGGTTCTTCATTCTGGAATCTACTGTGGTGTGAGATAACAGTAGTTACCACTTGTAGTACACAAAGTATGAAAGAGAGAGCTTGGCTTCTTGGTGGTAGATTATGATATATCAGTTTTCCCACTAAAATATCAGTACTCCCACACCTAAAATAAACATATGCTGTAGCTAAGGTAACAGAATGGGAATTCACAAACTATAGCATGGATAGAGATCCAAAATCTCATTACACTCACTTATAAACCATCTATTAATCCAAGTACAATCATAAATTATAGATTTATTTATTTATTTATTTGTAAAGTATTTTACCAGGAAGGATACATTATAGATCACCATCACAAACACATTACTAGTAAAGTACTGTATATGTCCTGAGGTAAAGAAGTTTCAAATTGGGATCAGATTAGAACCTTGCTTGAAGATACTTTAATAAACTGGATCCCTTGGACCTGTAGCACAGATCCCCTAAAGATTTTACTAATTCTGAAGGTAAACTATTCCATAAAATAGTCTTGGCAGTCAGACATTCCCTGGCTAGATACAGGTTAAACACTGAGACTGCTCCCATCATGTCTGACGCTACATTAACAAATCCTTTATAATGGATAAACATTCAGCAATGCTCCATAATATAATGCTGGCGTTCCATAAAATGTGAGACCCTTGGATTCCGCTGGCCTCCTCCCCATCCTCTAATCTATAGTTTGTTGCTTCTCTGCTTCTTTCTTGTGCTGTTCTTCCTTTCCCGCCTCATTTTTTAAAAATAATTTTATCTTAATTCAGGGTGCACCCCAAGGTTTATATATATGGCTGCAGGCACAAGAGCGCACCTCATGTGATTCATGTGATCGCACCTCCCTGCGCCCATCGCAGCTTTTTGACGGCTTGTTGGAGAGTTGCACGCACTACAGCGGATGTGGTTTAAGCCTTCCCGTCAAAAGCTACAACGGACATAGGACGTGTTACAAAGCACAATCCTCTATAGGAGCATTGCGCTTTGCAGCGTTGAGTGCATTAACTGCGCTCAGCGAGGTGGCCAGACGGGCGTCAGAAGGAAGCAATATCCCCTCTCATGGACATTCCTTCCGCTCTCAAGAACACGTGTGTGACTGCAGCTTTAAATTAATGCTCTGCATGCATTCTCTTCACTCATATGCCTTGAATATATATGTTGTTACACCTGAACTTGGAAAGTGCTGTGCTTCCTCACTCTGCAAGGTGTACCGTCTATGATATTTTTATAAAACCTTATAAACTCAGTTTAATAAAAAAAAAAAAAAAAGGAAGCTTCAAATTAAACAAAACCATCAAGGATTTGATAAAAATATATAGGACATTGAGCATTTGTCGTTTCCAACTTCTTCAACACAGAGACATGTATACATGCTTCAGTTTTGCAACCATACTTTAAGTTGTTTCTCTCATCTCTATGTGGCCCTAAACCATAAGGCCACCCTGATCCTCACACACACCTTTGGAAGTTTCTAATGATGCTTCAAGACTATAACGAGATTAAAAACGCATTTCCTTACTTCAAGAAGTGCGAATCAGCATATTCATATTTCATATCAGACATCTGCCATTGATTGCATTATATTTAACTAAAATTAGATGATACTCTCTGAATGAAAGCGGTTCCTCTGCCAAATTATCCTCAACAGAAGTTATTTGGGGGTGTTGAAGACCTAATATGCAATTAGGAGCAATCTTTTAAAGCCCAGAAATTAGCTGCACTTATTAATCACATAGAAGAGCGAGGAATATTGCCAGAGGTTTTGTAAGAATTATCCATCACAATATGGCAAAGATCTTTAAAATATGAATTTATTTCATTTTCTCTAGGAGCACTGGGTAGAATTATGTAGCAATGCATTTAACACTTAAAATGCTTATTCAGGGAGTTATACCCAGGTGTTGCTGACATAGTAGTAACCTCTACCATAGACTACACTTTCATAACGCCAACTCGAGCATCTACCACATTTATTCATACAGTATGGACTCTTAGATGCTCCCATAGCATAACATAGACCTTGCCAATACCTTACATCAGCAATTCACTGAATAGAATGTCAAAACTGTATTATGGAGTTTAACGTTTCACGTATTTTCAGTAAATGCAATTGTCTGGACACGATACTAATTTGCATTTTAGCAGTAGCTGTCAGATTAGCATGATTCATGATGGAAGAGGTAATAGGGGTTTACATTGATAGGCGCTCAATACAATAAGTACAAAATATAAACAAAGATATAAGAACATGACTGCAGATGAAAAGTAGATGGTGTACAACTCCCCCGTTAACATCGATTGAAGACAACCAGCAGAAGGGTTACCAACCAGTACACACAAAAATACACTGTGTGATTCATTGCAAATATACGTCTGCCCTTATGTGTATTTAGAAGCACTGGTAGTCAACCATACTACAAATGCCCCAAGTTACAGCCAAGACTTGGTACATATATACTCCATTGAACACTTGAAAGCCCAATTACTTTACATGGCACTCCACTTTCTCTCTATTTGGGTATCTTGGGTTGCTACCCAAGCCCTATCTTTGGCTTGAAGACTCCTATCTGAGGATTAACTAGAAAGTATCTCAGGTTTATGGATACCTTTTTCCCTCCCTGCACAATTTGGATTTCCTTCTCCCACCAAAAATACTTTTGTAGCAATAGCTAAAAATGCTTTCTTGTTTCACAAGTTTGTTCTATCTCCTCATCCCATTAAAAAGATATCAAAATCATATGTTATCATTCACAGTGGGGTTTAACATTAGGCTGATCTATTATACCTTGATGTATTTTGTGTACTCTTTACCATATGCAGCTATGTAAGATTTATAATGTACTTGCATATGACATTCAATAAACAGATATGTAAAAATACAATGCGTATGAATCATCTATAAAAAAAATAGAAGACTCTATTCACATTGTGCACGAGTTAATGCACAAATACTTTGAATTTTTCAGTCTTACAATATTCCATTCGATAGAAATGTAGAAACAAGCAAATAAACAAAATAAAGGTGCAATATTAGAGGGTAAGTCTTGCATTTAAAACGTACAGAATGGAACATTCACATGCTCTAGAGCCATCAGCAATACTGGTTAAGTTAAGTGCACATGGGTCGTCAATTAAGGGTGACCTGTACCCTTGTTTCTGCAGTATCCTGGTAGAATTCTAGGAACAAGCACGAGGGAAGATTAAATGAACACTCTACTGAAAAATAGTTTCCTTTTTTTTGCCCTGAAATAATTGGGTAGAGGCTACTGACAGCCTCCACCCAATTATTTTTTTTATTTTTGGTGCTATTACCCTCCATTTGTCCCTTGACAGGCGCGGCTCCTCCTCTCCTGCTCAGGGACTCCTGAACCCAGAAGTCCTTGAGTCTTTTCTGTGCAATTTGCGTCCCCTACACTACTTGTGTAGCGTAGGGAACGCAAATTGCACACTGCGATGGGACTTGCAATCTTCTCGTACGCAAGTCCCATAGCGCTAGCAACCAACAATGGATCAGGGCTGAGCTTGTACGCACTGTTCCAATCCATCGGCTTTCTCGCTGACAACTGCCAGCTTCACAGGCAGTCTCAGGGAGGAGACGTCAGCAAGCTTGAGCGTGCTGAAGTCTCCACTGACCAAACTAGTGACCGACAGCCGAGAAGTCCAAACTTCCAAGCTGCCCGGTCCTGCAGGGGGGGTGTATCTCTCTACTTCACCATGCATTTTACAGAGTTCCAGGGACCTGGGAGGAGAGGGAGGATACTACACACACCCTGGCCACTTTAAAAAGCTAAAGTGGTCAGGTGTGTAGAATATCCCTTTAATAGTGACGTTTCAGAGGGTGAGTTAAATCTCTATTATATGCAACAAACTTTAACACTCACACTTTGCGGAGCCAAATTGGTCCTGGCAAAATCAAAAGTGGATGGGTCATTGTTCTAAGGTGACCTATTCCTCTTTTTTCCGCTGTGTCCTGTGTACGACTCAGAGATGTATCCCAGAACAAAACGAGTACAATGTAGTATGTTCTGGCACTGTGGTATCTAATTCAGAAAGTAAAAGAAAGGGCAGTAATTTGAAATATTTGATCATCTTCTCAAAAACAGAAAAAACGGCAGGATACAAGGACCTAAAGAATAAAGGTGTATCGGTTAAACTGTGATCTGAATGGCCAAAAGTAAAATAGCTTACTCTATTATTACTCACCCATTAACATTTAGTTCCTAGGTGTAAAGTCACAGAACAAACAACACTGTTCAACTGTTCAGATAGCTATCAAAAGTGGCTCTAGTCAAAGCTCAAATATGAGGCCCATAATATTAATCAAAAATGCTTAAATTATCCCAATACATTTTACTTAAGGAATGCTTTTACAGCTCACAATAGATGGGTAAATGTGAATGTAAGAGTGTGCTTCTTTGGTATGTTGTTATGGACTCTTGTGAATGAAATATGTTCTGGGGCATCACTTCATTTTAGATATTTTAGTGTATGTGTGTGATGGAGCAGGGGAACCACATGTACAGTATATGTTACTAGATGCTATATATATATTTTTTTTAGATATATATATATAATTATTTATTTTCTTATTTGTAGCACAGAGACAAATTAAATGCAGAAAGAACACTATATCTGACATTTCTAGTGACACATCCAGATATTTCAGAATTTATCTACAGAAAGAGCTATTATATCTGTGTAATAAAGCTGGTGAGATTGAAGTCGCACAATATCATGAAAAAGTAACTCATCGAAGTAGCAAGTATCAGGCAGTTCAATGACTTTTCAATATCGGTCACCAGAGAGAAAAGCTGCAACAAGAAAATTTGGGATTAACACAATCCGAGAACTATCCAGGCAGTGGAATAAAAGTATTTTCTGACCAATAGGAAATAACTCTAGATGCCTTGAAAACTGGTAAGCAAGTTTTGCATTTGTTCTTAGGATGTCTCTGAAAGCCGGCATGATTCTTAAAACAATCGATGTATGCTGGATGCCTAAATGGCTATGGCAATGTTGAAAAGACCATTCTAGCTCCAATCAATGTTATCTGACCTTTGAAAAAGTGTCAGGTTGTGTAAAACACACGTAGTGATTTGATCTTTGCTTTCCCAGCTGGTTTTGGTCTGTGTGCACTGAGCATAGTAAAGATTCTCTATTATCACGACCCTTATGTCACTATCTTGCTCCACCAACATGAATCAGGACCAGCACATTACCTTAGAGACAAAGAAAACAGGTGTACCATGTCCCAGAGAGGCCAGCTCCCACAACACATATACAGGGTTATTCAAAGAGATCCAAATAGTGTCCGAAAGGTAACCAACCACTGAAATTCCGCGTACGGTTACCTTTCCTGACCATTCGGCTATCCAGAGAGCAGGCAGTTCGCCAAATGCTGGCGAATTGCCTGCACGTACGGTGCCTTTCGTTGCCTGTTCGAGGGCAGTGAAATCCCCATAGAGAAGCAATGCTTCGTCTATTCAGGGAACAGAAACCAGCAGTGAAAAGTTGCCGAATTGCCCTGCTGTTCGGTGGTTTCATTCGACAGAGAGAAAGGGGGTGTGTGATGATCCTGAGGATGAGTAACAGCACTAGTGGCCTGCTCTATGGTGGATACCCGCTCAGGTCTCACAAGGTTTTAGCTTGCTTGTGCCATTACAAGGATGAATGCTCCATATGCAAATCAGTCTGCTCTCACCCAAGAAGGGTGGCCACTTCTCTCACTATAAGTATACAGGGTCATCCAGACGTGGACCCCTTGCTTGATGTGCCTAGAGGGGTGTCAGCTATACCCTCCTGACGAGGCCTAACAAGGCCGAAACGATCGTCGGGGGTTGCTGCACCTCTCGTGCAGGGATGAAGACCTTGCAGTCAGTACTGGCCACCCTCATTGGGTGAGCGCAGACTGATTTGCATATGGAGCATTCATCCTTGTAATGGCACAAGCAAGCTAAAATCTTGTGAGGCCACTAGTGCTGTTGCTCGTCCTCAGGATCCTCACACCCCGTTTCTCTCACTTTAGATAAAGGGGGTTATTAGAAACAGGGGGTTTAAATAGAAGGGGCTATTATTCGTCAGGCTACTACATATAAGAGATGGCAGCTGAATGAGATAAAAACAGAGAGCTTAACCTCCCAGGCGGTGTTCCCGAGTGTGTTTCGGGATTAAATTTCACCACTGAGAGCGGTAATCCCGAGACACACTCGGGTTGTATACATTACCTTTCCGTGCGCTCCCTCGATGATCTCTGCAGTCTCCCCTGGCGATCGCAGCATTTTACTTCCTGGATTCCTTCTCGCGAGGAGGGAACCAGGAAGTATAAGGTTGCAGTCGCTGGAGGAGAGATCTGGGGACATTGAGGGAGCGCAGGGAGAGGTGATGTAACCAGCGGCATCCCGAATGTTGCTCGGGGTTACCGCTTTCAACATAGGAATTTAACCCTGAGCCACACTAGGGAATACTGCTGGGGGGAGGGGCAAAACAAAAATAGACCGCTTTTAAATGCGATTTTTCCCAAATATTAGACTGCCAGGGAGGTTAAAATACTTCTAATTTTCCCCCTGGTATCTTTTGAATACAACCACACAATACAATGGGATTTGAGTCATTGATTGACCCATAGATTCAATTGTTTGGCAATTGCCACAGAGTGATGAGCAAGTGATGGAAAGATACTGGGGGGCAGATGACACAAAATATCACACAATGGATGCGCCCATTGACACATAGCAAAATATTTTCTTAACTAAGCATACAAGAGAAAAATCAAAGCACATGTAAGATATCAGCTACTTGTAATAAACACACTAAGAAAATTTCATTTTTTGGTGGTAGTGGCCCTTCAATGCTCTTCATCTTGAAACAGATAAGGAGTATCAAAATTTCTAGATAAAGACCAGAACGTGGGACAAGCAGGACTAGTTTCCTCAGCATTAGGGTGAGACTGGGCACCCCTGGCACATAGCCACGTATAATACATTGCTCACTCTTCAATCTTCCTGCCAGAAAGTTATTATCGTGAAGAATGTTTTATTTATTTAAAGAAATACTGTACGTTCAAGTTTTAAAATGATGCTGCACACCCATAGCCAGCTTCTGTCGACTTAAAAACAGTTTAGATGGGAGCCTGTGCATTTTTATACTGGAATGAATGAATGAATAAATCCTAGTGCAGTTTATTATTGCAATGTCACGAAAATCAACACTCTACACAGCTTTGTATTAGCCGCAAATAGAAGGCACCCAATGAATATAATTGGGAGTTCTTGTGTGATAAATTTGTTGCATGTTGTCTTCTTGCAGCTGGGACACTTTGATGAATGACCTTATACGTAGCTGCAAAGGACAGAATATTAAATAATTGATGAGTTACAATGTGCTTGAGATGACTGCTTGATACAGAGCCCATCCTGTGGGTTTTTTACTGTATTTTTTTTCTCGTGGGCTCTTGGGATGCTCGAGCTTCTAACAGGGATGCATTCACATCTAATCCAAAAAAGGATCCTCTTACTCCATGATGAAATGTGATTCTGTGATATGCCTTTTCGTCCTGAAACTCAGATTTCTGCAGATTTGTCCTCTACCGGTGTGAATTCTATTGTGACACTGCGGAGATAATTTAGGAATTTGTGAACACAAAGATGCCCTTACTGTGAAAACAGCTCGTGGGCCCCTTTTGAATCAAAACACAATGTCTAGCTTTTGTTTCTCTCAGTAAGGCCTGCTTGCTGACATTTAAATAAATGGCCTATTTTGGATTAATTATTAGTAATTACTCCTTTAAAATGAATGAGCCTGTCTTCCCAAACTAACCCCTCATGCTCTGATTGTTTGCATTGTCCGTATGTGGAATCACTAGCGATTACGTGCCATAAATGCTAGCACATTTGGCATGATAAACATAAGTTGATATAAGTAAACTGTATTAAAAATACAGCAGTTAACTGGGCAATAAGGGTATCGTATACGAAAGTCACCACCTCGTGTACAAATATATAAACAATGCATCAAAAAAGTTGCCGTTTAAAAATGTTCCTTAGAGTTAGACACTAGGGAAAACGGGTCATAATTGGCGCAAAAAATGGCTTAGTCACATCTTTAGTGTAACTCAGCACCAGCCAGCAGGAACTTTTTTGATGTGTCATTTCAATCCACATTCACAGTGGCGGTCTTTGTATTATATTTTTATTTATTTATTTGCAAATTATTTTACCAGGAAAGATACATTGAGATTTCTCTCATGTTCAAGTACTGTATGTCCTGGGTTCAAGAACATTGAATTGTTACAGTCATTACAGAAATACAAAGTAATAAAATGCAAGATATTAAAAAAAACAATATAAATATACAGATTAACAGAAAATGAATATATATAGATATAGTCACTATGTTACATGTTTACAGGTGCATTCTGTATCGAAGTATATTATTAGAGTTCTTTTAAGTGACTTAAGACTGGGGGAAGATTTGATGGCGTCTGGGAGGTTATAAATAAGGATGAGCCGAACACCCCCGTGTTCGGTTCGCATTCGAACTCAAACAATTTCAAAAGTTCGAGTTCGAACTCGAACTCGAACTGAACTCAATGCAAGTCAATGGGACTCAAAAGTTCGATTTTTAGAGTGCCCCCCAAGAGGGCATATATGCAAGATATTTGCCATAAAAGGTGTATGGGGGTCCAGGTAGCACCAGGTAAACAAAAAGTTTAAAAAAATACGTTTTTAAAGGAACAGTGAGTTTTCCATAAAATAAGGGTTAAAAATAAAAACGAAAACTTCCTTCAAATATCGTGCCTAGGAGGTCCCCATAACCTGCCTGTGAAGTGGCGGATTTGTAGGATGTATAGAAACATCGCCATCAGAGACCCACACACGACACCTAGCCACCCTTAAGGGGTTAAAATGCACAGGGACTGGCTACTATCCTGTTAGATGAGGGAATGTATTATATGTATAAAGCAAGGTATACATGACAATGGATAGTCAGAGACTCTAGGGACTCAGCTTGTACACTTTATGATAGACATTTCTAACACAATAATAATTGTATGCTCACATAGGCCCTTCGGGAGAGGTACATGACATACAAATACTGGAATATTACATTTAAATCTAAGGAGTGTGATAAAGATTTTATTAAGCCCTTGATGACAAATGACGTAACATCTACATCATTAATGATTGGCTTTACAGAGCGTGGTCCTTAAGGGGTTAAACAGCATATCAGAGGATCATATAGTAGAAATGAACACTTCTTAGAATTCAGAACAAGCACAGTGTTTGTTCATACATGTGCAGGAGCCACATCCAGTCTGCGGGCAATGTATCAAATTCATGAGACCAGACTAATTAGAAGCACATGTTATTTCCAAACACTAATTAAACACCTGTTAAGTTGAGGATGAAACAACTTGAGGACGCTCTAAAGCGACACTTGTGTAACACCTTTCCAGGCACTGGTAGGTTACCAAGTGATGACACAGGTGCTTCTGAGGCTGCGGATGATCAGAGGAAGAGCGGTGAAGGCCGGGGCCGCTTGACTGATGCCTTTTTAAATTTTTTTAGTACACGACGCCCAGGGATGTCAAATGTAGGTACCTATTGCCAGCGTCTTCACCGTATGGTGCAGGACTACCTAGGGGCAAGGGCAGACCTGGATACCTCTACAGCAGATGATCCACTGGCTTACTGGGTGTTGAGATTGGATCACTGGCCAGAACTTAGCCAATATGCTATGCAACTACTAGGTTTCCCTTCATCCAGGCGTGCTTTCTGAAAGGACGTTCAGTGCTGCTGGAGGTTTTGTCACAGACAAAAGAGTGCGTCTGTCCACCGACTCTGTAGACCGGCTGACATTTATAAAAATGAATCAGTCCTGGACCAGCAGCTATCAATCCCCTGATCTGACGTAACTGAATAGATCAGGGATCTCTTCTGCATTACCAAAACCTCCACCCCTGCAATCTTCCACAATACCTCAGAGGGGTTACGTTGTGATGGCATTAGCTGGCACCAAAGGCCTAATATTTGGGTGCACTGCCACTGACGCCTATACCAGATTCATATCATTTTAATATTTCACCATAATTTAGCCAAAAAATCACTAAACTTGTTCTGCGTGTCCTAAAATGTCTCCTCGTTTCGTACAGGCTGCCGCCCCAAAGCAGTTGTTTATGAATAGATTAAAGGAAAATCTTTTACCGTCATTTGAAATGTCATTTTTTTGTTTTTAAATGTTTCTATACATACTACAAATCCGCCACTTCACGGGCAGGTAATGGGGACCTCCTAGGCACGATATTTGAAGGAATTTTTCGTTTTTATTCTTAACCTTTATTTCATGGAAAACTCACTGTTCCTTTATAAACGTTTTTTTTAAAAACCTTTTGTCCTTGTTTCCTGTCCCCCAGGGCACTATCCGGACCACCATACACCTTTTATGGCAAATATCTTGCATATATGCCCTCTTGGAGGGAACTCTAAAAATCAAACTTTCGAGTACCCATGACTTGCATTGAGTTCGGTTCATGTTCGAGTTCGAACTTGAACTTTTGAAATTGTTCGAGTTCGAATGCGAACCGAACACGGGGGTGTTCGGCTCTTCACTACTGTTTTGCCCATATTTCCATGTGCTCTATCCTTCACTTTGGTTCTTTGTCTATGTGTTTCCTTGTTGTCCTTGACTTATATTTGTTTTATTAATCATGTCCTTGCTTTGTCCTCTGGTTTATTATTTATTTCTTCAGTTGTCTTGTATTTCCTTTTGCCTTAAACCCTCCTGCCTCTATGAGGATTATCTATGTACTAACCCTGGCTACTGTATTTGGTTTTGCTCTATTAACACCTGTTGTGCTCATTATTCTGTGTACTAACCTCAGCTTGTTTTTCTGACTATTCTCTGTGCTTTAACCCCTGTTGTGTTGTATAAACCCCCTTGTACTTGGCTTTTCCTGTTGACTATGTTTGTGCTTTATCCCTTGTGCTATCTTATACTGATCTCTCTGTGCACCTATTGTGGTTATTATTGCCTCTGTCTTTGCTGAATCCTGCACTGGCTCGTGTCACTTTTTGCTTCTCTTTTCCTATCATAGCGCTGGCAATTTGAGGGAATGGCCTGTGAGATTAGGGATTTCTTTTATTTGGCTGTTTTATGCATTGGACTCTACCCTCTCTAGTAGTGCCTTCACCTACTGCCTGCCTCTATGCTGTGTGTCTGCATTCAGCCAGGGGTGTTTCCTGAACTTTGGGCTTTTACCTCCTTCTATGGGTCATACCTTGGCTCATGCCGGGAGCCACCCTGACAGCAGGGCTGTAAGCAGCACATTGAGTCACCTATCTAGACAGTTTTCTCTTTAATATGGGGGTCACTTTACGCCTAAGAAGCAGATTATCCCCATAGAAAAAAGTGACTACCCTGAACCTGTCGATGGGAGGGGACATTTTAATATAAAGGGTTGCGCAAGTATGCAGCTTCTGTCCCCAACAGTGCTGTATTTATAGAGGAGTTTATATAAGGGCTAGATGGACATATGATGTATGATTAGAAAGGCCAGATTATGGCCTTTCCAGTCATAGCAAATATAATCAGGTTAGATTCATGTAAAATTAAAATAACAAATAAAATAATTAAAATAACAAATAAAATAATGTGTTTCTCTTTTTTGGAATGCTGCACTATTATTCAGTTTATAATTATAAAGTGAACAATGATGCTGCGCTAACTCACCTGCTCATTTCCTACACTGCCACCAAGTGTGGAGCTGATGATGCAACTCATTGTTTTATCGACAAACCTACACCGGCCGCTGCAGTGAGGAGAGACAAGGGGACTTTGGAACCTGCATCTCTGAATTGTACACCGTACAAGGTTAAGTGAGGTGTCATTGGAAAGATCAGAGTCTGGTACAATGATACCAAATATGACCATGTAATTTGTAAAAACATTAATGGAGATACTTGGATCTGGGTACAGAGCTCTGTTACAGGTGGGTACACCTTGTGCTGGTCTCCTTAATATGCAGGGTATATCATAGAGAGTATATGTTACTAATGAACAGCTATGCATGAACTAGAGGATCCCTAAAGCTCATCATTCTCTCAGTAGCCTTAAGTTAAAGATCACTTTATGGTCTCCTCTATCTATCATCCATTTTTCCTATCCATTATCTAGCTATCTCTCGCACTCTCTCTATCTTACTATCTTTACATTTACAGTTTTACAATATTAATCCAGCTAGAGTGTAAGCAACAAAAAAGTGTTATACAGGTGAAAGAAAAAAACTGTATTCTCACTTTTCCATTGATTCAGTAACCAAACATACATGACCCAGGACATACTTGAAAACGAGAGAAATCTCAATGTATCCTTCATGGTAAAATCCTTTATAAATAAATAAATAAATAAATACAAGCCTAGATCAGGGGTGGGCATTTGTTTTGGCTCGGGGGCCACTTTGTGGGAGCAGAGGTTAGCGGAGGGCCGCACCTTTTAAAATGATGAAATAGTGGTAGTTTTATTCAATTTATTTATTGTGCTAATTTCATATCATCTATAGCTGCAAGCACATTTAGTTTTAAACCAGTTTAACGAGACAAACGTACCCTATCACACTTTCTACAATTTTTTTGAATTCAGAAGTGAGATTGCTTGTTGAGATTCTCATCACAGCCTGCAAGTTAAATATTGATATATGGGTATATATTGCCCCCAGCTCACATGGATATATATATTGCCCCCAGCTCATATGGATATATATTGCCCCAGCTCATATGGGTATATATTGCCCCAGCTCAAATAGGTATATATTGCCCCCAGCTCACATGGATATATATTGCCCCAGCTCACATGGGTATATATTGCCCCCAGCTCATATGAGTATATAATGTCCCCAGCTAATATGGGTATATATTGCCCCAGCTCACATGGATATATATTGCCCCCAACTCATATGGGTATATATTGCCCCAGCTCACATGGCTATATATTTCCCCCAGCTCACATGGATATATATTGCCCCAGCTCATATGGGTATATATTGCCCCAGCGCATATGGGTATATATTGCCCCCAGCTCACATGGATATATATTGCCCCAGCTCATATGGGTATATATTGCCCCCAGCTCAAATGGGTATATATTGCCCCCAGCTCACATAGATATACACTATATTGCCAAAAGTATTCGCTCACCTGCCCAGCTTCTGATTTGGATGGGTGAGCGATACTTTTGGCAATATAGTGTATATTGCCCCCAGCTCATATGGGTATATATTGCCCCCAGCTCACATGGCTATATATTGCCCCAGCTCATATGGGTATATATTGCCCCCAGCTCACATGGATAT
This sequence comes from Leptobrachium leishanense, assembly GCA_009667805.1. Taxonomy (NCBI): domain Eukaryota; kingdom Metazoa; phylum Chordata; class Amphibia; order Anura; family Megophryidae; genus Leptobrachium; species Leptobrachium leishanense. Next base: position 186,361,540 of record CM019063.1, read on the forward strand.
ATATTGCCCCCAGCTCATATGGGTATATATTGCCCCCAGCTCACATGGATATATATTGCCCCAGCTCATATGGGTATATATTGCCCCCAGCTCACATGGATATATATTGCCCCCAGCTCATATGGGTATATATTGCCCCAGCTCATATGGGTATATATTGCCCCAGCTCACATGAATATATATTGCCCCAAGCTCATATGGGTATATATTGCCCCAGTTCACATGGCTATATATTGCCCCAGCTCATATGGGTATATATTGCCCTCAGCTCAGATGGGTATATATTGCCCCAGCTCACATGGATATATATTGCCCCCAGCTCATATGGGTATATATTGCCCCCAGTTCACATGGCTATATATTGACCCCAGCTCATATGGGTATATATTGCCCCAGCTCATATGGGTATATATTGCCCCAGCTCATATGGATATATATTGCCTCCAGCTCACATGGATATATATTGCCCCAGCTCACATGGGTATATATTGCCCCAGCTCATATGGGTATATATTGCCCCCAGCTCACATGGATATATATTGCCCCAGCTCACATGGCTATATATTGCCCCCAGCTCACATGGCTATATATTGCCCCAGCTCATATGGGTATATATTGCCCCAGCTCATATGGGTATATATTGCCCCAGCTCACATGGATATATATTGCCCCAGCTCATATGGGTATATATTGCCCCAGCTCATATGGGTATATAGTGCTCCCAGCTCACATGGATATTATTGCCCCAAGGCAGCTCACATGGGTATATTTGCCCCCAGCTCTCACCTCCTCTGCTGTGGCCCCAGGCTCCGCGTCCACCGGTGTTCTTCTACTCCTGAATTGAGTGGCCACTGGCATGCAGCTTTGTCGCCCACCGTGGATGGGAACCACCTGACCAGCCGCATTCTCGCAAGATCACGCGCAGGTCAGGTGGTTCCCATCCCAGGCGAGTGGCCAAGCTGCATGCCAGCGGCCACTCGCCTCGGGAGTAGAAGAACGGCAGGATTTTTCTGACTGTCTTGGCGGGCCACAAAAAACTCTGTGGCGGGCTGCATGTGGCCTGCGGGCCGCAGTTTGCCCACCCCTGGCCTAGATAATGGTTACATATATGTGCAGTAGTCTAGATACCATAAATGCTATTCTCACTCCAAGTAAGCTAGACAGCTAGTTAAAGGTTAAAATGGGAGGGGAAATAAAGGAGGTAAACATTAACCCTTCCTGTTTTAATTCCTTTAGACAATGGATTATACATCTTGAATCCAGCACCAGACTCCCATGGTACTAGACTGCAAGTGACATCCTGCAGCTACAATTTAAACTGCAGCTGTCACATGACTGTCAGACCTCATACTGGTGTAGGCAGACCCAGACACTGCTCCTTGCTGGGTCCCTGTCTGCCGCGTGCCTCCCGGCGCTCCTCTGTGTGTCTCCCTCGTCCTGAGCGCTCTCCTCCTATGCGGGCGTGCCTCCGGCTTTAGTGCCTTTTAGCCACCGGCAGCACGTGACGTCATGACGCCCGCAACGGCTCTCCCAGATATCATGTGATCCGGCCAACCAATCTCAGTACAGGGTGCCCTTTTAAACTTCCTTTGCCTATCTCTCACTGCCTTTTCATGGTTTCAGTTCTGCTGACCCTTAAGTGCCCTATTGTTGCTATTACTCGCTCTATATATTGATTTACTGTGTTCGACCCGGATCTGGCAATCTACCTGTGTACTTCTTTAACCCTTTGACTCGGATTTTCCACTTGACTATTCTACCTGCTTTGCAGGATTTCTGGCTTCCTTTGCCTGGTTTTGTTCTCCCATCTACCCTTTTCCGTGCCTCTACTGTCGCATACTGCCACTGGTGTTTCACTTCCTTATTGGTGTCCTTGCCGTATAGGTTCACCTTTTACCATTGCTAAACCCAGACACCTCTAGGACTGGTACAGAACCTGGGTGAAGGGCTACTTGGTCCTGCATCTCGGGTTAATTCGTAACACACCCCAGAGATATCCTGAACCAGCCACACAATGACTAGGTTGAAGACTGGAAGTTCAAGCAAGTGCCCAGCCAATCCAACGGCTTTCATTGCGAGCACCTTGTGAGCCACTGACTGGATACAGGGAATGGGATAGGTTCATCTTATTAAATAGTTTGTTAGCTGCCACCTTTTGTCTCTGTAAGCAGATGCCAGCCACCCTCTCTTGCTCCTCAACACTAATCACAGTGGCAGAAATTGTCAACCTCTGATGCAGGAGGATAAGCATACGATGGACCATTGAAGGCTGCTGAAGAAACAGTATTACCATTTTGTAAGCATAAAATAAGCGAATAGTTTCTATTGCTAAAAGGATTATTTTACCTGTCTAGTTTAATTAGGCTTATTTTAAAAACAACTTCAACACCGCCAATTATGGTATAATGTTTGTTTTCACACTACAGTTTGCAAAACTGTATATTAATTTTAAAACCATGAACAAAGTTAGTGGTGTGTGTTTATCCATTTTCATTGTGAAGGCCTGCATCATGGGAGTGGAGCAGTTCTGCCCTATATGCTCTCTTATCGGCATAGAGTTATTTTTTACTAGGGCAAAATATTACAGGTGTCGAATTGGAAACTGTACAGTCTGTGTCATTGACTTTCCATGATACACGATTCTGGTTTGATGGATTCTTGATTGCGTGTCCTTCATACTGCAATCATTTATTGCAGTTTTATGTGTGCAGCTGTGTGAAATAGAGTTTGTGAGACGGGTTTAAACTCTAGGCAGGTGGGTATTATAGAAGACGTATACAGCAGGAATTTTAGAGTTTCATTTTGTGCTCATGTTATCACAAAGTATACCTCTCTCATACCTTCAGCGTTCTAATATGAAGTCACAAATTGTCTGGCACTATTACCTGCCATGATTGAAGATTGGGGCTCCACGTACAAGGAAAAGGTTGCGTGAAGAGGGGGTGTATTTACTTGTTTATTTGCAAGTCAAGTAGAAAATGTGGTAGAAACTCTATATTTTATTTACATAAAGTGAACTTTTTCTGAAAATATGATGCCTGAAATCAATTTTAGATCAGAAACATAAACCACTAACTGTAATGACAATTTCAAGTGAATTTCATGCAGCAACGGCATTTGCTTTTCTTTCATTCAAATCATCAAAAAAAGTAAATAATAGAATGGCAGCACAATGAAACAAAAACATTTTTACAAAAAAAGACTTATTGATGAAATATAATTTTGGAAATTGTTTTGTTTGACTTGACAGTCCATCATATATAGTGAACGCAGGAGCTGATTGTTATGGGCATAACTGCCAGGGGGGAAAAGAGTGCAGCGGTGTTGCTTGTTTTGCAATTTGCATTATTGACTATGTCCATGCTCCCAAAAGGGAGTGTGACATCTTGGTTTGCATGCATGTCAAGATAGCCATCTGCTTGGCCGAGCAGCCAATCATGGCTGCTCATACATGAGTGTTGCAGCCATGCTGGCAGCTACGATGGCTCTGTCTGTTGGGCATGACCCTATGGCTCCTTGGTCTTGTGACCTTTTCCACGGCCTCCTGTTGTCCTGCAAGACCCTAGGATGGAGTGTTACCCTCCTGGTGGTCACTCACACCCCTCTTTCCACCTTGGTCCTTTCCCTCTTTTTAATTTTTTATTTTTTTCTCTTGCTACCTCCCTTGTAGATGTTTTGTCAGTATACTGCACCTTGTTGTGGTAATTTTCCCCTGCAACCTTTTGTTTATTTCTTGCATGCATACTGTATGTTGAACTTAATGACCATTGTTCTTGCTATTTGTATTGATTTCTTACATCTGATTTTGTTATGAATGGCAAAACTCATAAATATAGAAATATCTATACTATAAAAGGATAAGCTAAAAACTGTCCGTCGCCAAAACCCTACTGCGCATGCGCGACGGACATTTGAAAGCGGCCGTTAGAACACACAGGTAGCTGCGCGTGCCGGCCGCGTGAAAAAAAAAAAAAACGTCACGAGCCGCGCGCAGCTACCCGTGTGTTTACACGGCCAGATGCCCCGATCCTCCAGCGGTGACCGTCCTCCGGCTGCCGGCGGGCCTCCAGGCTCAGGCGAGCCCCCGGCTTGGTTTGGGCCTACAGGCCCAGCCGAGCCGGGGACTCGCCTAAGCCTAGAGGCCCGCCGAGCAGCCAGCGACAGCCGGAGGACGGTCACCGCTGGAGGATCGGGGCCAAAGTTCCCAAAACATAGTCCCCATAATCGGCCCTGAGCTCCAGCGGTGACCTCCTCCGGCCGAGCAGGCTGCTAGGTGGGCCTCCAGGCTCAGGCGAGCCCCCGGCTTGGTTTGGGCCTACAGGCCCAGCCGAGCCGCGGGACTCGCCTAAGCCTAGAGGCCCGCCGAGCAGCCAGCGACAGCCGGAGGACGGTCACCGCTGGAGGATCGGGGCCAAAGTTCCCAAAACATAGTCCCCATAATCGGCCCTGAGCTCCAGCGGTGACCTCCTCCGGCCGAGCAGGCTGCTAGGCGGCCTCCAGGCTCAGGCGAGCCCCCGGCTTGGTTTTGGCCTACAGGCCCAGCCGAGCCGGGGACTCGCCTAAGCCTAGAGGCCCGCCGAGCAGCCAGCGACAGCCGGAGGACGGTCACCGCTGGAGGATCGGGGCCAAAGTTCCCAAAACATAGTCCCCATAATCGGCCCTGAGCTCCAGCGGTGACCTCCTCCGGCCGAGCAGGCTGCTAGGTGGGCCTCCAGGTTCAGGCGAGCCCCCGGCTTGGCTTGGGCCTACAGGCCCAGCCGAGCCGGGGACTCGCCTAAGCCTAGAGGCCCGCCGAGCAGCCAGCGACAGCCGGAGGAGGTCACCGCTGGAGCTCAGGGCCTAAATTCCCAAAACATACTCCACCAAATCGGCCCTGAGCTCCAGCGGTGACCTCCTCCGGCCGAGCAGGCTGCTAGGCGGGCCTCCAGGTTCAGGCGAGCCCCCGGCTTGGCTTGGGCCTACAGGCCCAGCCGAGCCGGGGACTCGCCTAAGCGTAGAGGCCGGCCGAGCAGCCTGCTCGGCCGGAGGAGGTCACCGCTGGAGCTCAGGGCCGATGTTGCCTAACACATACTCACCGACATCGGCCCTTAGCTCCTCCAGCGATGGCGGTCCCGCTTGCAGCATCCTCTCTCTCTCCGTTGTTCGCCGGAATGACGTCACGAAAGCCTTTGACCCCGGGGGTCAAAGGCTTTCGTGACGTCATCCTGGCGAGCAACGGAGAGAGAGAGGACGCTGGAAGCGGGACCGCCATCGCTGGAGGAGCTAAGGGCCGATGTAGGTGAGTATGTGTGGAACCGGTGGAGGACTCGAGGCCGATGTAGGTGAGTATGTGCTCTACACACACACACACCCTGCTTGCTCGGCCGGTATCCAAGCTTAGGCGAGCCCCCGGCTTGGCTTGGGCCTAGAGGCCCTGCCGAGCCGGGGACTCGCCTGAGCATGGAGGCCGGTCGAGTTGCATGCTCGGGCGTCCTCCAGGCTCAGGCGAGTCCCCGGCTCGGCTGGGCCTCTAGGCCCACGCCAAGCCGGGGGCTCGCCTAAGCTTGGATACCGGCCGAGTAAGCAGGGTGGGTGTGGAGAGCACATACTCACCTACATTAGCCCTGAGCTCCAGCGGTGATTGTCCTCCGGCTGTCGCAGGCTGCTCGGCCGGCCTCCAGGCTCAGGCGAGCCCCCGGCTTGGCTTGGGTCTACAGGCCCAGCCGAGCCGGGGGCTCGCCTAAGCCTGGAGGCCAGCCGAGCAGCCTGCGACAGCCACCGCTGAGGCTCCGGGCCAATGTAGGGGGATGTTGCCTACACATACTCACCTACATCGGCCCTTAGCTCCTCCAGCGATGGCGGTCCCGCTTCCAGCGTCTTCTCTCTCTCTCCGTTGGTCGCCGGTATGACGTCACGAAAGCCTTTGACCCCGGGGGTCAAAGGCTTTCGTGACGTCATCCCGGCGACCAACGGAGAGAGAGAGAGAGAACGCTGGAAGCGGGACCGCCATCGCTGGAGGGCCGATGTAGGTGAGTATATCCACGAGCTGGGGGGCCAATATCCACGTGCTGGGGCAGTATCCATCCACGTGGTGGGGCAGTATCCACGTGCTGGGGCAGTATCCACGTGCTGGGGCAATATCCACAAGCTGGGGCAGTATCCACGTGCTGGGGCAGTATCCACGTGCTGGCGCAATATCCACATGCTGGGGCAGTATCCACGAGCTGGGGCAATATCCACGAGCTGGGGCAGTATCCACGTGCTGGGGCAATATCCACAAGCTGGGGCAGTATCCACGTGCTGGGGCAGTATCCACGTGCTGGGGCAATATCCACATGCTGGGGCAGTATCCACGTGCTGGGCAGTATCCACGTGCTGGGGCAATATCCACGTGCTGGGGCAGTATCCACGTGCTGGGGCAGTATCCATTCACGTGCTGGGGCAGTATCCACGTGCTGTGGCAATATCCACGAGCTGCGGCAGTATCCACGTGCTGGGGCAGTATCCACGGGCTGGGGCAATATCCACGTGCTGGGGCAATATCCACGTGCTGGGGCAATATCCACGTGCTGGGGCAGTATCCACGTGCTGGGGCAGTATCCACGTGCTGGGGCAATATCCACAAGCTGGGGCAGTATCCACGTGCTGGGGCAATATCCACATGCTGGGGCAGTATCCACGAGCTGGGGCAATATCCACGTGCTGGTGGGGCAGTATCCACGAGCTGGGGCAATATCCACGTGCTGGGGCAGTATCCACGAGCTGGGGCAGTATCCACGTGCTGGGGCAATATCCACAAGCTGGGGCAGTATCCACGTGCTGGGGCAGTATCCACGTGCTGGGGCAATATCCACATGCTGGGGCAGTATCCACGAGCTGGGGCAGTATCCACGTGCTGGGGCAGTATCCACGTGCTGCAGTATCCACGTGCTGGGGCAGTATCCATCCACGTGCTGGGGCAATATCCACGTGCTGGGGCAGTATCCACGTGCTGTGGCAATATCCACGAGCTGCGGCAGTATCCACGTGCTGGGGCAGTATCCACGAGCTGGGGCAATATCCACGTGCTGGGGCAATATCCACGAGCTGGGGCAATATCCACGTGCTGGGGCAGTATCCACGTGCTGGGGCAGTATCCACGTGCTGGGGCAATATCCACGTGCTGGGGCAATATCCACGAGCTGGGGCAATATCCACGTGCTGGGGCAGTATCCACGTGCTGGGGCAGTATCCACGTGCTGGGGCAGTATCCATCCACGTGCTGGGGCAATATCCACGTGCTGGGGCAGTATCCACGTGCTGGGGCAGTATCCACGAGCTGGGGCAGTATCCACGTGCTGGGCAGTATCCACGTGCTGGGGCAGTATCCACGAGCTGGGCAGTATCCACGTGTTGGGGCATATATCCATGAGCAGGGCAGTATAAACGCAAAACAGAATAAACGCCACAGAGCCGAGCACAATAAAAACGCCACAGAGCCGAGCACAATAAAAACGCCACAGAGCCGAGCACAGTACCATAGACGGCACAGACGAGCACAGTACCATAGACGGCACAGAGCCGAGCACAACAGAATAAACGGCACAGAGCACAGAACCAAGCACAATGCACCACACTTATCAATAGACTGCCCTCTGGGCAGGCTTTACACCTAGTATATTTATATTACTTTAAGTGCTGCATTAGTCGTGCTTACAAATACATATGTGCTTACAAAGCCTTTATTGTAACTGCATAAGCACCGCAAGCACCAATATACAGAGGAGCGTGATGTATTTCCATCAGTCCTCTTGAAAACTGGGTGACTAACAGCTTAGGGCAGATGGGTGATCGAGAGGACTGATAAAAAAACATGTGACCTGGCAGGTCTGCTACTGGTGCTTAGGCTTGACAAAGACTGAACTATTATTATTATTATTATTATCATCATTTATATAGCGCCAACAGTTTCCGCAGCGCTTTACAATAATTAAAGGGAATGAGATACAGTTAATTGGACATAGGATGGAAACACTAGGGGCCACATTACATTCGTAATGCTAAAATTCTTGCGCAAAGTGAAAATCTTTGCGCTAAGCGTTAAAGTTTTGCGCGCGCAAATCACCTTTGGAATTACAATCTTCACGCATGTTTTCACGCACAAACAGGACGCGCCCAAATGCACGCGTGGTACCGTCTCGCGCAAAAATTTGTGTGTGCGCAGTTGTTTCTCGCGATTCAGCCAATCTGAATTGAGAACCACAGGAGGGGTGGCCGGCTGCGAGAGGAATAAGACGTGCTTTGGTGGAGCTCCGTCTCTGCCTGCATTTTATGGGATTTTTAATGACGAATTTCCTCATCTTTATAGTACCTGAGTGTCCGGCCACAGGCGGTGACTGAGTGATCCGGAGGCTGTTCTGTCCTCCCTCCGCCCAGAGACACACTTTTCTAGGCTGTTTAGGTGGTAGCTGGGTGCTGCCGGCGGCCATATTGCGGCCTGCCTTTAGGCTTCTGTTGCCTTTCCTGCATTGATCCCTCGAGGACCCCGCTCACTGCTGTGCCCTTTACCCGCCTTACACTGGGGATCCGGGACATCCCCCAGTGTCAGCGGTACGGATTCCACCGCTCCAGGGCTGAGTAGCCTGGGTGTTCCAGGCCGGCGCAGTTCCTGAGCGACCATCTTGAGGCTCTGCTCTGCATCGTGGCACCTTGTTCGCCCCGACCCCTACTCCCAACCTAGATGAATCGGGCTGGGGGGGACAGAGGGCCCCTGCCCCCGGCCGTTATGATGGATCCGGTGGAAGGGACGATTGGAGTGTCACGCGACAGCAGATGGCTGACCCGACGCTCCCCCCTGGCAGCGGCTTGGAGGCCGCGTTCTCGTACCTGGAGGTGCTGCTGCAGTCGTCGGCGGATGATGGGCAGCCGCTAACGAGAGGCTTCATGTGGCGCTTGACAGAGGCCTTGCGGAGCTGCAGGGGCACAGACCCTCCGATAGAGGCTGAGCCTGGAGGCTTTCAGCTGGAGGCTACTACGAATGGCAGTAAGGCCTTGATCGACCCATGGGGAGCGACTGGTGACCCAGAACCCCGGATGCTGCCTGTTGCCAAGCTGGTGGCGCGGAAGCCGTCTCGAGGTGACCATGAGGGACCCGCCTCACATGGAGCACCGGATCGTGCGGAGTCGAACGGGGAGCTGGCGCAGCCTGGAGAGCTGGCACGTCCTGGAGATCTGTGTCGGGGCTTGGGGATGGTGGAGGGCTGCCCCTTGTTGACCAGGATGAAGCGGCAGCTCGAGCACCGTGCCCCGGCTCCCGCCCTGTGGCTGCCTGGGGCCCTTCGTCAATCGGCTGGTGATGGGGTTGGCTGGGTGGCCTGGGACTTCCCGGAGCTGCAGGCCTTACACTCAGAAGACGCACTGCTGTGGGCAGTATTCTCCGGCCTCCCTTGGGACTCTGAGGGTGTCCTGCGAGTCCCTTTGTATTTGGACACTGGTTGAGACATGTCCTTCCCGCTGCTCGTTAGAAAATCAGAATGCTTATATTTTTAACGGCAGATTTACTCTATCCAATAGAGTAAGTCTTTCGTCCGTTAAACATATAGGCAGTCAGATTTTCTAACGATCAGGATGCTGGACAGCAACAGTGCTATGCAGCGTCCTGATCGTTAGAAAATCATAATGTATATATGTTTAACAGCCGCACGGACTTACCCTATCCAAAGTTCCAATATGAAACATCGGGACTTTGGATAGATTTTGACTATCTGAAAGTGAAAAAAAAATAGTCTAAATCTATCCAAAGTCGGATAGAGTAATTTCTGGAGTTAACCCCCTAGTTGCCACCAATGGTGGAGATAGGGGTTCCAATGATTGGTATCGTTGGATCGGAGCATGGCCTTTCCAACCATACCAAACATGACCATGTTAACAGTTAATTAAAAAAAAAAAAAATATAAAATTAAATAAAAAAATATAAAAAAATAAATACATTTTTTAAAAAAAGTTTTTTTTGTTTTGTCTTGCTAATGCAGCAATATTGCTCCCATTCAGTTATAATGTGAACAATGATGCTGCACTAACGATTTTTGTATGGGTTGCGTTTGTTAAAAATCGTGTAATTTTCCCCCAAAAAAATGCATGTAACAAGTCCCCATCTCTAATTTTTTTTAACAAGCGCAACTCATAGAAAATATAACTGTAAACGCTCGTACGTTAAAATGTGAAAAAAAACACTTTAATAATTTTATTGCATTTTAAGTTATAATATACAGACAGGATACATACATATATAACAGAGACGTATACACTAATTATACCGCAGAGAGGCGCTTCCCCGCAGTGTGCGGATTCATATGCTGCATTAATTATACCGCAGAGAGGCGCTTCCCCGCAGTGTGCATATTCATATGCTGCATTAATTATACCGCAGAGAGGCGCTTCCCCGCAGTGTGTGGATTCATATGCTGCATTAATTATACCGCAGAGAGGCGCTTCCCCGCAGTGTGTGGATTCATATGCTGCATTAATTATACCGCAGAGAGGTGCTTCCCCGCAGTGTGCGTATTCATATGCTGCATTAATTATACCGCAGAGAGGCGCTTCCCAGCAGTGTGCGGATTCATATGCTGCATTAATTATACCGCAGAGAGGCGCTTCCCCGCAGTGTGCGTATTCATATGCTGCATTAATTATACCGCAGAGAGGCGCTTCCCCGCAGTGTGCGGATTCATATGCTGCATTAATTATACTGCAGCGAGGCGCTTCCCAGCAGTGTACGTATTCATATGCTGCATTAATTATACCGCGCAGAGAGGAGCTTGTTCCCCGCAGTGTGCGTATTCATATGCTGTATTAATTGCTGCATTAATTATACCGCACAGAGAGGTGCTTGTTCCCCGCATCGTACATATTCATATGATGCATTAATTTTTTTATTTTTTTTCCGTTTTAAATCATTTTATTTTTTCTGTTTTTTTTTTCGTTTCTGATAATTTTGTTCAGCTTTTTTTCCGTTTTAAAACCTTTTATTCTGGTTTTTATTTTTAAAGTCAGACCATTTGGGTCAGTTTTGGGTTTTTTAAATCGTTTTGTTCATTTTTGTTCCTTTCATACCATTTTAATATGATTAAATAAAGTTGTGCAATGCATATTCATAAGAAAAAAAGGATCTTTATTTAATAAAAAAAACGATAGAATCGGCAGAATTATCTTATCGACAGAAATATCGGATCCGAAAAACCATTAGTTTAAGTCAAAAGGAATAGACACTTTGAAACGAGGAGAACAGACGTTCCGAAAAACACGAAAATTTCCGATATCACGAAAAAAAGTCGATACGAAAAACGAGCAGAAACGAAACGAGCCGAAAAGAAAATCGTCCGAAACGATCCGAAACAAAAAGTTGCAAAATCCGAACGAAACGAACCGAAAAAAAAATCGGTGCACATCTCTAGATTCTGAGCGGTTTTACCGTTGATAATGTAACACGGAATGGAGCGCAATTATTTTTAACGCGCGCGTTAACACTTAATCATGCCAGCGCTACGGTTAACAACAAGATTGTAATGTGACCCTAAGTGTGGAGGGCCCTACTTATAGGAATTTACAATCTAGAGGGATTGGGGTTGAGGAAGACAAGAGAAGTTTTACTAGATAGTAGGATCATTAGTGCCAGTGGTTTGGGAATGGTGGGGCCATAGAAGCAGCTTTAATCCTGTTTGAGTACATGAGCAGAGGGATGAGTTGCATTACTGATGTGGTATGCTAATCTGAAGAGATGGGTTTTGAGGGATTTCTTGAAGGTTGAAGATTAGGGGAGAGTTTGATAGGGCGGGGCGAGTTATTCCACAGGACCGGTGCTGCCCGTGAGAAGTCTTGGAGGCAAGAGTTGGCCATGCGGGTGTAGACAGATAACAGGAAGAGCTCACCTGCCGACCGGAGTTGTCTAGATGGGACATGCTTGCGGAGTAACAAAAGACATGTAGGGAGGAGTTGAGTTATTGAGCGACTTGAAAGTGAGTGTCAGTATTTTAAACTGTATCCTGGAACGTTCAGGAAGCCAATGGAGGGACTGGCAGAGGGAGGAGGTACACAAGGTGTGTCTGGTGAGAAAAATAAGTCTGGTACCTGCATTCATTACAGGTTGCAAAGGGGCATTGGGGAGGACAATAAGGAGCGAGTTGCAGTAATCAGGTCGTGAAATGGCAAAAGCATGAACCAGCACCTTCGGGGTATCTTGTGTCAGAAAGGGCGGACGCAGCAATGTTATTGAGTTGAAAGTAACAGGATTTGGTCACTGTCTGGACATGGGGAGAGAATGTTAGGTCAGAGTCAAAAGTGACACCGCGGCAGTGAATTTGAGGCTTTGGGCTAATGAGCATTCCATTTACTCGTAGAGAGATAGGTGGTATCAGGTTTTTCTTGGAGGGAGGAACATCGAGAATTTCAGTTTTGGCAAAATTGAGTTTAAGGAAGCGGAAAGACCTCCAATTCGAGACGGCAGAGAGACAGTACTGAACTATCAGCTGAAACCTCACTGTCTGTGACATTAATACGTTTTCTGATGATCCATAGGGATGAGCTGTTCGGTTCGATCAGTTCGGAGTTTGACTCGAACACTGGCAGTTCGAAAGTTTGCGAACTTCGAACTTTTTGGCATGTTCGGTTCGAGTTTGAAAAAAAAAACATTTTGAAAATAGTATAAAAAATGCTTAAAAAATACTAAAAAATCTAGAAATAAAGAGACTCTTTACTGCAGAATATTATAAGCAATGGTTTATTAGATATTGAATTAAAAAACTACCTAATGTATAGGTGCAAAGATTCTCACCTGTAAATGACGTGTGCTCTCAAACGGCGTAAACAACAGGTGTTTAATTAGTGTTTGGAAATAACATGTGCTTCTAATTAGTCTGGTCTCATGAATTTGATACATTGCCTGCAGACTGGGTGTGGCCTGCACATGTATGAACAAACACGGTGCTTGTTCTGAATTCCAAGAAGTGTTCATTTCTACTACATGATCCTCTGATATGCTGTTTAACCCCTTAAGGACCAGGGCTCTGTAAAGCCAATCATTAATAATGTAGATGTTACGTCATTTGTCATCAAGGGCTTAATAAAATCTTTATCACACTCCTTAGATTTAAACGTAATATTCCAGTATTTGTATTGTCATGTACCTCTCCTGAAGGGCCTATGTGAGCATACAATTATTATTGTGTTAGAAATGTCTATCATAAAGCGTACAAGCTGAGTCCCTAGAGTCTCTGACTATCCATTGTCATATATACCTTGCTTTATACATATAATACATTCCCTCATCTAACAGGATAGTAGCCAGTCCCTGTGCATTTTAACCCCTTAAGGGTGGCTAGGTGTTGTGTGTGGGTCTCTGATGGTGATGTTTTTATACATCCTACAAATACCGCCACTTCACGGGCAGGTTATGGGGACCTCCTAGGCACGATATTTGAAGGAATTTTTCGTTTTTATTTTTAACCCTTATGTTATGGAAAACTCACTGTTCCTTTAAAAATGTCTTTTTTTTAAACGTTTTGTCCTTGTTTCCTGTCCCCCAGGGCACTACCCGGACCCCCATACACCTTTTGTGGCAAATATCTTGCATATATGCCCTCTTGGAGGGCACTCTAAAAATCGAACTTTTGAGTCCCATTGACTTGCATTGAGTTTGGTTCGAGTTCGAGCTCGAACTTTTGAAATTGTTCGAGTTCGAATGCGAACCGAACACTGGGGTGTTCAGCTCATCCCTAATGATCCACTGCAAGGAGTGTCTGCTTTTCACATCATTGTTTTGGTGTGCTTATTTTGGGAAGTGGCTACTAGTTACATAGAAATCAATTAGCACCCTTATTGAAAGTGGAAACAACATTAGCTGGCTTATAACTCTTTAAATGCATAACCCTATTTTTTTAGCTTGGAATGTCACTGCTGATGGTCTATTGCACAGAGTTGTGCAATTTCCCACATATATCAACACTGATGGAGGGAGATAGAAGCAACTGATGTTAGAACCATGAAGATACTGATCATCCGCACTTTGTGGTGAACCATGGGCTCGAAGGGGGTCAGTTCTTGCCCATACCCTCCACCCACCTACCTTTTTGGAACAATTTAATTATAACCAGATACAGGCTTTCTTACGCTCCCTGAGGAATGGTACTCATATGACACACACCCTCACTCAAGTCACAAAGTCCTGTTCCTCAGCTCTTCCCTAGATAGGGGCATTTCCGTTCTCTATAAAATCTTGCAACTTGCAGATGCTGATCTGCCCTCTTATGTCGGCAGATGGGACTCTATTTTAGGGACTGCCGTTTTGGACTCCGAATGGAGTAATATGTTTTTTGTTATCCACCATGGATCCCCATAATGCGACTGCGTGAGATGTCTTGTAAACTGACAATGCTTTGGTACACGAGTACTGTATGGGTTGCCCGGTTCTGCATGAAAGATATGGGCACATGCTGGCGAAATGGAACTGAACAGGGTACCTATCTCCATCTATGGGGGAAATGCTCTGATCTCCATCCTTTTTGGTGTGCTGTCCCAGCTCTCATATTGCATTTGGCCACTGTTAACTTGGACTTTGATCCTGCGCCCTTTTTGCTTAGCCACATACGACTTTCGACAAAGGCCCTCAAGAAGTCTAAATTACTGCGTATCCTTTTGGCAACATGAGCTCTTGTACCTTTGTATTGGAGATCTGCAATTTCCCTTTCCCTATGTGGTTTAGTGGATAGGGTGGAGAATGTACAGAATGTTGAACTGTGTCATGTGCCAACCCGTAGCCCTCCTAAACGGCACCATAGACACTGTACCCGAGCTGGTAAGAACAATTGAACTATTAACACCAACATATGTATTCATACATCTTAATACTAATTACACCTTTGGCCTCTGGGAGTCCCCTTCTCTTGCTGCTCTTGGATCTTCAATCAACTTGAAGCAAGCCTGAATTCCTTTATAAGGATTATACTCCCATCCATCCTTGCTTCATTATTGCAAGACTACTCTTCAGCCAAGGTGTGTACCAAGCAGCTCTCCCAGATCTCAAGGCTACAATCAGAACATCAGACCTTCCACCTTTGCCAGGCTTTATGTCCTGCTAGGCCGGCATCTTATTTACTCAGGTCTGTGCAATACTACTAAGTCTACCCTTCTAAAGAATCTACCTTATGCAAAGTCTACCCTTCTAAAGAATCTATCTTATGCAAAGTCTACCCTTCTAAAGAATCTACCTTATGCAAAGTCTACCCTTCTAAAGAATCCACCTTATGCCAAGTCTACCCTTCAACCTAAGGAATCCACCTTATGCCAAGTCTACCCTTCAACTTAAGGAATCCACCTTATACCAAGTCTACCCTTCAACTTAAGGAATCCACCTTATGCCAAGTCTACCCTTCTACTTAAGGTATCCACCTTATACAAAGTCTACCCTTCAACCAAGGACTCCTTCTGCTGTAATACTTATTACTAAGGACTTCCCTTCCACCCAAGGAATTCACCTACTGCCAAGAGACTCTTATCATACTAATTATTTTTTTAACAATCTTTAACCTCACCTACAATCTTGGCCTTGACAGAGAAAAGTAACCTTTCAAGTTGACAATGTCAATTTTACTATCTTTTTCAATCATTATCCATTTAAGGAAGTAAAACCTGTAACTTCAATATTACTGTTTGTTTTCCTTATTCCCCCCCCCCCTTTTCTTTCCAGTGTGTTGTTCGTACTTCTGTCTTGGAACACTTGTATTTCAGTTTTCTCTGATTTTGGTGTAAATATCTGTCGCTCTGTTTCTTTATTCCAAAAACGACTTACTCTATTCCCTCAAAATATTTCTCCCCTTCTGTCTCTCTTGTGCTGCTGTTCTCCTTTAGTCCTCTGTATTTCTCCTCTCCCTTCTATTGTGGTCAATTTTCCATTTCACCTTTCTTCTGTGAATATTTATTAAAGTTTACTAATAACAGCACCAGGAGGACTATTGAAGACAGCTTAGCTTGCCCAGGAATCGTCATTAAGTCCCGTTCATTAGCTTACTAGTTTCATAAGGGTTTATGTAAATGTAGCGCTGTTTAAAATTCTATTGCTGTATTACTCATTTTTGACCACCAGTGTAAGGAGCGTCGCCGCCGGCGTAATAAAAAACCTAAAAGCTAGTGCTGGCTCATAGTAAGCTTTCAGGAGTAATTACCAAGACTCACCTCCACCATACAGCGCACAGGTGTTGTATAATTTAACTGAATGTTCCATGCTTAAAACCCAGCCACACCTGAAGCCCAATGCTTTTTCATTGCCTTGGAATCTCCAAGCTGGAAGGAGCTAAACCTGTCTTGTCCATGTAGCGCTGTGGTAAAATCTTGCTGTGGCAGTACCTAATTTTGGCCACAAGATGGAGACTATCGCGATCAGAGATACTGGACATTGGGACTACAATAACTGGCATGCTTTGCAAGAAGCCAGGAAGTGGGTGGGGACTGGACACTTACATCCTCTGCCTCGTGGAGAAAGTTCCAGAGGGCGCCAGGGAGTCAGAGGGAGCAGACGCAGTGAGAGACATCGCAAGAGGGCCTAAGCCAGAGCCTGAGCGAGACCTGTCAGAGTCATTTATTGGACATTCAGCCTGAAGAGAAGGAGAGCGCTCCAAGTTCCAGAGATTGCTGCAGATCTAAGAGACCAAAGACCTCGAGTAAGGAGTTGCCGCGAGTTGACTGAATATGGAGAGCAGGCGGTGAGTTGGACAAGTCGTGGACAAGCTGCGGAAAGTCAGACAACGGATCTGGCCGCTAGTATCCCCAGTCAATATCGAGCGGAGAGACGTCCTGGTCAGCGGAGCCTAAAGCAACCGTCGGATGGGTGAGAGGCCTCAAGGCTGTGCTGTAAATAAAGAACTCGCTGCTGTTTTCCTTCTTAAAGTCCACAGGGCCCCAACTTGACTAGTCGAAGAGATTCTTTAAGTAAATTCACTGGCCAGTTAAATAGTACCCGGGTACCATACACACACATACACACTTTTCACATTCCGGGACTTAACCTGTGCAGGACTCATTTTTTGTTGCGTATCGGAATAAGAGTAAAGATACGTTCCGAATATATTTTCCTCTTTTCCGCTGCGCGTTTGTCGTAATACGAAGAGATTGTATTTTTTGGGTTCCGCTACGTGTTCCTTTTTCGTATATTCGTGCAACTGCTTTTATTTTCTGTTCGGTTACGAATATTTTATTTTCCGAAATACGAAGCCTCGTGTTTCGTTTCTTTTCCGCCACGCGTTTTACCGCGATACGAAAATACTGTAATATATCTGTGAATACCGTGTCTCAATATCTGCTCATTATTTTAGTAAACTATTTAAATGATAAAAACTCACAACTGTGTTGGAGCATATTTATTCCCTAGTGCGGGGAGACTGACCCGTGGTTCAATTTTCAGCGGCTCCTCCGGGAGTGAGCGCTACACGTGGGGGCTCGTTTCCGGGATCCAGTCTCTGGAAAAACCGCATTTAAAGGGTTAAATATGGATCCAGACACTGCTGCCAAATGGTGTGAAGAGCACAGTAGTCAGATAGAATTATGTATAGTTATGGATATTCCTGCAGACACTTGGGCCGAAGATCAGATTCGCCAGGCCGTGGCCACGCTGACACCAGATAATCGGGGGTTAATCCTGGACATAAAAGCGAACCCAGATACCCCTCACACGTATGTTTTTCTTGAGTGGAGAAAGGGTGTTCCAGTATGTTTTCAGGGCGCGAGCGTGAAGCTGACCGGTGAGGTGGAAGTCCAACTGATACAGTCAAGTACGCCACGTGGTGATCACGAGAATGTTCCCAATGTTACCCCAACTACAGGGTTCCCTCCTGCTACATTTTTCACCACTATGGGGAAACTGGTGGAAACACTAGCGAAAAACTCTACTGCGTCTCCAAATTACGGATATCGCAAGTTACGGTTTTATTCTGGTAAGGTCCCCGTGCCAACTGGAGAAGAGGACTTTGAGACTTGGATAGATCAGGCAGTGCAGGCAGTGGAAGAATGGGAAGTTGCTGACACCGTGAAGAGACAAAGGCTGATCGAGAGCCTAAGAGGTCCTGCTTAAGAGGTCATTCGAAATCTGAAAAGGGACAAGCCCGGCTGCACTGCTGTAGAGTATCTAGAAGCTTTACAGGAAAATTTCGGGGGAGTGGAGGATTGTGCCGAACTTATTCACAAGTTCTCTCACACCTATCAAAAGGAAGGAGAAGAATTGTCCACATATGTCTGGCGGCTGGATAAAATCATCCATCAGGTCATTCTTAAAGGGGGCGTGCAACCGAGTCAGGCAAGCAAAGCTTTGATGGATCAAATTTTCAAAGGAGCACTCCCACTGGATCCCATAATGTTGAGATTTCAGACTAGATACCAGAACACGGGGCTAACCTATTCCAAACTGATCAAAGCTATCCGAGAAGAAGAGGCCTTGATTAAAGCTAAAAAGGTCGCAAATGCTTCGCCCACAGCTTTCACCGCAGAAGTAGGAACTCTCTGTGTGGCAGACATACAGACTGAAGTGCTGGCTTTAAAAACTCAGATGTTGCAAATGATGGAGTTAATGACGTTGCTGTCGGCTAAGGACACCAGAACTGAAGGGGTTGCTGTAGCCTCAAACAGGGGGTCTCCAAGTGAACCGCCAGAAAGAAATAAGCTTACACACCCAGGAAAGAAATGTTTTGGCTGCGGGGAAATCGGCCATTTCAGGGCTCAATGCCCACAAGGGAGGGCTGAAAAGAAACCGGTCGAAGAACTTCTAAAAGCTGTGGAGAAGCTGTTGTCCGTCCTGCAGGCGGGAAATGCCAGAGGGCACCAGTAAAGGAGCAACCTAAGTGCCCGAAGGTTGAACCCCGCTCCAAAAACCAAGCTAAGACTAAGAGGACGAGAGGGCCCAAAGCCGAGCCAACTGCTGAGCCAGCCGGGACTGAAAGAGTCACTCCCTTAGCATCCGGGTCTACGTCATGGGGAGGCAATGCACACCCAAAACCTACACGGGCCAAGAAAAAGGCCAGGGTACAGCAAACTGGGTCTAAGCGTCCAGATACCGCCACCAAGTTTCCTGACCAACTGATAGGTCCTTCTCCTATTGTGCCAATCCGAGTGGAGGGAGTCTACACTAAAGCTCTGTTGGATTCAGGGGCTCAAGTGACATTGATCTACAAAGACTTCTATGAGAAACACTTAAAGCACATTCCTCTGCAAGAATTGAAGGATTTGGAAATATGGGGTATCGGCACTGAGAAACTCCCTTATGACGGGTACCTGCAGGTGAAGTTGGAGATCGGATCTGAAGTCATCGGGCAGTCTGGGGGTTGTGATGCATTGGCCATTGTGTGTCCTCGACCCCCAGGCGCGAACAGAAGCTCCCTGATAGTGGGGACGAATACTGACCTAGTGCGGCGTCTCCTGACACCTATTGTATTAGAAGAAGGTTCGACTCAAGGAGTACACCCACTGTTACGTCCGGTCTATCAGAGGATGGTTGAAGAACGAAAGGCACCTGCCGAGGTGGGCGCCTGTGGAGACTGGGGGAACAGAGAAGGTTCTGCAAGCAGGAGAAGTAGCGAGCTTCCGGGTTTCAGTCAAATTGAACGGATCGCAACCGGGTCCCTATGTGGTGCTGGGAACCGATGTGAATTATGGGAGTGAAACCGGAGTCAAAGTAATTCCTGAAATAATCTCCACCAAAGCTCTGAAGAGAACACGAGGAAGAGTCTCGGTCAGCGTGTGCAATGTGACGGATTCTCCAGTAGTCCTTAAAGCACGAATGCCTATCGGGCAAGTAGAGTCTGCTACACCCCTCTCTACCGATTTAGGAGGGGGAGTGGATAAAGAGATTCCAGATGAAAGATTCTACCCCAAGGACGCTCCATTTCACCTGAGTGGAAGAAACGTCTCCAATCTCAAGTCTTAAAGTGGAAGGAATTGTTCTCA
Source organism: Leptobrachium leishanense (assembly GCA_009667805.1). Lineage (NCBI taxonomy): Eukaryota > Metazoa > Chordata > Amphibia > Anura > Megophryidae > Leptobrachium > Leptobrachium leishanense. The sequence continues at coordinate 186,381,478 of CM019063.1, forward strand.
AAAGATGAGTTCGATGTGGGCTAGCTAAGAGTACTGAGCACCGCATTCGGTTACAAGAAGACAAGCCGTTTCGGGAAAGATCAAGGCGAGTTCCGCTAGGAGACTTGGATGATCTGCGAGAGCAACTGAATGAATTGCAAAGAACCAAGGTGATTCAAGAGTCCAGGAGTCCATATGCATCTCCCATAGTGTTGGTCCGGAAGAAAAATGGTTCTGTCCGTCTATGCATAGACTACCGCACGTTGAACCGGAGAACCATCCCCGATCAATATGCCACTCCTCGGATAGAAGATGCCCTACAGTGCTTGTCTGGAGCAAAGTGGTTTAGTGTACTGGACCTGCGAAGCGAATACCACCAGATACCCATGCATCTTGAAGACAAGGAGAAAACTGCGTTCATCTGTCCACTGGGATTCTTTGAATTCAACAGAATGCCTCAAGGCCTTACGGGGGCTCCAGCCACGTTCCAACGGTTGATGGAGAAGACAGTCGGGGATATGAATCTAATTGAAGTTTTAGTGTACCTGGATGATATAATTGTATTTGGGAAGACTCTGGAAGAGCATGAGCAACGTCTGGAGAAGGTTTTGAAGAGGCTCCATGAAGAGGGGTTGAAACTGTCTCTGGAGAAATGCCAATTCTGTCTACCGTCTGTTACGTATCTAGGACATGTGGTCTCAGCAGAAGGTGTTTCGACAGATCCTCGGAAGTTAGAGGCCGTAGCTTCTTGGCCTAGACCCCGGAACGTCACTGAGCTTAGATCTTTCCTGGCATTCTGTTCGTACTATCGAAGATTTGTGGGAGGATTCGCGAAAATAGCTCAACCACTGAACAAACTCCTGCAGAAGGAAACCACAGAAGAAGGCTGCAAGGTCTCTGACAAAAACCCGTCAGCTCCGGGGCCAAGGAAAGCTCGAGAGTCTATACAAGGTGAATGGACCAGTCAATGTGAAGAAGCTTTCGTGAAGTTGAAAGAAAGTCTAACCCGAGCTCCTGTTTTGGCCTATGCGGACCCTCACAAGCCGTATGAACTACATGTGGATGCCAGCCGAGAAGGTCTGGGAGGAGTCCTGTATCAGGAGTATGGTGGATTGCTGAAGGCCTGTAGCGTACGTGAGCCGGAGCCTTACGCCTTCAGAGAAGAACTACCCTACCACAAGTTGGAGTTCTTAGCCTTAAAGTGGGCAGTGGTGGACAAATTAAAAGACTATCTGTATGGAACCGAGTTCGTGATCAAGACGGATAATAATCCTCTTACCTACATCCTTACTACCGCAAAACTGGACGCCACGGGACATCGGTGGTTGGCCGCTCTGTCAGGGTTTCGGTTCAGCCTGAAGTATCGCCCTGGGGTGAACAATCGAGATGCTGATGCGTTATCGAGAAGACCCTACACTACAGAATGGACTCAGTTGACTCCAGACGGGGTGCAAGCTTTGTGTCAAGGAACAGAGCGCCGGGTCAAAGGAGGGATTGAAGCGGAGGCCATAGGAGTTATGGCTGCGGCTGTTCCTGAGTTCTACTGTAACCCTACGCAGTTAAGGGATGAAAGTTTACCTACCTTTTCGAGACAGGACCTGAAAGCGGATCAGGCCAGAGACCCTTTAATTGCCTTGCCCATAAAGGCCCTGTCTGCAAACCAGCGAGAGATCTTGTTAACCAACTCCCCGAGTGGAGCCAGATTGGTCTACAAAGAGTGGGAGCGGTTGAAGATGTTGGATGGGGTGGTCTACCGAAGGGGCCCCTCAACTAACGCTGAAGAGATTCAACAGTTATTCCTCCCCACTAAACATAGGGAGAGTGTGCTGCGATCACTACATGATGAGCATGGACATTTGGGTGCAGAGAGAACTTTTAAGCTGGTGCGAGATAGGTTTTATTGGCCTTGCATGAGGGCTGAAGTGGAAAGTTATTGTCATTCCTGTCTGAGGTGTATTCAGAGAAAGACTCTACCGACCCGAACTGCTCCAATGAGCCATCTGCAGAGCCAGGGACCCATGGATTTGGTGTGCATTGACTTCTTGTGCTTAGAGCCGGATGCTAGTGGGCAAGGGAACATTCTAATAGTGACTGATCATTTCACTCGTTATGCCCAAGCTTTCTCCACAAAAGATCAACGCGCTCCGACAGTGGCCAAGGTGTTGATGGAAAAGTTCTTTGTTCATTACGGACTGCCAAGGAGGATACACTCTGATCAGGGTAGAGACTTTGAAAGCAGACTGGTGGGGCAGTTGTTAGAGCTGTTGGGAATCCAAAAGACCCGAACTACACCATATCACCCTCAAGGTGATGCTCAACCTGAAAGGTTTAATCGCACACTGCTGAACATGCTAGGGACCTTGTCGAATGTGGAGAAGCAAAGTTGGAGTCGTCACATAGCTACTCTGGTGCATGCATATAACAGCACGGAGAGCGATGCAACTGGATACTCACCGTACCGTCTTATGTTCGGAAGGGAGGCTCGACTGCCGGTTGATTTGGCATTTGGGTTATCTCTAGACCAAACATCAGTAGCTTCCCATAGAAACTACGTGGATAGACTTCGTAAGAATCTGGCTTCTGCGTTTGAACAGGCCCGTTTAACTTCAGGAAACAGGGAGCAAAGGAACAAAAGGAACTATGACTTGAAAGTTCGAATACAAGATCTACAACCCGGTGATAGGGTCCTGTTGAAGAACTTGGGTGCTGCTGCAAGACACAAGTTGGCGGATAGATGGAGTTCCCAGGTCTACATTGTCTGCAAGCAACTGCCGGGTCTGCCGGTGTATCAGGTTCGCCCAGATGGAAAGGCTGGGCCTCTTAAGAACTGGCACCGAAATCATTTGTTACCTTTGAGAGAGGCTGTGAGGATACCAGTTGGGGACAAACTCCCTCCGCCGAGTCTGCCTGTTCCACGTTTACCTCCTGTTACTCGGTCTCAACAGACTCGGGTAGTTGACCCTCCGCCGAATCCGCCTGTTCCATGTTTGCCTCCTGTTACTCGGTCTCAACAGACCCGGGCTGTCGAAGAGAGCGAAAGGGACAGTGAGGAACAAAGTTTCTGTCTGGACTGGATACGTCCACCGGAGCCTGAAGAGATTACCTCAGTTCCTGAACGATGGGAGAGTAATTTGAGGCCTGAAGCTCCTGAATTCTTGTTGGAAGTCCCTGAGACTGTTGATATCCCTGAGCCTCTTGAATTTCAGTTGGAAGTCCCTGAGGATGTGGGGATCTCGGTAGTTCCGGAAGCTTACTCAGGTGATTACAGTTCTATGCCTTCACTGGAGGGATCATACTCTGAAGAAACGTCTGCTCCAGTGATAGAAAGAGAAATTGAGCCAACGCCTATAGTACTTCCACCTGAAGAGGAACTGATTGAGCCAGAACCAAAACGCTCTGTTCGACCGCCCCAACGACTCACCTACGACTCACCAGGACATAGCACTGAAGAGGCCATCACCACGGTGCGGAGGTTGCCCGAAGTGTCTGCTATGCTAGCTGAGGTAGCCCATAATATGAGTCAACTTGAGGAAGTGTTATTAACTCACTATATGTATGCTGCTGAACCTGTACATGTTATATAAATTGCATTCAAATTGTTGGAAATGTAATGTAATTGTTGTACCTCCTTGGAGAGACCCAAGAGTTTTAGGAGGGGGAGAGTGTAGCGCTGTGGTAAAATCTTGCTGTGGCAGTACCTAATTTTGGCCACAAGATGGAGACTATCGCGATCAGAGATACTGGACATTGGGACTACAATAACTGGCATGCTTTGCAAGAAGCCAGGAAGTGGGTGGGGACTGGACACTTACATCCTCTGCCTCGTGGAGAAAGTTCCAGAGCGCGCCAGGGAGTCAGAGGGAGCAGACGCAGTGAGAGACATCGCAAGAGGGCCTAAGCCAGAGCCTGAGCGAGACCTGTCAGAGTCATTTATTGGACATTCAGCCTGAAGAGAAGGAGAGCGCTCCAAGTTCCAGAGATTGCTGCAGATCTAAGAGACCAAAGACCTCGAGTAAGGAGTTGCCGCGAGTTGACTGAATACGGAGAGCAGGCGGTGAGTTGGACAAGTCGTGGACAAGCTGCGGAAAGTCAGACAACGGATCCGGCCGCTAGTATCCCCAGTCAATATCGAGCGGAGAGACGTCCTGGGTCAGCGGAGCCTAAAGCAACCGTCGGATGGGTGAGAGGCCTCCAAGGCTGTGCTGTAAATAAAGAACTCGCTGCTGTTTTCCTTCTTAAAGTCCACAGGGCCCCAACTTGACTAGTCGAAGAGATTCTTTAAGTAAATTCACTGGCCAGTTGAATAGTACCCGGGTACCATACACACACATACACACTTTTCACATTCCGGGACTTAACCTGTGCAGGACTCATTTTTTGTTGCGTATCGGAATAAGAGTAAAGATACGTTCCGAATATATTTTCCTCTTTTCCGCTGCGCGTTTGTCGTAATACGAAGAGATTGTATTTTTTGGGTTCCGCTACGTGTTCCTTTTTCGTATATTCGTGCAACTGCTTTTATTTTCTGTTCGGTTACGAATATTTTATTTTCCGAAATACGAAGCCTCGTGTTTCGTTTCTTTTCCGCCACGCGTTTTACCGCGATACGAAAATACTGTAATATATCTGTGAATACCGTGTCTCAATATCTGCTCATTATTTTAGTAAACTATTTAAATGATAAAAACTCACAACTGTGTTGGAGCATATTTATTCCCTAGTGCGGGGAGACTGACCCGTGGTTCAATTTTCAGCGGCTCCTCCGGGAGTGAGCGCTACATCCAGATCACCTGAATACCAGTTTCCTTACCGCTGGACCTCGTCTTAGTTAAAAGACCTTCTACCACAGTTCCTGTTAAAGACCTTCTACCACAGTTCCTGTTAAAGACCTTCTACCACAGTTCCTGGTAAAGACCTTCTATCACAGTTCCTGATCCTGTTTAAGACCTTCTGCTGCAGACCCGTTTAAAGATCTCCTGTTGTCGACTCCTCAGAATCATCAACCCGCTGCCCTGCATCCTGCAGAATCTTTAACCCACTATCCTGCAGAATCCTCAACCCGCTGTTCTACATACCCAGGACCCCTCTACAGATACAGAACCCTCTGCATTTCCCAGGACTCTCTGCCTAAAACTAATTCTCTGCTCTTGTTTCCTATTTTTCTTAAGACCTTTCTCCAATATCCATTCTCTCAACTTGTCTTCTGCTTAATTTTGCTGGTTATTATTTATACAGTGTCTCCCCTTCCTGTCAGTATTACCCAGCTCCTTGATATTTGTTTATTGCTTTTTATTTCTATATGTTTCTGGACTAGCCACTCATTCTTTCCTAAAGTGTGGTTCATGTTATAGTCTATTATATTCTGCCTATGCCTGCAATCTGCATATATATATATATTCCTCCCTGTTCATTATCTGTTTGCTTCATTCTTATATGCTATATTATCTTTAGTTCTAGTCTACCATTTCTGCCTATTTATCTATAACTTCAGTTACCCATTGATATCCTTTACTCAGCATTCTCCTTATGTTGCATACCCTTCCTATATTGTTATAGCCTTTAGTCATTCCTTTTATGCTTTCAATAAATCTGTTTATATAAATCTATCTGCCTTATAAGATCCCATTCATTGCATATTGGCTTGACCTTGCTGCCCCGAAACCTGTATCCTGACAACCAGAGGGAGACAAGCGCAATGTAAACTATACTGGACAATGGGACTACGTTTTCCAGCATGCTTTGGGGCAGAGACAGGAAGTGGGTGGGGACGGAGGACAGGACATCCGGAGCCTCGTGGAAAGAGAGCCAGTGTGAGCCGAGGAGTGAACCAAGTGAGACGCACGTGAGACGGTGAGCGATTGTAACCAGGCCGGAGAGCAGGCGCTGCCTTGCCAATGCTGTGGATCAATATAGTGACTTGCCAGAGACCCAGTAATCCACCGCTGAGAGGTTTTACACAGGCAAAGAGACGCAGATTGGACCCCGAGTTAGGAGACCGCCATGATCCACTGGGAGTGCAGGCGGTAAGCTATAAATCGTGTTGTAAAGACAGACAAGCGAGAGAAGCGGATCCGGTGACACAGAGTCCCAGCACAATTGAGCGGAGAGACTTCCTGATCGGGCAGCGGAACAGATTGTCTGGCGGATGGGTGAGAGGCCTCCTAGGCCACAGTTAAAGTTTAAAGACGCACACGCTGCAGCACTGCTAAAATCTACAGGGCCCCAACGTGACTAGTCGAAGATTTGATTAAACACATTCACTGGCCAGTTGAAATATAGTACCCGGGTACCTGAGCTCACGCACACACACTTCTTGGGACATAACCTGCACGGGACTTATACTCCAGAAACAAAGGGGTTAAACTTTTCTTTTACCGCTGCGCGTTTCTCGCATTACGAAATCCTGTTTCCATATACCGTGCTTACTTTATATATGCCGCTTTATTACCAGTAAAATATATATGATTTATAAAATCCACAACAGTGCTGGTGTGTATATTTATTCCCTAGTGCGGAGAGACTAACCCGCGGCTCCTCCGGGAGTGAGCGCTACATAAACATTAGGAGCACTATTACATTCCTAACGCAAACGTTAACGCTCACTTGCGTGAGCATTAACGTTTGCTGCGGTATTTACTGCATATTACAATCCAAACGCAAACGGGTTTAAAAACCCGTTTGCGTTTTTGTACCTTGCGCTTTTCAGCGCGAGGTTACTGTACTTTGCGCTCCCTATGCTTAACATGGGGAATGCAAAGTGTTAATCAGCGCTTGTATTACAATCTCCCAGCGCTGATTAACGACTGGCTCTGGTCAGCACAAAGCTAACCAGAGCCAGGGCTTGGTGTTATCGGATTCCGCTTCTGCAGAATCCGTTAACACCAGCTTTGAAAATAAAAAAACAGAACAGATACTCACCCTCTGTCCCGCCGCGAGGACCACGGTTCCGATCGCCTCCTCCGGCCGGCAGGAGCGGGGAAAGACTGGGGGAAAAGTCCCCCCAGTCTCTCCCTGCGTATCACTACGCCGACCGGCCGGATCTCGTGAGGCGAGATCCGGATGGTCACGTGACCGGCAGGGAGGAACTCAATGGAGTCCTATGGACTCCAGCGAGTGGATGATCGCGGCTGCGCTCAGCGCTGCCACGAGCATCTAAGATTTTACACTTGATAACAATGCAGGCAGCATTTTTTGCGCCTGCATTGTAATCCAGTGTTAAAACGCGGGCGCAAGGGGGAAAACTGTGGGCGCAGTTTTTCCTCCCTTGTGCCCGCGTTTTAACGCTAAGAGTGTAATAGAGCCCTAGCTGTATTACCCCTAGTTCCATTCAAATTGTAAAAAATGTCTCATATTTAAAATGGATAAGATAAAAAGAACAAGAGAAAAGCAGCCAACTTATAATTAATGGCAACAGTTATTGACCACTTTCTATTTTTAATTAGCCACTTCTAAACTGGAAGTTTGAGTTCTGATATGGCAGGGATACATTTTAATTAGACATGTGCACAGCACAAAATTTCGTTTTGAACTAATGGATTAGTCCTAAAATGCAATTTATTTAGTTGCTAAAGAAATTTGTTTTTAGTTCTTTAGTATGAAAACTAATTTCCTTCATCCGAAAACCAGTGGATACAATTACTATTGTAGTGGCTCCTCAGAGGGCTGAGATTGCTGCTTGTTACAGTATCTCTCACTCTCAGCACAATGTGTCAGGCAAAGCTTTTACAGTAACTGACTGCTGCTCATCACAGCGCTCAGAGTTTCCGTAAAACTAGTAAATAATATTTTTATATATATAAGAGGTTAGAACAATATTATTTCCTTGTTTTACTGAAACTCTGAGCGCTAGTCAGTTACTGTAACAGCTGAGCCTGATACATTGTACTGAGAGATAATATAACAAGCTGCCGATCTCAGCGCTCACAGCCACTGGATTTAAAGGGCTAAAAAAAAGGGTAGTCTCTGTATAATGTGTAGAACATCCTTCTGCATTAATTAATATCCCTCTCTGTATAATGTAGATAACATCCTCCTGCATTAATTAATACCCCTCTCTGTATAATGTATACAACATTCACCTGTATTAACTAATACCCCTCTCTGTATAATGTATAGAACATCCTCCTGAATTAATTAATGTCCCTCTCTGTATAGAACATCCTACTGCATTGGCATGTGGAGGGTGCAGAACTTCGCAATGCAATGCTTATCCAGCACAGGAGTGAGAACTTTTACTTAAACTTTGTATTTCTGTGGGGGATACACAGGAATATAAAAGCAGGGGAGAGGGAAAATATTAACGTAAATCAGTCTGAAAGCTCAGAGAAGAGATGACTGGTGCAAATGTATTTTTATAATAAAATAAAGCACTTTAAATCCAGGGAAAACAAATAAATCACACTGAAGGCTCATAATGACAGAGTAACTGTGAGAGCTGGATACTAAATGTATCAGACGTAAAAAAAAAACTTTATAACAACAAGCAGCACTGGGAGAGGAGAGGGACTTTACATAAAACGTGTATTATAGATGAGGAAAGGGGGATAGTGCTCCTGGATAATATAAAATGTATCAGACCTAAGCCCCTATTATGCAGAGCGGGAGGGGAGATAACACACGTTTTATAAAGTCCCTCTTTTCTCCCAGCGCTGCTTGTTATAAAGGGGTTTTTACTATCCAGCCCTCCTCTGTCATTAGCTTTCAGTGTGATTTATTTGAATGTTTTCCTTCTCCAGCTGCTTTTATCATCTTGTCTAGACATGCAAGGGTTAAGTAAAGGTTTCCTCTCCTGTGCTGGCTGTCTGTGCTGCGAGTGAGTATTCTGGAGCTCTATCACTGTCAGATTATTGGGTTGGGGTTGGGAAGGATTACGCATACAAACCTTTTCTGTAGCTTTGCGATGTTGCTCTCTTCATTGCTGGTCTCCTTCACTCATCAATGTAATATCACAAAAAGGACTGAAACTAAAATGTAGTGCATGTTATTTTAGTTTCTTTCGTTTTTTGTACTGAGCAGTTTCGTATCTCTTGAGTCATACTAAAACTAAATTATCCCAAAATTTTGACTAAATCGTTTTAGTACTAAAACGAATGCACATGTCTAGTTTTAATAGTTTTATCCTTACAAAAATTGGAGACAATATGTGGATGGTGCTGTGGTCACAGCACATCAGCAAATCATTTTGTTGCTTGTGTAGAGTGATCTTTTTTAAAATTAATAATGACTGGTCCACATAAAAGGAATTGATGAAAAAATGTGAGCTTCCTCCATTTGAAGATTAAATTTTCTAAGAAAAGTAACATTTATGCCAACAATCGTCACAATTTAATGATATAAAAACTTCAACACAATACATATGTGTAGTAATATACAGTATTTTTAAGTATATATATATATATATATATATATGACAAAAAACAGGAATGGCACTCCAGGAGGTCTTAATAAGCTTCAACTGTTTAACCCCTTAACGCCGCAGGACGTTCCATGCTGTCCTGCATTTGGCAGGCTTTAATGCCGCAGGACGGTATGGAACATCCTCGGCGTTAGGAGCCCAGCCGGAGGTTATACTTACCTCCCCGGCGGCTCCCACGCAGATCTGGCTTCGATGAAGCCTGATCTGCGTTTTTTCTAGCCTCCCGGCGCACTGACGTCATCGCGCTGGCCACATCACATCTCAGGCCACATTACATTCTTGTTGCTAACGGTAGCGCTCACTTGCGTGAGCACTAAAGTTAGCTGTGGTATCTACCGCATATTACAATCCAAACGCAAACGGGTTAAGTAAAACCATGAGCATAGCGGGGCAGTAGTGCCCACAAACAATGCAGGTGACATTTTTTGCGCCTGCATTGTAATCCATCGTTAAAACGCGGGCGCAAGGGGGAAAACTGCGGGCGCAGTTTTTCCTCCCTTCAGCCTACGTTTTAACGCTAGGATTGTAATGTGGCCCCTCATGTTTTAATGCTTTCTACTGCAAAAACCTGAATACACATTTTTGGTGTAAAAAGCTTTAGACTGGAGCAGTGAATGTCATGCAGTATTTTATTTTCTGGTAGCCCACATGCTACCAGAATATATAGTCTGAACATTAACACTTTCACTGCTGAGCCATTTCCACCCTGTGAAAAAAATTGTTACGTTTTTATTTTATTATGATTTTTACTTTACACTGAATATGGTCATGTTGGATACCATTGGAAAGGCCAGACTATGTCCTTTACAATGTCACCTCGATCGACAAGGTACGATGCGCGCGACCGGAGATACAGCGGTCCAAACATGCAGGGGAAGCTGGATGCTGATCCTTGGTGGGAGGGCAAGGAATAACCTAGGGGGGAGGCATTTGCCCCCCTGGCCCCCCTTAGAAACGCCTATGCCTATGTATAACTTATTGCAGGGACAAATTAATAAATAAAGTTTTTGGAATTACACGTATGAAAAGAAATGATTAGCTTTTAATTTCTTGGATGAATATATATATATATATATATATATATATATTCATCCATGTATTGTGATGCAAATAAAGTACATATCTTAGTTAATATGCCTCCTTTTAGTGCTTAGTTTAAAATCCTTCACAACTATATCTTGATGCAATTAATATGAACCAGATGTGGTTAAGTTTATACACCTTCGACGTGGCATATGTATCCATGCCATTTTAACTCTGACGTGATCTGTAAACTGATTGACTATTGTATCATTCTTGTTTCGGGGCAGAAATGAATCATGTCTATGTGGAACACTCTCATTGGTTAGAATTTGTTTGAGCGTTAATAAAAAGTCTGGCATGAACAAAGGCAAGTCAGATATACTGAGAGATTATCACATTCCCTGTGTGACTGATTTCAGATGTCTCCGCTATAGTGTAGCAAAGCGTCTTGCCTTATTTTTATATGAGAAGGAAATGACAGACGTTTTTTGTGATTCCTGCAATGGTAATTATGAAAAAATTTTGATTTTGATTTGATTTTGATTTGTTTTTTTTAACAACGTAATGATGACCTGCTTGATCTAAGGCTAATGTCAGACAATTGCATTCTGAGCGCACTGTGCGTCTGTGCACAATGGACGGACGTACTGACGGAAGATACTGTAGACACCACACAATCCGTTTTTCTTGACGGACGTAGAAAAAAAAAAGGAACTATGGGAAACAAAATTAATATGAAAAATGCAAAAAACTGATACATGATATGAAAAGCCATTGTGTGCATCAAGGTGCTGGACGTCACAAATGCGGTCCGTCTGACTTCGCTCCATCACACACACACAACGCTACGTGGACGTGGCGCATTCTGCACATCCGTTCTAGCGGTTTTACATTCTTGCCTAACTTGTTTCCGTTTTCCAAGTGCATTGTGCGTGCGCTGTTCAGTGCGCACGTACTTCGTGTGTGGGTCTCTATTGCTCATTATTCTATGTTACGACGTGCGTTAAACTGTGCGGCAACACAGCCGTGATAACTGCGCTCGTCTGACACAGGCCTTAAAAGTCCCATTCCATTTAAAACTATTAATATATCTCTATTGTAACGACTTGCACCCTAACGACAGAGCTTGGTTTCTCTGAATTCAGCACGACACCGACAGAGGAGGGGTTGGGGTGCCTTCACGTCTTCTGGCATGTTCACATACCAAGTAACACAGGCTTTAATTAGATTAACTGTTCCTGCCTCTGCAGTTGCAGCCGTTGATGAATAGATTCCATTGCTTTTATATATTATATACCCCCCATGTATCATAGTGAATTAATTAAATAGAAAAAGGGGCCAGAAATAGTTATGAGTGTTAAGTGCATGAAAGCTCAGGAAAGATGAATTATAAAGAGTCACTGGAAGACAGTATGTGCCTTGCTGTGCTATTTATGATTCGGCAAATGCTGGATGGTTCCAGCAGGATTAGTCAATGTAAGGAATGGGTATTGTGTAAATGGCATCCAATCCCCATCCCCCTCAGCAGCCACGTAAACTGCACTGAAATGCTCAAATATTTGTCTATAGTTTTGTGATGATTTATCTGCAGCCCACCTTTAGTGGGTAAATTTTGCTATTTCATATTTGCCCACCTCATCTGTGTGGCGCGTCCTTTTCTTAACCCCTTCACTGCAGAGGACGTGTGGGGAACATCCTAATTGACTCTCGCTATATGCGGGGATGTTCCCCACACGTCCTCCGCATGCGGGAGCCCCCACGGAGATACTCACCTCTCTGTCCGGGGTCCCGCGTCGTTCTGACTTCATTGAAGTCAGACGCTGAATATGAACCCGCCCCCTGACATCTGACGTCATCGCGTCATGCAATGCCAGCAATGCCGGGAGATCACCTGAAGGGGAGGGGGGATCCTTTTGGATCCCTCTCCCTCCCGATTGGGAGGGTTTACAAAACCCAGTTTGGCGCCAGAACGCGACCTAGCTCTGGTGGGGCGATCATGGTGGCTCCATCTCCAGGTTCCCCCTCGCCTCCTGACGTGTCGCACATAGTGCGATGACGTCAGATAGCCGGGGAACACCTAGCTGCCCAGGGATTTCCCAAGGAAATCCCCTAGTGGAGATAGGGGGTTCGTTTGAACCCCGATATTTCCAGAACTGTGGCAGCTAGTAGGGATGAGCTGTTCGGTTCGATCGTTTCGGAGTTCGATTCGAACATTGGCCGTTCGAAAGTTCGCGAACTTCGAACTCTTTGGGGTGTTCGCCAAAGGTTCGAAAAAAAAATTTGATCCTAAAAATCCTAAAAAAATCTAAAAATAAATAGACTCTTTACTGCAGAATATTATAAGCAATGGTTTATTAGATATTGAATTAAAACGGGAATATTTTTACCATTGAAGCCTATGGGATAAAACATTCTTGTTGCTAAAACATCAGGCAGACGAGGCTCTCTAAATTAGGCACTGTAGAGGGCAGCCCGCCGGAGCCTCCCTCCCAAGGACCACTTGAGGAGCATGCGGCCGCAAGATTACAGAGCTGCGACTGTGTGGGCTGGCCAGCCGGGTGCATGTGGCGCAGGGACTCCAGGGAGGGAGTCACGACAGACCCCCCCTTCCCCACACAACCAGGATCCAGGGAGCCCCCACTGACCACCAGGCTAAGGTAAGACGACACATTTTTAAAAAAAAAAAATCCGAGAACATTTTTAAATGTCCCCGGGAACATAAAATAAAACTCTTTTTTTTCTTTCTAATACTCAACTGATTCCTGGATCCACAAACTGTAGAGGTGCTGCCCGGCAGTGTGCGGAATCATATGCTGCATTAATTATACTGTAAGGCTGGGTTCACAGCTGCATTTTTTTTTACGCGCGCAATACGTGCATTTTTTAACGCGCGTATCGCGCAAACATAAAAAACATGCGGACGTGTATTGCAGCGCGTTCACGGCAATAGACTGCAGAGTTAACGCGCTGCAATACGCCCCAAAGAAGCTCCTGTACTTCTTTGGGCGTAGGACATTTACAGCGCATTCCTGCGCGCTGTAAAACGCCCAGGTATGAACGGGTCTCATAGCAAATAATGGGATTTCCCTGTTTATGCGTTTTACAACGTGCAGGAACACGCTGTAAAACGATTAGATGTGAACCGGGCCTTAAGGTGCTGCCCGGCAGTGTGAGGATTCATATGCTGCATTAATTATTCTTCTTATAAATTTGGTTACTTAACCCGTTTGCGTTTGGATTGTAATATTGTGACATCCAGGGCCCCAGGTGGCAATTGGGGGAGGGGCCTCGGACGCATGGTGCCGCCAGCTGGCCGAATGCCAGGAGCTCCGGCGGCACCCGGCGCAGCTGTGAGCAGGGCCGGTGCAAACTTTGTCTACGCAGGCGTAGGTGCGTTTTGGAGCCCCCCCCATCCATGCCAATAAGGAGTGTTTGGTGTCCTAACGCTTTGCCAGTCTACGCAGTGTGTGGTGCCCCTCCTTTGGCACTAGAAAGGCACCAGGCACAAGCTTAGATTGGCAATGTGGCACCAGAAGGGGCACCAGGCACAGCAAAGATTGGCACTGTAATCTATGCTGCGCCTGATGCCCCTCCTGTGCCACAGTGCCAATCTGCACCTGGTAGTGCCCTCTGGTCTTGCTGTGTCAATATACCCATATAAATCATACTGCCACTGCCAGTGTTTCCCTGCTACCTACCACTCTCACTCTGTGGCTGTGGTCCACCGTCCGACTCCAGGTCTCCAGCAGCAGATTGGCAGCAGGGTCCTCGTCCTCTAATTCATTTCACCCCCCTTAAATCATTCACCCGCCCTTAATTAATTTCTCTCCCCTTTAATTCATTTCACCCCGTCAATTCATTCACCCCAATTAATTCATTCTCAATTCATTTCACTCCCCATTAATTCATTCACCCCTTAAGGCTAGGGTCAGACGAAAGCATTTTACGTGAAAAAGTGCGTCCGAACGCATTGACGTATTTTTTCACGGAATGCGCAAAAACGGTCAGACGACGCGCATTTTCGGGCGTGATTTTGTACGGATCGTCAATAAAACTCTTTTTGCGTCTGGACGTTATGTAGGCTGGACATTAGCAGCGTCTGACATCTCCTAATCACGCAAACACGCCGCTATGCCGCAGCTGCGCACTCAGTACGTCAGTACTAGCGGTTCAGCGTTCTCAGAAAAATGCGTTCAAATTCCACTTTCGTTGCACGGCTGGACTTTTGTGCGGCCGTACATCGTATATTGGCCGTCATTGCCCGTCATCTGCTGCTAGTGCGGCCGTGATTATGTGCGCCAGAACGCACGTTAAAAGTGCGCTGGTCTGACCCCAGCCTAAGTCTCCCCCTTAATTCACTCACCCTCAATTCATTCTCCCCCATTAATTCATTCTCCCCCATTCATGTCACTCCCCCTTAAATTCATTACATACCCCCTGGACACACACACGCACACTCACCCCCCCCTGCTCTCACTCACCCCCCCATGCTCTCACTCACCCCCCCATGCTCTCACTCACCCCCATGCTCTCACTCACACACACGCACCCCCATGCTCACACAGACTCACACTCACTAAAGCTACTCTCTCCTTCTATACACCTTTCCAATTGCCCCAGGATGGAAAACCAGTGCCAATACACCACAGCCTGCTCAGTTCTTTTAATCTATCAGCTGAGTGCTGGTGGAGAGTGTTAAAATCCAGCCCTCCTACCCCCACACAAAGATTTAAAACTCTGCAACCACATTATTATCAAAAGAAAACTCTGTCCAAATTCCTATTTATTCTGCTACTTTCCCTGGCAAACGATGTGGAAACTAACCCTGGTCCTATAGCTGACACAACCTTTAGTCTCCCCACTAATAAAGGCCTCTCATTTGTGCACTGTAACATCCGAAGTTTACTCCCTAAATTGGATGAGCTTCAGGCTTGGTGTTGCTATTACAAACCCAAAATCATTGTGCTCACAGAGTCATGGTTAACCCCAAAAGTACCAGACTCTGCCATATCAATACAGGGGTATTCATGTTATAGAAAAGACAGAGCAAAGAGAGGAGGGGGAATTGTTATTTATGTTGAGGAGTCCATAAAGTTCACCCCCTTACAGACTTCTAGCTCTCCTGTCACCTTTGATTTCCTCTCTCGTATAATTGAGATACCATTCAGTAAATCAATCATTGTTGCTGGGTTCTATCGTCCACCGAGCTCTCCAGTGCACTCCCTCTCTGACATATCTCAAATCCTTAATAACCTACTTGCCCAAAACAAAAAAGTGAACTGCTGGTCCTCGGCGATTTTAATACAGATTGGCTAAATCCTAAAAACAATTAATACTGCTCGCTGTTTAAAACTTTG
The DNA here is from genome assembly GCA_009667805.1 of Leptobrachium leishanense. Classification (NCBI taxonomy): domain Eukaryota; kingdom Metazoa; phylum Chordata; class Amphibia; order Anura; family Megophryidae; genus Leptobrachium; species Leptobrachium leishanense. The sequence goes on from CM019063.1 coordinate 186,397,252, forward strand.
CAGCTCACTCAATTAATCTCCTCCCCCACTTGCATTAATATGAAAAGCCCTAACTATACCTTGTTGGACTGGATTCTCTCCTCATCTCCTGATAGAATACAGGAGGCAGGCGTTCTTGCTAATAGCTTTAGTGACCATTGTCTAGTGTACTGCGTGCGCAAAATTAAGGCCTTGAAATCTCCCCAAAGGTAATAACCACCAGGTCTTTCAAGAAATTTATTCTTGAATCCTTCCTAAGTGATCTCAAACAGCTCCCCTGGTACAGGCTAAACCTAATCCCAGACCTAGACTGTGCAGTTGAATACTTTCAGTCTGAGCTCCTGCAAGTCTGGAATTCCCATGCCCCGCTGCGTAAAGTGCGAGTAAAAGGGACTCATCTCCCCTGGGTTACAGCTGATCTTACACTAATGTACCAGCTTAGAGATTCACGGTGGTCAAATTTCAAGAGTACTGGTTCCGTGAACGATCACTACGAATACCGAAAATGCCGGAATGAATGCACAAAACAAACAAAAATGGCCAAAGCCCATTACTTCAATGAAAATCTAAACAATAACATATCAAACCCTAGAAACTTTTGGAGAACCATAAGTAACATACAAGCACCCCCAGTCCACTCCCAGCCAGCTGCTGTCAAAGTAAACAACCAAACCCTGCAACACCCCCTAGATGTAGCAAATGCCTTTAATGATTATTTTGTTGGATGTGCCACCACTTTGATTGCCAAGCTAGGAAATGACATGCAATCAGAGAGCCTCATGCAGGTCAGGCCCCCCCCAACTGTGCAAAGTCCCTGTATCAGACAGGAATTCAGTTTTAGACCAGTGCCTGTCAGTGTCATTACTAAACTTCTCCGTAAGCAGAAAATGAAATACCAGTCTGGACCTGATCAAATACCAGCAATGCTGCTGAAAATCAGTGCACCTGCAATTGCAAATCCTGTTGCAACCCTAATAAATGAGTCACTGGCGACTGAAGACTGCGAGAGTGGTACCTATCCATAAAAGTGGTGACATTACTTTGGTATCCAACTACCGTCCGATATCGTTGCTCCCTGTAATGTCAAAAGTCTTGGAAAAATGTGTCTACACACAATTACGTGATTATTATCAATATTGGAACTACTTAACCCCGGATCAATCAGGCTTTCGTCCAAATCACTCAACTACAACCGCCCTTCTAAAAGTCTGCAATGATATCCAGGCTGGGATGGAACAAGGAAACCTAACTGGAGCCATCTTCCTTGATTTTGCCAAGGCCTTTGACACGGTAGACCATGGCATCTTGTTAGAAAAACTTAAAAACTCTGCCATTGGTGATCGCACGCTAACCTGGTTTCAATCATATGTATCCGACCGATCACAATATGTGTCAATTTCTGGCAGCTCCTCCCTCCCGCTCCCAGTCACTTGCTGTGTACCCCAAGGCTCAATACTAGGCCCCCTGCTATTCACAATATTCATAAATGATCTGCCCAACGTCTGCAAAGCCTCAACTGTACATATGTACGCAGACGACACTGTGATCTATACCAGCAAACCAAATCTCCCGCAGCTGGAGGCCGTGCTGCAAGAACAATTCACAGAGGTAGAAAAGTGGATCAAAAACAACAAACTTTTTTTAAATACTGACAAAACTGTAACGATGCTCTTTGGAACAGCACCTAAACTACACAAATTGCAAAATCCCCATCTATGTGTTGGGACAAAATCAAATGGCACGCTGACCACAGTCACATCTCTCAAATATCTAGGTATGTGGTTGGACCCTAATCTATCCTTTGGCCCCCACATCGAAAAACTTGCATCTAAACTTTACCCCAAACTAGGTGCCCTGTACAGAAACAAATCCTGCCTGAGTCCCGCGGTAAGAAAGCAGATTGTACAGCAAATGCTTATGCCGGCTATTGATTACGGAGATGTAGTGTATGCAGCCGCCCCGCAAACACACCTTCATAAACTTACTACATTGTATAACTCATTCTGCCGCTTTGCGCTACAATGTAACTACATGACCCACCATTGTGACATGTTAAAAGAGCTAAACTGGCCATCGCTGGAATCCAGACGCACCCTTCACCTTTCCAGCCTGGTGTTTAAGAGCATCTCTGGGAAGCTGCCACCCTACCTGAATAGACTGCTTCCCCCAGCAGCTCCCTCATCCTATAACCTCCGATCCAGGACCAGCACCTTACTTGCTATACCACAATACAAAAAGACAGTGGCTCGGTCTTCATTTTCCTACAGAGCACCACACTTATGGAATAACCTCCCAGACACCATCAAATCTTCCCCCAGTCTTAAGTCACTCAAAAGCTCCTTACTAACATACCTCAATACAGAATGCACCTGTAAACATGTAACCTAGTGACTATATTTCCTACATATTGTTTCTGTTAATCTGTATATTTGTGTTTTTTTTTTAATATCTTGCATTGTATTACTTTGTATTTCTGTAACTGTAACACTTCAATGTTCTTGAACCCAGGACATGCTTGAAAACGAGAGAAATCTCAATGTATCCTTCCTGGTAAAATACTTTATAAATAAATTATCACAGACACACACTCACCTCCATGCTCAAACAGACACATGCTCACCCCATGCTCACACAGACACACACGCACCCCCATGCTCACACAGACACACACGCACCCCCATGCTCACACAGACCACACACTCACCCCCATGCTCACACAGACCCACACTCACCCCCATGCTCAGACACACACGCACCCCCATGCTCACACAGACACACATGCACCCCCATGCTCACTCACCCCCTGCTCACACTCACCCCCCATGCTCACTCACCTCCTGCTCACTCACCCCATGCTCACACGCACCCCCATGCTCACACTCACCCCCAAGCTACATTCACCCCTGCTCACACTCACCCCCTGCTCACACTAACCCCCATGCTCACACTCACCCCCATGCTCACACAGACACACACTCACCCCCTGCTCACACTCAGGTTACAATCTCTGTCTCCTTGGTCCAGGACGGTCTCTCTCCACTCCCCTGGACATGCTGGACACTTCCAGCACATTAGCAGGGGAGGCTCTGCTTGCTGCTTCTTAGCTGCTGTGAGGAGGAAGGGGGTGGATGGGCGGGGCCAGCATGTTCCTCTGAGCTACTGGTCTGGCAGCTTCGTCTTCCTCCTCCTCTGCACCCCCCCCCCGGGCTTTACTTCCGGTGCAGCGTGTGGGAGTGGGATCCCACACGCTGCCAGGTACATGGGAGACCCTGCGCCTGATGTTTGCAAGGCCTCCGCTAGCTGGGTGGTCCTGATTTTTCCGCCCCTCGAAGTGGCAGAAAGCCAGAAAACTAAGGCGGCCGCCTGTGCTGCCTTACACTAGCGCCGGCCCTGGCTGTGAGTGATTGGGGCAGGGCATGGCGTAATGACGCAGAGTCACCGGGACTGGTGTGCGCCAATTCTCACCATATACAGTAGCGCAGTACTAGTGCCTAAACGTTGTGTAACCGGAATCAGACGTATTCACTCGGGACGAGGCCGGACCGGACACGAGCAAGGATTGTCTGAACACGAGTCTCTTCAGGAAAGGCAAACTTTATTGTGATATCACAACAGATGCTCAAACAGGATTCAATCGCAAAGAATGAGCCCCGAGTCCCTCGTGACATCCAATCTTATACCCCAAATACACAATTAGGTACATCCCAATTAGCCCACCTCCCCATGACGCTCTCCCACCCCACGTGGGTTAGTACCTCCCTTAGTCTAATACAAAAGACATTTCATTAATTGGCCGTAAATTGGCAAACGTTGTGTTAGTTTCAATAAATCATGATTAGTTTGCTCTCACTGTTCCGGGCTGCGCCCCCCTCCCTAGAGCCTACAATTACTTGTTACAGATGGCACCTGGTCTGATCTCTATACTCCTTTGTCTTTCTGCGGGCCCCAACGACCTTGGAGTATCTACTTCGCTTTTCTCCTCCGTGCCAGGAACAGCAGAGATCTTTCATAGGGCTTTAATTGCTTTTTCTGCTAATCTAAACACATTCCTAAATTTCTACGTATACCTCATTCTAGTTTCAGCTAAAAACCTGCCTAGTTATATACAAGTGAACCAATATTCTGAGCAAGATGGTCGCTTGGCATATAATGGCGGCCATCTTCCAGTCTATTTCCACTTCATTCCCCCCTTGGCTCAAGCCTCAGGCTCTTCTCCTGAGACTTGTAGCCATTACACCTCACTAGTTTTATTCTCGAGTTCCTCATACTTGGGGGGCCCATTTTTGTTGGGAACATACCTTGTGAGATAATCAGTGGTATATTTTGTGTCTGTGTGGGTGTCAGTGCCTTCTTGCATAGCGGCAACATTCATAATACACCGTCATCTCACACAATCCATTCAGGGCCGCACTGATCTGTTCCAGTGCCATATCATGTATCATTTGTACCTTTCGTATCTCCCGTACTTCCAGATTCAGCACCTGAATATCCATACTAGTCTTATTCAAAATCTCATCCATTAAACTGGCATAACTGTTCATTCTTGCCATCAACTCTCTTCCCCATCCAGTCCAGACCGGAAGCCAAGCCCACACTCGATCCGCTTTCTTAAACAACTCTCTCTTCTGTCTTTCAAACACCAGTGGGTACCTAGGGTGAAGTATTGTATCTGAATTAGTGTCCTCCCCCCTTACCTTCTGGATCGGGATCAATTTAGCCAAATAACACATTCCCGTCACTGTATGTGGTACCCATGTGTAGCACACTCCTTTACAACACACCTGATACTTTCCTTTCACTATAAATGGTGACAAATGTAGTGTTCCCTTTGATATTTCTATCATCAGTTGTCTCAGTCGTTTCATCATGTCCCCTATATCCTGCCTCCCTTTCGTCACATTCGCAGTCACCTCCTCCTGTTCGCTTGTGAGCTGCCTGCATCGTATGTATAGAAAATTTGACTGCTCCTTCAGTCCTGTTCTGAATATATAAATGTAGAATGTCCAGTTGAACTCACTTGAATAACATAACCCACCCCCGTTATTTATCTCCTTATCTGGGCCTAATTGAAAACACCACTCTGGTGGGTACACTAGTCTTGTTATGGGATGCCCAGGACTAAATACTTCTGGTTTCTCCCTTGACATATCAACTGCCTGTACTGTAACATTTTCTGATGCAAACATACTCAAATTCATTGGAACAGATGCGAATGGTATATAAATTATCTCTGGGTGCAGTCTACTACACACCCAACACGTGGTTTGCCCAGACTTTTTAGCATAGTCATATTTAAATTGCACAAGTAAATGTCCTTTCAGCTGGGTTCCAGATAGCACCTCTCGCTTTTGTCTCCACATGGTACGGTTCTCCATCACTGGGTGCGTACCATTCCAGATTTTGGTGGTGCTTGTGCGCCTGGGGCATACTCCACGTGATAGTCCATAAATCAAATTTGCAAAATACAAAATCAGTGCCACAAATATCAAAATCCCTTGGGCAATTCTTTTCACATAAACCCAATCCCTCCCCACCGGAATTTCAAAAACAAAAAAACATTTCCGGCAATTTCTGCATTGATTTACCTAACAGTACAACCAGATCATTTAGTTTAGTTTTCCCCAATGCCCGAAGGTCCCCCCTTAGTCCATTATCAGAGGGGTAGGCCGTCCAAACATAAGTTCGTACGGACTTAGCTTCAATTGGGGGGTTGGCCTGCACCTAATGTGCAATAGGACTATCGGCAGCACATCCAACCAGCCTAATGGCATCTCTTGGCACAGTTTGGACATCAAAATCTTTGCGGTTCATTCTCTCGAATTTTTCTGCTCGTTCAACTTCGGTTTCTTTTGTATCTTCTCCATACTCCCCCATTACTTTTACGCCGAAGAATTTCAGCATCATTTTGTATACTCTGCGGAGTCTTTGCTGAACTTCTGAGGTGTTAATCATAAAACGTGTCTCTTGCGGGTTCAGAGGAGCGGAGTAGAAATTTCGGCCTTGGGACTGAGTTGGGAAAAGTCATTGAATATAATCATAATTGAGTTCTAATAGTTCATAGTCATTGTGCCATTTGTGCAAAACAATGTCAATAAATTCGCCTCCAGATTCAAATTTTCTCCAATTCATATAAAATTCGTAGTTTGGAATGGCAGATTGGTCCTCTTGCTTGCAGAGCAGGACTTTGGCTTGATCAGTTGTTAGCAATGGTGTTGCAGCCGCTTTTGCGGCCTGGTCTACGCGCCTGTTGCTTCTTGGGATTTCATCATGACCTTTCTGGTGGCCATGACATTGCATGATACTGACAGCACTTGGTTTCCATACAGCTTCTAGAAGGGCTGTGATTTCAGCTGCATACTTGATTTGTTGTCCTGAGGAAGTAAATAGGCCTCTTTCTTTGTAGAGTGCACCATGTGCATGGACTGTCATGAAGGCGTACTTGGAGTCAGTGTAGATATTCACTCTTTTGCCTTCGGAGATTTCTAGAGCCCTGGTTAGGGCTGTTATTTCAGCCAGTTGTGCAGATGTATGGCCTGGTAGAGAATTTTCTTTGATAATTCCTTCTGCTGAGGCGACTGCATAGCCAGAGACTTTCTTCCCATCATTCATATAGCTGCTACCATCAGTGAACAGCTGTAGATCGTATTTGTCTAGGGGTACGTCTTTCAAATCTGGCCTGCTACTGAACACTTCTTCCATGACTTGGAGGCATTCATGATCTGGATCCTCTTCGCAGTCAGGCAGTAAAGTAGCAGGGTTCAAGGCAGGGCCGGATTAACATAGGGGCAGATGGAGCAGCAGCTCCAGGCCCATGCCTCAGAATAGGCCCAGAGAAGGGATAACTATGTCTGCATTTGGACCCCTGCATCTTCAACTCCATAGAAGCTACAGGGTCATGTGAGGTATCACTGGAAAGGCCAGAGCGTGGCCTTTCTAATGATACCAAACATGGTCAGGTTTTAAGTACAAACAATAAAATAATAAATATTTAATTTTTCCTTTTTTTCCAACAGTAAAATATTTTCACTTTTCAATTATAAAGTAAACAATGATGCTGCACTAACTAACCATCACATTTCTCATGTCACCAACAAGTGTGGAGATGATGGGTGATGGTACAATCCATTGTTATGAATTGTTACATCAAAAACCTAAACCGCCGCAATGCAGAGTAAAGCACTGCAGTGAAAAGCACTGCGGGAAACTTTGGACCCCTGCATCACTAATCTTTACACCTCACAAGGTCAGGTGAGGTGTCATTGGACAGGGCAGAGTCTGGCCTTTGCAATAGTACCAAACCTGACCATGTAAAATCTAAAAGAAAAGAAAACAATTTTTCATTTATTTTATTTATTTTTAGTTCCAAAGCAATGGCATTGTCCATTTTTCACGTATAAGGCTAGGGTCAGACTAACGCATTTTTCGCGTTGTCCGTGAAAAAGTGCGTTCGAACGAATGGACGTATTTTTTCACGGAATACGCGATAGCGGTCATACGATGCGCATTTTCGTCCGTGATTTTGTACGGATCATCAATAAAACCCTTTTTGTGTCTGGACGTGATGTTGGCCGGACATTAGCAGCATCTGATGTCTCCCAATCACACACACATGCCGCTAGCGGACGCAGCGCACTCTGTACGTCAGTACTAGCGGTATCACGTTCTTGCAAAAATGCGTTCGTTTGCCACTTGCGTTGCGCAGCCGCACTTTTGTGCGGCCGTTCTTCGTATGCTGCCCCGCATTGGACGTCATTTGTTGCTAGCACGGCCGTGATTTAGTGCTGCTAAACGCACGTTAATACTGCGTTAGTCTGACCCTAGCCTTAAATACCACTGCCATTACTCACCTTCTCATTTCCCACGCTGGGAGCAAGGTCAGTGTTTTATACATAGTCATATTATTCGTAAAAAAAAAAACATGTTCCAAAACACAAGGGAAATATTTCATTTTTTTTTCATTTCTTGGTTAAGATTTTATATTTTCTCAGAAAAATGCAGTAACAGGTTCCCATTTCAAATTTTTTAACCCTTTCGCTGCTGAGGTCATATTTACCGGTTTTGAAGGCTTATTTTAGTATATGACCCAGACATATTATATATTGTTCTTTCCGTCAGACTCGGTAGATTCATAATATGTCATTATTATATGTATACGTTATGTCATGTCTGTATATTATAACAAAAAATGCAATAAAATATGTATTTTCAATAATTTACAACGTGTAAAGTGTTTTTTTTCACATTTTAACATGCGTGCAATTGCAGGTTATATTTTGTATGGGGTGCGCTTGTTAAAAAAATTAGAGATGGGGTCTCGTTACATTTTTTTGGGGGAAAATTACACGATTTTTAACAAACGCACCGCATACAAAAATCGTTAGTGCAGCATCATTGTTCACATTATAATTGAAATGGGAACAATATTGCTGCATTAACGAACCAAAAAAAAGAAAAAAAAAATGTTTATTTTTTTTTTATAATTTTTCTTTGAAATATATTTTTATTTTTATTTTTTATTTTTTTTAAAAAACTTTTTTCACTGTAGTGTTTGGTATCGTTGGAACGGTCATGCTCTGGCGGATCCAACCATACCAAACTTTAACCCCTAGCTGCCACAGATCGGGAGATAGGGAGTTCCAATGAACTCCCTATCTCCACCGTTGGTGGCAGTTAGGGGTTAACTCTAGGACTGGCGTCATCGTGCTATGCACGATGAAGCCAGTCCTCAGGGGGAGTTCCCGGAGGCTTGGCCGACATCCAAGATGTCGGCCAGCTCCGGGAAAGGATCACGAACCGGCGCTTTTCAGCGCCGATTCGCGATCCAGATCCCCAGGGGTTAATGCCAGGCACCATTTGGAAGGGCAGGCTGTGCCCTTCCAAATGGTGCCTGGGTTAACCCCCGCAATGCTGCCGATCGGGAGGGAGAGAGGTCCGAAGGACCTCCCCCCCTCCCTTTCAGGCACCTCCTCCGCACATGCGGGGGGGCGCCTGAATTAGGTGTCATCGCGCTGTCGCGATGACACCTAATTTCACCGGCGGCGGTTCCGGATGCTGGGCTGACATCCTCGATGTCAGCCCGCACCGGGGGGGCCAGCGATAGGCCGGAACCCGGCTGAACGCTGATCCCAAAGGGAGGACGCGCTCAGCGCGTCCTCCGCATACCAGCAGCCATGCGGAGGACGCGCTGAGCGCATCCTCCGCATCGAAGTGGTTAATTAGATTGCCCTATAGAATATATAACCACAAAGGTTTGGTAGATAAAATGGGGGGAAAAAATTACACTCTTTAAATGATTGAAATCTGAATGAATAATTAATCACACAGTATCTGCCTCATTAGATATACCCGTATCCGCACTATTAAATAACCAAAAATATGTTTTAATTTCACTAAATTACATAAAAAGCCCACCAAAATATTCAGCTCCAGGCCCATAGAGATCTTAATCCGGGTCTGGTTCAAGGTAGCGATGAGGTCCAAATGAACCCGTGGATTCTCACACATCATAGCTTGGTACTTCGTCATCCGGCTGTTGCTGAACCAGTAGCTTCCTTTCACATCCAGCAGGGCTTTGACAGCATGGGGCACCTTGACATGAAGAACTTGTCCAAGTGTCAGCTTGTCTTTGGTTGGGGTATTCGGCATACTGCCTTCTTTTCTTTCTCTGTGCCCAGTGCACACTTGATACCTGTTAATTGAAAACCTAGCTATTTCACAGTCTGTTTACATATGTGTGCTTTCTTTTTGGACACTCTGTAACCTGCATGGCACAGCAGATGTAGCAGGGCTTTTGTGGCAGAGAGACAGTCTTTTTCTATGGGAGAAACCCGTAATTAATAATAGAACAACTTTGTGTGGCTGAGCGTTGAAGGACAAAAAGTCCTGGCTGAGCGCGCATCCATTGTAGATACCTCCCACTGAAAAATAAAAAAAGGCTGGCTTGCCGGAACCAGACGGCTGCCAAAAAAAAACGTCTTTTAAATCAAGCACCGTGTAATATTTAGTATCTCCGGGAATTAATCTTGGACTGGGCGGTACTCTTGTGTGCCCTCTTTCTGTACTGGCAACAATGGTGTGTTCCACGGTGACACGCAGAATTTCAATATGCCGTGGTCTTTAAATCTCTGCAAATGTGTCTGGATATTCTGCTTGGCTTTTTGTGGGATGTGATATTGTCTTAAAGCCACAGGCATTGCACCAGGTCTTAAATCAACGTATACTGGGGGAATATTTACAGCTAGTCCGGGAGGGTTTTCCTCCACCCACACCTCAGGAATTCCAAGGAGTAGTGTGTGCGGGTCCGGGGGCAGCCGGCAGAGTTGGCGCCGAGCGCCATTCTTCTTCTCTTGGCATAATTACTGCAATTTTTTTTTTTTTTTTTTAGATTGGGTGTACTGGCTGGCTGGCTGTACTACCGTGCAGAGCTGCCACTCTCAGACAGGTCTAATCTAGCGTGACCCCCGGGAAAAAAAATAAATATAATTTGGGCTTGCAATTTGCAAAAAATATCCCGCCCAGAAGCTGGATGGGACATTCGGGCATATACATATACACATTGTATAAACAATATTTTCAGAGGTCTCTCTCCCGTAGCCAAAACGGACATTAATACCACATCGGAAAAAAAATAAAAATAAAAATAAACCATTCCATTGTTATAAGACCATTCCAAACATCTCATCAGTAATCACCTAAAATAATCCCATAACAATAAAATAACTATCCCATCAGAAATCAAATAAAAATATATTTTTAATTGAATTATTAATCATAATTTTGCTATATTTTAAAACATAAAAACAGTAATTATTTCTCAAACTGCTCTTTTAATATTAATTTTCTAACAGTTTCATATATTTCCATTTAATTTGTTAATAAATTGTATTATATTTTGGTAGATAATATTGTATACTATTATATAGAAAAATGAAGATAAGGCAGCACATCGGGATTTGGATAAAACAAAAAAACTTTTATTGGCACAGATTAAAATACCTGTCCATAGACCAACGTTTCGGCCCCACTGGGCCTTTATCAAGGAATACAGGCATATACAAACATACAGACATTTATAATAAAATAAAAAAGAGCTCACCCAATAACGGCCTGGATCCAAATGAGCGCCAAAGCGCGTGGACCCGGCGTTTACTTCCGGGTTTGACGCCAAGCGTCAGGATAATTGTAAATTGGACCTGTGTGTGTAGGTAACCATGGGGATAGCCAAAACAACAAAGGCTGGGTGGACTGGAGACAAAAGTAATCAACAATAGTATGAATCACAACAGCATGTGACTACAAAATCTATGAACAGACCAAAAAATGGAAAAAGGAAAAAGAAATGGATTGGGTTTGAATCAAATAACATAGAATAAAATAAATTATGTACGCCCAATGTCAGCTAAATATAAAGCAGAAAAAAAAAACACATACGCGCGCAGGCTATGGAACTTAAATAGCTTCAAAAAAGGGGGGAAAACCTTTTAAAAAAAGCACAAAAGGCCATATAAGCACGCGCCCCACAGAAACCACATGATGGATATGGCAACATATCTAAATAACTGAAAAAAGAAAAAAATATTTTAAGTTGGCAAGTGCCAGTAATTACATATGTAATAATGATACTGTCCTATGTGAAAAAGTATGTAAAAAATATGCAGAAACTGTGCAAAAAATATGCAAAAAACATTTGCAGAGAAGAATCAGAACAGCGCTACCTAGAGGTCAAAAACGAAGTGTAGGAAATGTATTCATTAAGGCCCCGAGGTGATAAAGTATCGAGAGTCTTAATCCAGAATGTTTCACGCTGGAGCAACAGTCGCGAGCGATCTCCTCCTCTAACAGGATCCTATCCCGTAAAGGTCTGTCGGTTTTGCCTACATAGGCAAGACCGCATGGGCAGGTCAATAAATAAACCACAAATTCAGTGGTGCGTGTAATATGCTGTCGGATCTTGTATCTCTTACCTGAATGTGGATGAGGAAATGAACCGGTGGTAGTCATGTGGCTGCAAGTGACACAGTTGGGACAACAAAAATATCCTGGTCTAGGGGGCTGAGTAACAACTGAATAAGCATGGACAGGATCCACTTTAACCAAAAGGTCTCGAATATTCTTGGACCTTTTGTAACTGATGACTGGAGTTTCGAAAAGAAGGTGTACTTACAATTGGCTGGCACTTCAATGGGAGCCTCCATGGCGCCAGCATACGCTAACGCGTAAATGTACCATTACGAACAATCACATATTTTGCCATGTTTTCCTAACATTATCTTCTATCGAAGATTCATTGATGATGTCTTTCTGATTTGGCGTGGGTCTACACAGTCTCTATTAGATATGGTTCAGTCTCTCAATGCCCTCAACTCCCCTGTCCGGTTCACGTGTACTTCGAGCACGACTTCTATTAGCTTTCTTGATGTGCGGGTTAGTATCCAGCACGGAGTGCTTACACACTCATTATACCGCAAAGATACAGACAGGAACACCCTGCTTTATGCAGATAGTTTCCACCCCCCACACCTGATTCGGTCTTTACCCATTTCCCAATTCCTACGGGTTTTTTTACGTAACAACTCTGATAGTCAGACCAGGTCGATACAATTGGAAGAAATGTTCCAACGCTTTGTGGCCAGAGGGTATAAACCACACGATCTTCAACAAGCTCTCTCCAAAGCCCAAATTAAATTTAAATCTCCTATTTCTAGTGTTTCTAAATCCCCACCCCGGATTTTTGTTCCACTTACTTATCACACGTCCAGTCAGACCATCGCCAAGGCCATTTGCTCGAATTGGTTTCTTTTTCAGAGTGATAGATCACTCTCCAAAAAATTTTCACAAACTCGAGTCATCAGTTACAAAAGGTCCAAGAATATTCGAGACCTTTTGGTTAAAGCGGATCCTGTCCATGCTTATTCAGTTGTTACTCAGCCCCTTAGACCAGGATATTTTTGTTGTCCCAACTGTGTCACTTGCAGCCATATGACTACCACCGGTTCATTTCCTCATCCACATTCAGGTAAGAGATACAAGATCCGACAGCATATTACACGCACCACTGAATTTGTGGTTTATTTATTGACCTGTAGGCAAAACCGACAGACCTTTACGGGATAGGATCCGTTGCCATTGGTCCAACATCACTGTGGTGTTCCGTAATAACCATTCAGAGCAACCTGTTGCGCGACATTTTTTGGCTAGTAAACATCAGCTCACCACATTACGTGTGGTTGCTATTGACCATGTATCCCCCTCCTGTTAGAGGAGGAGATCGCTCGCGACTGTTGCTCCAGCGTGAAACATTCTGGATTAAGACTCTCGATACTTTATCACCTCGGGGCCTTAATGAATACATTTCCTACACTTCGTTTTTGACCTCTAGGTAGCGCTGTTCTGATTCTTCGCTGCAGATGTTTTTTGCATATTTTTTGCACAGTTTCTGCATATTTTTTACATACTTTTTCACATAGGACAGTATCATTATTACATATGTAATTACTGGCACTTGCCAACTTAAAATATTTTTTCATTTTTTTTCTTTTTTCAGTTATTTAGATATGTTGCCATATCCATCATGTGGTTTCTGTGGGGCGCGTTCTTATATGGCCTTTTGTGCTTTTTTTAAAAGGTTTTCCCCCCTTTTTTGAAGCTATTTAAGTTCCATAGCCTGCGCGCGTATGTGTTTTTTTTTTCTGCTTTATATTTAGCTGACATTGGGCGTACATAATTTATTTTATTCTATGTTATTTGATTCAAACCCAATCCATTTCTTTTTCCTTTTTCCATTTTTTGGTCTGTTCATAGATTTTGTAGTCACATGCTGTTGTGATTCATACTATTGTTGATTACTTTTGTCTCCAGTCCACCCAGCCTTTGTTGTTTTGCTATCCCCATGGTTACCTACACACACAGGTCCAATTTACAATTATCCTGACGCTTGGCGTCAAACCCGGAAGAAAACGCCGGGTCCACGCGCTTTGGCGCTCATTTGGATCCAGGCCGTTATTGGGTGAGCTCTTTTTTATTTTATTATAAATGTCTGTATGTTTGTATATGCCTGTATTCCTTGATAAAGGCCCAGTGGGGCCGAAACGTTGGTCTATGGACAGGTATTTTAATCTGTGCCAATAAAAGTTTTTTTGTTTTATCCAAATCCCGATGTGCTGCCTTATCTTCATTTTTCTATATTCTTGCTCCAAGGCATTCTGCACTCAGGTACATTTTTCTCTATTGGCGTCTCTGGGTCTTATATTGTATCTGTATATTATTATATACTTATTATTGTTATAATCTGTAACAATATAAAAACCAGGACTCCCTTTTTTTTTATTTAATTCTAGCTCTGTGAACAAAACTAGAGTTTTTGGAATAATATCAACACAAAATATAAACATATATCTTGCACTTAACAGACTTCATACATTCTACACTTGATCCAAGGAGAAATCTGACTGCCATTCTGGGGTCAAGAAGGAATTTTTTCCCAGTATGTTGCATATTGGCAAGCATTTCAGACTGGGTTTTTTGCCTTCTTTTGGATCAACAGCAGTAGGTTATGTGGGAGAGGCTGAACCCGATGGACGCATGTCTTTTTTCAGCCTATATAACTATGTAACTATGTAACTATGTAACACATTAAAAATTAGCTAAACATAGTAATTTTTCTTCTGCATTTATTTTTAATTTGAATTCACTGCACAGACACACAAAAGGTTACTTTCTCTGTCTATCAGAGAGCAAAAAATCGACTCCCTCCTTCCCCCTCTCCGCGCAAACAGTGTGTCAGAAAAGAGGAGGGGAGGAGACAAGTACAGAGACTCTCACTACCTCTCAGCCATTACACACTCTAAATTAATTACTTATCACACTTTACTTTTAATTGAACAATTTGATAGATCAATTATAAACACAATCAGACAAAAACATTCTACCATATATCATTCGATACAGCACACACTATAATAACATTCTCTGATTTCATACTCACGCAGAACAGTACAGATATCACATCCGAATAATCAGTCCGAATTACATACACAAGTTATACAGCACTGTAATTTTTTTTTAAAACATTCTAGATTACCATCTGATCTATTGATCATCTCATTTTCTTCTGGCCCAGGGGGAAGTGGGAGCTCAGAAACTCCTGAATATCATTACATAATCCACACACAAAACTTGTAAATTATCTTTATTTTACTGGTATATTAAAACACTAAATATATATAGACTTATTTTCACACTCATCATTATCATCACTGTCCTCTTGGTCTACCAATTTATATATGCTCCCATCGGGCATTTCGATCTTTCCTGGTGGGACCTCTCTGTCTCTTCCACCCGCTGCCCCCTCATTTTCCTCCGCAATCCCGCCCGCTGGAGCGGAGAAAGCCGGCGGAGCAGTAGCAGCCACCCGCCTTCGCAACCGTGACAGACAAAACTTCTCTAGCTGCCCCATAATATAATGGATAGGGCGGGGGCAGGGAATCAATCTCCTCCGGTTGTTCTACCAACACCGGTCTTTTCTTTTTATTATTTTCTTTATTTGGGGGTCCCTCCTTCTTGTTATGTCCCGCCATCATTATAAAATAACTTTTATCCTTTACACAATACTTCCATATATCTATATATGGGTACTGCTCAGGATGTCCGCATTTCCCGGTTACTTGGGAATACACTTTCTGTATTAGCTCCGGGTCCATTGACCCCTGCTTTGGCCAGTCTGGAACTATTGTACACATTGTACACATTCCTGTTAATTTCCCTTTAGTTAATTTTACACCATAATCATGTGTTGTATATAGTGCTTCAAAATTCTTCACCATATACCCTAAGGGTGTCTCACCCTTCTTTACCTTTTTGGGCTTGGATGACACGTTACCCATTGTTACTCTTAAAAAAACAGTAACCTTTTTACAATGCAGATATTACTCTTTAGCAAGAACACTTAGAATTTACTGTCTGGCACTTCAGTCAACAATTCATATGTGTCTGACTCGCTTCCTCCGTCACTAGCCGGACTGCAGTCGCCTGAGCCGGAAACGTACCTTGGGAGTCCACTTTCAAGTTTGCTTTCTCGCAATGCGAGTAGGAGCTCGTTCACTCACAGCATTCTCAGCAATCAATCACAACCCATACTGTACCAGATTCTTTCAGCACAAAACAGTACATAAACAATTCAACTCTTTCTACTAGCCGAGGACACACCGTCCCTCCTTTTGGCTCCTTATACCCCGTTAATTGAACTCTAACTCTTGACTGCTTGTGACTATGTGCACCCCGTTCTATAACTACACTCCCGTCTGCAATTCCAATTTGCCTATGAGTAATTCTACCCACCCGGCACCACTATCTCTGCAGCTACTGTTGGCCCCAATATGAGCCCTCTTCACTACACGACGTACACACTAGCACTGACTCAGGGCTCTAAGCCCGGTCACAGAAATCTCTCTGCCTTTCCTTTGTCCACGTGGTGAAGCTTTATTTACAAACACTTACTATGACTATGCAACTCCACGCGGCTCCCTTCTCCCTCACATACAGACTCTACCCTTTCGTCAACATCCAATCCCCCGGGTCCAGACACGCGCTAGCCACTCTGGCTCCTTTGCTTGACCGTGCTTTTGGCAGCGGGCTCGGTATGCTAAAGAAACCGTGGCCACGGGTCTCCTTATCCAACTTCGGTTGGACGTTTCCCATTATACCGGTATTTCCATTAGACATACAAACATAGAAGACACTTTACCTATCGCCGCGCTGTTCGCTGTTTCCTCGGACTCAGGGGTGTCCCAGTGTTCCCGGGCTGGGGGTCCATTTGAGACGAGATGAGGTCCACTGAACAGGAAATCCTGCGTGGCGCCTGCAGATGTCAGCTCAACTTCAACGGACGCCCAACCAGCGGGATCACTCGCACCTGCAGTCAACCGCTACAGTGTTCAGCAGTCGTTGCCATGCTGGTAAGGGCCCGTATCCCGGCAACGGAGCCCCCAGAAATGTAACCGGAATCAGACGGGTTCACTCGGGACGAGGCCGGACCGGACACGAGCAAGGATTGCCTGAAAATGAGTCTCTTCAGGAAAGGCAAACTTTATTGTGATATCACAACAGATGCTCAAACAGGATTCAATCGCAAAGAATGAGCCCCGAGTCCCTCGTGACATCCAATCTTATACCCCAAATACACAATTAGGTACATCCCAATTAGCGCACCTCCCCATGACACTCTCCCACTCCACGTGGGTTAGTACCTCCCTTAGTCTAATACAAAAGACATTTCATTAATTGGCCGTAAATTGGCAAACTTTGTGTTAGTTTCAATAAATCATGATTAGTTGCTCTCACTGTTCCGGGCTGCGCCCCCCTCCCTAGAGCCTACAATTACTTGTTACAGATGGCACCTGGTCTGATCTCTATACTCCTTTGTCTTTCTGTGGGCCCCAATGATCTTGGAGTATCTACTTCGCTTTTCTCCTCCGTGCCAGGAACAGCAGAGATCTTTCATAGGGCTTTAATTGCTTTTTCTGCTAATCTAAACACATTCCTAAATTTCTACGTATACCTCATTCTAGTTTCAGCTAAAAACCTGCCTAGTTATATACAAGTGAACCAATATTCTGAGCAAGATGGTCGCCTGGCATATAATGGCGGCCATCTTCCAGTCTATTTCCACTTCAGTTGTTGAGCTGGTTTTGTTATAACAACTACTCTCGCTCTGTGCCCCTGTCTGGTATATTATAGGTTATGGGGACCTCCTAGGCACGATATTTGAAGGAATTTTTTGTTTTTATTTTTAACCCTTATTTCATGGAAAACTCACTGTTCCTTTAAAAAGGTTTTTATTTTAACTTTTTGTCCTTGTTTCCTGTCCCCCAGGGCACTACCTGGACCCCCATACAACGTTTATGGCAAATATCTTGCATATATGCCCTCTTGCAGGGCACTCTAAAAATCGACATTTTGAGTCCCATTGACTTGCACTGAGTTCGGTTCGTGTTCGTGTTCGAACTCGAACTCTTGAAATTGTTCGAGTTCGAATGCGAATCGAACACAGGGGTGTTCAGCTCATCCCTAGCAGCTAGGGGGCCATGGAGAGTTTCATTTGAAAGGTCTGAGTATGGCCTTTTGAATGATACCCCAAACATGACCATGTTCAAAGTAAAAAAAACATGGTTTTTTTGTGTGTTGTTTTTATTAATGCAACAATATTGATCACATTTCAATTATAATGTGAACAATGATGCTGCACTAATGATTTTTTTCTATGGGGTGCGTTTTTACCCCCCCCCTTTTTTACCCCCACTTGGATTTTTGGAAAATGGTAAAGCACGTGTTTCTTTATTTTCAAAAGATTGTAATTACCAAACTTCACACCTGTAACATCTTGGTTTTTGAAATATAGATATACTGATAAAAGTATTCAGACCCCTTTCCCTCGACCCCCCCCCCCCTCCCTTATTTGGATTTGTGGAAAATGGCAAAACACATGTTTGGTTTTTTCACAAAGATTGTAAATACCAAATTTCACACCTGTAACATCTTTGTTTTTTGAAATATAGGTGTACTGATAAAAGTATTCAACCCCCCCTTTTTGCCCCCCTCCCACAGAATTTTTGGAAAATGGTAAAATAGGTGTTTTTTGTGTTTTTTTTGTTTCTCAAGACGAATCTAAATACCAATTTTCACATATGTAACATCTTCTGTTTTTGAGATATAGGTATCCTGTTTAAAAGTATTCAGCCCCCCCTTTTTTTCACCCCCCCACTTGGGATTTTTGGAAAATGGTAAAACACCTGTCTTTATTTTTCAAGAAGATTGTAAATACCAAATTTCACGTCTGTAACAGCTTTGGTTTTTGAAATATAGGTATAATGATAAAAAATATTCGGACCCCTTTCCCCCGACCCCCAATTGGATTTGTGGAAAATGGCAAAAAACATGTTTGGGTTTTTTCACGAAGATTGTAAATACCAAGTTTCACACCCGAAACATCTTCGGTTTTTGAAATATAGGTATACTGATAAAAGTATTCAACCCCCCCTTTTCGCCCCCCAAGGAATTTTCAGAACATGGTAAAATACATAGAAACATAGAAAAATGTCGGCAGATAAGAACCTTTCGGCCCATCTAGTCTGCCCAATTACATGGATACTTTACCTGGATTTATCTTTTGTTTAGGATAGCCTTATGCCTATCCCATGCTTGCTTAAATTCAATTACTGTTTTGGCCTCTACCACTTCAACTGGAAGACTGTTCCATGTATCCACCATGTATCCATGTTGTTTTATTTTTGAAGACGAATCTAAATACCAATTTTCAGGTCTGTAACATCTGTTTTTTTGATACAGGTATCCTGTTTAAAATATTCAACCCCCTTTTTCACCCCCTTATGGGTGGATTTTTAAAAAATCCTTCCTTAGTGGGTGCCTACATCATAAAAACAGTGCACCTTCAAAATTTCACGTTCCTAGGTTAAACGGTTTCAGCTTGGCGTTTATATATATAGATGTATTTAACCCCCCATTTTGCCCCCCCATGGAAATTTCAGAAAATGGTAAAATACGTTGATGGCGTTGATGAGTCAGTCAGTCAGGACTTTTGCGTTTATGATAAAAGTATTCAACCCGCTTTTTGCCCCCCAAGGAATTCAGAAAATGGTAAAATACGTGTTTTTATTATTTGTCTAGATGAATCTAAATACCGATTTTCACGTCTGTACCATCTTCTGTTTTTAAGATATAGATATCCTGTTTAACCCTTTCGCTGCTGAGGCTTTTCCCGCCCCTGTGCTGAGGTCATTTTTACCGGTTTTGCTCATCATGTTTAAACGCGTTTTGAAGGCTTATTTTAGTATATGACCCAGACATATTATATATCGTTCTTTCCGTCAGACTCGGCAGATTCATAATATGTCATTATTATATTTATACGTCATGAACTGTCTGTATATTATAACAAAAAATGCAATAAAATATGAATTTTCAATAATTTACAACGTGTAAAGTGTTTTTTTTTCACATTTTAACATGCGAGCAATTGCAGGTTATATTTTGTATGGTGT
This sequence comes from Leptobrachium leishanense, assembly GCA_009667805.1. Taxonomy (NCBI): domain Eukaryota; kingdom Metazoa; phylum Chordata; class Amphibia; order Anura; family Megophryidae; genus Leptobrachium; species Leptobrachium leishanense. Next base: position 186,417,285 of record CM019063.1, read on the forward strand.
GCGCTTGTTAAAAAAATTAGAGATGGGGTCTCGTTACATTTTTTTGGGGGAAAATTACACGATTTTTAACAAACGCACCGCATACAAAAATCGTTAGTGCAGCATCATTGTTCACATTATAATTGAAATGGGAACAATATTGCTGCATTAACAAACAAAAAAAAAGAAAAAAAACTTGTAGTGTAGTGGTATCACAGTAGTGTGTGGTATCGTTGGAACGGCCATGCTCTGGCCGATCCAACAGTACCAAACTTTAACCCCTAGCTGCCACAGATCGGGAGATAGGGGGTTCACTGGAACCCCCTATCTCCACCATTGGTGGCAGCTAGGGGTTAACTCCAGGCACGATGACGCCAGTCCTCAGGGGGAGTTCCCGGAGGCTTGGCCGACATCCAAGATGTCGGCCAGCTCCGGGAAAGGATCACGAACCGGCGCTTTTCAGCGCCGATTCGTGATCCGGCCCCCATGGGGTTAATGCCAGGTACCATTTGGAAGGGCAGGCTGTGCCCTTCCAAACGGTGCCTGGGTTAACCCCCTGCATGCCGCCGATCGGGAGGGAGAGAGGTCCGAAGAACCTCCCCCCTCCCTTTCAGGCGCCTCCTCCGCACATGCGGGGGGGCGCCTGAATTAGGTGTCATCGCGCCCCTGCGATGACACCTAATTACTCCGGCAGCGGTTCTGGATGCTGGGCTGACATCGAGGATGTCAGCCCGCACCGGGGGGGCCAGCGATCGTGACATGACAGCGATCGGAACGTGACATGCGGTTGGACGCACTGAGCGCGTCCTTAGCAGCGAAGGGGTTAAAATTTTTTAAATATTCAATCCCCTTTTTCGCCGCCCCCAGTCGAATTTTTGAAACACGGTAAAATACGTGTTTTTTTATTTTTCAAGACGAATCTAAATACCGATTTTCACATCTGTAACATTTTCTGTTTTTTTTTTTTTAAACATATTTTTATTCATCTTGGATCAACATACAGAAAAACATACAGAGAGACATCTTAGTATACATCAGTATCAGATATTCAACTAGTACACAAATGTGGCATCCAGTGGTTGAAGAAGTTATTGTACAACTCCCCTTAGAACCCAGGAAGACTATTCCCAAAAGTAGGAAAGTGGGTCGATTAAGTGCGGGCATCTACAGGGTCTGAGGGAGTGGAAGCTAGAAAACGGGATAAGGAGTGATCAGGGGGATCTTGCGGGATGGGTGGGGTACCTCGCAGCATCTGTAGTGGGTACCAAGGGGTGCAGTAAAAGGTATGACGTAAGGAGTCCTTAGTTTCGCATGGCAGGGTGCAAATAAGGGGGGTCCAATTGGTAAAGAAGGACTGAGTCTTCTTTTCTTGCTGCATCGCAGCCTCGATCCAGTCCGCCAAAAATATGGCGTAGATTCTGTCATAAACCATGCGAAAGGAAGGAGGGGTAGCGGAGATACATTGTGACAAGATCGCCTTCTTGCCCGTTGCAGCTAACAGGGTGAGACAAAATCGATGGGACTTATCAAAAGGTCTGGGGGTGGGAGGGGTCGGACGATTAAAGATGGCCCATTCCGGGGTAAAGTGTATTTCCAGACGAAGAACCTGTGAACCAAATCGTCGTATTGTGTCCCAAAATAGTTTAATAAAGTGACATGACCATAAGCAATGCCGTAAATCAGCATTAGCACCTTGACATTTTAAACAATTTGCGTTTGGTGACAGTCCCGCGCGAGCCATTCTGTCGGGCGCCATATACGCTCGATGGAGTATTCTATAAAACATGTCCCAGTAGTTAGCAGAGGGAAGGGAGTGTCTGGATAGTAAGGTGGCCCCAATCAAATCCTGCGTGGAAAGCTCGGGAAAGATTGTGGTCCATCTAGTTATTGCTGCCCAGGGGAGTTTGGTGGGTAGCGAAGATTGTAAAAGTGCGTATATAGTAGAGGTAGAGGGAGGGGACAGAGGGCGGGCAAACAGGAGCGTGTCGAGCGAATTGGCTAGGTCATTGGGGACAATGTGTTCAACTGGGTAAGGAGAAATTGCTTTAATTGCAAGTAATATACCGGGTGTATGTCTAAGGGCGTAATTCGGTCTTTCAGGGTCGTATAGGAAAACGGCAAGCCTGACAGTCCATCGATGTAGTGGTGCAGCTGAGTTAAACCACGGTGGGCCAGAGTATGGAAGATCGGAGCAGGGGAGGCATTTTGAAAGTGAGGGTTGTGCAGAATAGGTGACCACAGAGTCGTTCGCCATGCGAGCTGAAGGCGCCTGCGAATCTTGATCCAGGCCGATTTTGTGGAGGATAATAGTGGGTTAGAACGTAGACTAGGGGGGACAATGGGTGAGCTTTGATGGAGGAACGCCGATAAGGAAGAGGAGGGAAGCAACGCCAGCTCAACCTGCAAGGGCACGAAGTGTGAAGTACCATTCAGCCAGTCAGCAGCATAACGGTATAGGGCCGCCAAATTGTAGTCAACTATATTTGGAGAATTAATACCTCCCCTAGCCAACGACTGTTGGAGTGCAGGAAGTGGAATACGTGCTCGTTTACCTTGCCAAATGAATGCTGCATATAGTCTATTTAATATACGGAGATCTGTAGGCTTCAATAGTAGAGGCAGAACCTGTAAGGGATAGAGCAATTTGGGAAATAAAGTCATTTTAATAAGTGCGGCCCTTCCCAGATAGGACAACGGGAGAGAGCTCCATGCTTCCAGGAGTAACTTAGTTTGGCTGAAATGGGGGTCAATATTGAGGCTGTATAATTGAGAGAGGTCCGCCGGTAGGATGATTCCTAGGTATTTAATGAAAGGTGTAGAGGCCCAAGAGAAGGGGAACTGTCTGAGCCAATCTCCTTGTGGTTTTGATCCCAGGGGCAGAGCTACCGAATTAACGTAATTAATTTGGAAACCGGAGGCTGTGTGAAATGAATCAAATAAGGCCATCAATGGTGGAATAGCAGACGCTGGGTTCGAAAGAAACAATAGCAGATCGTCTGCAAAAGCCACCACTTTTAGTGTCACCGAGGTGGACAAACGAATATCCGTAATTGCCGGGCACGTCTCTATAATGCGAAGGAGGGGTTCCAGGGCAAGATTAAACAGTAATGTGATTAATTATTTGCTGTGATTACTGTGGAAGGGTTGCGGTAGAGCGCGCGAAATAGGGACAGAAATACCTTTCCAAAGTGGTGGAACTTAATGAATCTCTCTATATAGGCCCAGGATATCCTGTCGAACGCTTTATCGGCGTCGCAACTCAATAGAAGATTTGAGGCTTGTGGTGTAAGGGAGGAGGACCATATGGCCGCTATAGCCTTGCGTATGTTTGTGGTAGAGTGTCGGCCAGCAAGGAAACCCGTTTGTTGAGGGCCCACTAGTCGAGCCATCGTTCTCTGTAGGCGGCCAGCCATGATGGTAGATAGCAGTTTCAAGTCAGTGTTTAACAGTGCAATAGGCCGATAGGAGGTGACCAGGGTAGGATCCCTTCCAGGCTTGGGGATAACCACTACTCTGGCCTCGTTAAAAGTCGGAGGAGGTTCCTCCCCTTGTTGAATGTTATTATAAAGTGAGACCAAGTGTGGGACCACCGAGCCCGAAAGTAGCTTGTAATATTCTGCTCCAAATCCATCTGGTCCTGGGGTTTTCCCATTTTTGAGCAAAGTTATCGCTTTTTGGACTTCGGTATGTGAAATCGGCGCTGAAAGGGCATCCCTTTCAGTTGAGGATATTTTTGGGATTTGCGCTTTATGAAAAATACTCAGTTGCGTCGGGCAATCGTCAGGGCCTGCCTTGTAGAAATCAGCAAAATATTGTCGGAAATACCCAGCAATAGCTACTGGGTCAGTTAGTAAGGCACCATCCGTGGTCTTAATGTGTGAGATAAAGGGTCTGGTTTGAGTCTGGGAGCGAACCAGGTTGGCCAGGAGGCGACCATGCTTGTTACCAAAGCGATAGAACCGGGATTTCTGATGCTGCCAGGAGCGCTGCGTGTGGGTGGTAGCTAGGGTGACGTATCTGGCTTTATCTTGCTTGTACGTCTACAATGCCACAGGCGTCGGGTCAGTCAAATAAGCTCTGTAACTCCTGAGCAAATCCGAATGAGCCTTAGTAAGATGCAGGGAGTCCTCTTTCCATTTCCGGGCCGTAAACTCCATAATCTGTCCCCGAAGCACTGCTTTTGAAGTAGACCAAAATAAATTGACATCCTCTACATGGTCAATGTTGTCGTCAGTGTAATTGTGCCAGGCAAGCTCAATGTGTGATGCAAATTTACCGGACGTCATAAGATGGGAAGGGAAGCGCCAGTTCCGGGAATAGGACTGTGGGTTTCCCAGTTTCATCTCCAATGAAACCGGCGCGTGGTCAGTGAGCGTTATTGGGCCAATCTCGGTGTGCAATGCGCGTAAAGTAAGAGTGTCCGAAATCAAAAAGAGGTCTAGGCGCGAGAATGATTTGTGGGGGTCTGAATAAAACGTAAAGTCCCTGCCCGTTGGGTTGTGCATGCGCCAGATGTCAACCAAGTCAAAATGCGTCATAAGGTAGGTCGGACCTGTGGGTTGTGGGCGCCCTCTAGGTATCACACGGCTCGGGGCTCGGTCAAGTATCGAGTCCGGTATGTCGTTAAGGTCCCCTCCCACTATTCTGTGAGAAGCGTCGTGAAGGTGGAGTAACGGGAGTAGTGTTTTATAGAATGGTAAATTCAGGCCATTAGGGGCATAGATATTGAGTAATTGAAACTGTTCCTGTCCAATCATAAGCGTGAGGAGGGAGTACCTGCCGTCCGCATCATTAACCGCTACCGTGTCAGAGTATGGAAGTCTCTTATGTAAGAGAATTGCAGTGCCTCTAGATTTTTGAGTGTAAACCGAGGATGTTTGATATTCCACCCAAGGGGCCCGTAGCGTTTGGTCTGGCTTAGTCCAGTGAGTTTCTTGGAGGAAAACAATATCGGGGTCTAACCTCTTTAAATATTGGATTACTTTCTTACGTTTAATCGCGAGTTAAGACCCTCTACATTCCAGGACACTACCTTAAAAGAATTACGTGTGAATATTTGAGGTTCAACAGAGGATGGGAGTGTAGTACTAGTGTCGTGTGTCTGTAACGTTGGGAGCTTCCACCCCTACCTGTGTGCTTGAGGGCAGCATGTCTGATGCTGCTCGCTGACCAATGCCCGGTTTAAATGGAGACAGGCAGGGAGGTGGTTGCATGAGGCGCGGCTTGAGTGGGGGCGTGGTCTGGTGAAGGTCTTTAAAAACCCTCAGTGTATTCTCAGCAGTTGCCAGATCGTGGTTATCCATACCTGAGCTCCTTGTACCTGACTGCTATATTGAATTAACCCGTTATTGACCTCTGCTTGTTTCTGACTATTCTGCCTTCTGTTGCCCTAGACCATTTTCTTGTACTACGCCACTGCTCTGATATCGACCCGGCTATTCCATTTGACCATTCTGAACTCTGTATTCCTGATTCTGGCTCGGCTGACTACTCCCGTGTTGTTAACCCTTTTTGTCTAGCTAGTTTACCTGGCCAATTCTAAGGACCAGACAGTTAGAGATCTTTCACGGCTACTCTGTTGGTAGCTTCTGGGCTCTGTGGAGTGTTGGGCGTTAAGTACTGCGTGGTGGGATCTGGGAACCGTGACATTACGATCTGGCCAATATGGATCCCGCAGACTTAACACAGCACTTGGCTAACTTTGTATCCAGACAGGATGAGCAGGATCATAGGATGGATCAGTTTGCTATTGCCTTACAAACTATCCTGACTCGTACTGCTCACCTGGAACCAGCTGGGGTTGCACCCCCGCTTGATATACCTGTGTCCCCTGTCGTTCAGACATCCCAGGTACATATGACCGCTCCTATGAGGTTTGATGGTACTCCCTCAGAGTGCCGGGGATTTTTGGTCCATGTGGATATTCATTTTAAATTAAATCCACAGATGTTTTTCTCTGACATTGCCAAAGTGGGGTTCATTATTAATCATCTGTCTGGCAGAGCATTGACATGGGCGACTCCTTTATGGGAGGCAGAGAAGCCTATCATACGGGATTATAAAGAATTCATAGCCGAGTTACAACGTACATTTAATCCTACCAGAAAGGCCACGGTAGCTGGCAAATCCTTGTTCCGCATACGTCAAGGAACAGGACTGTGTCTGATTATGCCATAGAATTTAAAACCTTGATCTCTGATGTGAACTGGAGAAATGAGACACTGGTTCTGGCTTTTATGGAGGGGTTATCAGAGTCATTGATGCATGAATTGGCTCCACGTAAACTACCTGAGGTATTGTGTGAACTCATTGATTATTGTATAGATCTGGATAATCAGATAAGGACAGAAGGACTCCAAGAGAGAAACCCAAGAGACCGTTACCTAGGTTGGCCCCTGTCTTTCAGGCACCACCAAGAGAGTTATCTCCTCCCTCTGAGCCTATGCAACTAGGCCGTACTAGGCTTACAGAGGAAGAGAGAACAAGGCGTTTTCGTGAGGGATTGTGCCTGTATTGTGGTTTGGGGGGACATGTACGATTTCAATGTCCTACTCGTCCTAAATTACATGATAAGCCAGAAAACTACCACACCTAAGGCAGCTGAGGAGACAGGCCTTGGGTGTGACGTGCATGTCTCCTGTCAAAGACACTAAACTTATGTTACCAGTATCCTTGGCTTGGGAGACCAAGACCACACATACTACCGCTTTTGTGGATTCTGGGGCTGCTGGCAACTTTATCGATGTTAACTACGCTTCTTCCATTTCTCTACCTCTGGTTGTAAGAGAGACACCCTTAGCCGTCGAAGCCATAGACGGCAGACCGTTATCCTGCCCTAGGATTACTCACGATACGGTTACAGTGGTTCTTACCACTGGTCTCTTGCATAAAGAAGAAATCATATTTCAAGTTATCCATTCACCTTCCAATCCTGTTGTACTTGGTTTCCCTTGGTTGGTGGAACATAATCCTGTTATTGATTGGGCTAAGGGAGAGATACTGTCTTGGAGTCCTGCTTGTTTTGGGACTTGTTTAATACCCATTCAGCATGTCGGTGCCCTGAACACACCCACAGCTCCTCCATTGTCTACAGAGGTTCCTGACCAATATGCCGACCTCAGGGCTGTATTTGATAAAAGGGAGGCAGAGAAACTGCCTCCACATAGACCATATGATTGTGCCATAGATATTCATCCTGGTACCATGCCTCCTCGAGGCAAAGTATATCCTCTTTCCATAAAGGAGAACCAAATTATGGAGGAGTACATAAAGGAGAATTTGGAGAGAGGTTTTATCCGACGTTCCTCTTCTCCAGCAGGGGCTGGGTTCTTTTTTGTGTCTAAAAAAGAGGGAGATTTACGCCCGTGTATCGATTATAGGGGGCTTAACAAGATCACCATTAAGAACGTGCACCCTATCCCTCTCATATCAGAACTGTTCGACAGGTTAAGGGGGTCAGCAGTATACACAAAACTTGATTTGAGAGGAGCTTACAACCTGATACGTATAAAAGAGGGGCATGAGTGGAAAACAGCATTTAACACCAGGAGTGGGCATTATGAATACTTGGTCATGCCTTTCGGTCTTTGTAATGCTCCAGCGGTATTCCAGGATTTTATTAATGATGTGCTCAGAGATTTCTTACAAACCTTTGTTATAGCATACTTAGACGATATATTGATTTACTCTCCCGATCTGAAAACCCACCATGCACATGTCAGACAGGTATTAGCAAAATTACTGGACAATGGTCTTTATTGCAAACTAGAGAAGTGTTTATTCGACATTACTACTGTGAAATTTCTTGGGTATATTATCACTCCAGAAGGTTTTGAGATGGATCCTTCTAAACTCACGGCCATCTCAGAATGGCCTCTCCCTCAAGGTCTCAAGGCCATACAGAGGTTTCTGGGGTTTTCCAACTATTATAGGAGATTTATCAAGAATTATTCCGCTGTAGCCTCCCCTATCATTAATATGACACGTAAAGGTCTGAAGAACCAGATCTGGTCTTCTCAATCCAAACAAGCATTCGAAGCCCTCAAACAAGCTTTCACTTCCGCTCCCGTGTTACGGCATCCTGATCCCAGGATTCCGTTTGTTCTTGAGGTTGATGCTTCCGAGATAGGCATTGGGGCTGTCCTGACTCAAAGAGAGTCTCCAGGAAAACCTCTACATCCTTGTGGGTTCTTTTCAAGAAAATTATCACCAGCAGAACGCAATTACGATATCGGTAACAGAGAATTGCTTGCTATTGTGTCTGCCCTATCAGAGTGGAGACATTTGTTGGAAGGTACTCTTGACCCTTTATTGATAATTACTGATCATAAGAACCTTACGTACATCGGGGATGCTAAACGTTTGAACGCGAGACAGGCCAGGTGGTCATTGCTACTGTCTCGGTTTAATTTTGTATTGACTTACAGATCAGGTGACCGCAATGTAAAGGCTGATGCCTTATCTCGTCAATATGACCCGTATGAATCTAATACACAAGACCACAATCCTATAGTTCCTCCTGAACGTATTGTGGCTTCCACAGTCTTGTCTGTCTCCTCGCCTTTCCTGGAACGCCTCCAGGCAGTTCAAGTAGGGGCTCCACCTGACAAGCCTCCAGATATGTTGTTTGTACCTGAAAAGGAAAGACAAGAATTACTCATAATGTTTCATGATTCTAAACCAGCAGGTCATCCTGGTATTACTAAGACTCTTACCAGTATCTCCAGACAGTTCTGGTGGCCCACCATGCGACAGGACGTACGTCTGTTTGTTTTGGCTTGTCAAGTCTGTGCCAGAAGCAAAACCAGTAAATCCTTGCCTGTCGGTCTATTGCAGCCTTTACCCATGCCTAAGAGGCCTTGGTCTCATCTATCTATGGATTTTATTGTGGACTTGCCGAAGTCCAAGGGTCATACTGTGGTTCTGACAGTTGTAGACCGCTTCTCCAAAATGGCTCATTTTGTCCCTCTACCTAAGCTTCCTACAGCCAAAGAACTGGCGGTTGTATTTGCTAGAGAGATTGTACGAATACATGGGGTTCCGTCTGAAATAGTCTCTGACAGAGGAGCCCAGTTCGTCTCTCGTTTCTGGAGGGTTTTCTGTGCGGAGATGGGGGTGCGATTGGCCTTCTCTTCAGCATATCATCCACAAACTAATGGGGCAGCAGAGAGGGCAAATCAGGGTCTCGAGCAGTACATACGTTGCTTTACCACACAACAACAAGACAATTGGTCGGAGTTGTTGCCCTGGGCTGAGTATGCACGTAATAACGCCGTTAACGAGACCACTGGCCACTCTCCTTTTTCTGCCATCTATGTTTTTTTCCCTCCGGCTCTACCGCTTCAGTTTACTGAACAGGCCATCCCGGCTCTCGATGACCATCTCACTCAACTGCAAGAGATTTGGAGACAGATTCGAGAAAATATGGAGCGCAATGTTGCTGCCCAGAAACGCAAGGCTGACAGGCATAGGTTACAAGCTCCCTCCTATAACGTGGGGGATAGAGTTTGGTTGTCCACTAGGAACGTGAAGTTGCGGGTGCCTTCTATGAAAATGGCACCTCGGTTTATAGGTCCATATAAGATCATTCGCCGCATTAATCCTGTGGCTTATGCTCTTGCCCTTCCTAAACATCTTCGCATGCACAACGTCTTCCACACCTCCCTACTGAAGTCGTTGTTGTGTAACAGGTACACGCGGGTCGTTCCTCCTCCTCCACCTATTCAGGTTGATGGTGAATCTGAGTATGAGGTTAGGAGGGTTTTGGATTCTAGGCTGTGCAGGGGCGCTCTGCAGTACTTGGTCGATTGGGTGGGCTATGGTCCAGAGGACCGGTCCTAGATTCCAGCTTCCGACATGTCTGCCTCTAGGTTGGTCAGGGCGTTCCATGCCTCACACCCCGATCGCCCTGGTGGTCGTCCTGCCGCTCGTCCGGTGGCCTCCCGTGGAGAGGGGGGTACTGTAACGTTGGGAGCTTCCAGCCCTACCTGTGTGCTTGAGGGCAGCATGTCTGATGCTGCTCGCTGACCAATGCCCGGTTTAAATGGAGACAGGCAGGGAGGTGGTTGCATGAGGCGCGGCTTGAGTGGGGGGCGTGGTTGTGAAGGTCTTTAAAAACCCTCAGTGTATTCTCAGCAGTTGCCAGATCATGGTTATCCATACCTGAGCTCCTTGTACCTGACTGTTATATTGAATTAACCCGTTATTGACCTCTGCTTGTTTCTGACTATTCTGCCTTCTGTTGCCCTAGACCATTTTCTTGTACTACGCCACTGCTCTGATATCGACCCAGCTATTCCATTTGACCATTCTGAACTCTGTATTCCTGATTCTGGCTCGGCTGACTACTCCCTGTTAACCCTTTCTGTCTAGCTAGTTTACCTGGCCAATTCTAAGGACCAGACAGTTAGAGATCTTTCACGGCTACTCTGTTGGTAGCTTCTGGGCTCTGTGGAGTGTTGGGCGTTAAGTACTGCGTGGTGGGATCTGGGAACCGTGACAGTGTCATGGCGGATTCCATAATCGAGTTCGAGAGGGTGTGAAGTAGGAAGCAACAATAAAGGGGGTTAGGGCCCGTCCCAGCAGCGGACCCTGTACCTCAAGTACAATATAAGACGTCAGTATCTGTTGGTGTATCAGTAGAAGAGCGATCCAAGACATTTTAACTATAAACAACAAATTAACCAGAGATCGAACAGAAAAGATATAAACCATATAACAGAAGAGAATCAAAAGGTTCTGGTTGGTGAGTGTAAAACATACAGTTTGAGCCGTGGCTGGATCTGGTCTTGCTCGTGTCGTCCAGCACCGGAGAATCAATAAAATTGAACAAAAAAGGGGGAAAGTCGTAGGGATCCACTACACCTCCAGGATTACGTGAATCTCGTCGCAGAGTCGGAGCTACAATCAGGGTGGCGGCCTCGATGACCGTTTTCTTGCGGATGGTGATGATGAGGGGGAACGTGCAGTGTCATCTTCCAATATATTCGATGCGTCAGTTGGTGAATCGTAGAAGGTGACTTGGCCATGAAGGTGAACACGTAGGCGAGCAGGGTATTGCAGCGTGAACCGCACATTAGCCACCGCCAATTTAGAACAGATGGGGGCAAAGGCCCTGCGACGGGCCGCCAGGGATGCCGAGAAGTCTTGGAAGAGGCGCAAAGTAGTTCCGTTGTATTCAAGGGTATTGGCTTTCCTATACGCCTGCATGATGCGGATTTTGTCGGAGAAATTCAGCAGTTTAAATATGACAGTACGAGGGTGCCCTAGGGATGGAGAAAGGTCCGGTCCCAGACGATGTACCCGTTCCACAGTCAGCGTTGAATCATCTGCTAGACCTAGGGCTAAGAGGAGACGAAGTGGTGAAGTTGAGGGCCTTTTACGGTTTCCGGGAGTCCCACTATCCGTAAGTTGTTTCTGCGGCTCCTGTTCTCTAGATCGACGACTTTGTCCATCAAGGAGGACAGGAGAGAGTCGTGGGATTCCACGGACGTTTGGAGGGGGGTCAGTCCATCTTCCAGAGTGGACACCCTTTCCTCCACCTCAGTCAATCTTTGTGCTTGCAAGGTGAGCTGAGAAAGCGCCAGGTCAATGGTGGTCGACAGACGGCCCAATTTTTTGTCCAACAATGGCGAAAGCATAGCTGTGAATTCTGCCACCTGCATGACAGTAGTGGGCGGAGGAGAGATAGTAAGATGGGGGCTGGATGGTGAGCTTCCCGGATCAGATGTGGAGCGAGTCGGGGATCGCGTCGGTGCCGATGCACCCTTACCCTGAGATTTGGTGGTGTGGCGTTTTGAACTTTTTGTGGATGATGCAATGAATTTATCCATGGTAAAACAAAGGATGGATAATTATAATATGCAGACAGTGCGGAGCGTTCGGAAAAATTATATTATGCAGACAGTGCGGAGCGTCCAGAAAAATTATATTATGCCGACAGTGCGGAGCGTCCAGAAAAATTATGTTATGCAGACAGTGCGGAGCGTCCAGAAAAATTATATTGTGCAGACAGTGCGGAGTGTTCAGAAAATTTATATTATGCAGACAATGCGGAGCGTCCAGAAAAATTATATCATGCAGACAGTGCGGAACGTCCAAATAATTATGTTATGCAGACAGTACGGAATGTCCAAAAAATTTGTGTTCTGAGGCGGTGGGCCCCGTAGGGTCCACCAGAAAAATTGAATGTGCGGGGATAGTGGGCCTCTCAGGGATTACCAAAAAATTGATGTTTTGAGGCGGTGGGCTGCGCAGGGGCCACCAGAAAAATTGAATATGCGTGGATATAGGGTCTCCCAGGGATCACCACAAAAGTCGTAACGTAATAGGATCAGTGGGCCTCCCAGGGGTCAACAAAAAGTGCCAATGTAGAGACAGTGGGCTTCAGCCTGTTTTAGTGTCACAGGTTAAGCGTAGGGAGCTGGTTATGACCCACCTAAAAAATTGAAATCCCGCCTGGGGTCTTAAAAAAAAGTTCTTTTTTTTTTTCCCCTCTCCCTTAATAGGCACTTGGGGAGTAGTGTCCAGAAATTTTTTGTAAATGTCTCACCTTGCAGAAGCGAGGAGTCTCTCTCGTTTGCAATGGGGTCAAATGAAAGTGGTCCACCGGGCTGCAGGGAAGACAGAACGAAGCGGGCGCCGTGCCCGACCACGTGGGGAAGGGTTGCGCGGTCTGGGTCAGGGTATCCCCCCCCGTCGGTACCGAGTGAGGGGTTAATCTCCCGTCGTTTAAGGTGGGGGTTGTAACGTTGTGCGGCTTTCCTCCTCCGCGAATTAACCAGAGACACTGGACGCGGGAAAAAGGCAGGTTCCTTCCGTCCGCTTGGGGGTTGTACTTGTTCCACTCGGCAGGCCGCGGCACGTGCGGGAGTCGCGTAGAGGCCTCAGCCCGCTCTAGGAGGACGAGTGCCCCTGGAAGTGAGTGGTCAGGCGACGGAGCACCTCTCCACTCCCTCCCCTGAGTCAGGGGAGAGTAAGAGATGTCGTGGACCTCAGCCCTCGTGGACCCGTGGTTGCGCACCCGCAAGTAAACACGGGTATGGCACCGGCTGAATCTCGCCTAGACACCTCCAGGGATAAAGGGGGGAGAAGCGCCAAAGTCCCAGGTGGTACAGAAGGCAGAAATCACCCCAGGGGTCGATGAGCCAGCAGGTGTGAGGCAATAATTTCACCAAGATGTGGATCTCAACGACGGAGCTTGGTTAAGATGCGGCCATCTTGAAGGTGCGCCTCCCGGAAGTCACATTTTCTGTTTTTGAGCTATAGGTATCCTGTTTAAAATATTCAACCCCCTTAGGAGCGGAGTTTCCAAAAATCCTTCCTTAGTGGGTGCCTACATCATAAAAACAGTGCACCTTCAAATTTCACGTTCCTAGGTGAAACGGTTTCAGCTGGGAATTGATGAGTCAGTCAGTCAGTCAGGACTTTCGCTTTTATATATATAGATAATGTATAACTGTATATATAAACACCGCACCTCCGGATCCTTTAATGGCTGGTACAGGCACATTTAAGAGACACGATAACTCACGCTATAGTCACCAACGTTGGCTTTAACCAGCCAAACGTTTTTTCCCCATTTATTAACATTTTTACCTTGAACATGGTGACATGGACTTATATCCGACCAAATGCAATCTTCCAAAAAATATTGCATATGTTGGCCAAGGGGTTTGGAGAACACCAGAAAGATTTTTTTTTTAAAAGAGTGAAAGTTAAGTTTTCATGCACAACGCTTTTCCATAAAGGGCAAGATCCCGGCAGCATCATTTTAGCCACCAGGTATAAGTGCCTGCACTGCCATCTGTGTCAACACTCTACTGTTTGACCCTGTACCTTTAGTGATTATACCCATATGTCACAATTAATAGACTGCTTTGTGTGATATTAGCTCTTAGAGCGTGAGTTACATTTCACCTCCTGACCATCTGGATATTTACCTGATCTCCGTTTCACCCCTCACCCTTAATATCTCTTTTCCTTGTGTCTCAACCCTGTCCCCATTTTGCCAGTTCCCCAAAAACATCAGTCAGATACTTGAGATGAGGTAAAACAATTTTATTTATTACTTAACTCAACTAAAGTGAGGGAGAGGTGCACGTAGTCAGCCTCACTCTCTCTTCCCATATTCCATCTTGCTCCAATGGTAGGACAATAGCCGAGACAGTTGGAGATGGGCTGGGCACAGTGGTTGAGCAGAGCGCCTTACGTGTCTTGCTGTGCTCTTAGCATACCACATCACTTGCAGAGAACCCCTTCATGACCGTTGTTCTATTCTAGTAGGTTTCATCCGTTTAATCCATCGGAATCTGTCTTCACATGCTCGGGATAGACAAGTCCCTATCTCACCAAAGGTCTATGACCCGACGGCTACTCTCTACCTGGTTTAGCCAGCCTGTCGAAGCTGTTGTCTGGGGTGTGGCCGCTGTGCATGCTACAGCTACTAGGAGCCACAGGTGAGAGCTGAGTGACAGGTGGGAACCAAAGGTGAACGAGCTGTCCTAAAAGGACACGACCAGCCCTACACCAGAGGTGTTGCCCCTCGATGCACACCCCATACACCCAAAAAAACAATTCTATCTAAAACTTAACTAACAAAACTTTTATAACTAACAATGTCAGGATCTCTTTTAACTCGAGAACCCGGAGTTTGACCTGAAACAATAAAGAAATATAGCGAACCCCTAATGTGTTTCTGTACAGCTGGGAACATGACCTGCCCTTTCTTGAAGTGTTAACTTCATGAACTTCATTGAGACTCTTAATTAACCCCTTAATGACCGCTGACGTACCATGTATGTCCTGCCCACAGGTCTCCCTTAGACTCGCGGATGTACATAGTACGTGACCGGCTCCTATCTCCCCTCCCGCCCGATACTTACCTCCCTCGCTGGCTCCAATGGAGTTCTGGCAGGGAGGAAGCCTGCCCTCCTGCTTTAGAGGGGTCAACGAGCACGATGATGTCACCACGCTGCGTGGTGATGTCATCTGCAGGCGTCCCGTCGGCGCCTGCATTGAAATCAAGGAAGGGGAGGGGGCTCCTTCTGAGCCCTCTATCTCCCCAACCATTCACTCTACAGCGATGCTTTTTGCACCGCTGGAAAGAGGAGAGCCTCCCCTTTTCAGCGGTCTATAAAGTTAACAATTTCGCTGCCGGATCGCAACTCGCCACTAATCGGCGCTGAGTCGCAATTTAAACCTGGAGGTGGCTGACATCTTGGATGTCAGCCAAGCCTCCAGGTCACCCCCACCCACTGAGATCCCCACCATATGTGTGAGGATATCAGTGGGCCAGTTAACCCCCTAGCTACCAAGGGGAGATAGGGGGATCCTTTGGATCCCCTTATCTCCCGATCCGTGGCAGCTAGAGGGTCATGTTGGACATCATAGGAAAGGCCTAATCAAAAAAAAATTTAAAATTTTTTTGTCTTGGCCGGTTTAGTTAAATAGACCTAGACTGTCATCCAAAAATAATGAGCATAAAAAGGTCAGAATGAGCTCAGCGCACATAGGTGAACTGGCTCAGCAGTGAAGGGGTTAAAAAGCAAAAACATGTAAAGATTGGGTATTTCTAGTCTTGGGACAAAATTTTGAAACTATTTAGCCGGGGTCTTTTTTGGAGGTTGTAGATTTTGGGGATTAATTTAGGAAAAAGTGTGTTTTTACCATTTTTTCATCATATTTCATATTTTTTTAATAGTAAATTATACGATATGATGGAAATAATGATATTTTTAGATTTAATGGTGGGAAAAACTGTGTATAATATGTGTGGGTTGCATAGAGTAAGAGGAAAATTTGACCTAAACACGAACAGTGCAGAAATGTAAAAACAGCAGCGGTCACTAAAGGACGGATTTGTGTAAAACCGCCCGGTCGCTAAGGGGTTAAAGAAAAAAAGAAAGTTGATGATTGTTTTGTATTGAATATTCTTGCATTGTACATGGTAAACATTTTAACAGGAGTTTCTTGGTCCAGGAGAAGCTGAAATAATAATTAGGAGTAACTGGTGAAGTTTTAATTTATCTTTGTAACAGGAGAATAATGACCCCATTAGTTCACATCTATTTTAAACGGGTTTAAAGTATTTTTAATCATGTAATCAGAAAAAATGTAACTCTTTTAATATAATGGTCACACTATTTTATGACACATCTAGAGTTACTTCAATGCCAATTTACTATACTATACTTAACGAGTTGGTTAAAATAGTCCCATTAATAAATTAGTAATGTTTTAATATGCCCAATAATAATCTCAGTGATAATGAATTAGTATAGAATAACTTTAATTTAATGTTGCACTTAAAATGACTAAACTCGTAATATAAAAGCAAGGTGTAAATGAAGACAGGAAAATGTCATTGGGAATTGTGTGGTTGATTCTTGTTATTTATTTATTTATAAAGTATTTTACCAGGAAGGATACGTTGAGATTTCTCTCGTTTTCAAGTATGTCCCGGGTATTCTTGAACACAGGACATACTTGAAAATGAGAGAAATCTCAATGTATCCTTCCTGGTAAAATACTTTGCAAATAGATAAATAAATAAATAAATAATGTATCTCAATTTGACTATCTTGACAGGATTGTTAGATGGTGGTTTTATTTTATGGGACCATTTTACTGACCATTAACCAAGAACAGGAGTGTATAGCTCTATATTTTGGTGTTTAATGGAAGGTGGACGCATGTTGGCTGATTTTTGAGCCAGAGCTGCATATGTTCACGCATCAGCCACTTTATTAGGTACACCTTGCTAGTATCCGGTTGGACCCCTTATAGCCTTCTGAACTGCCTTAATTCTTCATGGCCTCGATTCACCAAGGTTTTGGAAACATTCCTCAGAGATTTAGGGCCATATTGACATGATAGCATTACACATTTGCTGCAGATTTGTCGGCTGCACATCTATGATGTGAATCTCCCGTTCCACCACATCCCAAAGGTGCTCTACTGGATTGAGATCTGGTGACTGTGGAGGCCATTTGAGTATAGTGAACTCATTGTCATGTTCAAGAAGCCAGTTTGAGATGATTTGAGCTTTGTGACATGGTGCATTATCCTGCTGGAAGTAGCCATCAGCAGATGGGTACACTGTGGTCATAAAGGATGTACCTGGTCAGCAACAATACTCAGGTAAGCCGTGGCATTTAAACAATGCTAAATTGGTACTAAGGGGCCCAAAGTTTGCCAAGAAAACCTCCCCACACCAGTTACACCGCCACCAGCCTGAACCATAGATACAATGCAGGATGGATCCATGCGTTCATGTTGTTTAAGCCAAATTCTGACCCGTCCATCTGAATGTCACAGCTGAAATCAAGACTCATCAAACCAGACAACATTTTTCCAATCTCCTATTGTTAAATTTTGGTGAGCCTGTGCGAATTGTAGCCTCAGTTTCCTGTTCTTAGCAGACAGGAGTGGCACCCAGTGTGGTCTGCTGCTGCTGTAGCCCATCGGCTCCAAGGTTGGACGTGCTGTACATTCAGAGATGGTATTCTGCATACCTTGGTTTTAACGAGTGGTTATTGGAGTTACCGTTGCTTTTCTAGCATCTTGAACCAGACTGCCCAATCTCCTCCGACCTTTGATATCAACAAGGTGTTTCTGTCCACACAACTGCCGCTCGCTGGATATTTTCTTTTTCGGACCATTCTCTGTAAACCCTAGAGATGGTTGCGTGTGAAAATTCCAGTAAATCAGCAGTTTTTTTTAAATATTCAGACCAGTACGTCTGGCACCAACAACCATGCCACGTTCAAAGTCACTTACGTCCCCTTTCTTCCCCATTCTAATGCTCGGTTTGAACTTCAGCAAGTCGTCTTCATCACGTCTAGATGCCTAAATGCTTGAGTTGCTGCATGTGATTAACTGATTACAATTTGTGTTAACAAGCAATTGAACAGGCGATCAATGAAGGGTAAAGTGGCCGGTGAGTGTGTACGTGTGTATATATGTACTGTATATATATATATGTAGGGAACGAGTCTCAATGTAGAGGCAAACTCGCAGTCTCTTTAACCAAAAATGCCAGCTGTAATTCCAGACAGCAATCAATCAACAAAAAAAATCGGTTGCAGGCATCCGGGCAAAAAAATCTAATTGATATAAACAAATAAAAGTCCACTCCACTGAGTCTTAGTGGGTATTTAGTGATAGTCATCTGAGCTGGGTCCGTTTCCACTAAGGGAACAGTTACAGTCCATCCACAGAACCCTGTCCTGCTGACAAGCTTGGTTCCAAACACAGAACTTGCTGCATTCAGCACAGTCTCTCTCCTTGCACTGAAATATGGCAAAAGTAGCAGGAGCCTCAAGCAGAGAATGGTGCTGGTAAAGTTTATTGGAGGGGAAAGCAACCCCACAGGTAGTGACGTTTAGGCCAAAGGGCCTTGATCATACATACTGCTTCAATACCATCACGTTGTATATATACATATGACCATAATTAAGCCCTTAAACAATCAAGCACTTAGGCTCTATGTTCAATTAACCAAGTGCTTCAGAAAATCACATATGGTCACAGACAGCCAATGGTATTGACTTTACCGGCACCATTCTCTGCTTGAGGCTCCTGCTATTTTGCCATATTTCAGTTGTTTGGGGCTGAGGCACCCTTTCTCCTGGCGGTGACCTTGCAGGGTGAGTAGGCCACCGGCTCCCACCTATGGTTGGACAGGCACTTTTGATTTACATCTCCTTGCACTGAGACACACACACCTTTGCTAGGTGCAGCTGCACACTAATGACGTCCTGTCCAGTCTTTACTAAACTACAGTCCATGGAACTAGGAGTCTGTCCCACCCAGACCTCTATCAGACTCCTAGTAACACCAGCCCCAGGATTTGTTTTACCAATACAAGGTTAAGAGCTATTTTTCTTTACCTCCAAATTTATGCTGGCATTACCTTAGATGATGAATCTAAGGATTTGTTTATGAACGGAGGACTGTATCTACTATCTATCACTTTTCCTGCCGATATGGCAGGTTCTACTGGCACCCTGTTACACTATATATATGTATTACAGAAAAGATCGCTCCATAGCAAACAACAAAAGACAAATTCATAAAGATCATTTTATTGTAAAGATTTTCTAGATTTTCCAAGATGTTCAACCACCTCGATGGGATTTTAGTTCACAAAATATGAGCCTTTCACAGGGTCAATTTCTCCTGGTATATATGTATATTCAAATTTTACCATAATTTAACACAATTGTATGGCTTTGTTTTGTTTTTTGTGCTATATGATTCAATTATTAGCTGCCAAAAGCAATAACTCAACAGAGCTTTAAACTGTAGTAGAATCCCTGAAATTATTGTTATCACATTGATTCGCAAATTATGCAGCTGTCTTCACAATAGAGATGTTACAAAAGATGACCCGGATTGGCCCGATTTTCCTTATTTGTTAATTTTCTGGTAAGGTTCATCTAATTGCACCAAGAAATGCAGTTTTCAAGAAATTTTACAGACAAGTATCAACTGTTATATTGTAAACAGGGAGCTATTGTTTCGAATCTGGCCGAGTGGCATTGTTCCTATACAGTTTATGGAAAACAAGCTTTAGTTCCATCTGAGTTTTCTTTTCTTTTTTCTCCTTTCTAATTGTCATGTTGTCTTTCTCCGTCATTTCACTCCCCATTTATCTGGTTCCTCTGACATTTCCCCCCCAGTCTAGGCCCTGCTGCTGTCTATCTTATCTCACGTAATGTCACTGCCTCTTTAGAATCAATTCATCAGAGCGGAAATTAACAAGTGCTGATGGCCATAGGAAAAGAAAATCTACCATCTGTGCATGGGGATAGACTGCCTTGGTGCACACAACGAAGTCCGATCCATCAACAAGGATATTTTACTGTAAGTGAGAGTTGCTTTTTTTCCCCCGATATTTCAAAGTGAAAAAAATAAAACCGAGGAAAGATGATATTCCTTACATTATTTTATCTGTTGTGGCAATGTTTAAAATAAATGCAAAAAAAAAATTCAGAAAATCATTTCAAAAGAAAGCTCAGGATATTACACAGTCTCGTCTAACAGATATTAAAAATAATTATCTCGTCTGCTTATTGGAGCATACAAAAAAAGATAAAATGTCAAAGAAATAAACACTAAAAAAAATATTAAAAAATAAATACAAGCTACACTAAATCAAGAATGTAACATTACCTCAAACCAATAAAGTATACTTAAATATATATAAATATATTGTTTGTCTGAATTACGTTGTGCCGTTGGAGAGGTCCGTCCAAAATTCCTTTTAATAGGCTGTTTTTTTTTTTAAATTTAAAAAAAAGACAAATGTTTTAGTCTTCAAATATATAAAAGAAATATTACAATGAATATACGTATCTGGCTGCGCGATAGCAATTGCTATGGAGAGTCAGGATGTTCTCTTTCAATATACGTCCATAAGCATGTGGGAAGAAAAACATATAATAGAGTAGTACATAATGGATAATGTGAGAATTGTTAAATGATACACATCCCACTCACAATTTGTAGAGCCACAACACTGGCTCTAAGTGGGTCGAGGCAGTCGGGTCCTTTTCTTCTATAAATATAGAAAGGTGACCCACACCTTTCTAGGTGGAAGGAGTCTTCTTACGGTCGTAATATGTACATGCGAATAGAAACGAAAAAGACTCCTTTGTGCAGATCTGATAATGGTAATGTGAGTGTGCTATGAAGGAAAATCACTCACATTTGGTGGAGCTTTAGAACCAAGCTCTAGGTTGGAACGCCTGTGGACTTGTTGAAGGTCAAGTCCATAGAAACCTCGAACTCGCAGAAACACCAGGGACTGGTATATATAAAATAATTAAAATTTATTGAACAAACATAAAATAAACAGGACCTGACACAGCAGGTACCCTGATAAAAACCTGATATTACAGGCTAACCAGTACGCGTTTCGCCACTGTGTGGCTTCCTCAGCTGGTTTACAGTTCTATTGTACAAGACATGGTATATAGCGTCCTAAAATAAGGTAATTGTCCCCAGGTGTGGTGATGAATGGATGGCGTGCGTTCCAAACTACGGGTGGCGGCTGTTTCCAATGTTGCATGGGCGCCGCCATCTTGCGCATGTGCAGTACGAATGTTGCGTTCCAGAATGCGTGTCAAGCCTTTGTTCCATTGTATATGTACATTTCACGGAGGTCTCTATCGGACAAAGTGGAGTAGCATAATTGCTTCAAATTACATGAAGATGATAATTAAATATTGTCCCACAGTGGATAAATGGTATTACATATAAGAGAAACTTTGTAAAAAGGAAACTGGGCATATTACCCAATTATATGCCAAAATGGTACCCCAACTCCACATAAAAACGGCATAAATGTAATTTAGTATAAATAGAAAAATAAATAAAATTTTTGTAAAATATAAGATATGTATATAAATGTGTACAATATCCACTAAGTAACCCATCAATTAGGTATTAAATAGCGTTTTATATATGGGCTGTATAGAAAATATGTATACGCCTATGTTGAAAACTTACAATAATTATGTGAAATTAATATGAATAATAAAGTGTGCTAATTACCTTGTGACTATTGCAATCATGAGCTAATAATTAAGAATATGAGTGTAAATAAAATAAAAAGGGGGTAAACTTATTATATAAAGAATAAATCACAAAAAGATGTAAGTGTAAACATGTTCGTGTGTGTCTGTGAAATCTAAAGATGATAGAGCTCATCTATCTTCTAAAAGAGCGATAGTCTTCTATGACCAGTCCTCCAATAAGGAGGAAAAGAATATGAAAATATGTATATATAATATTATAATATAATATGGCTCTTTTAGAAGATAGATGAGCTCTATCATCTCTAGATTTCACAGACACACACGAACATGTTTACACTTACATCTTTTTGTGATTTATTCTCTATATAATAAGTTTACCCCCTTTTTATTTTATTTACACTCATATTCTTAATTATTAGCTCATGATTGCAATAGTCACAAGGTAATTAGCACACTTTATTATTCATATTAATTTCACATAATTATTGTAAGTTTTTCACATAGGCGTATACATATTTTCTATACAGCCCATATATAAAACGCTATTTAATACCTAATTGATGGGTTACTTAGTGGATATTGTACACATTTATATACATATCTTATATTTTACAAAATTTTTATTTATTTTTCTATTTATACTAAATTACATTTATGCCGTTTTTTATGTGGAGTTGGGGTATCATTTTGGCATATAATTGGGTAATATGCCCAGTTTCCTTTTTACAAAGTTTCTCTTATATGTAATACCATTTATCCACTGTGGGACAATATTTAATTATCATCTTCATGTAATTTGAAGCAATTATGCTACTCCACTTTGTCCGATAGAGACCTCCGTGAAATGTACATATACAATGGAACAAAGGCTTGACACGCATTCTGGAACGCAACATTCGTACTGCGCATGCGCAAGATGGCGGCGCCCACGCAACATTGGAAACAGCCGCCACCCGTAGTTTGGAACGCACGCCATCCATTCATCACCACACCTGGGGACAATTACCTTATTTTAGGACGCTATATACCATGTCTTGTACAATAGAACTGTAAACCAGCTGAGGAAGCCACACAGTGGCGAAACGCGTACTGGTTAGCCTGTAATATCAGGTTTTTATCAGGGTACCTGCTGTGTCAGGTCCTGTTTATTTTATGTTTGTTCAATAAATTTTAATTATTTTATATATACCAGTCCCTGGTGTTTCTGCGAGTTCGAGGTTTCTATGGACTTGACCTTCAACAAGTCCACAGGCGTTCCAACCTAGAGCTTGGTTCTAAAGCTCCACCAAATGTGAGTGATTTTCCTTCATAGCACACTCACATTACCATTATCAGATCTGCACAAAGGAGTCTTTTTCGTTTCTATTCGCATGTACATATTACGACCGTAAGAAGACTCCTTCCACCTAGAAAGGTGTGGGTCACCTTTCTATATTTATAGAAGAAAAGGACCCGACTGCCTCGACCCACTTAGAGCCAGTGTTGTGGCTCTACAAATTGTGAAAGGGATGTGTATCATTTAACAATTCTCACATTATCCATTATGTACTACTCTATTATATGTTTTTCTTCCCACATGCTTATGGACGTATATTGAAAGAGAACATCCTGACTCTCCATAGCGATTGCTATCGCGCCACCAGATACGTATATTCATTGTAATATTTGCACTCTGGTTTGGGGGAAACCACTGACTGCTGGCTGGCTTTGGGAAGTTGGTTGTTGCACAGGCAGGGGCGCCTACCACTTCGGTTTCGATATAAAAGAAATATGCATGGGCAAAATACTTGGATGAACCGAAAACAATGGCCGATTTGGTTAGTCTGAGTTTAACCGGGCCTTTGGTGGACTTTTCGGATTAAATTTTTTGTTTTATTAATATTGAATTCTAGATGGTAAATGAGTTACCACACAACTAATTAGTTAAATAAATCCTTACCCGGTGGCAGCAAGTAACACTTAAGTGGTAAAATGGTTGAGCTACCAGGAAACCCACCCACTCCTGAACCCCATGATATGCAAGAATAGGATGAATCCTGTCCCACTCTACCTGTGGCATTGGTTAGGATGTACGAGGGTAGAGAGCTGGTTAAGTTTGAATTATTTAGCATCATCATTTGTTGACCACTCTCGACCACTACCTCACTTCCTGTTTTATCTTTAGCTTCCTAGCCATGTAGTTACAGTGAAATATTGTTAGACATGAAATGGAGAAGGGCTTTGTGCCACACAGGCACAAACAGACATGATTACCAAATTTATATGTGCTATTTAGGTCATAGAGTAACAATATTATGGTGTGTTACTGTAACATTTGTGGTTTCATTAAAACAAAGGAATTTAACAAGTCTATTCAAAGAAAGGTGAAGCTCGGGAGAATGACTGGAGAAGTGAAAATTCTATGTCAAAATAGCCAAACTAGAAAAATTCTCCCATTTATCTCACTTTCCAAATCAGCTATTTGGTCTAGATTGTTCTCTTCTCCTGACAGTTTTCCTGGTTTTCACCTTTCTTTGAATAGACCTGTAAGTAATTAGACAAAATTGTTTCACCAAAAACATGATAGACACCAGATTATTTGACCAATGAACCAACCCACATAAAGCCTTTTTACACTTTAAGGATCAGAGTGTTTCTTGCTATGTACTGTACATATATCACTTATGATTTTCCGTTTTCTTATTTAGAGCACCTCCACAAATTATATACCATTCTGTAAGGGACAAATGCAGCTTTTTATTTATGTTCAATATATATTTATATCTAATTATTTTACATTAAAAGACAAAATTGCCAAAAACAAACATTTTTTATTAATCACATTTTTAAATATATAAATTTGTATACATTTAGTGAAAATTAAAAAGGTAACTGACAACAGACTCGGAAATTTATAATGAATGTGGGAAGACTTCATATGTCTTTAGTATCTCTAATTATTTGACTTTTATACATCATCTATCAGGTATAATACTGTTCCTACAATGAGAACAAAATTCAAGATTCTTAGTGAAACAATTTGCTTTATGCACACCTGTCAATGAAGTGGCACAAAAAAATTGGATAATAAAGAACGAATTGGATTGTAGTAGCTGTTTTGAGTTTTGTGTTGTTTTTGATTGTGGTAGGAACACAAATAAATATTTTTTATTTGTTTTTGGTTTCCTTCAGATCCCAAAACTATACAAAATGTGTAGGCTTCTGGAAACACTTTTAAAGTACTACTAATTTAAATGTTGTTCTTAATTTCATAATTATATAATCCAAATATTCATATTATTTGATTCCATTTAATCCTTTGAACTAACATTCGACAGTTTCAAAAAAATAATGCTTCTTTCCAGTTAAGCCAGTAATAGTGATCCACAAACAGCAAAATCTAGGGCAAGCTGCTAACCATTAATGGCTGACTATTACCAGCTAATTTACAAAGTAAATATGTTATATCTATGTACAGTATATGTATGTATGTTATATGCAGTATTGGGACCTAGTAATAGATAATGGCAGAGGCACTTCGAACCCAATCTAATATTCTCTCCTGGAGTTCATAGGACTCCATGTAGACCTGTGCAAGCTTGCATAAGCTGGATCACAGTTACAGTTACAAGTTTTTATAAAGCGCTAACAGGTTCCACAGCTCTGTACAATGGGGGAGCACAAACACGAGACATACATGATACATAAGGAAAAGACAGCCCTGCCCGTAGGATAGCTTGTCTAGGAAATACAGCACTTTAACCAAGTGCTCAGCCAGACATCACGTGAGCTTACAATCTAAGGGACGGGGGTAAGTGAAACAAATGGGAGCAGAGGGAAGGTGAAGCTGGTTGCTATAAGAAATGTCATGATGATTGCACAGGAAGGACCAGAAGCTTTGGCTGAGTAAAGGTAATTAGAGAGAGAAGTGGAAACAGCTGTAAGGGAGACCTTAACCCTTTAAGGACGGGAGTAATTTTACAACTTCGGCACTGTTTCGGAAGTAGAAGTTTGCTGAGCTCATTTTGACCGTTTTTAAGTCACGTATACCACCCAGACAAATTATATATCGTTCTTTCCGGCAGACTCAGCATATTAATAATATATCATTATTATATGTATAGGTCATGCCCTGCCAAAATGCTATAACAAAAAATGTAAAAAAAAAGGAAAAAAATTAGAATTTTCAATAAAATTTCAATCTTCCACAGTGTGTAAAGTGGTTTTTTTTTTTATTTTATTATCCGAGCCTTTGCGGTCATATGCTATGGGGTAGACTTGTTAAAAAAATTAGAATGGGGAACCCATTTTTTTTTGGGGGAGAAATTGCATGATTTTAGCTAAACCCCCCCCAAAAAAATCATTAGTGACACATCATTGTTCACATTATAATTGAAATGTGAACAATAGTGCTGCATTAAAAAAAAACACGTATTTATTTTTTTATTATTTAATTATTATTTTTATTTTTTAAACTCTTCTTTTACTTTTACCATGGTCATGTTTGGAATCATTGGAAAGGCCATGCTCTGGCCTTTCCAGCAGTATCACACATGACCCCCTAGCTGCCACCAATCAGGAGATAGTGGGGTTATTTGAACCCCTTTATCTCCTCTATGGGATTTCCATAGGAAATCCCTTTGCAGCTAGGGGGTTCCCTGGTTAACTGACATCATCGCGCATGGCGCGATGAGTCAGTTGACGCGGGGGGTCCCAGAGGTGGAGGCTGCCATCCAAGATGGAGGCCCCCACCGGAAATAGGCCGCGATCGGGCACGAATCGGGCACGAATAGGTCGCGACCTGGCAACCATGGCAGGGGTTAACCCCATACATCGCTGGAAAGGTCAAGCTGTGACCCTTCCAGCGATGCTGGCCACAGCGTCCTGGTCCCTGGCGATGGGGAGATAGAGGGATCCAAATGATCCTGCCCCTCCCCTTCAGGCGCTTCCCCTGCTCTGGCGGGGGGACGCTTGAAACTGACGTCATCGCGCCCCCGGCACGATGACATCAGTGCGCCGGAGGAGGAAACCCTGCCGATCTGACTCCGTAGGACTCAGATCAGCGAGGGAGCCGCCGGAGGAGGTGAGTATCTGCCGGGGGGGGGCTGAAAACGCCGAGGACGTACAATTACGTCCTGCGGCGTCAACGCCCACCTAATGCAGGACGTAATTGTACGTCCTGCGGCGTTAAGGTGTTAAATTATGGACCAGGCCTGGGTGTGACTGCAGAGTGGAGAAATTGTAGTCTGTTTGAGTATGCCCGAAGAAAGATTGGAGATATTGGTACGTGCGCATTTAAGAATCTATACCGCAGGAGGGGGGCGGAGGAGCAGGAAGAGGGGGAGGGGAGAAGCAGAGTAAAAGACAAAGAAAAAAAGTAGGGGACATTGAAAACATGTAGTCAGCCAGAAATTAATAAATGTAGACCTAAAATACAGTTGCAATAATGGAGTTCTTTGGAGTATAGTGTTGGACGGCATTCTGAGTCCTTGATACCTTTAGGCTGGTTCGGGGTGCAGAGTGGAGAAAATTGTAGTCTGTTTGTTTGAGTATGCTTTAGACTGGTTCCTGGGTGCAGAGTGGAGAAAATTGTAGTCACACAGGGACAGTGGAAGGGCACCAGGAACTATTTTTTCTCAGTGAAAAAATAAAATCGGCATAGAAAACCATTTATTATAATAAAAAATATATACGTGCATATAGTGTAAAAAGTTGATAGGAATGGGGAGATGGTTAAAGAACCAACTGGGGGATCGTCCACAGAACTGTCACAGATCTGGCACTTTTGTTTAAGACTGCACTCACTGATCAACAAGTTTTACCCCTCATTTTGGTCTTCCTCAAGATAAATATTGGTCTTTTTAATGTTAAATCCATCCATCTCCTATAGTGATATTCAAGTGCTGATGATTGCTGATAATATAAACCCCATTGAAAATCTTCGTTGTTGTTGCCACAGAGAAAAACGCTGTTTCTCAGTCTAACTCAAATAATACTATAATCTGAAATGCTGGTTTAATATTGTAGCCATCCCTTTCTAAATGATAAACCATGTGCAATTATGTCTTCCCATATGGATATCAGCGTTTTTAAATTCATAGTTATTATTGGAAAAATTGCTATAAGGTCAATATAGTATGTCTTACTACTGCCAACGATGTATATGTTAGTGATCGCAATCACAATAGAAACTGCTCAAGGGGGCAAAGCTCATTGGAATGTTCAACAAACCACCCATGTGGTACATACACACAATGTTAAGGCTAGGTATAGCTGCTGATCGGCATAAGCTCCTACCACTGTGGGTCAATGCCCCAGCCCTTCTCTAGACTAAAGCTATTCTTATAAAGTAAGAAACCGGCCTTCATGGGTCGATGGGTATAGGATAGTCAGAAGGGTATAATCAAATTCTAGATTTCAGAGGAGCATTCAAATCATGGTTAATATTGGAAAAATTGCTATAAGGTCAATATAGTATGTCTTACTACTGCCAACGATCAACGATGTATATGTTAGTGATCGCAATCACAATAGAAACTGCTCAAGGGGGCAACGCTCATTGGAATGTTCAACAAAAATGGTTATTGTGATTGCTTGGAAATTAAACTTAACTTTTAATATCATAGCATATAAAAAAAGGCTCAAAAAACCTTCATCATGTTAAAAACCACCCGTGTGGTACATACACACAATGTTAAGGCTAGGTATAGCTGCTGATCGGCATAAGCTCCTACCACTGTGGGTCAATGCCCCAGCCCTTCTCTAGACTAAAGCTATTCTTATAAAGTAAGAAACCGGCCTTCATGGGTCGATGGGTATAGGATAGTCAGAAGGGTATAATCAAATTCTAGATTTCAGAGGAGCATTCAAATCAGTTACCCATATGGAGTGGGTCAACCAAATTGTAGCCAGCTACCACATGTACCACGTGGGTAGTTTCTAACATGATTAAGTTTTTTTTTAGCCTTTTTTCTATATGCTATGATATTAAAAGCAATCAAAATAACCATTTTTGTTTAATATGTCGAAAGCTTACTGATTTCCTAGTTTAATGTGTATTCTGTATCACACTTAGCACAGACCTGTTGTGATAAAACAGATTGCGATGCCATTCAAAAACAAACTAATTACATGTTATCATTCTAGCATTTTTATCACTCATCAGTATCTGGCGCTCACATTCTTCAAGATAACATATTAAGAAAATTTGTGAAAGAGAGTCAACAGTTAGCTCTCTTGGCTGCAATATGGTTATCTTTTTTTCAATTCTACAAAAAAGCCTTGTAGATACAGTTGTTATAAAATAAGCACCAGCATAACAATTTGAAAATAGGAGGAACAGGTAAAGTTCGGTTTTTCATGTGCTCTGGTTAACATTTTTTGAAATGTTTCATTATTTGTCAATTAGACCACATAAATTATATTGAAAAATATTTTTTATATATATTAAGTTTTAAGTTGTAAATTTGTCACATCTCACAACAAAAGTTCAATGGCAAAGGCTACCATCAGTGATTAATAAAATATAACAGAAGAACATACTTGAAAACGCGAGAAATCTCAATGTATCCTTCCTGGTAAAATCCTTTATTTATAAATAAATAAATAAACATTGAATATACAAGCAAGAACATTTGTCATGAAGCAGATCTCTTCTTTCTCTTTGGGAGTGGCCATCATTAAGACCAATTTGGGTCACTCACTACTGTACAGGGATAAGATTCAAGGGGTCATAATGACTGAAAATCCTTATACAGTAATTACTGTAATTTCCATACACAGCCATTATGTCACAAATATTATTTTCATATTGTATTGGTATTTTGTGGAAGTCACATTGCTAATAATTAGCAATAATCTCATTATGATCGATACAATCCTTTTTAATTGCATTTACTGGATTTGACACAAAGGCCATTTCTGCCTGTGAAATTGTGCAAGACATTGGACAACATCTAGAGTTTACAACCCTTCATCCCAACAATATTTCTGGATATACATAGTAAGAATGAAAATGTTCGAATTGACATTCAAGTAATTTTTTTTATCTTTATGCATAATTGCTATTTTACCTTACGTTTAAGTGTTAGCTATGAAGCCTGTGTGTCAAATAAATTGTATTTTTTGCTAATATTTTTTTTAAAAATGTGCTTGGTAGTAAAAGACATTATACGTGAAAAGTGGAGCAAAAACCTTCATCCTTAAGCACTTAATAAAGATGTCTTGCTTGTAAGCACTTAAAGCTGTGTTTTAATAAATTCTGTTATATTTTAATACTTTGTGATAGTTTTCTTCATCAATTTTGGCTTGAAAAAAGCCCCCCACTGGATGCCTCAAATCACAGATAGTAGCGAACTCACCATACACTAAACAAGCCTTGGGAGCAGTGGCGTAGCGTGGGGGGGGGCTGGGGGGGCCGTGGCCCCGGGCGCAGTTTTCTTAGGGGGCGCATAATTTCAAAATGACAGCAGAGAGGAGACTGTGCTGGAAAGCATTCTGTCGCCAAGTTCTGAAATACCTGCAAAATCAATGGTTCAGCTTCAAGGTAAGATACCTGGAAACTGGAACCTGCAGCGTCAGGGGCATTGCTAGCACTAGTATATGTCCTGTTAAAATTATTTTCTTTAAAAAGATATATACAAGTTTACAAACATTTTAAGGGATTATTCACTAAGTGCCGAAATTGGCAACAAATTGCACCAAATGGTGAATTTCACCATATGCTGCAATTTCAGGGCAATTTATCTATTCACCACACTAAGGGGGGCGCAATTTTTTTCTTGCCTCGGGCGCTGACAACCCACGCTACGCCACTGCTTGGGAGGACATAGTAAGCAAGATAAGGTTGAATACTGCGATACTTTGAGAGTTTATCCGTAACAGCTGGGTAGTGTATACAGTTCCTGTAGTACATACAGCAATGATATGCAGGAAGGATGATTAATGTCGTGGGCGAGAACGTGTGAGATCTCATTAGAAATGTGCACAATTTAAATTATGTACACGGTTCGTTGTAAAGTGGATCCATAGTAACTAAATTAGGGGTATCCCTGTATATATTCAATGTTCTTGAACCCAGGACCTACTTGAAAACGAGAGACATATCAATGTATCCTTCCTGGCAAAATACTTTATAAATAAATAAATAAATATTCTGTATATATTACCCTTGTGCATTTCTCTGTTTCCCTGTCTGCTCTGTAGCAATGTGGCAGGCCATACACCAAAATAATTAAAATAATATGTAAATTTAATTTATATGTAAATAATATGATGCATCAACTATAACCGCGCATTGCTGCCAGCTAATTCAGCTAATTCACCTATGTGCAAAGACATTAAATAACATCCTAAAATAAAATAAAAAAATGCAGGTCAATAGCAAAAAAAAGTGTTTTTGCTGTTTTTTGAGACGCACATTAAATCCCTTCTCCCCAGGAATGCTGTGAGATAATTAGTAAATTTGCTGAATGCTCACAGCCTCAGTTCATTTAAATCTCCAGAGGGAATTTAAGCCCTCTTTTCATAATTGACGTACAATCTATGCTAGGTCAAAGACTGCATTAGTAAAATGGCCCGATGTTTCAACTGCTCTCATGAGGCCGTTTTCACCAGTCAATCATCTCCTTACAGCAAGAAGCTGAGCGAAGGACGCGTAACCAGAGAGGTCTCAGGTAAAACAAAATAAAATGAAGGCTACTTACAAACAAGAAATCAAAAAAACAAAATCCAGAGTGTGGGTCAGGAGGATTTAATTAACTCTGGATTTCTTTTCCCCTGTCGTTTTGCCTACACCGTGTCATTTTAAAAGCTGTCAAACTGAAAAATAGAGAGTGCAAACTACATAAAAATAACTAACAGGGTTATTCAAAGAGATCCGAATTGGGGCCGAAAAGGTAACCGAATGCTGAAATTCAGCATACGGTTACCTTTCCTGGCCATTCGGCTATTCAGAGAGCAGGCAGTGCGCCAAATGTTGGCAAATTGCCTGCACATACGGTGCCCGTTTGTTGCCTGTTCGAGGGCAGTGAAATCCCCATAGAGAAGCAATGCTTTGTCTATTCAGAAAACAAAAACCAGCAGTGAAAAGTTGCCGAATTGCCCTGCCATTCAGTGGTTTCATTCGACAGGTTTATTCATGCGAATCCCATAGGCTTCAATGTTAAAAATATTCCCGTTTTAATCCAATATCTAATAAACCGTTGATTATAATATTCTGCAGTAAAAAGTCTCTTTATTTTTAGATTTCTTTAGGATTTTTTTGCAAACTTTTTTTCCTTTTTGTTTTTAAATCATTTTTTCTTTTTTCTGTAACAAAAATTATCATTCATTGGATCTTATATGTAAATTTCAGACATTTTCGCTCAGTAGTTTGTCTGCAAACAGCGTTTCACTTTTCAAACATTCAAGCATAGTGTTTTTTTTTTTACTCCATTTGTCTGCTGTGTCGGGTTTTTCCGGCGGCTACTCTGCACTGTGATCGGCTCCTGCTCGGGTTTCTCCGGCGTGTTCGCGGCGTTAATCCAGATGTTTTTGCCGGTTTCGGTGTGTGCATTCGCCCGGGTTTTGCGGTGAGTGTTCGGCATGTTTTCGGTGGCTTTTCTCTGCACTATGATGGCCCTGTGGTGCTTGCTGAATACACCGCAGGGTCGCCGAAATGGGATCGCCAAATCGCACCGAA
This sequence comes from Leptobrachium leishanense, assembly GCA_009667805.1. NCBI lineage: Eukaryota > Metazoa > Chordata > Amphibia > Anura > Megophryidae > Leptobrachium > Leptobrachium leishanense. The sequence goes on from CM019063.1 coordinate 186,449,466, forward strand.
TTGAAGAGAACGAAAAGTCACCGAACGTGCGGTGACTTTTCGATTCTCTTTGAATAACCCTGTATGGTTCTTTACTGGGTTACAATAAGTCTTGGTCTTCTGCTAAGGCTGGTGTCAAGCGAGCGTTTTTACGAGTGAAAGGAATGTCCGTGAGAGCGGATGTTCCTTCCACTCTGACGCCCGTCTGGCCACCTCGCTGAATGCAGTTAGTGCCCTCAGCGCTGCAAGGCTCGATCCTCCTATGGAGGATCACGCTTTGCAGCCCCGTCGAATGTGCATTGTATTGCTTCGATGGGGAGGCTTTCGTGTGCGCGCTACAGCATGTGGCCAGCCTCGTCGCAGCGTCACAACGCTGTGATGGACGTCGGGAGGCATGTCAGTATGGGTGCACATAGTGCACTCGTCTGACACCAGCCTTAAACGTGTTCACATCTCATATATACAACAAGAAGAATCACCTGCCTGTACAAGTACTTCTATGGCACAGTCAATGATACAAGTAGGATTGCCAGATCAGAAATGTTTTCCTGGACAGATATCAATTATTCATGCTGATGGGTAGTGCGTGAAAAATGCCACCCCACAGCATTTAGAATGCATACGTTGGGCCTTCCTTTTTAATTTCCTACATACAGCACATGGACTCTACATACTACAGGATTGCAATTTTCATGTACCTGCCTTGATTCAATTCCTACAGCATATGAATTATACATGTTGCAGGGCAGTACTTCTCCTTTTGCTCTCCTGTTCATGAAATAGTAATATGAGTCCAGGAAAACATGGTCGATCTGGCAACCCAAGGTGCAAGTCAGCTATGTTGGATCTGGGCAAGCACCAGCGAAACTTGTATTGCAAAGCCTTATTACATTTTAGAAATGATTTTTATTTGCCTTTTATTTCTGTAAAGCTGCTTTGAGAATAAATACTCTTTTTTTGGTACCCCGTGTCCTGTATTACATTGGCAAAGGAGTCCACAACTGCACAGGAATCCCAGCACAAAGTGTATTCTACAGTAATTTTTACTGTAATTTTTTTTTTCTCATATTTGAATTTGCCACCTGGTCCCGCCCCCTGCGTCACGTGACTCGCTGGGAGCGGAACCAGGAAGCAAAGTCGCCGGCTGCCGTAATCGCACCGCAGTGACTGCGTAGACGGCGTGGGAGCGAAGTATGCGGTGAGTATGCATCCAGCCCGAGTGTGGCTCGGGGTTACTGATTGCGGTAATGAAATTTAACCCCGAGTCACACTCGGGAATACTGCCAGGCAGGTTAATAATTATTTTCCTGTTTTTGACACAAAAAGAAAAGTTTTTAATTTTTCATTATTCAATTTTTGCTCTTGAGATTTGCCAGATGTCTTTTGATTCTGTCCTAATTGATCCGTTTATTATTACCCTTTGGGTTTCTAATCTTATTTTTCGTTTATTTGAATGCTTCGATGTACACTTCCATTTTGTAGCTTTTATTCCGTTCTCCCAAACTTATTAAAACATAATATAAATGTCCTTCTCAATTTTCCATATAACATTAATGTAATCTAATCTAGAAACTCAATTGTAAAAGGATTATAATATGTCATGCAGATTTTCATGGGTGAAAGCAAATCAATCCAAATCCTTGAGTATATGATGGTTTTTTCACAGGAATCCATAGTGCTGTGTCTGTGTAATTTATGGGCAATGAATGAACTTGATGTATTGTGCATCTCTGCAACTAGAGTTATTTTTAAAATGGTAATCTTGGGAAAACATGTACAGGAAAGTAATCTTATGAAAATGTCAATAATTTGTTGTTCATACAAGGTGTGAGCCAATTTTTTGGGTATAGTGGCTACCTACATCAAAGCAATACACAACTAAATTCAACTGGATTGGTGTTGTATGGTATGTATGCAGGCGCAAAGCATGTATGTGTAGACTTAACAATGGATTTCATGGACTTCCATCATGGCCTTCAGAAAGACTTAACTTGGTGTCTTCCACTGAAGACCTGGTACCTTACACCTTAACCAGGGGCCTTTTTGACTTGTTGCTGCCCAAGCACTCCAAAATCAGCTGTCCCCTACCCCCATATTAAAATACATATTTTTATGTTTAAGGTCATACAGTAAGACAAATATTCCCTATATAGTGCCAATATTTATGGGAAAAACAAAGTACCTTGTTTAAGCCAAGTGATTTGACAACATTTATTATATAGTTTACAGACTCCGTCCTGGAAGTTTTATTGCTTCGCAGCTCTGTTATACACAGCACATCTCAAATATACTGGGCTGCTAAAAGATATTCCGAAAAAAACTATGTCCATTCAAGAATACACCCACGATTTTCACTCCTACATTGACTTAATGATGACCTGAAAGATGACAATAATTTGTTTATCTAACCAAATATTGTATTTTTTTTTAAAAAAAAAAAAATCTTATAGTTCTGGTGATATGTTGATACATTTTATTTAGAAAAGGAAGAAATCCCTTACCTTAAATCTTGCTGTGTCATTATACAAATGAAGTATTTGAAAGAAAGAAAAAAAAAAATAATACTGAGACTTGTCGTCTCACTCCGACATGCCACAAACTGGAAGCAATAATGGCGGAGGCCATTCTGCCATTTAATCATTTTAATTATTGACAAGTATAAATGTTTCACAAACCAAGATAAAATGTAGAAACTGCAGTTGTGTAGGCTACAGAAAAGCAGACTCGAAATATGTCTGGAAACCATAAAACACTAAAAAAAATATATATATATATTGGTCAGTCACTTTAATATTAATGTTGCTCACGTACAAAGGTCTCCATAAAACGCACTCCTGACTACATCCCATACCAAAAACTTTGCTCAATGATCTAATGTTATCTTCTCGAACTCACAGCCCCCAATTCTCGCTTTCAGGACTTCTCCCCAGTTGTCCACTTTCTATGGGACTCCCTCACCCGCAACATGTAATTATCCCCCTCTCTCCAGCCCTTCTAGAAGTCTCAATAAACACATTACTTTATTGAAGTGTAATCGGCTCACTCCATGATTCCCCCATTGTACATTTCTTGTTCCAACTTCCTACACAGCCCCCATGCACCCCAGTACTTCACATACTCGGCTATTTACCCTCACCTAGTATGCCACCCCGTCCTCTTAGATTGTAAGCTCTGGAGCAGGGTCAGCTCTCCTACTGTTCTGCGTGTTTAACCTGTATGTATATGTAATTGTAAAATAGAAGCAAGACACCATGAACACTGCACAGTGAAGAGAATAAATCCAGTTCCTGAACAAATATTCTCATCTTGGTAAAAGATAAAGGGTTGTATTCCATCCCTGGTGTAAACCTAACCAGAGCTGTTGTAAAACTACTACCTCCATAGACATTAACGGTTTTGGGCAGGTTACACCACGCTTTGAAAACAGCACAATAGTTTTAAGTGCAGGTAGTTTTAAGGACCAAACCGGATTATGGCAAACCCACTAATGTCACGATTAGCCATAATATCATAACTCCTTAAATGGTTCTTTAGCGCCACATATGTTTCATAATGAAGATTACAAAAATTATCCAGTCTGGAAAACCCATTATATAATATTTTAATACAAGGAAAATAAAGATTAAGACATATTCAGGGTAAAAACAACTTTAACTTAATGTTTTCCCAGGCACAATTTTAGTTTTTCAGGTATTTACCAAAACATATTCACGCCATGGTTATATAATGGATATGGGCTGAAAGTGCACGCTCTCAGGTTTAATTTGAGGGTATGTACATCCAAATCGGAGGAAGGGTTTAGGAATTTACATTTCTTAAGAGTAGCCATACCTGCTTTTTCAAGGGACCAAATTTAATTGAACAATTGAATCAAAAGCGGTTTCATGGCCAGGTGTGGGATAGTTCTTCATCAATTAAGCAGGTAAAAGGTCGGGAGTTGATTCTTAGTGTGGTATTTGCATTTGAAATCTATTGCTGTGAACCTACATCATGCGTTCAAGGTAGCTGTCCACGCAAATGAAATAGCCCATTATAAGGCTTCAAAAACAAAACAAATCCATCAGAGAGATAGAAGCAACATTAGGAAAGGCCAAATCAACAGTTTGGTACACTCTGGAGGAAGGAAAAACGCATTGGTGAGCTCAGCAACATAAAAAGGCAACATGTCCACGGAAGACAAGTGGTGGATGCTCGCAGGATGGTACAGAAAAAACAATTCACAACATCCAAACAAGTGCAGGACACTCTCCAGGAGGTGGGCATATCATTGTCAAGTCTACAAATCAAGAGAACACTTCACAAAAGCAAATACAGAGATGCACACCACAAGATGCAAACCATTCATAAAACTGAAGATTAGAAAATCCAGATTAGATTTTGCCAAAAAACATCTAAATAAAGCCAGACCAGTTCTGGAAAAGCATTCTTTGGATGGATGAAACTAAGATTAATCTGTACCAGAATGACGGTAAGAAAAAAGTGTGGAGAAGGCTTGGGACAACTCATGATCTAAAGCACACAACGTCTTCTGTAAAACATTGTGAAGGCAGTGTGATGGCATGGGCATGCATGGCTTCCAGTGGCACTGGGTCATTGGTGTTTATTGAAGATGTGATAGAAGCAGCCGGATAAATTTAGCAGTGTTTAGAGCCATACTGTCAGCCCAGATTCAACCAAATGCAGCAAAGGTGATTGGATGGCGCTGCACAGTACAGATTGACAATGATCCAAAAACACACTGCAAATGCAACCCGGGAGTTTCTGAAGGAAAAGTGGCATATTCTGCAATGGCCGAGTCAATCACCTGAGCTCAACCCAACTGAACATGCATTTCACTTGAAGGCAAAACTAAAGGCAGAAAGACCCACAAACAAAGAACAACTGAAGACAGCTGCAGTTAGAGCCTGGCAAAGCATCAGAAAGGAGGAAACCAAGTCTTTGGTAATGTCCATGGGTTCCAGACTTCAGGTAGTCTTGCCAGTAAAGGATTCTCAACAAAATATTAAAAAACTAACATTTTATTTATGATTATATTCATTTGTCCAATTACATTTGAGTCCTTGAAAACAGGGGGGGGGGGACTGTGTATAAAAAATGGTTGTAGTTCCTAAAATTTGTACTTGATATTGATGTTCAACCCCTTGAATTAAAGCTGAAAGTCTGCACTTCAAATTCATTTGGATTGTTTTGTTTTAATTTTATTCTGGTGGCATACAGAGCCAAAAGTATGAAAATTGTGCCTGTGTCCATATACATATAGAAAAAGAAAAACAAAGACACTATCAAATAATTGTAGTGTAATAGTGTAACAGGGTTGTAAAGTAGTAATTGCATGTGTCAGTCTGCTTTAAGATACCATTACTAGGTGGACCAGCTAGGTATTTAAATAGAAGCACCCAGCAATTACCATCCTCACTGATGGGGCATTTAATAACACTCGGTCCGCTTTTTAGAAGCATTTTTTAAATCTATTCTCCCAAACTAATAGTTCTTATCTGTACTCGCAGACTAAGTGCCAGCACTGTTAGGGGGTCTCCACGGCTTAAACAAGGAGCATCAAAAAGCATCACACATTTTTACAAGCTATGCGTCTTGTGATGCGACGCAAGCTGTAAGGCTGGCTGAGCAGCACGCGTCATGTAGTTCCAAAACATTGGTCAACTTATAAATATTTTTACGGTACCAGAAATCCTTTTCTAACACTGGGGGAAATAATTCTGCAATGCAGAATGTGTCAATGTTATTGTTTATGACAGTTACACAACAGGTTGCTCAGACAGTTTTCAGTCATCAAAGGGAGACCCCCGCATAGAAATTGTAATTCGTTGGTTCAAATAGTGGAATTCATATAAACTCTTCTGATCCTCCTATAGCAGGCGCATTAAAATAAGTCTCTATATGAAATATCAACACAAGCAGGGTTATCCAAAGAGATCCGAATTGCTTGAGAAAGGTAACCGAACGCTGAAAATCAGCGTTCGGTTACCTTTCCTGGCCATTCGGCTATCCAGAGAGCAGGCAATTCGCCAAATACTGGCGAATTGCCTGCACATACGGTGCCTGTTCGGTGCCTGTTCGAGGGCAGTGAAATCCCCATGAAAAAGCACTGCTTTGGCTATTCAGAGAACACAAACCAGCAGTGAAAGGTTCCCCTAATGCTCTGCCATTCTGTGGTTTAATTCGGCAAATTTATTCAGGAGAATCCCATAGGCTTCAATGTTAAAAATATTCCCGTTTTAATTCAATATCTAATAAACCGTTCATTATAAAATTCTGCAGCAAAAAGTCTCTTTATTTATAGATTTTTTAGGATACTTTAAGCATTTTTCTGATTTTTTTTTTTTTTTATTAAAAGTCCGATTTTTTTTTAATTTTTTTTCAGTTTACTTATTTTGTTTGTAACAGCCCTCTTTATTATCATTCCTGGACCTCCTGTGAAAATTTCAGACATTTTCGCTCAGTAGTTTCTTTGCAAACAGCGTTTCTTTTTCCCAGATTCATACAAATGGTTTTTCTAATTTATTCACTGCCTCCTCTACGTCACAGCTGCTTCGGCTCTGTGTGATTCGGCTCATGTTCGGCTCCTGTTCGGCTCCTGTTCCTCTTTTTCAAAGGTTAATCCAGATGTTTTTGCTTGTTTTCAGCGTGCATTCGGTTAGTTTTCGGTGGGTTTACGGCAGCTTTTCCCTGCAATTCGGGGACCCTGTGGTGTTTGCTGAATACACCGCAGGGTCACCGAAATGCAATCGGCAAAAGGAACCGAATTGAAGAGAACGAAAAGTCACCGAACGTGCGGTGACTTTTCGAATCTCTTTGGATAACCCTGAAGGTGTTCATTCACAAATCCCCTAAGAGAAACCTAGAAATTCATCTTGTCAAAACAAGCAAAGTTCTGAATATAATTGATTTTAAAAAAACTTCATTATATCTTCTGCCATGGAACAGGAGGAATGTGCCAAAACACCAGGAGCCCCGATGATGGTTTCCCAGCACTGGAATCCACAGTCTGTAAGCTTCTCCTTGGCTTCTTGTACAGTTGAGGGGTTCACATCTGAGAGAAGATAAAGGTGTGTTAATAACCAATTTCACAGAAAAGTGTTTTTCTTAAAGCGGTGATGCAAAATGAACCAATGATATTTAATATAAGCTTTATCAAGGGAGGGAGTGATACATGCTCATACTGTCTCAGGTCAGTGTCTGGGAATAAATGTCAAATGTTCAGAGGAAGCATGTCACATATTACAGGTCATGTAACAAAAACAACTATAGTGCATTCTCCAATGTAAGGATCCCATTGCTGGTCATTAAAGGACATTCTTGCCACTATGACCACTTAAAGTAATGTTGCCTCGGCTCTACCATCTCTTGTCTGAAACTGCCATGGCAGCCCTTCAAAGGTTTTACTCTGCCCGATGCTTATAGATTGAGGAGTGGCAGGGTTACCGAATGTCAAACCTGGTGCTTATGCTTCTTAAGGAGAAGCCACATTACTTTACCAGTACCATTTGATTAGCTACGTAGGCCCTAGTCAATCATGCATTAATCATCCTCAAAGCATAGCATTAGAAGACTGTGCATCCAGCTACATCCTGTAGTTGGATGCTTGCTGCAGGAGCAAGATGAGTCACATAATGCTGTGGGACTTAAAAACCCACAAAAAAAAAAAAAAAATTTTAAAGCGGGTTTAGGAGTAACAGCGTTCAAATGCTGACCTTGAATGGTTTATTTATTTTAGCCCCTTCACTACCAAGTGATTTTCCAAAAAAACGTTGTCAGATACCAGTGTTTTTTGTAAAATCATTTTTAATTAACTATAAGTTAAGAAATATTTGAGCTTATACCCATTGTAGTTCTTACAGTAAATAACCTATTTTTGGCCAGTAGCTAGTGCCATCTACTGCCAAATTGAGTTAGAGGTTTGAACAGCTGGTCTATTTTCTGCTTTTTTTTCCCTGTATTGGCTGTTGAAAGCCCGATATGCTAGAGCTTTCGGCAGCTGACTTTACAGTTTTAGCTCTTTGGGCATTATGCCCACAGAGCTAAAACTTTGGGGGCACCTTCTGCAGCCCAAAAGCCAACAAAATTAATTTGCAGCAAATTAATTTCATAAATTTTTGGGCTGCAGATCGAGATATCTCGATATCGGGGCACCAGATGGTACCTTTTGAAGCCTGCGATATCGGTAGTGAAGGGGTTAAATAGCCCTTACCTTACAAAAGGCTTCTCATTAAAAGATATCGTAACTGCTGTAGACTCTTCACTACATGGAACTAAACAGGACCTGAGCTGCATTTAGGAGGGAGTACAAGTCCAGTGTATGGTATGCAGGATAACTGAAGATGGTATGTGATCTTTAAACAGATTTGTAATTTTATGTGTTTGTTTCACTCATTGTACATCACAGAGCAATATTCTGGCACTTTATAGATAATTGTAAATTGACATTACAAGATAGAAGTGACCCACATTTAATAAACAAGCTCAGTGTTCGATACGTACCAGGGCGTAAGAGTGTGATAGCGCAGCCCCCTCCACCTGATCCAGTCAATTTACTGTGCAGACCATGAGAAGCAGTCACCTGGCACACCTTGTCCAATGATGGGTGCCCGACACCTATTACATTTAAGTGATGTTGGTTGATGTCTATTAATTCCTGAAAACAAAACGCACGTGATAGATCATGTCGAAAAGGGAAAAATTTGAGTTTGTTCTCTTAAGCAAATCTATGCAATTTACCTGTAAGTGATAATAGGGGAAAAAAAGTATTAAGCTTTAAGCAGGAGTGGGAGCTTCTAAGTGACAAGTCACCTAACAGAACGGTGACATATAGAAGGATAATTAAAGAGCTTCACAGTTATGAATGCAGATAAAATGCATTAAAATGTTGTACTTCAGAGACTTCTTTATAAAAGACATTGACAACGTGGGGAAAAAAAGTCATCAGCAGAAAAATGTGACTTGTCATTTCGTAGAAAGAAACTAGGTCAAGAGAAAAAAAAAAAAAGTCCTTTGGGGGAAATATAATGAAGATTTGTGATCCAAAAATATTACCTTTTTGAGGTGTTTTGAATGTTCACTGAAGGGCAGGAAACAACAGATATACTAAGCTTCCATAACCTTGACGGTAAGTCGTGGTGTTTTGCACACAAAGAATTCTTACCAACAGGTAAGCTGAACACAGTAACTAAAACAGAAGCTCATATTAAAATGGCTTGTCATATGCTTAGCCCATTGGGATTTATTGAGAAAATGCGGAAAATTGCAAATTGTTGTTTAAAATAGTGGAGTGATATTAAGCGAGTGATTTCCCAAGCAGACCTGCAGGTACCTATGTGCCGAGCTGCTCAGTGCCTCATCACAAGAAAACCTATATCTAAGAATAGTGTTTCCCAACCCTGGTTCTCAAGTACCCCTACCAGGTAAGATTTTAACCCTTTCCCGCTGCTGGGCGTGCTATGCCATCTTCGTGGTGGGTGGGACTAAATGCCGCAGGCCTGGTGATAGCAAGCCCAGTTTACTGCCCTTGGACAACTTCGCCCGGCCTCCCCTGAACACACCACAAACGTGTTATTGACTGCCACGGAACTGCCTGAACTCAGGTGGTCCCGGAGCAGCCAATGACACATTCATCCACCGGGACAGGAGGTGGGCTGAAGGAGGTTTTCAGAGCCTGCAGGGCGGGCTATGCTGAACTACAGCTTTTTAGGACCGCCTTTTCACCGGGAGGTCCCCAGCAGTAACGGGTTAAGAATCACCTTGGGGAAATGCAGACTGAATCCTGCAATCACGGAGCAACAAATCATATCACCTGTGCTGTGCTTCAGATATCTGGAAAACCTGGCCTGTTAAGGGTACTTGAGGACAGGGTTGGAAAACACGGTCTTAGAACCTTACACAATTAAAACAATGTAAAAATCATTTGTATAAACATGGTATGGCGGACACTGCAATGTGTAAATTGCATAGTATGTTAATTCCACACATCATTTTTAATTAGACTGTACAGTATTTTACTTCCAGTGCGATTCTTTTGGCTTCCCTGTACCTAACAAGGTAAACAAAACTAACAAAACTATAACTGCTGTCTTTGGGAGCTCACCGTACAAAATAGAAACATAGAAACATAGAAAAATGTCGGCAGATAAGAACCTTTCGGCCCATCTAGTCTGCCCAATTACATGGATACTTGACCTGGATTTATCTTTTGTTTAGGATAGCCTTATGCCTATCCCATGCTTGCTTAAATTCAATTACTGTTTTGGCCTCTACCACTACAACTGGAAGGCTGTTCCATGTATCCACCACCCTCTCAGTAAAATAATGCTTCCTGATGTTACTTTTAAACCTTTGCCCCTCTAATCTAAGACTATGTCCTCTTGTTTTGCTACTTTGTTTCCTTTTAAATATACTCCCTTCCTCTACCTTGTGGATTCCCTTTACGTATTTAAATGTTTCTATCATATCTCCTCTGTCTCGTCTTTTTTCCAAGCTGTACATGTTAAGATCATTAAGCCTTTCCTGGTAACGTACACCATTTTAGTAGCCCTTCTCTGAACTCTCTCTAAGAGGTCTATATCCTTCTGGAGAAATAATGTCTTACCTCTAGCACAGAGTAATGATCACCAGGGATTCCTGCCACCAGGTCTTCTAATACACGCTGGCACTCTTCAGCAATAGCATTAATAGATGATAGTACTGGTTCCAAGATACTTGGAAACTGCAAGGAAAAGCAGAAATGAGGACCTTTAATGAGGGACAAGCAAGACAATTGCACCTACAAAGCTTATCCCATGTATTTTACTTACATGACCAAAATATAATAAAACTAGGAAGAAAACCACTGTAGTACATCATGCTTATGTCATGTTCAGCGTTACCCCAGCCATATCAGGAATTCAGACATTTATTTATAAAGTATTTTACCAGGAAGGATACATTGAGATTTCTCTAGTTTTCAAGTATGTTCTGGGTCTGTAGAATAACTTTACACGATTTAAGATTAAAAGGGACACTACCACCAAAAAAATTAAATGATTTAAAATATGTTGCTGATATCTTACTTGTACTTTGTTCTTCTCCTGTTTGTTTAGTTAAGGACTAGTTATGGGGGTATGTGTTTCAGTGCTGTAGTTTCTGTGATACACGCAAAACACTGCACAGTACAAGTTGTATTGCTCTGGAGCTCTGATAAAGTAACGCGGGGTGTACGAGTGTATCATAGCGCTCTACAGCAATAAAACTCACGCTCATACACACCGCGTTACTGTATCAAAGAGCTCCACAGCATTAAAGCTCACAGTAGTGTGCCATGTGAGACTATCGCTCACTTATTACCATGAGAAAAAAAATGGCTCCTAACTTTTTTAGTTGGCTCCTAGATTCAAAGCAAATTTGTCAAGCCCTGCATTAACATCATTGGTTAATTGGTCAGCTCATCAGCAGAAAAATAGCCTAGATACAGTGAGTGGGAGAACTTGCTTTCTGTTATCACTGCTCGGTTAGCATGCCAACAGAAGTGCAATGTAGCAATTATTTGAAAGGAAATTACTCAAACCTTTAGCATAGATGGTCTTAGGGTCACTTCAATTGTTAGGAGCCTACAGCAAACAGACAGCTAGTAGTAATACACATGGATGCTGAATCCACAGCATACTGACCTTGTGTAACTTATCTTTGACCCCAGCCACAAGGATCTTTGTGCTTCGTGGTACTTGGGTGTTGGTCAATACAATCTGCAACTTGGATACCCTGAAAAAAGGCCAGATCATATGTTAACGGTTATTAAATGAAGCATTTGTAAACATTTAACATGTTTCATGCATTGATGTACTGGCTAAGTGGACCAGGAACTTCCCATAGCAAATGGTTTACATAAAGGGTTATTCAATGAACTTGTCACCGAATTGTACCGAACGGTGAATTTCCAAGTACGGTGCAATTTCGTGGCAGTTCAGCTGTTCAGAAAGCTGGCAATTCACCAAATATTGGCGAATTGCCAGCAAAATACTGTGCAGTTCGGCAACCTTCAGCAGCAAAATTGTCCCATAGAGAAGTAATGGTTAATCTTTTCAGAGAACACCGAAATGCCCAGACTTTCGGTGGTTCAGTTCGACAGGTTTAAAAAAGGCGAATCCCATAGGATTCAATTTAAAATTATATATATATATATATATATATATACACAAAAAACATGGGGGGGTAGCATATTATATATAATATATATAATTTATTATTACACACACACACGGTTTCAATATTTTTTATTCGACCGTTTATTCTTTTCATTTGCAGCAGAAAGCCTTTTATTTATTTTCCTTTTTTTTTAAAACAAATGTCTTTTTCAGGCGAAATTTTTGAGTCTCATGTTTTTATTTAATTTTTTTTTTTATTTTTTATTATTATTATTCTGTAACAGACTGTTTTATTATTTCCATGCATTTTTATTGTTTTAAACACCTTTTTTAAAATAGTTTTTTTTTTTTTTTAAGCAATTCAGGCGGCGTTCGGCAGATCCTGTTCGGTGTACTTTGGGGACCTTTCGGTGAATGATGAATTCACAGCAGGGTCGGCGAACTGAAATCACCAAAGCACACCGAAATTTCAGTGCTCTCTGAATAACCCCCATAGCCTTTGAGAAAGCCACTTTATAGGACAAAATAGGTTGGTCTGTGTTAATAGTTATTTTACCACCTACTTGCATCTCTTCAGCTAGCACCTAACTAGCAAGCCTGACACACTTCTCTTTCTAGATGAGGGGTAAACAACAAACCCAAGAACAGTTGGTTGAACATTAAATCATAAAACAGGTTGGGCAGCCCCAAGCCGGAATTCCAAAATCTGGATTTCAGTTATACACATCTCCCTGTAGCTCTGGACAGTTGTGCTTCTCCGACACATGGCTCCTGATCTCTGCATCAGTGCATGGAACATGGGGGGAGGCCCCTGTGCAGCCCTAGCATGTTACACTGGTGTAAAAATACAAAAAAACTGACATAAAAATCTAACTTAAAAGGAAGTGTAGGCTAGGATACTTTGTCAGAGGCTGTCCACAAAATCTCTTATATAGAACTAGGTGGAAAGCCTGCCCAGAGGGCATTCTATTGTTAAGTGAAGTGTGGATGAATGTTTGCTGAAATGAAAGCACAGCAATGTCAAGGAAAGACAATTTTTTTGGTCATATGGGTATATATTGCCCTCAGCTCATATGGGTATATATTGCCCCTAGCTCACATGGGTATATTTGCACCCAGCTCACATGGGTATATTTGCCCCCGGCTCACATGGGTATATATATTGCCCCCAGCTCACATGGGTATATATATTGCCCCCAGCTCACATGGGTATATTTCCCTGTTCTCATGGGTATATTTGGCCCAAGCTCACATGGATATGTTGCCCCCAGCTCACATGGGTATATTTGCCCCAACTCACATGGATTTATTTGCCCCCAGCTCACATGGGTATAATTGCCCCCTGCTCACATGGGTATAATTGCCCCAAGCTCACATGGGTATAATTGCCCCCTGCTCACATGGGTATAATTGCCCCAAGCTCACATGGGTATAATTGCCCCAAGCTCACATGGGTATAATTGCCCCAAGCTCACATGGGTATAATTGCCCCCTGCGTATAATTGCCCCCTGCTCACATGGGTATAATTGCCCCCTGCTCACATGGGTATAATTGCCCCCAGCTCACATGGGTATAATTGCCCCCAGCTCACATGGGTATAATTGCCCCCAGCTCACATGGGTATAATTGCCCCCTGTGTATAATTGGCCCCTGCTCACATGGGTATAATTGCCCCCAGCTCACATGGGTGCCCCCAGCTCACATGGGTATATTTTCCTCCAGCTCACATGGATATAGTTGCCCCAGCACACATGGGTATAATTGCCCCCTGTTCACATGGGTATATTTTCCCCCAGCTCACATGGGTGAGCCCACCGGCAACAGGGACTTCAAGATGGCCGCCGGCGAGCTTCCTCTGACATCAGAGGGGGCCTGCCAGCAGCCATCTTGAAGTCCCTGCTCGCCGGTGGGCATACATGGGCCCAGCCTCGGGCGAGCAGGGATCCGCCAAAAAAAAAGAAAGCGGAGCAATTGGAGAGGCGCGCGCAAAGCGCCTCTCTCACCTCCTCAGTGACTGAGCTGTGAGGAGGTGAGACAGGGAGAGGCGCGCGCCTCTCCAACGGCTCCGCTTTTTTTTTTTTTTCGAACAGTTTTTAAATGTCCGTCGCGCATGCGCAGTCAGCGCTTGACGGCGACGGACTTTAAATCGGTTTTATTATATAGATGTATAGAAGCACATTAATCCTATAGACCGGAGACGTGCACTAGTGTGGTACAGCAAGACCATGGAATTGCCCAAAAAGAATGGTTTTCTTTAAAAACTCTATTGGACTAGAAGCAGCTGAAGAGAACAGAGGCTCAAATTGTGACGAATGGGAATAGTTTATTAAAACTACAATAAAAAGGTGAATAAAAGTCCTTTCCTGTGTGTATTAAAAGAATTCCTTTTCCCACTCCATCAAATGTCTGGGTTATGTTTGTGTGCGCGATGCTATGTAGCTTTACTTCGGGTAATGTCACAGTGATACAAAGTCTGCCAGTTTAGTGGTCTGAAAGGAGATTATAGGTCCCTGTAAACTGGGACTGAGAATGAACATTACAAAGTAATGGGTCAGTGTTGATCCTCAGGCCTTGGACAGAACCCTGGAGTGTTTCCATTACAACCATGAAGTGCCGAAACACAATATACAAATACATTGGATCCCAACCCTGGTCCTCAAGCCCCCCTAACAGGCCATGTTTGCCAGATATCTGAGAGAGAACAGCACAGGTGATGGTGATATCAATGAGCAGCATATCCTAAGGTAATCTTTAAAACCTGGACTGTTAGGGGTTCTTGAGGACCAGGATTAAGAACCACTGCACTAAAAGACCTACTTGCTTTCTGTTAAGATTTGTAGATCATCACACACATTTAATGTGATGTAAAATTTATAGAGGAGAACCACTACTGTTAAGTGTACAGAAGAAACTACTTATTTATTTATAAAGTATTTTACCAGGAAGGATACATTGAGATTTCTTTCATTTTCAAGTATGTCCTGGGTTCAAGAACATTGAAGTGTTACAGAAATACAAAGTAATAAATGCAAGATATTAAAAACAAAAACACAAATTTACAGATTAACACAGAAAATAAATATGTAAGTAATACAGTCACTATGTCACTTCATTATTATTCTAACAGACGTGTCCATAAATCAGCAAAAATCTGTTGGACTACTGAGAGTACAAGTAAATGATTTCTCACATTCTCAAGCATCTTAATCCCAGTCCTAATCAGATCTTTAAGGTTGTGTCAACTGCAGTGTTAATTTCGTTGACTAAAAATTTTAGTCGACTAAATATTATAACATGTTTTTGACAAAAAAAAAAGTTTTTTTGCCTTCTTTTGGATCAACAGCAGTAGGTTATGTGGGAGAGGCTGAACCCGATGGACGCATGTCTTTTTTCAGCCTATATAACTATGTACTATGTATAAAATTAAAATAATTCAGATGACTAAAATTAAATGGCAATTTTAGACAAAAGAGTACGACTAAAACTAAATCAATTTGCTGTCAAAATGGAAACTGGATTTTAAAGATAAATATGTTATTTATACCATAACAGTTAGATCTGCGCCTGTTTTGCATGTTCAGACCTTTATCCCATAAATAATAACAAGTTCATAGATGTTTACTCCAGGAGCATAGAATGAGCTGCTGAAATAATGCATTAATTACACTTTAACTAAACCCATTAGATTTTAGTCGACTAAACTTACAGTGTATTTTAGTTGACAAACATCTAATGATATTTTAGTCGACTGAAACTAGACTAAAATTATATGCTATTTTAGTCAAAAGACTAAAACTAAATCAAACTTTGCTGTCAAAATTAACATTGGTCAACTGTTGCATGAGATTAATTCACTGGTAAGAAGCTATGCACCCACCTTTCCAGTGGCGTAATTTGCCCAGACTGGTAACGTAACAAACCACCTAAAAATACAACAAACAAAAAGGAGACATTTTTCACAACAATATGGACATCATGGAAAGATGTGTGCAGAGACATATACACAATAGAATTTTCAGTCTATTTAGATTAGGTAAACGTAGGGCTCTATTACATTCCTTGCGCAAAAAAGCTCACGCAGCGCAATTTTTTTTTGCGCACAGCGTTAAACATTAGCACGCGTAAATTAACGCTGGTATTACAATCCGAGCGCATTTTTTTCATCCATCCGAAAAATACGCGCGCGCATTAACGTTGTGCGCAGAAATTGGAGGGCAGACTGTTTTTTCACGCGATTCAGCCAATCAGAACTAAGAACCACAATTGTCTCCCGTTCAGTTTTAGCGCCTGTCAAAGTCAGAGTATATATGCTGCAGCAATAATAAAAACACGCACAACTTCTCCATTTTATTGTTTGGGTATGTGTAGAATGTGTAACTATACTGTGCTGTATTTTTTTTTTTGGGGCTGGTGTATTTGGGTTCGGCCAGGACGTTCAGATTTGCCGTTACCACCGGCTTTTAAAAAACGTTAAAATTATGCGCGCAAACGTTGTTCGTTAAAATTTGCGCATCGATTGTAATACCATCCGCGTACCAGCGCACGAACGCATTTGCGCTCACAATGTTAAGTATGGGATGCGTGCACGAACTTGCGCTCGCGCAGGGTCACTCGCGTTAGACGTTAACGCGCATTTTGTTTTCCCCCCTCGCGTTAATGCATTTTTGCGCTAAGAGTGTAATAGGGCCCATAGAGTCTAAAAAGCTTAGGACAACCCATGTTGAAAAGAATTCTTATTTTGATTAGAAAATGCAATAACCTGAAATAGTCTCCTAGAGCTGATCCATTTACAATTTTAGCATTTAGACTGTATCCACACATAATAACGGCACAGTGACCCACAGTTTCCTGCATGTTGGCAGCTTACCCCATGTGGCTACAGCGTTATCAACACCAGATGGATTTCCATGAATAACCTTCTCGCCCTGAAAGGCCCAACGGTTAATGAGGTCAAGTTCATCCTTCATCCATCTGCCAAGCAAATAATAATGTTACTTTGTGATTAATCGAAAAACACTTATTAAAAATTCACCAGAACTTTTGTTTCTGTTCATTGTTTTCCGAATAAAATGTGATTTTCTCAGAGCTTATCGGCATTTCTATAAAATTGATTGTAGAAAGGAATTCAAGCTACTTAAAAGGAGAAAAAAATAAATAAATAAGGATCAAATATCTCTAGCACCTTAATATGACTTGTTTCAACCAGGTAAATATCTTTTTCATCATATTAAGTTTTTATTAGGGTTATGGTAACGGAACATATGGGACACAGAAAAGGAAAAAAAGGAGGGTGAAAACAGTTCAGTACACAAATACATAATAAAAAATAAAAAAACAGCATTATATAGAGACCAAACGTTAATAATACAGAGGAGAATGGCCCTAAAATTGAAGCACTTAAAAAAAATATATATATCACATAACATATCAATGTATCCCAGATTGACTAAAAATCAGGCCTGTCTACCATCCCCCCCTGCTGATTATCTTGCCACACGCTCTAACAATAGTGGATCCTTGAGTTTCTTCCGAATATCGGCAATAGCTGGTAAAGAGCTGGTCTTCCAATGGGCTGCTAATTGGAGATGGGTGACTGAGGAGATGTGATAATAAAATAATAATCACCTCTGGTGGCGGGAAAGAGAATCTGGGAAAATATGAAGTAAAATTTTTTGGATGGGTCTCAATTACTACACCAAAGACTTTAGAACCAAGGGTAGCCACGTCCCTCCAAACAGGAGAAAGGGAGGGAAAGCTCCACCAGTCATGGAAATATTTCCCTGTATCACCTAAACATCTCCAACACATAGGGGAGGCTTTTGGATTATAAATTACATTCTTTAATGAGGGTTATGTACACTGTATATAGCACTTTCTTCCTGGTCTCTGTCAGGGACGCACAACGGAACTTCGCTGTATCATTTTTAAAATTACGATTCCAGACCGTGACAGGAAATTCCCTCCCAGGTCTTGCTTCCAACTCCGCTGAAACCTCTGCTTATTAGAAGGAAGAGAATCCAATAAAGTTTGATAACGTAAAAGAGAGAACCTTAATGCGAGGGGAAGTATCCACACAACAGAATTTGAAGCGTGATAATAAGGTGGTGTGTGGGGGTAACGACGATCAGCTAATTAACTCTTAATAACAAAATTGTAAAAAGAAACACAAATCACATACTTTGAAATACAACTTTGGATGCGTAGCTCCATGAGGTAAGAAACAATTTTGGAACATCACCATTCCTAGTTACGTAATGCGCTACCAGCTCTCATAATATTTTTAAACCGAAATGATGTAAAGAGTAAACCCAGAAAATACAGAATTCTACAATTTTGCTTTCAAAGTTGATTTTACTTTAAATAAATAAAATACAAATTGAAATAAACTAAATTAAGTCCTGCTGTTCAGCTTTTGCTCTTTAAACGAGCAATAATACGGTCTTAGGGAGGTTCGAGACCTTAGAAAGGACAGAAATAAAAAAATTACCCACGCCAGCAGAAGACTCCAAACCATGGCTAAGCTCCAGATCCCATCACAGACACCCATATATAATATTCAATAGATTTGAAATGGAGTTTAAAAGTGTAAAATAAACTTAACCCTTTCGCTGCTGAGGCTTTTCACACCTCTGTGCTGAGGTCATTTTCACCGGTTTTGCTCATCATGTTTAAACGTGTTTTGAAGGCTTATTTTAGTATATTACCCAGACATATTATATATCGTTCTTTCCGTCAGACTCGGTAGATTCATAATATGTCATTATTATATGTATATGTTATGTCATGTCTGTATATTATAACAAAAAATGCAATAAAATATGTATTTTCAATAATTTACAACGTGTAAAGTGTTTTTTTTCACATTTTAACATGCGAGCAATTGCGGTTATATTTTGTATAGGGTGCGCTTGTTAAAAAAATTAGAGATGGGGTCTCGTTACATTTTTTTTGGGGAAAATTACGCGATTTTTAACAAACGCACCGCATACAAAAATCTTTAGTGCAGCATCATTGTTCACATTATAATTGAAATGGGAACAATATTGCTGCATTAACAAACCAAAAAAAAAGAAAAAAAAATATATATTTTTTTATAATTTTTTTTTATTTTTATTTTTCTTTTTTTTTTACAAAATTTTTCACAGTAGTGTTTGGTATCGTTGGAACGGCCATGCTCTGGCCGATCCAGCAATACCAAACTTTAACCCCTAGCTGCCACGGATCGGGAGATAGGGAGTTCATTGGAACTCCCTATCTCCACCGTTGGTGGCAGTTAGGGGTTAACTCTAGGACTGGCGTCATCGTGCTATGCACGATGACGCCAGTCCTCAGGGGGAGTTCCCGGAGGCTTGGCCGACATCCAAGATGTCGGCCAGCTCCGGGAAAGGATCGCGAACCGGCGCTTTTCAGCGCCGATTCGCGATCCAGCTCCCCAGGGGTTAATGCCAGGCACCATTTGGAAGGGCAGGCTGTGCCCTTCCAAATGGTGCCTGGGTTAACCCCCGCAACGCGGCCGATCGGGAGGGAGAGAGGTCCGAAGGACCTCCCCTCCTCCCTTTCAGGCGCCTCCTCCGCACATGCGGGGGGGGGGGCGCCTGAATTAGGTGTCATCGCGCTGTCGCGATGACACCTAATTGGCCCGGCGGCGGTTCCGGATGCCGGGCTGGCATCGAGGATGTCAGCCCGCACCGGAGGGGCCAGCGATCGGCCGGAACCCGGCCGAACGCTGACCCCAATGGGAGGACGCGCTCAGCGCGTCCTCCGCACAGCAGCGGTAATGTGGAGGACGCGCAGAGCGCGTCCTCCGCATTGAAGTGGTTAACATCACACAGAAAAGGACCAGGAGTGATGCCTTACTCTCGGAAAAATGTCTTGGTCTTAGTTTGCTGACACAAAATAGGAAATTTAAAAGCATAACCTGTTAAAGAACATATGCAAATGTACCAAAACCCCAAAATCCTAGGACTTCAGTTAACCCCTTCAATACCAATATCAACTGTACTCCACATGCAAGGCAGCTGCTGGTGCCCTGATATCAAAAATCAATCCAGTGTTCTACCGGAGCAACACAGAGGCATTTCATTTGCATTTGGGCTCCAGAACATGCCCCTAAAGTTTTAGGTCCAGGAGCATATTACACTCTATGAACAGCTGATATGTATCCAAAACTTATCCCCAGCTGGTCCACAGAGCCCAATGCAGCAGTATCTCTTTCAGTGACATCAACTGTCAAATAGGAGATTACAGTAAGGAAGAAGTTTTTAATGAATTACACAGTAAAAAAATATTCCAAAATTCAAGATGATTTTCCATTATATTTAAAAATAAAAAAAAAAAACCCTGACAGTGTTTTTCTTAAAAATGTCTTGGTAGTTAAGGGTTTAACCCCTTCACTACCGATAGAGATATCTCAGGCTTCAAAAGGCACCATCTGGTGTCCCAATATCGAGATATCTTGATATGCTGATCTGCAGCCCAAAAGCAAATGAAATTTGTTTGCTGCAAATGAATTTTGTTTGCTTTTGGGCTGCAGAAAGTGCCCCCAAAGTTTTAGCCCTGTGGGCATAATGCCCAAAGAGCTAAAACTGTAAAATCAGCTGCTGGAAGCTCTGAAATATCAGGCTTTCAACAGCCAATGCAAGGAGAAATGAAGAAAACTGGACCAGCCGCTCAAACCTCTGTAACTCAATTTGGCAGTAGATGGTGCCACCTACTGGCCAAAATAGTTACTTACAGTAAGAAAAACAATGGGTATAAGCTCAACTATTTCTTAACTTATAATTCATTGAAAATGATTTTACATAGAAACTAGTGGTTTCTGACAATTTTTTTTGGAAAATCACTTGGTAGTGAAGGGGTTAAAGATGGTAAATATATCATGGCAATGTATGCTTTTTCTACCTTAACATTTCAGCTTTTTCTTTCCTTGGGTCAGATATTCTGCTACAAAATGTTAGCAGGGCAGTGGCGACAGTCACAGAGTATGCAGCACTCGATCCCAACCCTGCCCCTGTGGGGAGCTGGGACCAAACGGTCATATCCAGACTTGGGAGATCTCTAAAAAGGAAAAAGATAAAAAATAAATATCAATGAGAACTAGGAGAAATAAAGAATCCATGTATACATTCATAAAGTAAATGAACAGCTACAGTTACAAAGAGAAACAAGGAGAGGGGGGGGGTATTGAGCAAACCAAAGAGGTAAAATATTACATATATTTTGCCTAGAGTAGAAAACTTTCTATATATTAACACTACGAATTCCCCGTCGCATCTCCACCTGCTGGAAACAGCGTGGTATCAGCATACTGACTATTGGCAACGGAACAACTAGCACGTATGCAACCAATCAGATGATTCGTGTGTCAGCATTACACGTCGCAGACTTGGATGCATGAACCAGCGTTTCCTCATTAAACGTCAATGTGCAATTGCATGCTGAAGCAGCCAAGGTTTCCGCACAGACCTAACCCCTACGGAACAAGTTGCGGAGTGTAAGTTCTCAGGGAGGAGGGGAGATCTTCTCCACAATGAAAGTTTACCCTAATAGCTACGGACAGTCATTTATTTATTTAAATATAAAGTATTTTACCAGGATGGATACATTGAGATTTTGCTCGGTTTCAAGCAGTTATGAAGATTTAAATTTACTCCAGTTGTCATGGTGGCTAGTGTGTCTCTAATCTCACCAGAAGCTAAATAATGGATGCAATTTATTTTTTACAAACGTACTGGAATCTTTGTTGTTGCAGATGGATACAAAATATCTCTGTATTATGAGGGAGCTTCATTCAATCACTGCATCCAGTTATGGACAAAATTGCACCAGAACAGTTAATTTTATTACAAAATTGTAACTTTAATGAATGACATGTGTTAAGATATGATTTGTGTTTCTGGAGTGCGGAACTAGAGAAAAAACACCAACAGGGTTATTCAGAGAGCGTGAAAAGCAGGAGAATGAAAAATTCTAGGTCAAAATAGCCAAACTAGAAAAATTCTCCCTTTCATCTCACTTTCCAAATCGTCTATTTTGGCCTAGAATTTTTCATTCTCCAGTCATTCTCCTGCTTTTCACGCTCTCTGAATAACCCTGTATGTCTTATTATTTTGGAGAGAGAAATATAGATAGATATATGGCTGTGTTAGTCCAGATGCCAAAATCACGAGTATAGCAGTCTGTAGTGATACTTTTTTTTATTGGACTAACGTTACATTTAAAGTACAAGCTTTCGAGAGGGATCCTCCCTTCGTAAGGTATAGAAGCTTACTGATCAGAATAGTAGAATTAAACATTGAGACATTCATAGGGCGCACAGTTGGGGGTGTTAGATGTTGTACATCACCAAATGGCATGGTCAGAGGGGAAAAAAAAGGGAACATTTAATTGTCTCCGGCAAGATGCAATCATGTCCACTTCAAAGGGAATGTGAAAGGACAGAACGAAAAAAAAAAAAAACACAAAAAACAGTGAGTATGGGGAAGACACAGAAAAATAGGAATTATGAATATTATGTGACGTTATTATAGTGGGTTAGAAAACCCGAATCTACATTAAGTCCTTGTTTTATACTGTTGAAATATGTGATCATTTTCATTTCATATGTTTTGCGTTCCCGGTGATCTTTAAAATGGCCTTTGATGATTTTAATTCTGAGGTTTTGGATGGAGTGGCCTGCTAGATTGAAGTGATGTCCCACTGGGGTACAATATGTGTTTTCCTGGTGGTTCCTGATGGAGTGTCGGTGCTGGTTCATCCTGAGACTTAGTTTAAGGCTGGTTTCACCAATATAGCAGCTACCTCCACAACACCAGCTTTCATCCCAACCACACCAAACAAGGCATCATCTATAGCCAGGCCATCAGGTACCACCGAATCTGCTCGGACACTGGGGACAGGGATAAACACCTGAGCAAACTGTCTGCATCATTCCAGCGGAAGGGCTACAAGGAAAGGACAATCTCTGAAAAAAATCAAATCTGCCCTGAAAACACTGCGCGAACAGCTGTTAAGCTACAAAGAAAAGAAAAACACCACACGGATCCCTCTAGTTGTTTCCTACAACCCTACTCTAGAGGGAATTCGCAAAATCATCTAAGATCTGCAGCCACTGGTCACAGAGGACCCTGCTCTCAAAGAAATATTCCCACGGCCCCCCTTACTGGCATTCAAGCAACCCCCAAACCTGAGGCAAAAACTGGTCCGCAGCAAACTCGCTCAGGAACAGGAGGACATACAAAATGGGACCAAACGCTGTAACAAACCCCGCTGCAAACTGTGCCAACATATATGTGACAGCAGCACTGCGCGGCACAACAACGCCACTCACAACATCAAGAGATCATACCTGTGCACGTCAGCAAATGTGGTATATATGATCCAGTGCATGGCGTATGATAAGGGCTGCTGTATTGGTGAAACCAGCCTTAAACTAAGTCTCAGGATGAACCAGCACAGACACTCCATCAGGAACCACATATTGTAACCCAGTGGGACATCACTTCAATCTAGCAGGCCACTCCATCCAAAACCTCAGAATTAAAATCCTCAAAGGCCATTTTAAAGATCACCGGGAACGCAAAACATATGAAATGAAAATGATCACATATTTCAACAGTATAAAACAAGGACTTAATGTAGATTCGTGTTTTCTAACCCACTATAATAACGTCACATAATATTAATAATTCCTATTTTTCTGTGTCTTCCCCATACTCACTGTTTTGTGTTTTTTTGTTTTTTTCTTTCGTTCTGTCCTTTCACATTCCCTTTGAAGTGGACATGATTGCATCTTGCCTGAGACAATTAAATGGTCCCTTTTTTTTCCCCCTCTGACCATGCCATTTGGCGTTGTACAACATTTAACACCCCCAACTGTGCGCCCTATGAATGTCTCAATGTTTAATTCTACTATGCTGATCAGTAAGCTTCTATACCTGACGAAGGGAGGATCCCTCTCGAAAGCTTGTACTTTAAATGTAATGTTAGTCCAATAAAAAAGGTATCACTACAGACTGCTATACTCGTGAGAGATATATATATATATATATAATTTTCCAAGGAACCCCGCACACAGAGCATATCTAAAGGTTGAATATACTTGCTTCAGTGCAAACTCCAGCTGCAGGAACAATAGTAGGAAGAATCCAGATACACATGAAGACTTCACAAATGTATATATACATTTTATTGCCTAAATCAACATTTTGGTCCTCGCAGGTATCTTGAGAAAGGTCCTGCAAGGGCCGAAAGTTCGATTTATGCAATAAAATATATATATATATATATATACACACACACACACTTGTGAAGTATTCGTGTCGCCTGGATTCTTCATATACATATATTCCCCAAAATGTAAACACTGTCAGGTCTATTCAAAGAAAGTTGAAACTCAGGAGAATGACTGGAAAAGTGAAAATTCTAGGTCAAAATAGCCGAACCAGAAAAATTCTCCCATTTATATCACTTTCCAAATCGGCTGTTTGGTTTAGATTGTTCTCTTCTCCTGCCAGTTCTCCTGGTTTTCACCTTTCTCTGAACAACACTGTGTATATACACAAGTTACTGAGCACATGATCCCAAGAAGTGGCACGTAGAAAGCTGAAAAACAATATATACGAAACATGTCACGGACATACACACTTGTGACGTTTTATTGCCATTTTCGTTTTATTTTATGTAATAGTTTCACTTATTTTACACACCACTGTACTGCCTGCTTTAATAATGCGTTGTTGAAGTTGTGCGTAATGAGCAACAGTGTCTGAGCGATAAGAATTAGAGCCCTGTTCTGGTTCTTTAATATGTGAGTGCGACATTTTTTCTGCTTTGTTTCTATTCGAATTTCTACATTCTACACTATTTCTGGCTGCAGTCCTCAGCTGTTTTGGAAGTGGGGAGCAACAGACAACTTGGGGGGCTTGATTTCATATGAAGTGCTTTGAGTCTACACCGACCATTTGTTAATAGTACTTGGAGACTTTTTTTAAACCTGTAGGTGATACTTCTGAGAGCCCAGGATGGGGCTTTATCATGCTGCGAGTGGTTAACACCTAAACGCTTTTCAAAAATGTAATTTGTCATAGTTATGCTATGTTATTACTTCTTCAGAGATTATAAAGTGATTTGGAGTAAACGCACACGGATCATCCAACATAAAAGTGTGCAGATTCCTCTGCTCTGGGGCACTTAACCTCATCTTTGTCTTTTATATATAAAAAATGTTGTATTTAAGTTTGGATATCCAGTTATACCTTGGATTGAGAGTAACTTGTTTGAGAGTGTTTTGAAAGAAGAGCAACAATTTATTTAAAATTATAACTTGATAAATGAGCGAGGTCTTGTAATACGAACAGTGCGTACGCTTTGTCTGCCGAACGTCACGTCACAAATGAGGCCGCGGTCACACGAGCATCCGTCTCAGCATTCTGGCAGCTTGACGGGGAGGGCCACACAGTGTAATAGTATTGCACATTACACCAGATGTGCTGAAACCCTCCAACAGATAGCAGTGATCCTGTTAGTAATAGACGACTGCACAATAAGGCTGGCCGTCCACTGGCACGATCATCCAATATCGTCTGAAGTCGTCCGACTGATCCTACAACATGCAGGTGAATCAGCCCTCTTACACTTCCTCTGACCACCGATGGACGATTTCAGGCGATTGCAACAGATGTGCGATCCAAACTATTTTATTTGATTTATCGGACGTTGCCAGGACGATCTGCATGTTATAGAACCACAGCAGGGTTCCAAGTTTTTTTTTACAAAAAGACGAGGCTTTTTTTTTTATCCTTGTGTCTTTTTTTTTTACTTCGAGCCGGCTGCAGCGTTTGCTCACCCTGTTGCTGACACCTATTTCAGCAGCAGGGAGAGGGGTTTATCCTCCCCTGCAAGCTGTTGTTTTCCTTTCTTTTTTTTTTAACACTAGGAGCTGGCTGCGCTGGACGAGGGCTTTCCCTGATTCTCTTTCAGCATCAAAAGCCAGTTCCCGGAGCGGCCCAGCACTGGCCCCATAGCAGAATTTTTAAACCCGACAATCTGTCCAACGGCCGATCTGGGTCGTCCACAGATGCTTCCAGTGGACGGCCCTGATCGGCTGATGGCGTTGTCCATAAATCGGGTGAACAAATCGGTCGCCCGATTACTTTGCCAGTGGATGGCCAACCTAATCCTCATCCTCTCCTCTCTCCCTCCCCCTCCCACCAGCCATGATTCTTCTCAAAGGCAATGTGCAGGTTAATTTGTTTTATTTTGACTTTAAACTGCACAGTATTTTGTGTTACTGTGATCATTTTCATATGAATAAATAGTTGTGGAACCAATTGTCAGAGTTTCCATTATTTCTTATGGAGAAATTCGCTTTGATATAAAAGTGCTTTGGATTACAAGCACGCTTCCAGAACAAATTATGCTCGTAATCCAAGGGTATTACTGTAATAATTTAGGAGTCAGAGTTAGCATGTGGCTGGCTTTTACAGGCTCTAGTCTCACATTTAAAAAAAAAAAAAAGTGAAATATTTTTTATTTTTGCCTTTGCAGTACAGTTTGTGGCGGTTATGCAAATCAGTGACACTTACTTGCCGCATATAGATAGGTATAGGTAAAGAAAAGCTAATACAGCGAGACTCTGTGTGTCAATGGATCCTTCTGCAAAACCTGCAAACTTCTTCAAAATGGCCAAATGATCTGGGGTGGGACTTGTAGGCTCCTGCGTCAAATTTGCTGTAGTCAAGTGTGATAAGAAAATGAAAGCATTATCCATTAAGCAGTATGTGGCAAAACTGAGGATAAATCGCTCAGTCAAACTCAGTTCTGCATGCTTACTGAGAATTGACATCAACAAGAATGAAAAAGCTGAGGCTTCAGACTAAAGATTATTCTCATATTTGAAAATCAGCTTAAGAAAATAATAAATATATATATATCACAGAGGTAAACATCTTGAACGGTTCGCTCTTATCAATAAAAAATTTTTGCCTGAAAGCTAAGCTGTTTGAGGTGGCCATGGATCATGATTTATTAATCGTTGACAGTTTGAGGACATTTCTTTAAACATGCATATTCATGATTTTATTTCA
Organism: Leptobrachium leishanense; assembly: GCA_009667805.1. Taxonomy (NCBI): domain Eukaryota; kingdom Metazoa; phylum Chordata; class Amphibia; order Anura; family Megophryidae; genus Leptobrachium; species Leptobrachium leishanense. The sequence goes on from CM019063.1 coordinate 186,476,663, forward strand.
TAATAAAAGGTGCCTAGAGGGGTGTCAGCTATACCCTCCTGACGTGGCCTAACAAGGCCGAACTGATCGTCGGGGGTTGCTGCACCTCTCGTGCAGGGATGACGTCCTTGGCAATCAGTACTGGCCACCCTTTTATTTATTTACTTATTTATAAAGGATTTTACCAGGAAGGATACATTGAGATTTCTCTCGTTTTCAAGTAGGTCATGGGTTCAAGAACATTAAAATGTTACAGAAATACAAAGTAATAAACGCAAGATATTAAAAAAAAATATATATATATATATACATATTAACAGAAAATAAATATGTAGGAAATAGTCATTATGTTACATGTTTACAGGTGCATTCCGTATTGAGGTATGTGAATAGGGAGCTCGAGTGACTTTAGACTGGGGGAAGATCTGACGGCGTCTGGGAAGGTTATTCCATAACTGCGGTGCTCTGTAGGAAAAGGAGGACCGAGCCACTGTCTTTTTGTATTGTGGTATTGAAAGTAAGGTGCTGGTCCTGGATCGGAGGTTATAGGTTGAGGGAACTGCTGGAAGAAGCAGTCTATTCAGGTAGGGTGGCAGCTTCCCAGAAAAGCTCTTAAACACCAGGTTGGAAAGGTGAAGGGTGCGTTTAGACTCCAGCGACGGCCAGTTTAGCTCTTTTAACGGGTCACAACGGTGGGTCATGTAGTTTCATTGTAGCACAAAGCGGCAGAATGAGTTATACAATGTAGTAAATTTCTGAAGGTGTGTTTGCGGGCGGCTGTATACACTACATCTCCTTACTCAATAGCTGGCATAAGCATTTGTTGTACAATTTGCTTTCTTACCGTGGGGTTCAGGCAGGATTTGTTTCTATACAGGGCACCTAGTTTGGGGGTAAATTTTAGATGAGAGTTTTTCGACGTGGGGGCCAAAGGATAGATTTGGGTCTAACCACATACCTAGATATTTGAGAGAAGTGACTGTGGTCAGAGTGCCATTTGATTTCGTCCCCACACATAGATGGGGATTTTGCAATTTATGTAGTTTTAGTGCTGCTCCAAAGAGCATCGTTACCATTTTGGCACTATTTTAAAAAAGTTTGTTGTGTTTGATCCACTTTTCTACCTCTGAATTGTTCTTGCAGCACGGCCTCCAGCTGCGGGAGAGTTGGTTTGCTGGTATAGATTATGGTGTCCTCTGCGTACATGTGTACAGTTGAGGCTTTGCAGATCTTAGCAGGGGGCCGAGTATCGAGCCTTGGGGTACACCGCAAGTGTCTGGGAGGAGGAGGGAGGAGCTGCCAGAAATGGACACATATTGCGACCGATCAGATACATATGATTGAAACCAGGTTAGCGTGTGATCACCAATACCAGAGTCTAAGTTTTTTTTAACAAGATGCCATGGTCTACGGTGTCAAAGGCTATGGCAAAATCAAGGAAGATGGCTCCAGTTAGGTTTCCTTGTTCCAACCCAGCTTGGAGATCATTGCAGACTTTTAAAAGGGCGGTTGTAGTTGAGTGATTTGGACGAAAGCTGGATTGATCCGTGGTTAAGTAGTTCCAATATTGATAATAATCACGTAATTGTGTGTAGACGCATTTTTCCAAATTTTTGAGATTACAGGGAGCAATGATATCGGACGGTAGTTTGATACCAAAGTACTGTCACCACTTTTATGGATAGGTACCACTCTCGCAGTTTTCCAGAGTTTGGGTATGTATCCAGTCGCCAGTGATTCATTGATTAGGGTTGCGACAGGATTTGCAATTGCCGGTGCCCTTATTTTCAGCAGCATTGCTGGTATTTGATCAGGTCCAGACTGGTATTTCATTTTTTGGTTACGGAGAAGTTTAGTAACGACACTGACAGGCACTGGCCTAAAACTGTTCCTCTTTCCATGTTTTTGATCCCAAATGGGAAGTGTTTGGTGCGTGTATAAATAAAACCCACCATCTTTGTCTCTCCTTGGCTGAAAAGCAGCTGGAGGGGCTTGGAGCTGCTCAGTAGAGCGGCCTTTTGGTTACAATTGTTAGGTACCCACTCTAAAGAGGTGCCTTGAATTGGCGAGTGGGCTTACGTTGCAATGGCCATTGAAACAAACAAAAACCTCATTTTTGTTGTACATGGAACACATAGAAACGAGCGCAGATGACATTCTTTTTCCTTGTTATAAAACTGAATTTCTGTCTGATACATGGTCTTTACACAGTTGGAGGGGACTGACTTGCGTGTGGCCTTTCTGATTCCATTTCCTAGCTTAGAAATCAGGGTGGTGGCACATCCAACAAAATAATTATTAAAGGCATTTACTACATCTAGGGGGTGTTGCAGGGTTTGATTGTTTACTTTGCCGGCTGGGAGTGGACAGGGCGTGCTTGTATGTTACTTATGGTTTTCCAAACGTTTCTAGGGTTTGATAGTTTATTGTTTCGATTTTCATTGAAGTAATGGGCTTTCGCCATTTTTGTTTGTTTTGTGCATGCATGCCAGCATTTTTGGTAATCATAGTGATCGTTCATGGAACCAGTAGTCTTGAAATTTGACCACAGTGAGTCTCTAAGCTGGTACATTAGTGTAAGATCAGCAATAACCCAGGGGAGATGGGTCCCTCTTACTCGCACTTTACGCAGGGGGGCATGGGAATTCCAGACTTGCAGGAGCTTGGACTGAAAGTATGCAATTGCACAGTCTAGGTCTGGGATTAGGTTTTGTCTGTACCATGGGAGCTGTCCGAGATCACTTAGGAAGGATTCAAGAATAAATTTCTTGAAAGACCTGGTGGTGATTACCTTTGGGGGAGATTTTGTGGCCTTTATTTTACGCACACAGTACACAAGACAATGGTCACTAAAGCTATTAGCGAGAACGCCTGCCTCCTGTATTCTATCAGGGTGAGAGCAGGCTGATTTACATGTGGAGCACTTGTCTCTGTAATGGCACAATCAAGCTAAAACCTTGTGAGACCTGAGCGGGCCCCACAGTAGAGTAGGTCACTAGTGCCGTTGCTCGTTCTCAGGACCCTCACAAACCCCTTTTTGCTCACTATTTCATAAAAAGGTTGCATCCAATTCAAAAACCAAAAATGCAATGTTAAAAAAGAAGAAAATTGAATAACATGAAATTCAAATTACATAAACTCTAAATGGGAAAAAAGGGGGGAAAAAAAAAATGTTTTCGGGAATATTTGCTTCAAGCCAATACTCAGGAAGCTGTGTACCCCCCTTATAATGTGTACCAGGAGAACACGAAGGAGAAACAGTTTAGGCTAGTGTCAGACGCGCGTCTTTGGAGAGCGGAAGGAATGTCCGAGAGAGTGGATGTTCCTTCCACTCATCGCCCGTCTGGCCACCTCGCTGAGCGCACTCAGTGCTGCAAGGCTCGATCCTCCAATGAAGAATCGCGCTTTGCAGCTCCGTCAACATCCATCCTAGTGCTGTGCCAGAGAGGCTTGGATAACGGAGGCTTGTTGCGCGCGCATTTCGTGCCCGCGCACAAGCGTGTGACCGGCCCCGTTGCAGTGTCACAATGCTGTGACGGACACTGGTAAGCACGTCAGTACAGGCGCACACAGTGCTCTCATCTGACGCCAGCCTTAGCTGTACTCAAACAGCTATGTTTTCCAAAACCTGGTCCTCAAATACCCCTAACAGGCCAGATTTTAAGGAATGGAAATGGAAATTTTACCTTGTGGAAATGCAGACTGAATCTTGCAATCACTGAGCAGCAAATCCAATCACCTGTGCTGTGCTTCAGATACCTGGCAAAACTGGCCTGCTCGGCATATTTCAGAACTGGGTTATAAACCACCGATGCAAACATTTTGACAGGTTTGTAGAAAATAAAATGTACAAATTGGCTAATTTTAAAGTTAGTTTAACCTGAGCCACACAATCCCTCCTACTGAGTGCCTGATAATCGCTGGTTACATTGCAAGCATGTCTGGATCCACAGACTGGATAACAAAGCTGAAGATACATTTGTATCTTTGCCAATTCTTCGGTTTTCATTTTGATTGACAGATGGGGTGCGCATGCTCTTTTTTGGAAACGTAGGCTGTCGGATGTATACATTTTGTCTATTTGTTAGTACAATGTATTTTTAGAATTTAAAATCCTGTCATTAACTCACACACTTTAGATTTTGCTACTACACACAGCTTCTATTAAAAGAATACTTATAGTTAAAGGAATTGATGGCCTATTTCTTAAATCAATGAAGTTGTGAGTCCATCATGGGGCAATAGAGTATGAAATAGTTTGTAATGGACTAGATTTGCAAAATAGAATTTGCAGGTTAGTGACCATAACCGAAAATGTATATAGAATAAAGTTGGAGATGAATACGAAAGAGGTCCTTTCGGCTCACTTGCATATAGAAACAGATCGTCTCTGATCCTGCTTTTAAAGGAAGTAGTTTTACCTTGAAAATGTGGAAGCAGAGTCTGCAGTTCAGAGATATCCCAGCTTAACTTGGCACCAATGTTTGGTAAATTGACTTGAACCGTATTGTTACTGCATGGTCGTATTCTTAGGTATGTTCTTAAATTCAGGCTCACTGCCAAAGCCACCTAAAGCAACATACAGGACAAGAAGAGGTATAAAAAAAAACTGCTTAGATTAGAGAAACGGTACAATCAATTTGTGACAACATATACAATTGTGTGTTTGCTATGGGCTAAATTCAAAGCCTGGTGTAAACTTAACCAGTCCTCCAGTAAATCTGGCAAATCCATGTAAACTCCATCACTGCCACTTGGTAGTGATGGAGTCTACATGGATTTTTCACAGAGCCACTGACAGGACTCAACTCCTCAAATCATCGTGAAGCAATTCAGCCCCGGTGCAACCTCCACAGCACATACAGTGTCAGCAAACCGAGGGCACTCACGGGTCTTTAAATCAAAGTCCAATCTTTATGTATTTCATATACAAAGAAGTCCTTCCCTCCAGCACAAAAAATATGTATGAGTGTAAGAACGGTAATATCATTGCTTAAATGTACGTACATATACGTCATACAACAAGTGAAATAAGAGTGCTATAAAGTGCTCAATATCAATATAAATAATACTTACAGGGTTATTCAAAGAGATCCGAATTGCTTGTGAAAGGTAACCGAACGCTGAAAATCAGCGTTCGGTTACCTTTCCTGACCATTCTGCTATCCAGAGAGCAGGCAATACGCCAAATCCTGGCGAATTGCCTGCACATACGGTGCCTGTTCGGTCCCTGTTCGAGGGCAGTGAAATCCCCATGAAAAAGCACTGCTTCGGCTATTCAGAGAACAAAAACCAGCAGTGAAAGGTTCCCCTAATGCCCTGCCATTCGGTGGTTTAATTCGGCAAGTTTATTCAGGAGAATCTCATAGGCTTCAATGTTAAAAATATTCCCGTTTTAATTCAATATCTAATAAACCGTTCATTATAAAATTCTGCAGCAAAAAGTCTATTTATAGATTTTTTAGGATACTTTAAGCATTTTTCTGATTTTTTTTTTTTTAAAGTCCGATTTTTTTTTTGATTTTTTTTCAGTTTACTTATTTTTTTTGTAACAGACCTCTTTATTATCATTCCCTGGACCTCCTGTGAAAATTTCAGACATTGTCGCTCAGTAGTTTCTTTGCAAACAGCGTTTCATTTTCCCAGATTCATACAAATGGTTTTGCTAATTTATTCACTGCCTCCTCTATGTCACAGCTGCTTCGGCTCTGTGTGATTCGGCTCCTGTTCGGGTTTTGCGAAGGTTAATCCAGATGTTTTTGCTTGTTTTCAGCGTGCATTCGATTAGCTTTCGTCAGGTTTGCGGCAGCTTTTCCCTGCAATTCGGGGACCCTGTGCTGTTTGCTGAATACACCGCAGGGTCACCGAAATGCAATCGGCAAAAGGAACCGAATTGAAGAGAACGAAAAGTCACCTAACGAGCGGTGACTTTTCGAATCTCTTTGGATAACCCTGTTAGATTTCACATCAATTCCATATAACAACTTTGGCTCACTTGAAAACAACAAAAAAAAAAAAATAGCAACTTATACAGGGTTATTCAAAGAGAATCGAAAAGTCACCACACGTTCAGCGACTTTTTATTCTCCTCAGTTCGGTGCGATTCGGCGACCTTGCGGTGTATTCAGCAAGCACCGCAGGGCCATCGTAGTGCAGGGAATACTCACCGCAGACCCGACGAACACTCACTGCAAAACCTGGCGAACACTCATCGAAACCCGCAAAAAAAATCTGGATCAACCCCGCCGAACATGCCGGAGAAACCCAAGCAGCCGCCGATTACAGCGCAGAGCAGCCGCCGGAAAAAGCCGACACCGCAAACGAATGGAGTGAAAAAAAAACAGTTTGCTTGAATGATTGAAAAGTGAAACGCTGTTTGCAAAGAAACTACAGAATGAAAATATCTGAAATTTACATATAAATCCAATGAATGATAATAAAAAGGGCTGTTACAGAAAAAACGATTTACAAAAAAAAAAAAAAAAAAAACACACACAAATGCCTATATCCTAAAAAAATATATATCTATAAATAAAAGAGACTTTTTACTGCAGAATATTATAATAAACGGTTTATTAGATATTGGATAAAAACGGGAATATTTTTAGCATTGAAGCCTATGGGATTCGCCTGAATAAACCTGTCGAATGAAACCACCAAACAGCAGGGCAATTCGGCAACTTTTCACTGCTGGTTTTTGTTCTCTGAATAGACGAAGCATTGCTTCTCTATGGGGATTTCACTGCCCTCGAACTGGCACCGAACAGGCACCGTATGTGCAGGCAATTCACCAACATTTGGCGAACTGCCTGCTCTCCGTATAGCCGAACGGCCAGGAAAGGTAACCGTACGCTGAAATTCACTGATCAGTTACCTTTCGGCCACAATTTGGATCTCTTCGAATAACCCTGATAGAGAAATATTGTTTGTGTCCATTTTTTGAGAATAAAAGCGAACTCAAGGGTTTCTGTATTTCAGAGCCTATAAACACCGGCAAAAGACGAAAGAGAGGGAGGCCAGCTAAAAGATTATTACAATAGTCAAGTCGGGAGATTAATAGGGCGTGGATGAGTTGCTTTGTGGTGTCAACGGGATGAAATGGTCGAATTCTGGAAGTATTACGTATTTGGTAGCAGCAGGAAGAAAGAGCCTGGATGTGCGGATGAAGGAAAGAGCAGAGTCAAGTGTAACTCAGAGACAGCAAAAGACTGTAATATATGTTTGTTACCACCATTGACAAAGCCCTAACTATACATACCTTGCCATAAACCACAGCGTGTTCTCCATGAAGAATGACCTTTCCAGGTGCAGACACAAACAGCTCTTTGTCCGTCGTCATTGTGAAGGATGCTGATAACACAATCTGTCACGTATCTCCTGAAGATCTAAAATCAAGACACATATAGGAAGTCTGACTGATCTAAGAAAATAAGAAACCTCATACCACAGTTCTGCATTCCTGAAATGGTTCAGTCAAGCTGGTTTACTAGGATGTAAGCAGTGACAACATTTCGGCCATGTCACCTTGTCTTGACATAGTGAAGTCCCCATACCCTATGGTCAACTGAACGTTTAATGAATAGGCCCCAATGTGTCTGCATGTGAAAGCAGAAACAGAAATTCAAACTGCGGCAGAAAAAGCTTCATCATTTGTGCTTCTCCTGCCGTCACTTGAAGATCCCTTTTGTGAAACATGGACGTTTGTCACAGTGGTGGGTACAGCCAACTCCAGCAGATAACTCCCTATGTGCGAGGTCAGGGGACCAGTGGCGTCACTAGGGTTGGTGTCGCCCGGTGCGGTAACTTATGGTGTCACCCCCCCCCCCGAGTTTTATGGATTTTTTTTTAACTACTCCTACTCATAAATCAGTAATCCCATATAACACTGAATGCTCATACACACAGCGCACATTACTGTGAGGTTTATTGCTGTGGAGCTCTCTCATATGCTCACACAAATTTTTGTCAACTGCCAGCAAATACGGTGCCTGTTCGAAGGCAGTGAAAGCACACATGGATATATATTGCCCCCAGCAGCTCACCCATGGATATATATTGCCCCCAGCAGCTCACCCATGGATATATATTGCCCCCAGCAGCTCACCCATGGATATATATTGTATATATTGCCCCCAGCAGCTCACCCATGGATATATATTGCCCCCAGCAGCTCACCCATGGATATATATTGCCCCAGCAGCTCACCCATGGATATAGAATGCCCCAGCTCACATATGGATATATTGCGCCACAGCTCACACATTGATATATTGCCCCAGACCAGCTCACACATGGATATATTGCCCCAGCTCTCATGGATATGCCCCCAGCACACATGGATACTGCCCCAGGAGCTCTCATGGATATTGCCCCAACAGCTCTCATGGATATTGCCCCAGCAGCTCTCATGGATATTGCCCCAGCAGCTCTCATGGATATTGCCCCAGCAGCTCTCATGGATATTGCCCCAGCAGCTCTCATGGATATTGCCCCCAGCAGTCTCATGGATATTGCCCCAGCAGCTCTCATGGATATTGCCCCAGCAGCTCTCATGGATATTGCCCCAGCAGCTCTCATGGATATTGCCCCAGCAGCTCTCATGGATATTGCCAGAGCAGCTCTCATGGATATTGCCAGAGCAGCTCTCATGGATATTGCCCCAGCTCCTCTCATGGATATTGCCCAAGCTCACCTCCTGCCGCCGCGTGTTTGGCTCCCTCTGAGCGTCCGGCGGCATGGAGCTTGGGCGCTCGCCTGGGGGAGCCACGTGACCAGCCGTGATCTCGCGAGAACTTGGCTGGTGACGTGGTTCCCCCAGGCGTGCACCTAAGCTCCATAGCTTCGGACGCTCACAGGGAGCCGAACACTGCGGTGTGGGCCGCACCCCTCGCCCCCGCCTTGCGACGCCAGTGCAGGGGACAGAATGAGGAACAAACACAGGAATTAGGCTGTAAATCAGGGGGTCAGGAACCCTGCTCCTCCAGATGTTTTGGAACTATATTTCCATGATGCTCAGTCAGTCTAATGCAGGGATCTCAAACTCTGGCCTTCCAGACGTTTATTGGTTACAATTCCCAGAATTCTTTGAATACAATAAATGAGCAGAGAATCATGTAAGATGTCAAAAACTTCAGGGGGGGGGGGCAGAGTTTGCGATTATTATTTTTTGTTTTGAGAAAGGATTTTAGCAGGAAGGATACATTGATATTTCTCTCGTTTTCAAGTATGTCCTGGGTGGCGAGTATGTACCGTTGGGGGTCTTGCCAAGGACACTTACTGGAGAGGTGCTCGCTGGGATCGAACCCATGACTCCACAGGCTCTCTCCACGCAAAGCAGTGATGTTACCTCTACTCCACCCAGCCGAGTACCTGGGCGTCAAAGAAATGCAGTTCTAAAACATGTGTATGTGCTGACCCCTGCTCTAAAATAGGATTTAAAAAAAAAAAACTGGACTAACAAATTCTAGTTCTAAAAGAATAGAATAGAAAAAAAAGATACATGCTAAGAATGAATAAATTCTAATTAACGTATTAAGTGATTGAAATACTGGTTTTAAACACTTGAAATTAATTAGGTAGGGTTAAACGTATCTATATTAATGCACTTGAAAAGGCAGATGATAAAACACAGGACATAGTGTAGTAAGAGCTGTCACTGGCCCATATTTACCTGCAGGTCCAGCTGGCAGTCTGATCTTGCACTAAAGACATGTCAAGCCCCCATGTATCTGCAGAGACGCTATACAAACTATGACGGACATGTCTGACAGCCAGTCACCGCTCGAAACACAGACAACGCTCAATTCAGCGCACCAATCAATTCAGTCTCATGATTTCCGCTGTGCCCGCCAATTACAAAAGAGCACAGCCTATACTTCTCCGCCAATCCGGAAAGGCTGCGAGACTGTCTAATCTCTGGTCAGATGTCTCGTGCGGGTTTTCGTCAAATTAACAGCGGCGAAACACTCATGAGGCTACAGTATGTAACCAACCAGACGGTGGCTGTGGCGCTCTGTGGGCGGGGCTCTGCAAACATGGCGGCCTCCAGAGTGCTGTTTGTGAGAGTTTTTCGCGGAGTGGTGACAGTCAGGCGGCTTTACTGTGAGAGAGCGGCTGAGGAGAGGTCAGTGGAGCAGTCACTGACTCCTACGGAATTACTGGCCGCACAGTATACCCATTGCACATGAGTGTTGCTGGCTCACTTTTGGGTGGCATTGTGAGCACAGCTGGGAGATGCCTGTATCATTGAGAGCATGACACTGCTTGCTAGCAGGAGATCAGCATATTTTCATGCAAATTGGCTTGAGTTTTACATCTTTTCACAATTCTGCATTGTATCAGTTCCACTATTTGGGCTGAAAAGCAACACTTTTCCTCAAATTATCCTGTTTGTGAATAGTTTCTAAACACAAATCTGATTTATAATACAGTGGTTCCTAAACCTGTCCTCGAACACTAACAGTAGCGCAGGTTATGATTTACTGTTCAGTGATTGAAGGTCTGCATTTCCCCAAAGTAACTCTTAAAATTCGGCCTGTTAGGGGCACTTAAACCACAGCATGGGGGACCTACTAAAAGGAATGATAGAATGGAATGACCATCGACTTTAACAGGGTTCTGGAATGCCCATAGAGTATAATGCGACAGAGTGGATTGCCCATAGAGCAGTATTTCTCAAACCTGTCCTCGGGACCCTCGACCAGGCCAGATCACCTTAGGGAATCCTGCAATCACTAAGCACCACATTATATCACCTGTGCTGTGCTTCAGGTATCCTGCAAACCTGGCGGGTCCTGAGGACAGGTTTGTGAAACACTGCCTTCTAGAGCACAGTGGGACAGGGCGGAATGTCCGTAGAGCACAGTGGGACAGGGCGGAATGTCCGTAGAGCACAGTGGGACAGGGCGGAATGTCCGTAGAGCACAGTGGGACAGGGCGGAATGTCCGTAGAGCACAGTGGGACAGGGCGGAATGTCCGTAGAGCACAGTGGACAGGGCGGAATGTCCGTAGAGCACAGTGGGACAGGGCGGAATGTCCGTAGAGCACAGTGGGACAGGGCGGAATGTCGGTAGAGCACAGTGGGACAGGGCAGCATGTCTGTAGAGAACAGTGGGAGGAAATGGAATGATTGGACTTGGAGTCTGAACCATTCGCTATGTCATATATTTTAAGCAGACATACTCTCCTAGTGCACTGGCAGTTATAAAATAAAGATTAATCGGATTATCATTGTTTTCTATGGAATGACAAAAGTGAATGACAGCGTGTAATGCCTATAGGATATAATGGCACCTCATTTGCAGTCATTTCCCCAAAAACGGCTATAATAACAGGTTACGTAGGCTGAAAAAGACATGCGTCCATCAGGTTCAGCCTTTCACACATCACCTACTGCCTTTTGATCCAAAAGAAGGCAAAAACCCCAGTCTGAAGCGCTTGCCAATATGCAACATACTGGGAAAAAATTCCTTCTGGCAGTCCAATTCCTCCTTGGATCAAGAAGCTTTTACACACATATTAAAGGTAATTTCAGCCTGACAGGCTGCTAAAGTACTGGGGGAATAGCTGCGATAAGGTTTAATTTGCTACATCTCACAGGTTTGCAGGAAAATTAGGTACTATTTTGCTTTCATTTATTCTCTATGGCAGTGGTTCCCAACCGCGGTCCTCAAGTACCCCTAACAGGCCAGGTTTTAAGGTTTACCTTGGGGAAATCCAGACTGAATCCTGCAATCACTGAGCAGCAAATCATATAACCTGGGCTGTGCTTCAGATTAGGGATAGACCGATATATCGGTTTAGCCAATTATCGGCGCCGATATTCTGAAAATTACTGATATCGGTATCAGTATTTTATTTGCCGATATTTGGACAAGTTTGCTCACTGCAGCTGCGACACGCAAGATCCCACAGAACTGTGCGAATCTGGAGCTTCTCCCACATCAGGCTGTAAGCCCTCACTGCAGAATGACCCCTGCTCACTGACCGTATTGTGCATGAGCGTGATGGCAACAGAAATGGGGCTTCCATCCCATCTGGCAGGGAATTCCCTATACAGGAGATGCAGGGTCTATTTCCTACAGCAGGGTCCAGCAACCTAGGACCTCCAGATGTTTTGGAACTGTATTTCTCATGAGACTCCAAGAACCTAATGAGAAGATGAGCATCATAGCAGATGTAATTCCAAAACGTGGGGCAATATTACAAAGTGACTGCTTAACCAGAGCTGTATTATAACTTTGTAATATAACCCTTGGAGGGCCAAGGTTGCTGAACCCCTTACATACAGGATCATATGAGGGATCTTTAAGAAAGCCAAAGACACGGTCTGATTGTTTGTAAAAAAATAAAAGATTAAGTAAAATAAAAATTCTTATTAAATTGAATAAATGAAGTGGACGTGGTGCAATGTTTACATGTTAAACACATTGGGCTATATTACAATCTTTGCGCAAAAACGCTCGTGCAAAGCGAAGTTTTGCACCAAGCGTTAAACGTTTGCGTGCGCAAATCACCGCTGGAATTACAATCCTCGCGTGTTTTTGATCCGATCAATAACGCACATAAACCGGACGCGCCCAAATGCTCGCTCAGTACCGTTGTGCGCAGAAATCAGTGTGCTGTCATTTTTTTTCACGCAATTCAGCCAATCAGAATTAAGAACCACAACCACAAGTCAGCATATATGCTGCATCAATAATACATGCACGCACAACTTCTCCATTTTATTGGTTTGGGTATGAGTGGAATGTGTAACTATACTTTGCTGCATTTTTTTTTTGGCTGGTGTATTTGGTTTCGGCCAGGACGTTTCAGCTTTTAGGCTAGGGTCAGACTGAGGCAGTGCGAACGCGCGTGCAGCCGCACTTAATCACGGCCGCACTAGCAGCAAATGACAGGCAATGACGGCCAATATACGAAGTACGGTCGCACAAAAGTCCGGCTGCGCAACGCAAGTGGAAAATGAACGCATTTTTTCGAGAACGTTAAACCACTAGTACTGACGTACAGAGTGCGCTGCGTCCGCTAGCGGCGTGTGTGTGTGATTAGCAGACGTCAGACGCTGCTAATGTCCGGCCAACATAACGTCCAGACGCAAAAAGGGTTTTATTGATGATCCGTACAAAATCACGGATGAAACTGCGCATCGTATGACCGCTATTGCGTATTCCGTGAAAATACGTCATTCTTCGAACGCACATTTTCACGGACAACGTGAAAAATGCGTTAGTCTGACCCTAGCCTTAGGAGTTGCTAAAATTATACGCGCAAATGCTGTGCGTTACAAACTGCGCATAGATTGTAATACCATCCGCGTACCAGCGCACAAAGGCATTTGCACTCACAATGTTAAGTATAGATCGCGGGACGTACAGTAAGCTCACGCAGGGTTCGCAAGTTCGCCCGCGGTAGACGATTATGTGCGTTTGTTGCGCTGACTATGTAATATGGCATTCGGCGTAAAGGGTTTTGCCCCTCGCGTTAAATGTTTTTTTTGCACCGGTGGAAACGTTTGCACGAAGATTGTTGTTTAGGCCATTGAGTTCATGGCATAGTCAGATTTGTGCTGTTTTTTTCAGAACTTTCAATTTACAGAATATCGGCACCAAATATCGGCTATCGGCCAGAAAAGCTGCCGATAATCTGTACCGGTATCGGCCATGAAAAAATGATATCGGTCTATAACTACTTCAGATATCTGGAAAACCTGACCTGTTGGGGTTCCTGAGGATTGCGGTTGGGAACCACTGCTCTATGGACGTTCCACTCTGTCCTGTTAAACTCTATGGACGTTCTAGAGGCTGATAGTAAAATATATAGGAAATGTTCCTTGCGCCCCATATAATCTGCTATTTACACTGTCCGGTATGGTAAACGCTTAGAGTGGAGACACCAGTTTATTTAGTCAGAAGACAAAACACGACAAATTGCGCACGCTACAGCGGGCGTGCTGAAAGCCTCCCCGTCAATGCTACGACGCACTTCGGGGCTGCAAAACGCGATCCTCCATTGTAGGATCGAGCCTTCCAGCGCTGAGCGCACCGACTGCGCTCAGCGAGGTGGTCACACGAGCGTCAGTGGAAGAAAAGTCCACCTTCACAGACGTTCCTTCCGCTCTGAAAAAACGCATGTCTGACCGTGGGCTGAGGGACACACCGTTGTTAACTAGTTATCCCACCTGCCATTTTTTTATTTAAAAAGTTAAAGGGGGGGGGGGGAGTAATTTCCTACCAAATATATTCATTTATTCTACTTTATTAGTAGTATCTGGATGCCAAGCCAAAAATGATCAGTGACTCCCCAGCATACAGCCTTGCATTATGAACCTGAGATTATGAATCTCTTCTCTAGCTACATCAGAGTGCAGTTGTGCGCTGCTGATATAAATTTGATTTAGGAGAAATGTTAACTGACAACTTTAACCATATCATCATTACGAGGGACAGAAACCCTCAAGGGTCTATTCACTAAGCACTGAACATGCCACAGAGTTGTACTGTACGGTGAATTTCAGCTTTTGGTGCAATTTTGTGGCAGTACATCCATTCACAAAGCTGTCAATTCGCCAAACACTGGCGAATAGACGGTGAAATACAGTCCAGTTCGGTGATCTTCAGCCGCAGCGAAATTGTCTCATACAGGGTTTTTCAGAGAGAGTCTATCTTTTTTCTTTGAGAAAGTATTTTACCAGGAAGGATACATTGAGATTTCTCTCTCATTTTTCAAGTATGTCCTGGGTGGTGAGTATGTACTGTTAGGTGTCTTGCCCAAGGACACTTACTGGAGAGGTGCTCTTGCCGGGCTCGAACCCATGTCTCCACAGGCTCTCTCCACGCATAGCAGTGATGTTGCCTCTACTCCACTGGCGCTGAAATGTAACCAAACACTGAAATTCAGCGAACGGGGACATTTCGGGGCCATTCGGCTATTCTGAGAGCAGGCAGTTTGCCAAATGTTGGAATTGCCTGCACGTACGGTGCCTGTTCGAAGGCAGTGAAACCCCCATAGAGAAGCAATAGTTAATCTATTCAGAGAACACCGAACAGCAGTGAAAAGTTGCCCAAATGCCCTGCTGTTCGGTGGTCTCATACTACAGATTTTTTCAGGCAATTCCCATAGGCTTCAATGTTAAAAATATTCCCGTTTTACTTCAATATCTAATAAACAGTTTATTATTCTATTCTGCAGTAAAAAGTCTCTCTTATTTATTAGGGTTGTACCGATACTAGTATCGGTGCCGATACCTGGTACTGCAGGAGTACTTGGTACTCGTGCATTGCCCCCGATACCGGAAGCCAGCATTGAGCCGGCATCCGAGGGGCTGGGGCGGCTGTCCGAATGCTCTATCGGCATTCGGACAGGCCCCTGCAGTTCATCGCGTTCAGCAAAGTTTCCGTGCGTCTGTTCGTTGGAAAGCCCCCAGCCTCAATCTCGCGAACTCCCACGTGATCGTGGCTGGGGGCTTTCCAGTGAGCGCACACGCGAAGACTTTGCCGGCGGCACACGTGGAAGGTAAGTATGAACACGATGAGCTGCAGGGGCCTATCCGAAAATATATATATACGCACACACACACGAGCTTGGGGGCATTTTTATATGAGGTCTGTTCTTATTGGAAAGCGTTCACATGACATAAAAGTGTCGGTACTCCTACTCGGTCTTAAAAAAAGTCTGTATTGGTGCATCCCTATTATTTTATAGATTTATTTTTTTTAACGTTTTTCTTTTTTCTGTAACTGGCCTTTTTATTACCATTCATAGCATCTTATATGTAAATTTCCAGACATTTTCGTTCAGTATTTTTTTTTGCAAACAGTGTTTCCATTTTCAAACGTTCAAGCACCCTTTTTTTTTTCTTCACCTCATTCGTCTGCGTGTCGTGTTTTTCTGGCAGCTGCTCTTCGCTGTGATCGGTGGCTAGTTGGGTTTGTCTGGCGTTTTCGGCGTGGTTAATCCAGTTGTTTCTGCGGGTTTCGGTGAGTTTGCGGCGGGTTTTCAATACATTACGGGGGCCCTGCGGTGCTTGCTGAATACACCGCAGGGTCGGCGAACTAGGATCGCCGAATGGCCCCGAAGTGCGGGGAATGAAAAGTCACCGAACGTGCAGTGACTTTTTCGAATCTCTTTGAATAACCCTGATAGTGAAGTAATGGTTGGTCTATTTACAGAATGTCGAAATGTCAGTAAAGTGCCCTGCTTTTAGGTGTTTCAGTTCGACTTTTTTAAACAGGCAAATCCCATAGGATTCAATGTAAAAACACAATATTGTTACATTTTTCTTTTTGAAAAGACATTTCTTTTTCAGCAAAAAGCCATTTTATTTTTTGCATTTTGTCAACTAAATTAGTTTCCTTTTTTTTTTATTAACACATTTTAATAAGTGTTTTTAAACCAATAAAAATTAATTAGAATAGGAGTTCTCTTCAGTGGTTCTTATTTTTACCTTGAAATATCCTTTCAAAATACTACTTTTCCATTTTGACAGCCTGATTTTCCATTAGGCTAGGGTCAGACGAGCGCATTCTGTGCGTTCTGTCTGACGACAAGGTAGTGGCCACACGGTCCATTTTTGTGACTGACGTTTTTTATGACTGATGTAGCGGGGAAAATAAATTAATATGAAAAACATTTTGTCCGTCAAAAATGCTGGACGTATAAATGTAGTCCATCTGACCTCGTTTCATCACTCAACACAAAGCTTTGCGGACGCAGCGCACTCTGTGCGTCCGTTCTAGCGGATTTACGTTCTTGCCTAACCTGCGTCCGTTTGCCGCGTCTGTTATGCGTCCGCAGTTCCGTGTGCGGATGTACTTTGTGTGTGGGGCTCCATTGGTCATAATTATATGCTATAACAGATGTACAAATGTGCGGCAACACGGACTTGATCAGTGCGCTCGTCTGACACGGGCCTTAAAGTAGCGCTGTCGCCTCAGACATTCAGCCAAAACTATCTTAACTCTTTGCGGGCAGAAAATCCTATTGCTAAAATGCTTATTCTGCCAGTCTGTTCTTGGTGAGGCTTACTTTCTCATTTTTCACATTAAGAGGTTTAGGCTGGGGTCAGACGTGCGCAGTGATCACGTCCGTGTTGCCGCACATTTGTACGTCCGTGGCAGCATAGCATTCTGACCAATGGAGCCCCACACACGAAGTACGTCCGCACGGAAGTGTGGACGCATGACGGATGCAGCAAACGGACGCAGTTTAGGCAAGAACGTAATACTGCTAGGACAGTGTGTGAGTGATGAAACGAGGTCAAATGGACTGCATTTATACGTCCAGCATTTTTGACGGACAGAATGTTTTATCATTTTAATTTATTTTCCCTGCTACATCAGTCAAAAAATACGTCAGTGAAAAAAACGGACTGTGTGGCCACTACCTGTTGTCAGTCAGAAAATACGTCCGTACTGCACGGACGCACAGTCCATACAAAATGCGCTCATCTGACCCTAGCCTTAAAATGCGCTCATCTGACCCTAGCCTTAACAGTTTTTATTCTTTTTCATTGTAGATAGATGGGGAACTCTATTGTAATGCAACTTCATCAGAGTATTATGGATAGGCGGAGGAGATAGGTGGGATTTATGATGTATAGTAGGACTCAAAGGAGAATCTAGGCCCATGCAGGTCAGATACAATGTAATTATATTGGCTTGCCCTTGCGACCTGCCATGACCTCCTTCATCCAACCCATATTCTTGATGTAAAAGAAAGAAGGGATTTAACTCAAAGATTAGAGCACATTATAGGTATTTTCTTATACTTTTTATAGTATGATTTGCTGGGGAAGTGACTGTTCATCTGATCAATTGCAGAATGTAAATGGCCCGTATTTATTGCAAGATATGCATAATGCTTTAAAAATGTGTGTAGTATAAAAAAATACAGTTCAGGAGCTACTAATGACTTGTGTGCGATGGAAGAGCTCATGATGCACATAAATGAGAAATACAGCCTATGTTCAATAAGGGCAAGCTTGCGTCAGGGGGAAAAGGCCTTTAATTCTATGTGTAATATTTGGTACATCCCTGCAGCTGTAATGAATTTTGTCCATGGTGGGGGGGGGGCAGGGTGCTGTCTCTTTGTTCTGTGACCTGCGCACGGGGCAATGGTTCCACATACGTTGAGTCAGAGTGCTTTTAAATGGTTGTAATATAATTTTAGTTATTTCCACAGCCCCAAAAAGAAACCCAAGACATTCCCTAAAATCTACACGAAAACAGGCGATAAAGGTGAATATCCATTTTCAGGATTGGGAAGAAAAGTTTTTAAATACCATATTCTGCTGCATGTTTTGTGCTTGGTTTGTATCCAGGTTTTTCCAGCACATACACAGGAGAAAGGAGGCCCAAGGATGACCTGGTGTTTGAGGCTTTGGGAGCTAATGATGAATTGAGTTCAGCTATCGGGTAATGTAAAGTTCTTGATGTATGCTATTGCAGTGAGGATGTCTAGAAGTTCATACGCAAAGATGGGTTACCCCAGTATGCAGTGGCGTAGCGTGGGTTGTCAGCGCCCGGGGCCAGCCAAGAATTGTGTGCCCCCACCTGTGGACACGTTATCGATATTGCTCCAGCTCTAACATGGATTTGCCCCAGCTCATGGATTTGCCCCAGCTCATGGATTTGCCCCCAGCTCACACATGGATTTGCCCCCAGCTCACACATGGATTTGCCCCAGCTCACACATGGATTTGCCCCCAGCTCACACATGGATTTGCCCCAGCTCACACATGGATTTGCCCCAGCTCACACATGGATTTGCCCCCAGCTCACACATGGATTTGCCCCCAGCTCATGGATTTGCCCCCAGCTCATGGATTTGCCCCCAGCTCATGGATTTGCCCCCAGCTCATGGATTTGCCCAGCTCATGGATTTGCCCCAGCTCATGGATTTGCCCCAGCTCACACATGGATTTGCCCAGCTCATGGATTTGCCCAGCTCATGGATTTGCCCAGCTCATGGATTTGCCCCCAGGTCATGGATTTGCCCAGCTCATGGATTTGCCCAGCTCATGGATTTGCCCCCAGGTCATGGATTTGCCCAGGTCATGGATTTGCCCAGCTCATGGATTTGCCCCCAGGTCATGGATTTTCCCCCAGGTCATGGATTTTCCCAGCTCATGGATTTGCCCCAGCTCATGGATTTGCCCCAGCTCACACATGGATTTGCCCCCAGGTCATGGATTTGCCCCCAGGTCATGGATTTGCCCCCAGCTCATGGATTTGCTCAGCTCATGGATTTGCCCAGCTCTCACCTGGATATTGCTCCAGCTCCGGCAGGGGTTGAGGGGACCCAGATGCCAGGCAGCGCGGGAGTGCCTGCCCGATCCTGAAGAGTCCGTCCTGTTGAAGGTGATGCGGCTGCGTGGCGTGCTTGCGCAGGTCACGCGGTCCGGCCAGTCAGGTGGTACAGAGACTCAGTACCACCTGATTAGCCGGACCACGTGACTGGCTGCGCCTGCACGCAGCCGCTTCCCTTTAACAGGACGGACTCTTCAGGACCGGGCAGGCACTCCCACGCTGCCCGGCATCTGGGTCCCCTCAACCCCAGGCCAGTTTTAGGGGCGCAAATGCGCCCCTAACAAAACTGCACCCGGGGCCACGGCCCCCCCAGCCCCCCCACGCTACGCCACTGCCAGTATGATTATATATATATATATATATATATATATATTATATATAATGTATGGTTGGACAGGAAACTAAATTGTATGTGTCACATTTAAAGTGACACCGTCATGCCTACAACATTGCACCCATTTGACAGAGACAAAGCTCTCACTAACTCAGCTCCCCACTACCTGTCCTCACTAATCACCAAATACACCCCAGCCCGCTCCCTAAGGTCAAACAGTGACCTGCGCCTAGCTTCTCCCCGCATCACCTCTTCCCATGATAGACTGCAGGATTTCTCACGCGCTGCCCCCATTCTCTGGAACGCTCTCCCTCGTACTGTCAGACTTTCCCCTAACTTCTCTTCCTTCAAACGCTCCCTTAAAACATTCCTATTTAGGGAAGCCTACCACCAGACTCACTAAACCACCTCACTGCCCAACCTGTCCATCACTCTCACCTTGCAGTCCATCACTCTCACCTTGCAGTCCTCTTCTCCTGTTTCCACCCCCAATCCTTCTAGATTGTAAATTCCCATGGAACAGGGCCCTTGTTTCCCCCTGTACTGATTTATCAAATTGTTGTTCAGTCTCAGTGTATTGTAACCCTGTCTATATTGGGCCCATTGTTCAGCGCTGCGGAATATGCTGGCGCTATATAATAATAATATCCTCACTGGAGAGACTTTCAGCCATCTATGCAAATTAACAGGCTTGATGAACCAGGCCTAATAACATAATGGAAACTTTTTGTTCAAAACTAATATTGGTAAACAATGAGATCTAGAATTTGCAGAGACATTTCCATTTTTCTGTTTTATTCACATGCATTAAAAATCACGATTCATGCGATTATGGTTTTGTCTCCAATATTTTAATGGAACAATATCTCTTCCTTTGCTTTATTGTGGCAAGCATCTGGTCCACCATTAATCTGTATCATGGCTATTTTATGCATGTGAAACCTTTTCAATAAAAATATACTACATTCTAAAAGTTACAATTAAATCTAAATGGTGCTTTTAGAAAGTGTAGCTCATGATTTTAATAAGCCCCACAGCAGTCACGACCATTGTTTCTCTGGGACAGGAAGATCTCGGTGTACATAAGCTGAAAGCTAATTGACAACTTTTTTTTTTTTTGTCTTTTGTTCACAGGTTAGCCAGAGAATTTGGCATCGATGCTAACCTCCCATTTATATCTGAGCTTGAAAAGGTAAGCTTATACGCAGACCACTGCTTATATTGTGTCAATGTACTGTATACAGTGTATTCAGACCACATGTGAAACTGAGTGGAAAGTCTTGATTCAAGAATGTCATCTATAAGGCATTCTCTCCCGCAGTGTTGCGTAGGTCTTATTACATTAACACGCAATGTTGCTCAAACGTTAGTTTATTGGTAAAAGCTCTAAGAATTTGTGTACAGTATATTTAATGGAACTGTCAAAAAAATAAATGACCACTTAAGTTAATTTAAACATACCCACCCCAAGCTATCCTTGGCTTTTGTGACAGACCAATGTCTTCTGCATGCCCTGAAGGCTGCTAATAGGCTATTGTTGGGCAACCCTCTAAGGCAGTGGTTTTTCATTTCCATAACTTGTAAAAAATCTTTCTAATTAGTATAATTTACTTTTTTTAAATGTTTCTCTCCTCCATTGGTCCCACAACATCTCTCCTTTTTCTCTGCCTTATCTACCCATGTCTCGCACTTTCTACCCTGCTTTTCCTCTTCTCCCCGTTTCCTACTAGTTTCTCCTTATCTGCCTGCTGCTTCTTATGTTCTCACCCTATTTCGTCCCCACCATCACCTTGTCTCCTCACTAGCTATACCTGATCTCCTCCCCAGCTTCTTCTTGTAACTTCCATTGTGTCTTATCTCCTACCCTGCACCTCCCCATCTCCCTTAACTACTTTTAGTATGAATGAAATAATAAATAAAATGGTGAGCAAATGAAAAGCACAAACACTTGTGTAACAGATCTCTGTGCCCGAACAGGATCACATCTGTCAAATGCCGCTTCCTCGCATGGACACCCGGGGTCTCCTCGTGACTCTCGCACCTTTCTCTAGTACCTTAGCCACAGCTTAAGGCCCGGTGCATGTAGGGAGCCTGGCTAGCACCCCCAGAAATAAGCCGAAGCTGTAGACCTGGAGCCTTTCCTTGGCACAGCGGGCAGAAGATTCCTGGTACCCCAAATCATGAGTCGTGACTTCAAGCTTGGTCAGAATAGAACTGACTGTTTATTACACTGGCACAGAGATACACTGGCAAGAACAACCCCCTTCATGCTTACACCCACCAACAGATAACATCACAGATACAGTCAATCACCAACACAATTTGCATACAATCAAGTAGATAGTTGCACAGGACCGTCAAACAATGGACAAAGGGATTTCCTAGTAGGAGAAGGGGGGGAATTTCTTATAGAGAGAACTTACACAATAGAGAGTGCAGGTACTAATTCAGAGATCTACACTATACAGAGAAGGGTTAGATAATTGAGGGAATGTACGCAAAATACACAACAAGAGACTATATGATAAATACACAAGGGAGTAACACACCAACATCAGAAATCTTTAGTTAACTGGAGGATATTTAAAACCGTTAAAACCAAATATATTTAAAAGGTCCACCAGTTCCTCTAATAGTCTCTTTCACGGGCCATAGTCTTTGGGCAGGAGGCTAGCGCACAGCCTCCTCCAAGTCGCACAGTGACGGCGTGTTCTGTCACAACTTGTTTCCAGTTTTGCTTATTTTTATTAAATAGCTGCTAGGGCATCTAAAGAAAAGCCATACAAATAGGATTCAAAAACAGGGTACAATACTATATGGATATACTTACAGACCTCAGACCAGATATACCCACAGACGCCGGGGCAGCTGTCCGAATGCATTTAAAAGCATTAGGTCGGCATTCCCCTCCGGCTGGCCGCATTACCATGCTGCTGCTGGGCTGCGACGCTCTCCCACGAGATCACAGCTGGAAGCCCTGCACAGCCTCCACAGCCACTCGGTATCATGGCCGGCCAGAGGGGAACGCTGGCCAAATGTTTTTAAATGCATTCAGACAGCTGGTCCAGTGCTTCCGGGTATCGGGGCATTTGCACGAGTAGTAACTATTCATGCAGGTGGCGTTATAGGCACCGGTATCGGTATATCCATATCAATTACATAACATTTTAAACCTACTGTTATATACACACACACGACAGGCTTCTACAGATATGATAAAGTTAAAATGAGTCACTTATGAATCTCAAGAAAATGCCGAAGTATCAGCTACAGAGCAAAAAGAAAAAACTTTGTGTACCTGTCTGTACCAACAAAAATGATTAACGTCAGACATGTGTATTTGACTTGGTGTATCATTACAATATTGACACTACCGCATTACGCGAGAATCGTAAGATCCACAACAAATATTATATTTCCTATGCATACTCGGTGTGATACAATGTTAAATTTTTCGATGCGAAGAGAAAGCCCTCTCCACCAGTTCTGTATTAGTAAATGGGAATAGAAACTTTAGCGCCTTGTCAGATAGATGTGCATATTCTCTCTCATTGTCTGCCCAAAATTTTTATAAGGGATTTTTCTTTAAAAGATGATTTTAAAGTAGTATCCGTTGAAAGTTCAATCAACTGTTCGTTTTCTTTAACGGATAACCTGGCAGCTCTGAGGTTTTCATCTGGGATTTGCAATCCACTTGCTTTCTTCTCCAGGTTTTGACGAGTAGTTGTGAAAAGATGTTAGCCCTGTCAGGTGTTCCGTTATTTGCACACTGAAAGCACAGAAAACAAATTCAACGTTCGAATACCTCAGGCTGGCCATTTTTAATGCATGATCTTCAAAAATTAAATAATTTTTTTTTCATAGATTCAATTTTGTCAGAAACTTTAAAAATAGTTATCGAACTGTCTTGAAGTGCCAAATTTAGATTGTTTTATTTGGAGAAAGATATCTGACAAGTACGCCAGTGCCTGAAGCCAATCGCAGTCGTGTTACTTTTGAGCAAAGCTGAAAAGGATGGTCTTCAAAAAAAAACCTGTACCTCATGTCTAAATTCGAAAAGCCAGGTAAGGACCTTGTCGTGAGAGAGCCACCTTACTTCTGTATGAAGGAGCAGCGCAGTATGAGGGGTCAAGGAGGAGGCAAGAGTCTCTGTCCTGCTCCTCCTTTTACTGCGGCCGTACTGGAGGTCCACCATTAAGTATTTGGGTTACGCGTACCCCCTGGGGTGCTCATACGTGGGGGGGCTACGCGTACCACAGGTTGGGAACCGCTGCTCTAAGGGATAGGTTCAGAGAGTCTCAAGATTAGGTTGATGATGTAATTTAAGGAGTCTCTGGTTGAACCAGCCAAGTGCTTGATGATCCTCAGTGCTTCAGCATTAAGTGGGATCTGATTGCAACTAGGATGGCAAACACTGGTGCTTCACAAAAGGAAAATCCAAACATCCGCAGGAGAAGCTTCACAGCACCTTTTCAATAAACACCCAATAGGGATGTTTCCTGATTTCTTTGTAAGAGCATTGTGTGAAATATCTAGGATACGATAATGCTTCCGGTGTCTCTCTTATGTGGATCATATTCTCTTACAATACACAAGTGACATATTTGTGTGGACATACATTTTTCTTTTCAGATACAGTGCATGTTACAGGACATCGGATCAAATCTTGCAACACCCCTGTCTTCTGCTAGAGAAAGCCATATAGGTATACGGCATAACTTTTTGAAAGGTGTATTGTTAAACAGTATTTTTAGTACCCTATTATTTATGTATATGTTTTTGGATCATTTTGTATAATACATTGGGACTGTAAAAATCCAATCTAGTTAAAATAGCTTGCCCACTATGCTTTCTTTCTTCCCTTTTTGGTTCTTTCTCCTGAACATCATAAACATCTAAAAATGAAAAACTTCTGGATAAACTCTAGTAGCAGTTAGAAATGCAGTGTATGCTTGCAAGAATACTATGATGTAAACTGTTTTTTCCTGTCCTTTCTTTCTACAGTGAAAACAACTTTCAATGCGGAACCCATCCAGGAGTTGGAGCAGTGGATTGATAAATACACGGCACAACTTCCCCCACTGAATAATTTCATCCTACCTGTATGTTTTTCCACAAAAGAGTGTTGAGCTACGATTGTAAAGGGATCTAATTTTGGTAGCTTGGGATATGTTTCCGTAGAGTAAGGACACGACCTTTTGTTTTTTCATATTGAAGATGGAATTGCATATAATCCTCTAGCCTACTCTTGTACTGCTTTGTAACGGACAGGACTATCACATGTATGTTTTTTCTATGTCTGTAATTTTCAGGGGAAGGAGTATATTTTGATTCAAAACATGCCTCTTGCTGCAAATCCAGTGTGAAAAGGATAGCTATCATTTTATTCCTACGGAATAACCTGTTCTAATGAATTGTTTGTATTTTCACTTTTTTTTCTTCTCCCTTAGTCAGGAGGAAAGGCCAGCGCATCTCTCCATGTTGCCCGCTCGGTTTGCCGCAGAGCAGAAAGAAGGTAATGAGCAACTGTCAGTTATTGTTGAGCCAGCGTGGTCAGTTTGCCACAAATCAAGAATTGATCAGCATATGTAAATGCAGTATAGGCTCTATTGTCAAACCATTAGAGACTGGAGACCATTCCCACTTCCTCCAATATTGCTTGCTTTCTGCCATTTATCTTTTTGGACTATTAGAATTATTGTTTCCTATGGAAAATATTTTTTTTTATTTTTTTTGCTTCGTATGGGTTTTCCTTCATATTGCAATCCCTGCTGCCCAAAACCTGTTTATTAGCAGTCTAACAAATAAAACCAATTGTTCAACACAATGTCTTCTGAAACTAACAGGGTTATTCAAAGAGATTCGAAAAGTCACCGCACGTTTGGTGACTTTTCGCTCTCTTCAATTCGGTTCCTTTTGCCGATCACATTTCGGTGACCCTGCGGTGTATTCAGCAAGCACCACAGGGTCCCCGAATTGCAGGGAAAAGCTGCCGCAAACCCCACGAAAACGAACCGCAAAACCCAGTGAATGCGCGCCGAAAACCCTCAAAAACATATGGATTAACCTGCCGAAAACCACGGAAAAGCCCGAGCAGGAGCCAATCGCCTGCAGCAATCTCGCTGGAAAAAGCCGAGAAAGCCGACACCGCAGACGGGTGAAGTGAATAAATTAGGAAAACCGTTTGTATGAATGTTTGAAAAGTGAAACACTGTTTGCAAAGAAACTGAGCGAAAATGTCTGAAATTTACATATGAGGTTCAATGAATGATAATAAAGAGGGCTGTTACAGAAAAAATAAGTAAACTTAAAAAAAAAAAAAATCGGACTTTTAAACAAAACAAAATTTCAGAAAAATGCATAAAATATCCTAAAAAATCTATAAATAAAGAGACTCTTTACTGCATAATTTTATAATGAACGGTTTATTAGATATTGAATTAAAATGGGAATAGTTTTAACATTGTAGCCTATGGGATTCTCCTGAATAAACTTGCCGAATTAAACCACCGAATGACAGGGCATTTCGGGAACCTTTCACTGCTGGTTTGTGTTCTCTGACTAGCCGAAGCAGTGCTTTTTCATGGGGATTTCACTGCCCTCGAACAGGCACCGTATGTTCAGGCAATTCGCCAGGATTTGGCGAATTGCCTGCTCTCTGGATAGCCGAATGGCCAAGAAAGGTAACCGAACGCTGATTTTCAGCGTTCGGTTACTTGTCTCAAGCAATTCGGATCTCTTTGAATAACCCTGTAAGTAGACTATAGCTTGTGGATGATGGTGAGCCTAGTACAGGCAAAAACATGGGACTTTGAAACTGTGACCAATGGCAACCTTCAAGGTGGAGGTAACCCTTCTCTTGGAAGTGCAGTCACAACAAAGAGGGTGAAGGATGGCAGTGTCCTGTCACAACCACTTTGAGGGATAATCTAGGCAGCATAGCCACTTAAGAATGTTTTCTAGCAGTCGATGCTTATTAATTTCCTGTTATTTCCCACCTTCTGTCATCATTACAAAAGAAACTACAATACTTCTTGCTTTTGCATTTATGTTGCTGGACTAGTATGGCAACTCAAAAATAATGACTTTTCTCTCTCCCTCCCCCCCCCCCCCCAGAGCTTTTAGAATTGTTCAAGCAGGGGAGGCTGACCCAAATGTTGGAAAATACTTGAACAGGTAAGGAAAAGTTGCTCCTATATTTATTTACCTGGTATACTTTTATAAACTGCTGTATAGTCAAGACACAAAACAAATTTGAGGATGAAGTGAGGGCTGGAGCCCAGCATTGACCTAATCAGTTAGCCCCAGAATAGCCATTTCAGAAGACTGTTGGCTGGCATACATGAGAGAGGGCTTTAAACACACTCCTAAACCAGAGGGCATTGCTTATTATAAACCACATGATCACTCCACAAAAAGATAGGCCATTAATTAGACATGTTTTATGTGTAGGTAGACAGTGTTCACTAAATTCTATGCAATGTGTACTGTCTTTTTAAATTTTATGTTTTGGAACTGTGTGCTAGCTATTATAAGTTAAAGGTACACTCTAAGCAAAAATCCCCCCCCCCTGTTTTTTTATATTAAAATATACATAGTCCCTCAATAACTAGGTAGGGTTTTTTTTACACTGTAATACTTACCCTAAAATCCACTTGTTTCCAACAGCGTCTTTTTTTATATTTTTTTATACTCGCCTCCCACCTCTTCCGCTCCCGTCCTTCTAAATCTGTAACTTGGCTTATGGTTTACGTGAGAAGCATGCGCGCCTCTCACGTAAGCCAGCCAATCAGCAGGCTTCCTCTTCTTGGATTAGTGTTATGCGCAAGAGGATGCGCGCAACACTAATCCCAGGCGCAGACTATGCTGGCGGCTCACTCCCGCCAGCTACTGCGGCGAGTTGGAGACGTCATCGCGCTGAAAGTGCGATAACATCTCCTACTCGGCAATAGTCGGCAGAAGCGGGAAATATGAATCCCGCTCTGCTGACTGACAGCTGGGAGGGTGGAGTAAAGTCCTCCGCGTCTCTCAGCTGTTTTCAGCTGTTCGGAGGGAGGGGGGAAAAGCGAGGGCATACTCAGGGCATCATGACCACCTAAAAAAAGCTTAGGTGGTCATGTTGCCTAGAGTATCCCTTTAAATGTTTAAGTGACTATATAATTAACAAATGTAACACTGGCTGGGTTTGCAGATGTCATTTTGCTATTGTAATCTTTTTTTCTACTATTCAGGCTGAGTGATTATCTTTTCACACTGGCGAGGTATGCAGCTAAAACTGAAGGCCGCGCAGAGACAACATACACTAGGACTCCGTGAAATGCTATGGAATTCCTCACAGATGTAGATTGGCAGTCTGAGTTCAGGATCATTCACAATTAGCCCTGACAAGACTCCTATTGTGAAAACATTCTCAGGACCAAGGCATGCACTGTATAGGGTTTATAGAATAAATCATGGAGGAACTGAAGTATGGATAGAAATGTCATCATTCGCTCTACATATAAAATACAGAAATAAGATTTAGGGTTTTGCTTTTCTGGGGCCCTTTGGTATTGTATTTTCCAGATTCCTGAAATCTTAAAATTACATCTGTAAGAAAGATTTTACCCCTGCTTTTTGTTTCTTCCATCGACCCTGGCTGTGGTGCTTACATTATATTATAGTTGATTCTTTGTCCTTACTATTCAAAGATCTTGGTGCAAACTGGACTTAATCATATTTGTGATCTATACATCAATGCTTTAACTGAAGTATTGTTTAGGTTTTTCTTTCTTTAAAAAGTCCTGCAGGCCGTGTGCTCCTGGAAACAAAATAATCAATTCTGCCATCTGTCCCATATGTGATGTAATGTATTTTGATGCTGCAGTTTAAAAATGTACACCAGCTTGTACAGGGCAGGTGCATGTCATGCTTAGAGCTGCTGGGAAAGTAAATGTTACAATGCTGTCTGCCTTTTACTGTATATAAAGCCAACTGATATTTATTTGGTATATGAACATATTGTATTGGTTTGTGATGTGATACCCACAATCACACGATATGCCCTTCTCATGTTTGAGTAGCTTGCATGAATACACTTAAACTAGAAGAAATGTCAATTATATTTAAACTACTGTATTTTGTGCCCCATTAAGGATGGTTATGCACAGAAATGTGTATATTATTATAAATAGTCTAGCCCCCTGCTCTCATTAACGTTTACCTACTTTCATGATGGTCTCACTTTTGCATTTTATTTATGCTTCTTTTTTAGGTTTCTCCAATGCTGTAAAAAAATAACATTTGAAAAGTGGTTTGTTATTGATACAGATGCAATTACTATCCTAAATTTAAAGGGACATGCTTGCTTTGTTCCTGTTCTTTTTAGAAATGTGCAATGCCTTTTGAAAGACAGGCGCATTCAGCAGGCATAAAGTAAATTATGTTTCCCCCCCACACACACCCACCCACCCACCGCAGGAGCCACTTGCGTCTAGCCATTCTGTGGAATGCATAAAATACACTGAGCATGTGCGACTGAAATGCTACACGTCCCTCTTGCACTGGAAGCTGAAGCGGAGGGATGGTTTTAGTGCCATTCCTTTCTAAGGTTTTCACCCCCAGCTACTGCAGAGACAGGGAAGGAAAGAAATTAATACCTACAGCAGAGAGGGACAACAAAGAAGGAAAAATAAAGCACAGCACAAAAAGTGCAGCGAACGACCATGCACACGAGTGACCATGTAAGGGAGTTTAAGACTGTATGTAAAACATAATAGAGGTCACATAAGAGTGTCAGTCTTGCTTTCAACGTTGAAGAGATAGCTAATATACAGTTGTCCCAGTCGGAGGTCCTGAGCATGCACAGGGTTTCACGTGACCAGCTTGTGCTAGTTCCTGTGAAGCTTGAGGTGGGGAATATTCAGGAAGGGGGGGCTGTAAAGACGCCCCTAGCTGAGGGGTGTCGCCAGAGAAGATGAAATGACAGGATAAAGCAAGAAAATAAACCCTTTTTTTCCCACATTCTTAAATCTTGATTTATTCTAAACTGTCAAATTTCTAGACCTGCATGTCCCCTTTAATTCTAAACTGTGGCACGATTGCCTTTAGTGAGAACTCTGAAGATTTAGGTTATAAAATTTGAACCTGGGTCTGGATTGTTTTGTGCATAATCGGAGCACTTCTGCCATGGAAGGGTGGAGAAAGGGATAAAAGAGCCCTGAGACATATTCTAATTCATTCTGAAAACCATGAACTAGCAAAATATGGTATGGATGTGTGGTGGATGGCCCATAAAGTTGTCTCTACCACGGATGGATAGCATCGGTTACCATGGTGACAATAGTGGCATTCTGCTGGAAGCCATGCCCCTCCAGGTAATATATGTGGCGGGAGATTTTGTTTGCTACTTTACCCTGCCCATGGTTCGGCTTCTCAAAATGTTATATACACATACACACAATGCCCTTATTCACCCAGTTATTAGCTTAAAATGAGTCTATAAGATCATTCAGCATATTCATGGAGACACGAGGAAGGACCCGATTTCTTAACTTAGAATTTTATTTTAAGATGCATACCAAAAGGGTAATGTATGTTTTAAAGTAACCTTTATTTTACTTATTTTTTTTGCTTAAGGAACCAGAGTTCAGAGTATTGATAAGTCCTTATAAAGGGGTAGTTTTAGCAAGTTCCAGGTCATACCACCTTTCTCTTAACTCAGCTGCCATAGAACTAAAAGCATGAAAAAGATACGTCTATAGTCCCTTATAATTGGGACCCCTAACCTTCCTTTTTCCTGGTGCCAAAGGATACAATTTCATGGGTATCAATCGTAATATACAGTTGTGTTCAAAATTATTCAACCCCCAATGCTGTAAAGGGTTTTAGGGAATTTAGTGTACATTTGTAATTGTATTCAGAATGAAATCCTACAAGGACTTTTTAAAGAACCATATGCAACTAAAATGACATCAATTGGTTTTGTAATACAGTAGTAAATGTTTCTTTTGTGAATTCTTCATTGACACAATTATTCAACCCCTTAAAGACTACCACTCTGAAGAACAGAGGTTCATTCAAGTGTTTTCAATCAGGTATTGAAAACACCTGTGGATGTCACGGAGCAGCAATAAAGCATAATAAGCACCAATTAGGCAGCTTTAAAATGACTGTGATACTCAGCTCCTTCTAGACATTTACTGGTGTGGTTACAAACATGGTGAAGTCAAGAGAATGGTCCAGGAAGACAAGAGAAGAGGCGATTACTCTTCACAGGAAGGGCAATGGCTATAAGAAGATTGCAAAGATGTTAAACATACCAAGAGAGACCATAGGAAGCATCATTCGCAAATTCAAGGCAAAGGGCACTGTTGAAACGCTACCTGGTCGTGGCAGAAAGAAGATGCTGACTTCGACTGCTGTGCGCTACCTGAAGCGTAGAGTGGAGAAAAGTCCCCGTGTGACTGCTGAGGAACTGAGAAAAGATTTGTCAGATGTGGGTACTGAAGTTTCAGCTCAGACAATACGGCACACACTGCGTAATGAAGGCCTCCATGCCAGAACTCCCAGGCGCACCCCCTTGCTGTCTCCAAAGAGTCGACTGCAGTATGCCAAAAGTCATGTGGACAAACCACAGAAGTTTTGGGATAGTGTTCTGTGGACTGATGAAACAAAATTAGAACTGTTTGGACCCATGGATCAACGCTATGTTTGGAGGAGGAAGAACAAGGCCTATGAAGAAAAGAACACCTTGTCTACTGTGAAGCATGGCGGGGGGGTCAATCCTGGTTTGGGGCTGTTTTGCTTCTGCAGGTACAGGGAAGCTTCAGCGTGTGCAAGGTGCCATGAATTCTCTTCAGTACCAGGGATATTGGATGATAATGTGATGCAGTCCGTCACAAACCTGAGGCTTGGGAGACGTTGGACCTTTCAACAGGACAATGATCCCAAGCATACCTCCAAGTCCACTAGAGCATGGTTGCAGATTAAAGGCTGGAACATTTTGGAGTGGCCATCGCAGTCACCTGACTTAAATCCGATTGAGAACCTCTGGTGGGACTTAAAGAAAGCAGTTGCAGTGCGCAAGCCTAAGAATGTGACTGAACTGGAGGCTTTTGCCCATGACGAATGGGCGAAGATACCCGTAGATCGCTGCAAGACACTTGTGTCAAGCTATGCTTCACGTTTAAAAGCTGTTATAACTGTAAAAGGATGTTGTACTAAGATTGAATGTCACTTGGGGGTTGAATAAAACTGATAATGATGTGAGCACAGAAAAGACATTTGTGGTTATGTTATATTTGTCTGACCTGCACGTGCCTCTTTGATTTAATTGTAAGCAAGATGACTGAATGATCAAAATCAATGTCAAACTGGCCAAAACACTCAATTGCAGTGGGGGTTGAATAATTTTGAACACAACTGTATATAAAAAGCAATATCCTCCATTTTGTGCCGCATGCATATTTTGGTTTTCTCCGCTTTGAGGTACTGGAAACCAGATGAAAGAAGGGACGTGCCACTCTCTAATTGGCCAAAAGCAATAACTCCTTTCCACTGTCACTGATGGTATTTATAGCCAATATTGTTTGAGAAGTATTTTTGGCTGGGTTTTTTGTTTTGTTTGTGAGAGCACTTAAGAATTTCATACATTTTATTTATATGCCTTTTTATATATACGTGTTTTACGCATATGGCACTACATGGATGATATTTCTTTTTACATACGTTTGATTTATTATGCAGTGATTTGAACAGTAATAAGCTATAAGGACAACACGGATACCTAATCTTATTTAGGGGATTTATATTGCTCCTTACAATATTCTGCGCCGCAAGGAATATCTATTCCTTAGCTGTCTCTTCAGATAGAGGGGATTATTCAGAGAGATTTGAAATGTTGCTGCACGTTCGGTGCCCTTTCATTCCCCGCACTTCATGGCAATTTGGCATTTCTAGTTCGCCGACCCTGCGGTGTATTTAGCATGCACTGTCCCCGTAGATAAAACGCACCGCAACACTCACCGAAAACACTCAAACTGCCGCAAAAACCACATGGGAAAAAATCCGGAGTAGCTGCCAATCACAGCGCAGAGCAGCTGCTGATAAAAGCCGACAGGCAGACGGGGGGGGTCAGGTAGAGAAAAAAAAAGTACGCTTGAAAGTGTCAAAATTGAAAACGTTTGCAAAAAACTACTGAACGAATATGTCTGGGATTTACATATGGTCCTATGAAGGATAAAAAAAAGCCTTTTTACTGCAGAATAAACAGTTTTAGATATTGAAGCCTATGGGATTCACCTGAATAAACCTGTCGAATGAAACTACCGAACAGCAGGGCATTTCGGTAACTTTTCACTGCTGTTTGGTGTCCCCGAATAGATTAACCATTGCTTCTCTATGGGGGATTTCACTGCCCTCGAACAGGCACCATAAGTGCAGGCAATTCACCAGAATTTGGCAAACTGCCTGCTCTCTGAATAGACGAATGCCCCCCAAAATGTCACTGTATGCTGAATTTCAGTGTCCGGTTACATTTCGGGGCCAGATCGGCCCTCTATGAATAACCCTGTTGGAGTATAAACTATTACCTTCATTAGTGCCACAACTGATTCCATCGGATCTTTCACCGAAAGAATGACATTGCATATAGTTTATTAGTAGGGATGAGCTGTTCGGTTCGGAGTTCGGACCGAACTTAGCCTGTTCATTTTGCTCGCAAACTCCGATCATTTTCGGGTGTTCGGAGCAAGTTCGACCATAATGCTCTTTTACACTGACCTGAAGCTCGTAATTGGCTACAGCCTTGCACCTGACCACAGGTCTGGGGCAAGATAGGTTCAACAGTATGCCAATCACGGCTCAGAGTCCTGATTGGGCAAATTTTGCCCAATCATGGGCTCACAGAGCTAAGTCCCGCAACACACTATATAAGGTTTCCACGCACCGCTTCAGCATGCATTTGAGAGGAGATTTCATAGGAGATTGTTGTTGTGTGTTCTTACTGCCGGTCTGCCACGCTACTGGGGGGGGGTCTCATTTCTACCAAATATCTGGGAATTGAGGTGATGTGTGTGTTGTCACTGCCAGCAAGTATTTTAGGGGGTCACAAATTTCCACAAAACATTTGGGAATTGAGGTGATCTGTGTCTTGTCACTGGCTGCCAGCAAGTATTTTGGGGATCACAAATTTCTACAAAACATTTGGGAATTGAGGTGATCTGGGTCTTGTCACTGGCTGCCAGCAAGTATTTTGGGGATCACAAATTTCTACAAAACATTTGGGAATTGAGGTGATCTGGGTCTTGTCACTGGCTGCCAGCAAATATTTTGGGGATCACAAATTTCTACAAAACATTTGGGAATTGAGGTGATCTGGGTCTTGTCACTGGCTGCCAGCAAATATTTTGGGGATCACAAATTTCTACAAAACATTTGGGAATTGAGGTGATCTGTGTCTTGTCACACAGCCATTGCCACGCAGTATTTTGGGGGTCACTAATTTCTACAAAATATTTGGGAATTGAGGTGATCTTCTGTGTCTTGTCTCTGCCAGCAAGTATTTTGGGGGTCACTAATATCTACAAAACATTTGGGAATTGAGGTTATCTTCTGTGTCTTGTCTCTGCCAGCAAGTATTTTGGGGGTCACTAATATCTACAAAACATTTGGGAATTGAGGTGATCTTCTGTGTCTTGTCACTGCCAGCAAGTATTTTGAGGGTCACTAATTTCTACAAAATATTTGGGAATTGTTATAATCCGTGTGTTCTCACTGGCTGCCACCCATCAGGGGGTCTCACTGATTTATAGGAGGTTTCTGAGACTTGTAATCTGTGGTTTCTCACTGCCACCCATCAGGGGGTCACACTGATTTATAGGAGGTTTCTGAGACTTGTAATCTGTGTCTTCTCACTGACACCCATCAAGGGGTCTCACTGATTTAAAGGAGGTTTCTGAGATTTGTAATCTGTGGCTTCTCACTGCCACCTATCAAGGGGTCTCACTGATTTATAGGAGGTTTCTGAGACTTGTAATCTGTGGCTTCTCACTGCCACCCATCAGGGGGTCACACTGATTTATAGGAGGGAATTGTAATCTGTGTCTTGCTATCAGGGTGTCTCACTGAGTTATACCAGAGTTCTGTAAATCTTTAATCTTTATACCAGAGTTGAATCAGAGTTCTGTATATATTAATCTATATATCACTCACCATGTCTGAAAGAACAAAAAGGACAGGCAGATGCTCCCAGACACAGATAAGAGGGCAAGCAGCCCCTGTGTCGGGAGGCTGTGCCTCTGGTCGTGGTGGACGTGGTGCATCCTCTGCAGGGGCATGCTTGTCCTTTCTAACTGGTGCTGGCTGTCTTAAGCAGCAGCAAAATACAGAGGATTTGGTGGATTGGCTAACCAGGCCATCCTCATCCTCCGAGTCCTCTGCCAGCCAGGCTTGTAGTACTTTACAGTCCACCTCAGCTGCCAAAACATCTAATGCAGCCTCCATGTCCACAGCTACTCCTGCCATAGCCTCGCTATCACACACGGAGGAGTCGGCTGAATTGTTTGACTACAATGACTGACATGCTGCTTGAGGATGTGCAGCAAGTACAGTGCTCTGATTCAATCTCTGAGGTTGAGGAAGGGAGTATAATCAACCTAGAGGAAGGGGGTGCCAGTGATGACACAAATAACTGGCACTCATGTTGCCCCAGCAGCTGCAGCATACTGCCAAGTTGGCTCCAGTGACGAGGAGATAGGGGGTGAAGATGACATTGATGATGCGGTCACTGACTCCACCTGGGTGCCAGATCGAACAGAGGAATCAAGTGAGGAGGAGGAGGCACAGCAAACACAAGGCACAACATCCTTTATGACCAACCGTAGCACTAGCCAATCCAAGGCATCAGATGTCAGAGCTGCTCCGGTGCAGAGCGCTGTTGTCTCAAAGCACACATGCAGGAACTCTGCTGTCTGGGAGTTCTTTAAGAAATGTGCAGCCGAGCGCACCGTTGCTATTTGTAATCTATGTCAGATGAGGCTGAAGCGTGGGAAAGACACCGGACACTTGGGTACCACGTGCGTGAGGCGACATATGAACACCTGCCACACATCCCGTTGGCGCAAAACTTTGCATAGGTCCTCCTTCTCATCTGTCTCTACCCCCACTGTATGTCCTGCCATGTCATTGCCTACAACCTCCACTTACAGGGATGAGGCTACAGTAATGGATGTACCAGGTCCTTCCTCACAATGTGACATCATCCCATCAGCTGAAGATTTACGCAGTCAGATTACGTTGCCGCAGCTGCTGCAGCGTAAGAAAAAATATAGTCCCAACCATCCCCAAGCACAGCGTCTAAATGCCAGCTTAGCAAAATTACTCGCATTGCAGCTGCTGCCTTTCCAGCTGGTGGACTCTGCTCCCTTCCGTGAATTTGCTGAATGTGCTGTACCACAGTGGCAGGTTCCAAAACGCCATTACTTTTCACGCAAGGCCATTCCATCACTATACCAGCACGTGGAAGACAATGTTATCCAGTCATTGGGAAAGGCATTCAGCAACAAGGTGACTTTAGACACGTGGTCCAGCAAGCATGGACAGGGTCGTTACATTTCCTTCATGGCACACTGGGTAACTCTGATTACCAGCTGGGAGGGATCCAAGACGGGGCTCTGTGCTGGAGCTTGTTCATCCACCACGCCTCCAGAAAGCTGCTTGTATGAGATCTGTCTGCTCCACCACCACCTCTTCCTCCTTCTCTGTCTCTGGTGAAGTGGCAGTTAAACCGACGCGTGGCAGGGGCTACGCATTGGCTCAAGCAAAAAGATGCCATACTGTGCTTGAGCTGGTTTGTTTAGGGGACAGGAGCCACACCGGGCCAGAAATTCTGTCAGCTCTGCAGGGCCAGGTGCAGAGATGGTTAACACCACGCCAGCTTCAGCTGGGAATGATCGTCTGTGATAATGGCAGCAACCTTCTCTCCGCCCTACGCAAGGGTAAATTGATGCATGTACCATGCCTAGCACACGTCATAAATCTAGTGGTACAGCGTTTCCTAAGTACCCAGGGCTGCCAGAGCTTCTCAGCCAGGCCAGAAAAGTCTGCAGCCACTTCAGACGGTCATTCCCAGCAAGCGTTCACCTGGCAGAAATTCAAAGAGAATTCCACCTTCCCACAAACCGTCTGATTCCACCAGGTGGAACTCGACATTAGCAATGCTGCAGCATCTGCACAAGCAGCAGAGGGCCATCAACAAGTACCTGTGTGAGTATGGCACAAGGACAGGTTCAGGTCAACTTGGTTCCCCCCCCCACAGTGGCTGATGATCAAGGATGCATGCACTGTACTGTCACCATTTGAGGAGGCAACGAGGATGGTGAGCAGGGACAGTGCATGCATCAGTGACAATTCCTTTAGTGTTCCTGCTGGAGCACACTCTGCGGGGAATTATAGATGTGGCTCTAGAGGCAGAGCAGCGGGAGGAAGAGGAGGCCTTCCTTAGCTCTCAAGGCCCCAGTCTTTCCGCAGACAGCATTCCAGCGGGTCCTACTCCGATCAGACAGGAGGAGGATGAGGAGGAGGAATATTTAAGTAGTGGGGGCATTGAAGGTGGGGATTCCTCAAGGGAGGGTTTCGTGTGCCCAGAAACACAAGGGCTAGTGCGTGGCTGGGAGGAGGAAGTGCACGATGGGGTCATCCTCATTGACCAGGAAGACTTGGAAGCTAATGCCACCTCCAACCTACGCTGTATGGGCTCCCTTATAATGCAAAGCCTGCTAAAGGACCCCAGGATTCGTGCTATCAAGGAGAGGGATCATTACTGGTCAGCAACCCTTCTTGATCCACGATACAAGGGTAAAGTTGCAGAGCTCATCCTGCCCGCACAGAGGGAGCACAGGATGAAAAAACTTGAGGACGCTCTAAAGCGACACTTGTGTAACACCTTTCCAGGCACTGGTAGGTTACCAAGTGATGACACAAGTGCTTCTGAGGCTGCGGATGATCAGAGGAATAGTGGTGAAGGCCAGGGCCGCTTGACTGATGCATTTTTTAATTTTTTTTAGTCCACAACTTCCATGGACATCAAATGTAGGCACCCATTGCCAGCGTCTTCACCATATGGTGCAGGACTACGTAGGGGCAAGGGCAGACCTGGATACCTTTCCAGCAGATGATCCACTGGCTTACTGGGTGTTGAGATTGGATCACTGGCCAGAATTTAGCCAATATGCTATGCAGCTACTAGGTTGCCCTTCATCTAGTGTGCTTTCCGAAAGGACGTTCAGTGCTGCTGGAGGTTTTGTCACAGACAAAAGAGTGCGTCTGTCCACCGACTCTGTAGACCGGCTGACATTTATAAAAATGAATCAGTCCTGGATCAGCAGTTATCAATCCCCTGATGCTGACGTAACGGAATAGATCGGGGATGTCTTCTGCATTCACAAAACCTCCAGCACTGAACTCTTCCACAATACCACAAAAGGGTTACGGTGTGAATGCACTTGCTGCCATGAAAGGCACAATATTTGGCTGCACTGATGCCTGTGTAGCGCTGCTTTGAAAAGACTGTGTTCTGCTGCGTTTACTTATATTGGCCACCAGAGGGAGACAGCGCATTGTAAACTATACTGGACACAATGGGACTACGTTTTCCAGCATGCTTTGGGGCAGAGACAGGAAGTGGGTGGGGAAGGAGGAAAGGACATCTACAGCCTCATTCGAAGGAGAGCCAGTGTGAGCTGAGCGGTGAACAGAGTAAGACGCACGTGAGACTGTGGGCAATTGTTACCAGGCCGGAGAGCAGGCACTGCCTTGCTGACGCTGGGGATCGATACAGTGACTTGCCAGAGACCTAGTAATCCTCCGCTGAGAGGTTTTGCACAGATACAGAGTTCCAGACTGGACCCCGAGTAAGGAGACTGCGATGATCCACTGGGAGTGCAGGCGGTAGGCCGTAGATCTTGTTGTAGAAGACGGACAAGCAAGAGAAGCAGATCCGGTGGCACAGGGTCCCAGTATAATCCAGTGGAGAGACGTCCTTGATCGGGCAGCAGAACAGATTGTCTGGCGGATGGGTGAGAGGCCTTCCAGGCCACAGTCAAAGTTTAACGAAGCACGCTGCAGTATTGCTTAAATCTACAGAACCCCAACGTGACTAGTCGAAGATTTATTAAATCTATTCACTGGCCAGTCGAATATAGTACCTGGGTACCTGAGCTCACACACACACACTTTTTGGGACATAACCTGCACGGGACTTACACTCCAGAGACGAAGGGGTTAAACTTTTCTTTTACCGCTGCGCGTTTCTCGCATTCCGAAATCCTGTTTTCTATATACCGTGCATACATTATATATGCCGCTTTATTGAGACCAGTAAAGTATATAATGTATAAAATCCACAACAGTGCTGGTGTTTATTCCCTAGTGCGGAGAGACTAACCCGAGGTTAAATTCAGCGGTTCCTCCGGGAGTGAGCGCTACACCTGTGCCACATCTATATAATTTTAATTTTTTGAACCGCAGGGTCCAACCCTGCACTCTTCCACAATACAACAAAAGGGTTACGGTGTGAAGGGAGTTGCTGCCATGAAAGGCGCAATATTTGGCTGCACTGACGCCTGTGCCAGAATTATATCATTTTAATTTTTTGAACCGCAGGGTCCAACCCTGCACTCTTCCACAATACTACAGAGGGGTTACTGTATGATAGTACTTGCTGGCCTGGCACCAAAAGCACAATATCTGGGTGCACTGACGCCTTTACCAGATTCATATCTTTTTAATATAGGACCACATGGTCCACCCCTGTATTCTTCCACAATACTACAGAGGGGATACTGTATGATAGTACTTGCAGGCCTGGCACCAAAAGCACAATATTTGGGTGCACTGCCACTGACGCCTATATCAGATTCATATCCTCAGAGGGGTTACGGTGTGACGGCACTGTTGCCGACGCTAAAGGCCCAATTTTAAAGCACCTATTGTTACTTTCATCCAAAGCCTGCATAAGTTTCACAATAATTTAGCCAAAAAAAAATCACTAAACTTTTTCTGCGTGTCCGAAAATGTCTCCTCTTTTCATACAGACTGGCGCCCCAAGCAGTTGTCTATGGATAGATTAAAGGAAAAGCATTTACTGTCTTTCGAAACATAATTTTTTTGTTTTTAAGTGTTTCTATACATCCTAGAAATCCGCCACTTCATGGGCAGGTTATGGGGACCTCCTAGGCACGATATTTGAAGGAATTTTTCGGTTTTATTTTTAACCCTTATTTCATGGAAAACTCACTGTCCCTTTAAACCCCTTTTTTTTTTTTTATTTTAACTTTTTGTCCTTGTTTCCTGTCCCCCAGGGCACTACCCGGACCCCCATACACCTTTTATGGCAAATATCTAGCATATATGCCCTCTCTAAAAACCGAATTTTCAGCCCCATTGACTTGTATTGAGTTCGGGTTCGGATTCGAACATTTGGAAAGTTCGGGTTCGAATACGAACCGAACTCGGGCGTGTTCGGCTCATCCTTATTTATTAGGAACAATGATAAAAAGGACAGGAAAACGCAAAGAAACATTGGTGAAAGATAACATAATAATGGTGAAAGGGGGCACCCTAGCCGGGTCTAATTTTTTTCAGTGCAAACAATTGTGAATTAAACCCACTTCCTACCAGACTACCTGAAGGGACTATATAAATTGCCACTATAGCATCATAGATTTCACCCCTAAATCCAAAGGCTGTTAATGTCCCTCCAATAAAATCCCATCTGACCCTGTCGAAGGCCTTCTCAGCGTCTGACGGGATCAACAAAAAAATATATTAGAAATGGAAACAAGTTACTTAATTTTTCAGAGAAATTACATGATTTTGGCTCAAACTGAAAATTAATAAAGTACAGCATCATTAAGAGAATTGAAATGTGAATAGTGGCAAATTAACCCTTTAAGACCACTGACGTACATAGTACATCCTGGGGAAAATTCCCCTTAAGGACCAAGGACATACCATGTACGTCATGGTCCTTTAGGCTAGGGTCAGACGAGCGAGTTTTCCACAGACTGTGCGCCCGTGCAGTACGGACGGGCACAGTCCGTTTTTGTGACTGACAGTTTTTGACGGATGTAGAAGGGAAAATAAAAAAACTTTTCGTCCGCCAAAAATGCTGGACGTATAAATGCAGTCCATCTGACCACGTTCCATCACTCACACACAAAGCTATGCGGATGTGGCGTACTCCGCACGTCTGTTCTAGCAGTATTACGTTCTTGCCTAACCTGCATCCGTTTGCCGCAACCGTCATGTGTCCGCACTTCTGTGTGGATGTACTTCGTGTGTGGGCCTTCATTGGTCATGATTATCTACCACGGACATACTAAAGTGTGGCTACATGGACATTAACACTGCTTCCTTATACTCCCCTCTCTGGCTGGGCTCCCACGGCTGACTGGCAAGGTTGAGGCCTGCCCCACGTGTTTATGGGGCCCAGTCATGTGCGAGGATGTCACTGTCAGGTGCCAGATTGTGATTCGAACCTGAAAGAGGCTGACATCTTGGATGTCAGCCAAGGCTCTGGGTCACTCTCCACCCACTGACATCTTCGCCATATGTGCAATGTGTCAGTGAGCCAGTTAACCCCCTAGCTGCTTCGTGGCAGCTAGGAGGGACATGTTTAGTATCATTAGAAAGGCCTGATCATGGCCTTTCCAATGATGTCACACATAAATAGGTTTGGTGTAAAATTAAATTAAAATTTAAAAAAATGATTTGTCGGGGGGGGGGGTAATAAAATAGGGCTTCAATTATCGTTTAAACATGAGCATAAAAAGTCAAAATGAGCTCATCGCA
Source organism: Leptobrachium leishanense (assembly GCA_009667805.1). NCBI lineage: Eukaryota > Metazoa > Chordata > Amphibia > Anura > Megophryidae > Leptobrachium > Leptobrachium leishanense. The sequence goes on from CM019063.1 coordinate 186,518,115, forward strand.
CAGAGGCGAACTGGCTCAGCGGTGAAGGGGTTAAAAAGCAAAAAAAGAAAAGCATTTGTAATCTCAGGACAAAATTTTGGAACCACTTAGCCAGGGTCTTTATTGGCGGTCGTAGATTTTGGGGATTAAATTTCAAAAGAGCGCACTCTTTTTTTCCCATCCGTTCATAATTTTAGTTTTTGTAAATTATACGATATGATGGAAATAATGGTATCTTTAGAAAGTCCATTTAATGGCGAGAAATCGGTGTATAATGTGTGGGTTGCATAAATGAGTAAGGCTGGCGTCAGACGAACAGTGATCATGTCAGTGTTGCTGCACAGTTTAATGTCCGTTGTAGCATAGAATCATGATCAATAGAGACCCACACACGAAGTACGTGCGCACCACGCATGTGGCAAATGGACGCAAGAACGTAAAACTGTAGCATTCTGTGAGAGTGAGATGTCAGACACAGCGCATTTGCAACGTCCAGCACCTTGATGCCCAAAATGGCTTTAAGTTTTTTTTAAATTTTGTTTCCTATAAAAATAAAAAAAATTCTACGTCCATCAACAAAAATGGACCTTGTGGTGTCTACAGTACATATGTCCGTTGGGCACGCATGCAGTAGGGCTGTACAATTAATTGCAATCGCAAACCAATCGCGATTTAACAACATGCGATATATAAACTGCATAAGGCTGCGATTTTCGGCTCCCTGTAAGCTTCCGGCGGCACATGGAGCTTTGGGCGCTCACAGGGGAAACCACGTGTACAGCCGCGTTCTCGCGGCTCGTCAAGTGGTTCCCCCAGGCGAGCGCCCAAGCTCCATGTGCTGCCGGAAGCTTGCTGGGGGCAGTATATCCATGAGCTGGGGCAGTATATCCATGAGCTGGGGCAGTATATCCATGAGCTGGGGGCAGTATATCCATGTGCTGAATACATTTAGAATGTATGTAGCAGGTTTGAAAAAGCAAAAACAATTGGCTAAATCGCAAATAAAATCACCATCGCAATATTCAAGAAATCGCAATATGATTATTTTGTCAATATTGCACAGCCCTAGCATGCAGTGTGCGCTCAGACTGCGTTTGTCTGACATTAGTCTTGTCTTAGAGGAAAATTTGACCTAAAACAAACAACGCAGAAATTAAAAAACAGCCGCGGGCACTTTCGGACTGACCGTTGTAAAACTGCCTGTCACTATGGGGTTATTTTTATTTAATTAGCTATTTGTTTTTACTTTAAACATGGTCATGCTTGGCATCATTGGAAAGGCCATGTTCTGGACTTTACAATGATGATACCAAACATGACCCTCTAGCTCCAAAAGGACCCTCTATTTGCACCATAGTGATTTCCATAGGAAATCTCATGGCAGCTAATGGTTAATTCCCCCAACTGATGTCTTTGCGTCCATGCGATGAAGTCAGTGGGAGGGCCCCCGTAGGCTTGGCTGACATCCACAAGGTCAGCCACCTCCAGGAGAAATCTGCGATTGGGCTCGGAATGGCACCTCAGTGGTTAAAGAGGCATTGCTGGAAAGGTCAGACTTTGGGGAGGGGCACTGAAACTGACATGTCTGTTGCTACATTACCCCTCCCCTTCTGGAATCTGAATTCTACATTAGGTTTAAGAAAACAAGAGAAAATAAACCATTTAGAAAAAGTGTCTTTTATTCAGGATTGATAATTTGGTAAAAGTATCAGCACCAAAAGACAATATAAACTTATGTAAACATTACAAAAATATTTTATATTTAATTGCTGTATAAAGGAAGGGGTTAGAAGCAATATTTGTTAAAACCCTAGGGAAGGAAGAAAAGTTTGCCTTATGCCCTTTATTCCATTTTCACTTGACACCTTGCAAAGTTTCAACATAATGCATCCAAATGCCTCCTAAGAACAATGAATGCTGGACATTATAAACAGCTTGCTGATGGCCACACGTCAATGAAATTGACAGCTTTTGAAGACTATAAAATACAACACCAGCTTGAATTTTCCTTTTTGGAAAGGGTGCATGCCCATTTGATGAGTTGAAGCGTTTTTTCTGTATAAGGTGGGTAGCGTAGATGAGTGACGCATTCAGCTGTGGTGGTCCTCAACACACAGGCACGTCTGTGCGAAAAAGTATTAAAACTGTACTTGCCTCTGTATATCCCTATGCCGCTGCTTCCTGGAGAGAGAAAAATAAATCTGAATACATTAAAATCAGCAGATCTGCTTTATTACATTTCTGTATGGCTTCAGCATCTGGCATCACATGGACTAAATACACCTGTTTAACGGCAATAAAATACTTTCCATAGTAAATATATCAAAACATGAGACGTAGAATAGAAGAAGACTTTATATTGTTATGTGATTATTGCTCAACACATACAACATCAGAACAGATGACCAAACAAATACTACAAATGCCATACAGCAGGGGTGGGCATTTGTTTTGGCTCGGGGGCCACTTTGTGGGAGCGGAGGTTAGCAGAGGGCCGCACTTGCCCCCAGAACTAATTATAACCAGACACTTGCCCCAGTCCAGCTCACATGGATTTATTTGCCCCAGTCCAGCTCACCTCTCCTCTGCCGTCTGGTCTGCCAGGCCCCTCCGAGTCATTTCCGGTGGCCTCCTGGTTTTCCTCCTACGAGCAGCCGCTGGCATAAATCTCTGCCACTCGCCTAGAATCTATCAACCAGCCAGCCGTGAGATCGCAGAGTTCACGTGACCTCTGATCTTGCGAGATTGAGGCTGGCTGTTGGATCCCAGGCGAGCGGCCGAGCTTCATGCCAGCGGCTGCTCGTAGGAGGAAACCACACGGCTGCTGGCAATGACTCGAGCCCCACTTGGCGGGCCGCATGTGGCCCACGGGCTGCACTTTACCCACCCCTGCCATACAGCGATGGTCCTGTGAGTGCGTCACTTTGGACTTTGGGTACATGGGCCTAGAAATGTATTTGAGAGGTGCGGGCCTGAATTTTCATATGGTTTACCTGCCCTTTCCTTTGTTAAAGTCACCCTGTATCTACAATTTTAGATGCAAGGTGTTTGTGATTTCTGTGCCTTATTCCCCGATGTCGCTGTTATATTAATATTCCCTTAGTTATACCACAGAAGACACCACAATAATACATAACTGCTGTTCTTTTCCTTTGTGTATTTGTGAGTAATGGATTCCTTTGTTTTCACAAGCTTCCATCAACACCCCCCTCCCCCCCCCCAGCAACTAGCTTGAACCGGATCGTTGTGCTAGTGGTGTGTGAGCCTCATTTGTAAAGAAAAGAAAAAAAAAACAGTCCCAGTTTGGTTTTTAACCTGTGAGGATCTCCAGTTATTGCCTGGGTTCTGGGCCAGAATCAGTACTCCTGCGAGATACTGATTGCAAGGGGGAGCATTCAGGGCTTGGGCACAGGACCCCCCCCCCCCCCGATTACATAAAGAGTAAAACAAGGTTTAGGAGCAGCAGCATAAATTGCTTGTCCTACAGTGTGCATCACACTCGGGATCTCATAGGGTTTTAGCTTGATGGTGTCATTACAGAGAGGAATGAACCATATGCAAGTCCGACTGCCATCACCCAGAAAAGGTTGTGAGAACTGAAATGCCAAGGCTCAAGGTACCTAGAGTAGTATTAGCTATACCTTCCCAACGAAGCCTTGGAAGAACAAAACAATCTTCAAGGGTTACTGTTTCTCCAATGCAAAGGACACATCCTTGGCATTTCAGCTGACCGTATTACCTGCTCTTCTGTATAGACCTTTATTGGGATACACTTTCCCTTGAGACCAACCGGTCTTGTTCTATACCCCTCAATTTTATATTTTCAATAAAGTTATGTATATGAAAAACATTTCTGAAGAGAATATACAAACTTAACTCTGAATATAATCTGTATGGGCGAAAAGAAAAAAAATATTTTTTTACGCTACATTCAAAAAGGGGACACAAATGCCTTGGTAGCTGTTGTGCAAAGTGGACCCACTTGCTTTAACTCCATGATCACCTAGTCATATTTCTCTTCTGCAAAATCACCAATTTCATTGCTAGTTTGATTATTAACTGTCATTTCCATTTTTTCATGGCACTGGACACTTTACAAGGGTTACTGTTCTTTGTACAATGTGTTACAAATACTTAAGGTCATTTTTAAAATGTAACATTGCACAATGTCCTCAGTAAAAGGGACAAACCATGTTTTTGCTTACCTATACCCCCACATGGCAGGCTTGTATTCAAATTCTGAATCATGCTGTCATTTGAGCAGAAGCTCCCACTTGAGGTTCTATGCATAATTTGTGATATGACCTGGGGAGGAAAAAAAAGTATATATAGATTATATATTTCTAGTAGTCAGCCTGCTTCATAGACCATCAGTGCCAAGAGGTCCCCAACAATGGCACGGTGTAGCAAAGATTCTTGAACTGTTTAAAACAAATTAGTAAACACTTTTCTACAAACTAAGGATAGGCCACACCAATTTCTTAGCGAGAAATATATATATATATATTATATTTTACACACGCATACTGGGGCAAAACATGCAATGTTCGGCCTGGTCATATAGGATTAAGGCTCCGGGCCGAAACGTATGTTTTGCCCCAGTATGCGGTAAAATTATTTATAATTTTACCGCATACTGGGGCAAAACATACGTTTCGGCCCGGAGCCTTAATCCTATATGACCAGGCCGAAACATTGCATGTTTTACACCAGTATGCGGTAAATAAAGATATATACAGCACTAAGAAATCAGTGTGGCCTATCCTTTGTGGATTGTTTTGGGAAGGCGGATCCCTGGATAGAGCACCGAATACCTTCGGCTTTCATGGTGTAGCCACGCTTTGCCTTTTTTCCATTTAGTAAACACCTGTTAGAATATACCAGGCCAGTAAATCTGCACATCATTTCATACAACAGTCGTAACAGTTTATACAATCTTAAAGAGAGGTCATTTGCATTTTGACTACGTTCCCCCCATAAATCCAAATTTTTGATCATCTTAATAAACATGGCATTCACACAAATACATGGCATCATTCACATACCCTTGTATACCAAAACGGCTTTACAAGCGTTCATTAATAAACATTTATTGGATTAGCCAAATTTAGTAGAATGCCCCTCCCGAAACTTTGGATCCACCCTTGTTCTCAGTTTGCTTTAACAGACGTTGCAGTGAGGCCATGCTTAGATGGTGGTTTATGTGAACACAATTCTAACATCCATCACCGCATGTTAATTTAGGGAGTGACATGCCGTTTCATTGGACGGCATTCATTCCTGTTAATTACATCAACTAATATTTTTTTGGCAAAGACTTGGTTCATCACTGAACAAAAAAATGTAGTCAACTAAGACTCCCTGCCCACCCAAAAGGCAAGCCATTTAAAGAGAGCTTGCTTCTTTTGTACAAAGGACGGTATAAAGAAGGAATAGGTTACTGAAAGTTTGACCAGGGAACAAATGGGAATTAAAAGAAATCCAGCTTTCAGTTAATGTACAACATACATACCTCTTGATTGCCAGAATATACATATATAGTCATAGGTCTGTCCCGTTTGTTTATGAAATCTATTGCTTCATCCAGGGTTTGTGTTGTGAGAATAGGTAGGATTGGACCCAGAATCTCGTGTTCCATGATGGCATCAGGTTCTTGTACATCTGTCAGCACTGTTGGAGCTGCAAGACATGGGACATTTATTGCACTTTCCTTACCATGTTGTACAGCTTTTCGTAATATACAGTACTAGCCATAAAATTTTGTTACATTTCATCTATTTAGTATATTATAAGAGCAGTTGTGAACGTGAGGTAGGTGAGAATTTAGGTTATAGCTTTGCAGGTAGACTGGAATGTGCGAATACATGGGTGGCATAGTAGAATGTGAACAGGTTTTGAATGAGAGCATTAAGACATCATACGGTTCTTTGGCAAAGTCATGGTGGTGGGAGAGAAGATCATAGTTTTGTGTAACCCAGGGCTTAACAAATCCAGTGGCCAAGCAGCTACAGTCTGGAAATTTTAGATCTGGCTAATTAGGCTAGGGTCAAACGTATTTTTCACGTCTACCGTCAGAAAGTGCGTTGATGCGTCCGAACGCACTTTTTCACGGAAGACGCGATAGTGGTCATACGGTGCGCAATGTCAGCCGTGATTTTTGACGGAGCTATTAAAAACAAATGGACGTGAGGTTGGCCGGACATGTGCAGCGTCTGACGTCTCTTAATCACGCCGCTAGCAGACGCAGCGCACTCTGTGTGCGTCAGTACTAGTGGTTCTACATTCGAAAAAAATGCATTCCTTTGCCGCTTGCGTGGCCGAACGTTCGTGCGGCCGTACTTCGTATATTGGCCGTCATTTGCTGCTACCATGGCCGTAATAAAGTGCGGCTGCACGCGCGTTTGTCTGACCCCAGCCGTAGATTTGTGATGTATTGTCAAATATTAACGCTTTACCAGGCTATCAAGTTTGACTATGCACGTTACCAGAAAATGGTGGAAGGTGAAAATTTCTTGAAACAATTTATATGTGGTGAAAAGTGAATGGTCTGCAACCCAACATTTAGAATCTTACAGTAAATATGACACAGTAATACCTCACCTATGTACAGGTCACCATCATCAGTCTCCCCTCCAAAGGCCACCTGACCGGTTGACAACAAATCTTTCACACGTTGATATTGTTCTGTACAGGCCATACGCCCATAATCTGGTGATTCACGTGGGTTATGCCCATAAAATTCTCGAACACAGTTGCGTAATTCATGGATAAGTCTCTCTTTTAGGTCTGGATGACACAGAACATATTCTGGAGCCAGAGTATTCTGACCAGCATTAATAAATCGGGCCCAAGCAATTCTACGAGCAGCCACTCTGAGATCACATAGTTTGTCTACATAGCAGGGATTTTTACCACCAAGGACTAGAGACACTGGTGTGAGCTTCTTCGCTGCAACTTGCAACACTTGTTTGCCAATTGTTCGGTCACCTGGAAACCACGAGACACAGATATGGAGGACTGAAGAATTTTGTAATGCAAGGGAAAACCACATGTTGTATTGCGAAAGAAATTACAAAAATAAATAAAAATGGTTTGACCAACTGTGTGCTTTCATATGTGTGGCTAGCAACTGACAACACTGAGTGGAATCAGGGCCGGATTAAGATCGCTATGGGCCTGGAGCGGAATATGTTGGTTGATTTGGAATTTAGTGAAATGAAAACATATTTTAGGTTATTTAATACTTAATAGTGCAGATATGGGTATATATAACCAGGCAGATACCGTGTGATTACGTTTTTCAAATCATGTACAGTGTGTAAAATATTTTTTTTCCATTTTATCATCCAAACCTTTGTGGTGATATATGCTAAAGAGCATTCTTGTTAAAAAAAAAAACCACAAATTGAAATGGGAACATGTTACTGCATTTTTCGGTAAAAATATTTTTTTCAATTTATGATTAAAATTGTATAATTGTTTCCCTTGCGTTTTATGAATAATATGCCTGTATAAAACACTGACCTTGCTCCCAGTGTGGGACATTAAAAGGTGAGTAATGGCAGTAGTATTGCTCATTTTATACGTGACGAATGGACAATGCCATTGCTTTGGAACTAAAAGTAAAGTGTTTTTTTCTTTTATATTTTACATGGTCATGTTTGGTATTCGTGCAAAGGCCAGACTCTGACCGGTCCAATGATGCCTCAATTGACCTTGTGAGATGTAAAGATTAGTGGCGCAGGGTCCAAAGCCCCCCCCCCTTTCGGCTCGTCGCTGCAGTGCTGTGGTTTAGGTTTTTGACGTAACAATTCATAACAACGGATTGTGCCATTACCTCCACACTTGGTGACATGATAAATGGGATTGCGAGTTAGTGCAGCATCGTTGTTCACTTTATAAGTGAAAATTATTGCTGTTCGAAAGAAGAAATTTTTATTGTTACATAAAACCTGGTCATATTTGGTATCATTGGAAAGGCCATGCTCTGGCCTTTCCAGTGATCGCTGCTATGGAGTTGGAGATACAGTGGTCCAAATGCTCATCAATGCAGACATAGTTATCCTTTCTCTGGGCCTATACTGGAGCATGGGCCTGGAGCTGCTGCTCCATCAGCCCCTATGTTAATCCGGCCCTGAGTGGAAAAGCAGTTCCACTGTTATATATGCAGGGGAACAGGGTTTACATTTTGCCTACACGCCCCTTCTTTTTTGATCCAGTCATATGTTGTTTCATTTTAAGTCCCAATAAATTTAATCACACACACACACCCCCCATTCTACTTGAACATGCATTTTTTGTAATGGTGACGAGAACAATTCAATACAACATAATTACAGGGCACTTCACTCGATCTGGCTTAAAATATATTGAAAAACAAATCACCTTTATCATACATAGCATACCCATGCCACAACAGCAATGTACCCTAGAGTATACTTTAAGCCAGGGGTGGGCAAACTGCGGCCCTCCAGTTTTTTGCGGCCCACCATGAGACAGCGGCGTTCCACTCCCGCATGCAGCTTGGCCGCTCGCCTGGGATGGGAACCACCTGACCAGGGTGCGATTTCGCAAGAACGCGGCTGGTCAGGTGGTTCCCACCCCTGGCGAGCGGCAAAGCTGCATGCCAGCGGCGGGTCACCTCGGGAGTAGAAGAACGCCGGCCGACACGGAGCCTGGGGCCACAGCAGAGGAGGCAAGAGCTGGGGGCAAATATACTCATGAGCTAGGGCCCTGGAAAATATATACGAGCTGGGGGCAATATATACAGTTGCAAAAAAAAGTATGTGAACCCTTTGGGATTACGGGGAGTTTTGCATGAATTGGTCATAAAATGTGCTCTGATCTTCATCCAAGTCACAACAATTTGAAAACACAGTCTGCTTTGGCAGCAATAACCTCAACCAAACATTTGCTGTAGTTGCAGATCAGACTTGCACAACGATCCGGAGTAATTTTGGACCACTCTTCACAAAACTGTTTCAGTGTAGCAATATTCTTGGGATGTCTGGTGTGAATCGCTCTCTTAAGGTCATGCCACAGCATTTCAATCGGGTTGAGGTCAGGACTCTGACTGGGCCACTCCAGAAGGCGTATTTTGTTTTGTTGAAGCCATTCTTTTGTTGAATTACTTGTATGCTTTGGGTCATTGTCCTGTTGCATCACCCTTCCTCTGCGGAGCTTCAGTTGGCGAACAGATGGTCTTACGTTTTCCTGCAAAATGCCTTGATAAACTCTGGAATTAATTTTTCCAATCAATGACAACAATTGGTCCAGGCCCTGAGGCAGCAAAGCAGCACCAAACCATGATGCTCCCTCCGCCATGTTTTACAGTGGGGATGAGGTTTTGATGTTGGTGTGCTGTGCCTTTTTTCAACACAGTGTTGTGTGTTCTTTCCCAAACAACTCAATTTTGGTTTCATCTGTCCACAGAATATTTTGCCAGTAGTGCTGTGGAACATCCAGGTGCTCTTTTGCAAACTTCAAACGTGCTGCAATATTCTTTTTGGACAGAAATGGCTTCCTCTGTGGTGTCCTCCCATGTACTCCATTCTTGTTTAATGTTTTCCTTATTGTAGAGGTGTCAACAAAAATGTTAGCATGTGCCAGAGATTTCTGTAAGTCTTTAGCTGACACTCTAGGATTCTTATTTACCTCATTAAGCATTCTGCGCTGTGCTCTTGCAGTCATCTTTACAGGACGACCACGCCTAGGGAGATTAGCAACAGTGCTGAACTTTCTCCATTTGTAGACAGTCTGTCTTACCGTGGACACATGAACATCAAGGCTTTTGGAGATACTTTTGTAACCCTTTCCAGCTTCATGCAAGTCAACAATTCTTGATCGTAGGTCTTCTGAGAGCTCTTTTCTGTGAGGCATGGTTCACATCAGGCAGTGCTTCTTGAAACCAGTAAACCCAAAACTGGTGTGTGTTTTTAAAGGGCAGGACAGTTTTCAGCAACACATCCAATAATATCACACTGATTGGACTCAAGGTTGGCTCACTCCTGGCTCCAATTAGCTCTTGGAGAAGTCATTAGGCTAGGGGTTCGCACAGTGATGTCGTGGCCGGGGGGTGCGGCCCGCACCAGGTGACACCCGCCCTTAGGGTGACACCATCACCCTAAGGGCGGGTGTCTCACCCTCTGCCGCTTGTTCGCTCCCTGCGAGCGTCCGAAGCATGCAGCTTCGGCGCTCGCCTGGGGGAAACACATCACCAGCCAATCGCGGCTGGTCACGTGGCTCCCCCAGACGAGCGCCCAAGCTGCGCGCCGCCGGACGCTCAGAGGGAGCGAACACGCGGCGGAGGAGAGCTGGGGCATATCCATGAGGTGAGCTGGGGCATATCCATGAGATGAGCTGGGGCATATCCATGAGGTGAGCTGGGCCATATCCATGAGGTGAGCTGGGCCATATCCATGAGGTGAGCTGGGCCATATCCATGAGGTGAGCTGGGCCATATCCATGAGGTGAGCTGGGCCATATCCATGAGGTGAGCTGGGCCATATCCATGAGCTGCTGGGCCATTATCCATGAGCTGCTGGGCCATTATCCATGAGCTGCTGGGCCATTATCCATGAGCTGCTGGGCCATTATCCATGAGCTGCTGGGCCATTATCCATGAGAGGAGCTGGGGCAGTATATGCATGAGAGGAGCTGGGGCAGTATATGCATGAGAGGAGCTGGGGCAGTATATGCATGAGAGGAGCTGGGGCAGTATATGCATGAGAGGAGCTGGGGCAGTATATGCATGAGAGGAGCTGGGGCAGTATATGCATGAGAGGAGCTGGGGCAGTATATGCATGAGAGGAGCTGGGGCAGTATATCCATGAGAGGAGCTGGGGCAGTATATCCATGAGAGGAGCTGGGGCAGTATATCCATGAGAGGAGCTGGGGCAGTATATCCATGAGAGGAGCTGGGGCAGTATATCCATGAGAGGAGCTGGGGCAGTATATCCATGAGAGGAGCTGGGGCAGTATATCCATGAGAGGAGCTGGGGCAGTATATCCATGAGAGGAGCTGGGGCAGTATATCCATGAGAGGAGCTGGGGCAGTATATCCATGAGAGGAGCTGGGGCAGTATATCCATGAGAGGAGCTGGGGCAGTATATCCATGAGAGGAGCTGGGGCAGTATATCCATGAGAGGAGCTGGGGGCAGTATATGCATGAGAGGAGCTGGGGCAGTATATCCATGAGAGCTGGGGGCAGTATATCCATGAGAGAGCTGGGGGCAGTATCCATGAGAGCTGGGGGCAGTATCCATGAGAGCTGGGGGCAGTATCCGTGTGAGCTGGTCTGGGGCAATATATCCATGTGTGAGCTGAGGCGCAATATATATCCATGGGTGAGCTGCTGGGGGCAATATATATCCATGGGTGAGCTGCTGGGGGCAATATATATCCATGTGTGAGCTGAGGCGCAATATATCCATATGTGAGCTGAGGCGCAATATATCCATATGTGAGCTGAGGCGCAATATATCCATATGTGAGCTGAGGCGCAATATATCCATATGTGAGCTGAGGCGCAATATATCCATATGTGAGCTGAGGCGCAATATATCCATATGTGAGCTGAGGCGCAATATATCCATATGTGAGCTGAGGCGCAATATATATCCATGGGTGAGCTGCTGGGGGCAATATATATCCATGTGTGCTTTCACTGCCTTCGAACAGGCAACGTACTTGCTGGCAGTTGGCAAACATTTGTGTGAGCATATGAGAGAGCTCCACAGCAATAAACCTCACAGTAATGTGTGCTGTGTGTATGAGCATTCAGTGTTATATGGGAGTACTGATTTAGGAGTTAGAGTAGTTAAAAAAAAATCCGTAAAACTCGGGGGGATGACACCAACCCTAGTGATGCCACTGGGTTCACATACTTTTTCCACCCTGCACTGTGAATCTTTACAGGTTATGTTCAATAAACACATGAAAACATATGTTTGTGTTGTATTATTTTAAGCAGACTGCGTGTTTCAAATTGTTGTGACTTAGATGAAGATCAGAGCACATTTTATGACCAATTCATGCAAAACTCCACGTAATCCCAAAGTGTTCACATACTTTTTCTTGCAACTGTAAATCCATGCAAGCTGGGGGCAATATATACCCATAACTTTCAGGCTGTGGTGAGAATCTCAACAAGCAATCTCACTCCTGATTTCAAAAACAAATTGTAGAAAATGTGATAGGATACGTTTGTCTCATTAAACGGGTTTAAAATGAAATGTGCTTGCAGCGATGATAGGAAATTGGCACAATAAATAAATTGAATAAAACTGCCACTATATCATTTTAAAAGGTGCGGCCCTCCGCTAACCTCCGCTCCCACAAAGTGGCCCCCCGAGCCAAAACAAATGCCCCCCCCCTGCTTGAAAGCTACTACTTAATATTCGACATGGCTTTTCGTACTCCAGAGTCCATATGGGCAGACAGAACACATTGAGTATACCAAGATTACCTGTATAAAAAACATGGTCAAATTTATTCTCCAAAACGGTTAGGACATCCCGATGTTCTCCACGTATGATGTGATAACAGGACTGAGGAAATAAAGACGCAAATTTTCTGTCAACACAACGATTTGCACAGTCATGCATTGTTAAGGCAAACAAATAGAAGTTTTAATCATCATTCCACCCTTTTTACTCACGGTGTCCATATACTGAGGAAGAAGAATTTGCAACAGGTTTGCCGCTTGTGAACTGTTTTCTGAAGGCTTTAAAATCACACAATTGCCTAGGAAAGGTTCAAACCAACAGTACTTTAATGCTCAAAATAATATCTCTATACAAATACATCAATGTCACATGCCATGAACAAAGTCAACTTCCAGTTCTTTTCTTAGGAAGTATGGACGGAAGGACAGACACCTATTCCAACCCTGCTGCAAACTTAAACATCTATAAAGTAAGGCAAAAGAACAATTTGGAAAACAGAAAAAAAAAAAAATACACACTAGCGCATAAGAAAATATACTACTATAGGAGAAGAAAAAAAAATCATCAATACAGAGAAAGCCTATAAATTAATAGGACTTTAATGAACACAAAAATCCACTATACTAGTAGTGGTAACACCACATCTTCAGAATGTGAAATGGAGATTTGGTAGTTAAAGTAATTGTACACACAATACACAAAAGGTACTGAAACCTGGAATATATAAGCAAAGCTGGTCTGTTTGAACAAGTCAAACTTAAAACACTGAAAACTTTATTAGGGCACAAAAGCCAATGATTAAAAACTGGACACAACGTGATCACTAGAGACAAACACATAGAAAATAAAAATTGTTCAATTAAGTAGGATCTAGAATATAATATAATTATATATATATATATATATATATATATATATATATATATATATATATATATATATATTATATTATATTCTAGATCCTACTTAATTGAACAATTTTTATTTTCTATGTGTTTGTCTCTAGTGATCACGTTGTGTCCAGTTTTTAATCATTGGCTTTTGTGCCCTAAATAAAGTTTTCAGTGTTTTATTTCTTGTCACCAACACTTTGTGGTAAGTTTGACTTGTTCAAACAGACCAGCTTTGCTTAGGACTTTAATGAAAGACAGTTTACCTATACCGCACAAATCTGCTCAGTTAATATACATTTTCTTACGGTACCATATAAAAACAGAAATCATGAGTTGTAGGTTACCTGCAGCCACAGCTCCAATCATTGGGATGAGACTCTGCTCAATGGGGAAAGTCCAGCCACCGACAATCAGAACGACTCCCACTGGTTCTTTCTGCACAAAGCAGTTGTCAAGGAGAGAAATCTGGGGGAGGAAAGCACAGACACTGAGAATCAAGAACTCAAAAACTCAGATTGACATTTCCAAGCAATTATGAAGGACAGCCAAGTGACGTTTCACAGGTTAAATTGCATCAAGAGGAATTGGTTAAAATATACTGCCTTAATGAACAGAGTCCATAACCATTCGCTAAATATTCTGACCATAGGCGTGCGCACAGGGTGTGCCGGGTGTGCCCAGGCACACCCTAATGTTAGGTGAAGGGTTTATCTTTGACCCCCTACATAGATATTTTGGATGTTCCTTATCTGTTTCATGATTACTATTACATAAATAATGACTGTATCTCAGCATAAACATTGGTTATGCCCGTACGTGTGTCTGGTGTGACTAAGAAGAAGATGAAGAGGTCCTTTTTCACCTCCTACATTGACATTTTCGATGCCCCTTATCTGGGTCATGATAAATAACATTAAAACTGACTGTATCTCTGGTTACAGGCTCATTATTTTAAATGAAAAATTTGTTTTTTGCAAAATGTTCTAAACTTTAGTTTTCAGTTAATAAATGTTCTATGGGTGCACACCCTAATGTAACGGGCTGCGCACGCCAGTGATTCTGACCATAGAGTTTAGGAGATTGGTCGAGGCATTTGGCTGGCCAGCGATGGCGAGAAGAGTTAACATTTTGTTACATGGTCTGTAACAATGTGAAAGGGATGAAACCGACAGAGAAAAAGTCAATATAGTTAGTTACTGGTAAGCGGGAATTACCATTTGTAAAACCTAAACATGTAATTGTCCTTATTAACTCTATGATCCCATGCACTTCACAATGTAAAATTACTGCCTTTGAGAACTCAAGAATCCGTAAGAAAACAGAATAATTTTCTCTTTCTTTAAAAAAAGTGCAAGTTAAGCCATAGAATGGCAAAACACACCATGCTCTTCTGGACAGTCTTTGGCTTCATCCATTTCTGCAGATTATTTATTGCATACATTGCTTCATTCTTGACAGTGATCATCTCAGACAGCACAGTTTCAAACCTAGGCTAGAAAAAGAAAGCAAAGATTTTAAAACACACTTGAATCAACATTCATGATGTTAGAGAGGCTTCAATATACCAACGATCAGGTTTAATAAAAGCACAGAAAAAGTCAAATTGAATAGTGGATTTAAGGGAGTCTTGCATGCTAATATAATAATAACCCAGTCTCCAGCCCCCTAAAGTCATTAGGGTTTCATTTTCCTCTTATGGACCTACAAGTTGTAAAGTGAAGTAAAATCTATATGGATATTTTAAGTACAATTTATTTTACTTTTGCGCGCTTACATAAATTGTAATGCAACTTCTATACCTTATGGAAGTATTCATTGATAATATTTTTCCCTGCATTCCAATTGTTTGAGAAAAAAGTGATGAAGGTACCTCACAATCATATACCATGGATGTTGAGGAAGACCTTTTGAGGCTTGTGAAGGATGTTGAGTTCTTGCTTGCACTGTACTGTGACCTCACTCCCATGGTAGTGGATGGTGAGGATTGCAGTTCAGACGGAGGCAGGTAAGATCCCTAAATCCAAATCCCACCACAAAAGGAACTCCTAAATCTCTAAAGTGAGATACACCTTTTACCTTCATTGCAAAGAAAAATCACGTAACAGAGTTTTAGGCTAGTGTCAGATGAGCGTATGGAGAGCAGAAGGAACGTCCGTGAGAGTCGACGTTCCTACCACTTGACGCCTGTCTGGCCACCTCGCTGAGTGCACTCAACGTTGCAAAACGTGATCCTCCTATGGAGAATCGGGCTTTGCAGCTCTGTCAACGCTGCAACGGACGCCGTTAGGCTCATCAGTACGGGTGCACATAGAGCCATTATTCATTCTTGAATAATTGTTTGAGAGAAGTTGGATAGCTTGGTCTTCATCGTCGACCAACAAATTAGATGTTCCTACTCAAAGTACAGGAGACATTAATTTACAGAACCTGCCACAATGTCGTTGGAATACCAGCACAAGCTCTATGTAGACGTTGCAGACATAGGTCTGAAAAAACCCAACTACCTTTAACATCGTGAAACATAGGTTTGGTCAACAACACTTTGTAGAGACAGGTTAGTGTTATCACTCCTGCAATTTGTACAGGAAACTGACCCGGTGCATATCTTTGTTCAGAGCTTCTATAAAGTCTGCTTCATGTTCCTCCAGCATCTGTAATATGGCATTCAACTGCAAGAGCCTGAAGGAGTAAGGTTTGGTCTTCCCAGAGGAGAAAGCATCTCGAACTTTTGTCAGAACTTCTTCACAGAGAGAGGAGGTGGAGAATTTCCTCACAGGGCTCTCCACAGGCTTTGATCTATAGGAAAAAGATGAAAACATGAATGCTGGGCCAGTCCATGTTCCACATTTCAGTATGCATTCTACAAAGCCTTTGGGTTTAGGAGTAACTACTTTCAAGATACTGTGGGCTATACGTCATGTGATTCTCCTTATACCAGACAGCATTAAGAAGGTATAAGTTTATACGTTCTCAAAAAGATTAACTGTACTGAGAATCACATAATACTCCATGACAGGCAGAATGTTTGTTTCCCTTAACCTGAAGGGATTGTAGAATTGTAGAATCAAAATACATCTACAAATGGATGGAAACAGTTTTCGTTTCTGCAGTGGCCCACATCATGGAATCATGTCTACCATTACCAAATAATACCGCGTGTGGTACATATGGCACACAGTGCCAATATCAAGATGATTTTACCTTCTTAATACCATGAACCAGCGCACTGGCGAAGGGGAGGAGTTCAAATTATCCATGGTGGTTCCTTACACTTATGATCGGGAAGTCAAACTGTAACAAAAGGAAACAAGTCTTAGGTGATCAGAAATCCTGTTAGATGCATTATTTTCTAATCCAATATGAATGCTGCAAAGGTTTTGTAACATTACATACCAATCTGTACCAATTTGTAATCTTTTGTCTCCATTCTTCCTGCGGTGCTCCTGCACCCTACCATCTTGATATTATTCCCATATTTGAGCAGGGCCTTGTTCAGTTATTTTGTACATTGGCATTATAGAAATAACATTAATAGTCACTTCTAGGCTAGTGTCAGACGAACGCAGTCATCACATCCGTGTTGCCACAGTTTAACGTCCGTCGTAGCATTGATTTGTGTTCAAGAGACCAACACATGAAGTACATGTGCACCACGCAGGTGGCAACGGACGCCATTTAGGTCTCGACGTACAAGCACTGCGGACGTCCAGAGTGAGCCACGTCCGCGTAGCGGCCTGTGTGCGTGATGACGCAACTTCAGACGCAGCGCATTTGTGACGTCCTTCACGTTGACGCTCAGAAGTTTTTTTGGTCTGGCTGACTGTACCGGTCATTTAATTTTTTTTTTCCAGATTTCCCTTAATTTTTCTACATCTTTCAAAAACACAGACCATGTGGGGTCTACAGTATCTTCCGTCAGTACGTACGTACGTCCATTATGCACGAACGCAGGCTGCGTTCGTCTGACATTAGCCTGACTGCCAGGTTATTATTTATTATAAATATATGTTCCCATGGATATTTTCCCTCTATCGTGGAATAAAGTGAAACGTTCACTAGTGTAGTATTACTGTAGAAAAGGGATTTCCTATTGGCCCTCCGGATGATCTAGAATTCATATGCTACAGGTAAGGCTAGGGTCAGACGAACGCATTTTATGTTGTCTGTGAAAAAGTGCGTTCGAACGAATGGACGCATTTTTTCACAGAATACGTGATAGTGGTACTATGCGCATTTTCGTCCGTGATTTTGTACGGATCATCAATAAAATTTGTGTCTGGACGTTATGTTGGCCGGACATTAGCAGCGTCTGACGTCTCCTAATCACACACACACGCCGCTAGCGGCGCAGCGCACTCTGTACGTCAGTACCTGCGGTCACGTTCTCGAAAAAATGCGTTCATTTTCCACTTGCGTTGCGCAGCGGACTTTTGTGCGACCGTACTTCGTATATGGCCGTCATTGCCGGCATCTGCTGCTAGTGCGGCCGTGATTAAGTGCGCCTGACGCGCGTTCGCACTGCCTCAGTCTGACCCTAGCCTAGAAATGAAAGTACTGCAAATGAACTGCCTTTATTCAAATCAAATTTCTATAATGAAGCCAAGGGCACCCCTATTTGTAGTGGTTACTGGACTCATCCCCTCGGGGGTCTGGCAATGTGATCCTGCTCATCTCATAGTAGATTAAGCCGGGCAGAGCCACTTTCAAATTATGGGCTGTGTCAGTCAGACAGCACAACAGTGATAGTATCACACCTGACAAGCCAGGATTTTCTCAGGTGACAGCTTTCCCCCATTTCTACTAAAAATGGAAAATCGTTAAATTACACGTTTAATGATGCTCACTGTGCCAAAGTAGTTAAATTCAGGGCTTTGTAAGCTCATAAAAAGGTGCTAGTGCAGGGGTGAGTGCCCAATTCTCATGAGCACCTCTCCCATCTTGCTTAGTGTTCCAGGGAAAAATGCTGCCCTGCAACATGTATAATTGATATGTAGCAGGAAGGGAATCTAGGCTGGTCACCGGAGATTCCTTTGGCCCCTGGCTGGGGTCCAAACAAAAGGTAAAATGATGAACTGTGAGATGAAGTGGGGAAAAGGGGGGCATGTGCAAATGTAAGCGTGTGATTGGGGGGGAGCAGACTTTACAGCAGGGCTCAGAGAGATCTAGTTACGCTTGTGCCTGACATGAATTTTTCATACTGCAGGGCAGCCGCTTCCCTGTACTTCTCTGCCTGAAATAATAGGGGTCCAAGAGAACAAGGCCAGCATGGCAACGAAAACCAAAGGAAAGTGGGGTGTTAAATAAGGTGCTGCTAAAATTGGGCTCCAACAAGCAGATGGGCCTTCATCAACGCTCTTCCAGATTTTTTTAGTGCTGCATTATACTTAGTTTTGCACCTTGATGCACTCTACAGACACACGCATGAATACTACAGGTTTAACATATCCAGTTCAATCTGGTGGTATCACAAATGACTAGACGCTGATAAATTCTCACAATCCTACACTTTTGAGTTTAAAGAATTAACCCAATATGCCTTAATAACAGTGATATAGTAGAGCTGATCAAAACCTCTGAGGGTTGTAGCTTTTTCCACTTCAATAAAACAAATTACTTTCTATAGCCGCTCTTGAATTTCTTAAGAGGACAAGCAATCCGGTATCAGGGACCATTCTAAGTGAACTTACAGGCAGGCCTTTAGTGTTGCCAAATCCTCCATGTTTTCTTGGCTCCAAATTTATTAATAAAAATGAGCAGAGAAAAAAAAAAAAAAGGCAGCACATACTATTCATACGCTGCAGACAAGAAAATAATCACTTGGAATCCCAGGTGACCTGCATGGATTAGGTAAATGTTTTCTCTCCTACATCACATGAACCATAATGAACTCATGACAAAAATGAACCCATAAGGAAATCACATAAAATCATGCAAATTGCCTTAATTTGATCAAGGATTTCCTCCTGCAGCATATGAATTCTGCACACTACAAATGGCAGCAGGTTTCAGGTGCCGCACAGCTAGGGTTGCTAGATCAGCCATGTTTTTCTGGGCACGCAATTTAGTCATGCTGATGGGTAGTGTATGAAAAATAAGCCTGCAGTATGTAGAAGTCATGTGTGGCAGAGAAGACTTCAGAATGGAATCCCAGTGACCTGCCCAGATTAGAGAACAGACTTCCCTCCTGCAGCATATCAATTATACATACTACAAGGCAGCATCAGCTCTGTGCTCTCCCTGCCCATGGAACAATTATATACACAATGTCCAGGACAGCAAGTCTGGCAGTCCTTACTGGAGGTCACTCTGCCATGCCAAGCCACAATGTACCTGAACCCAAATAGTATCCAAAGTAGACTTTGGGGGTTATTCACAAGACACTGGATTTTCCATTGTGGAAACAAAACTTTGATACTGGGAGGGGAATACTGGCAGCAGGAAAAGATTCATTAATGTGGCTTCTTCTGCCACTGTTTAAAATTTCCCTTTTGAAAGCCTTGATTTGCGACAACTGCAAACTACAGCATTTTGTGAATAACCCGCTTTGTGTCCATGCACGTAATCCATCCAGGGGTGTCAGGTTGGCCAGGTTTTCCAAGGAACATACTGCAAGGATGTCCTTTCATGATGCAGTTAGGTGTGTCCTGTGTTATATGGCTGGTCTGATATCCCTAAATTCATCATTAAATACAAAGAGGATGTGGCAAAAAAAAAAAAAAACCCTGTAGGAAGCTAGGACTCTATGAGTACCTGGATCTAAAACCAACATTCCTACACCTACTTCCCTTCAGATGAATGGAGCCACTATTTCTTATACCTCACAGGCTCAGTGTCCTCTTAGCTGTTACCCAAATTCTGCTACTTCCACCTAAAAAACATTGCACGAGTCCGCCCCTTTCGTAATCAGGACTCTACTAAAATGCTCGTCCAAGCTCTTATTATCGCCTGCCTTGACCATCGTAACCTCCTTCTCACTGGCCTTAAGAGATCCCAGATGCTCCCTCTGCGGTCTGTAATGAATGACTGTGCCAGACTCATCCACCTCACCTACCACACATGACGACCCTCTATCATTCTCTGCACTGGCTCCGTTTCTCTTAGAATTATATTCAAAATACTGCTCCTCACATACAATGCTCTCCATAACCACGCCCCTGCCTACATCTCCTCCCTTATTAACAGGAACATCCCTTCCAGAACACTTCGCTCTGCCAATGATCTAACGTTATCGTCTCCTTGGACCCACACCCCCAACTCTCACCTTCAGAACTTCTCCTGACCTGCCCCCTTATGGAACTCCCTCACCTGCAAAAAATCTGACTCTCTGCGTCTCTCCAGTCCTTCAAGAAGTTTTTGAAAACACATTACTTTAGAGAAGACTATCGGCTCACTCCATGATCCCCAACTGTACATTTCTTACTCCATCCCCCAACCCAGCCCACATGCACTCCGCTACTTCATGATCTCTATTTACCCTCACCTAATGGGCCACCCCTCTCCTTTTAGACTGTAAGCTCTTGAGCAGCATCCTCTCTCCTACTGTTCAGTGTGTTTTAACGTGTATGTATATTGGTTATTCTGTCTTACCCATTGTACAGCGCTACAGAACTTATTAGCACTTTATAAATCCTGTAACAGAGAAATAAAAACTATAGGCAGTTCTTAATTGTAACAACTGTTGAACTTACATGGTCTGGCTAAACTCTATGTTCTTTTAATGTGAATTTCCTGGGGCTTTGCTTTTATTTAGCTGTAGGATCGTGGCAAATCAATTTGATCTATTCACCAAGTACATTTCTAAAAACCTAACAAGTGAATGGCAATAAACACATAAAATAGCAAAGTGAAATAGTAACAAAGTGCAAATACATAAGTGAGATAAAATGAATCATTATAGAAATGAGAATTATCATGTATATGTGTAGCACTGACAAGCTCAGGGCCCCAGCCCAGGGCGGTGGAACATCATCTAAGCAGTGCTTTCTTCAGTTTTGTGAACCAAATATGGAGCGATCTCAAGACTCCATCAGTATTCTGCTGGGACAGTCCGAAAACGGGATAAAAGGTGTCTCAAAACCTGTTGTAATGTGTATATTTTCTAAAAATTACAAAAAGCCAAGATCATAGCATGTGATCTTCATTTTCTCCTTGTGCCACAACCAAAAGGTCAATGAGGTCAAAGTCCCTTGGCGCACTCTGTGAGGTTGTGTCTATGGACAGGATTCACAAAACAAAATTTATTTTAAAAAAAGCAACTGTATCCAGTGATATATATTGTCCATGTATTTATATATGTCTTACTGATGAAGGATACGCATGTGTCTGTCAGTTTTGCACTGTGTATACTGTAAGTATTATATTAAATTCATCTGTAGGTTAAGACCGAATTATACAGAGGGGCCCAAAAAACGTATACACACTTCAACGGTTGTTATCTATACCATTTTTTAAAACCCATATTGAATTATGGCAGCAATGTGTTGTTTCCATTAAAGATATAAGTAGTCGCACCATTGTTGATATAATCATGTGACAAAGAAAATAGCGGCACACGTGACTTTCGAGCAATGCAAGACCATTTTCAAGTGGTATTGTAAATTTGAAAATGTGCCGTTCAACAACAATGACAACGTGAGTTTGGAACAGAACCACCTACATGACTAATAATTGCACAGATTCGTGATAAATTCAAAACTGGTGGCACGGTGTGTGACGTGCATAAGCAAAGATCTGGGAGGCATCGCACAAGTCCTGCTTCATCAGATACATTGTTGCGACAGTTTACACGCTCACTGCAAAAGTCTGTGAAACAATGTGCACGTGAGACAGGAATTAGCAGATCAGGTGTACAATATATTCTGAAGAGAGCACATGGACATTTTGCATCCTGAGACTGGCACACGCCATAGTTGAAGATGACCCTGATCGGAGAATGGAGTACTGTGAGTGGTATTGACAAATGGTACATGAAGATGAGGACTTTTGTACAGAAAATGGTGTGGACTGATGAAGCGTAGTTTAAACTAAATGGTACAGTATAAACCATCATAACAGTCAGGGTTATTCCGAGAGAGGTGAAAACCAGGAGAATGACTGGAGAATGGAAAATTCTAGGTTAAAATAGCCAAAGCAGAAAAATTCTCCCAATTATATCACTTTCCACATTGTTCATTCTCCTGGTTTTCACCTGTCGGCATAACCCTGTGTGTTTATTGGGCATCAGAAAAAAAAGTGCATTTACCAAGGCTCAATGTCTGGCATGGATTGTCATCCAAGAGTTTAATTGGACCATTCTTTTTTTGAAGGCACCATCACTGGTCCAGTGTACCTCGACATGCTTCACAAATCCATTCTACCGATCATTCTTGTGCTTTATGCGGATGAGCAAGTTTACTTCCAGCAAAATGGTGCACCACTGTACTACCACCGAGATGTAAGAGCCTACCTCTGACATTCTGCTAGGACTTTGGATAGGACACAGGAGGAGCTGTTGAATTCCCTCCATGTTCCATGGACTTAATGTTTTAGGCTTGTGTCAGACGAGCGTAGTGTTCATGTCCATGTTACCGCACATAAGTACGTCCGTGATAGCATACAATTGTGTTAAATAGAGCCCCACACACGCAGTACGTCCGCACAGAAGTGTGGACGCATGACAGATGCGGCACACGGACGCAGGCTAGGCAAGAACGTAATACTGCTAGAACGGACGTGCGGAGTGCACCGCATAGCTTTGTGTGTGAGTGATGGAACGTGGTCAGACGGACTGCATTTATACGTCCAGCATTTTTGACAGACAAAATGGTTTTCATATTTAATTTATTTTCCCTGCTACATCTGTCAAAGATAACATCAGTCACAAAAACGGACTGTGTGGCCACTACCGCGTCTTCTGCCATAAAGTGCGTCCTTACTGCACGGGCGCGCAGTCCATAGAAAACGCGCTCGTCTGACACCAGCCTTAACCCTCATTTTCTAGCAGTGGGGAACACTAAAAAGAATGTGGTATGCCTTATAAAACCACCTACGCTGGCTGCAGTATGAGAAGGAATTGAAATATCATGCAGAGCAAGCCATGTGGAAATTTAGTCAGTGTTGTTCATGCAGTGGTGCGCTGAAATCCCCATCGGTGAAGGGTAAAGTAAAAGGAAAGGCGTCACTGGAAAGGTCACAGCCTGACCCAATCGGTGCCAAATCACAGCCTACTTCCAGTGGGGGCTGACATCTTGGATGTCAGCTCCACCTCTTGGGCCTCCCCTTATTCTCTGACGTTGTTACGCATGGGTGCCATGACATCAGAAAGGGAACCCCCTCCAAGCTGGGCACAGGATTCCTTTGGACCCCTGTATCTCCCAATCAAACTAGTGGGCAATATTTGGCATCATTGTTAAGGCCAGAGCATGGATACCAAACACAACCAGATAAGTGGACATTTCTCCACTCTGCTCCCAGGAACCAGCATAAAAGGTATTGAGGATTCAGAATGTCGCCCAACACTATTCCCCAGACTACTCCATTCTTGCAATTGTATTTTATTTGTGCATTTATTCATTTCTGGCTGATTTACTTAGGAGGGGGAGGGAGAAGCAAAAGGGAATGTACTAGGTCGTAAATCCTGAAGGGCACTCTCGCCAAATTTCCATTCTCTCTTTCCTCCAGCATACACAGACAGATCCACATTTCTCCACTCTCCCACCCAGGCCTGGTCCATAATTTCAGGTCTCCTTTCCAGCTGATTCCACTTCTCTCTCCAATTACTCTGCCTAAGCTTACTGTCCTTCCCATGCAATCCCCACTACATTCTTTCCGGCAACCAGCTTCACCTTCCCTCTGCTCCCATTTGTTTGTTTCACTTACCCCCATTCCTTAGATTGTAAGCACACGGGATGTCTGGCGGAGCGCTTTGTTAAAGTGCTGTATTTCCTAGACACGCTATCCTACGGGCAGGGTTGTATTTTCCTTATTTATCATCATGCGAGTCATGTTTGTGCTACCCATTGTAAAGCACTACGGAATATGTTTGCAGTGTATAAATGCCTGTAACTGTAAAAAAAATGTATTTTCAATTATGTGAACAATGATGCAGCACTAATTCACCTCCATGTGTCTGTGTCCAACTTCCTTCTTTTTATGTGTCTCTGTGCCCAACTCCATGGGTCTCTGAACTGTATTTTGATCTCGTGTTCCCAAATCTCACTATACCACCTCACCATGTGTCTGCCGAGCTTCATCACCTGTGTGTGTCCCACTTTCTTGTCTGTGTCACTGTGCCTTACATCTTCACCTCCATGTGTCGCTGTGCCCTGCTTTAATCACCTCCATGAGTATCTGTGTCCAACATTCTCATCTCCATGTATCTGTGCCTCACTTCACTTCCATGTGACTGTTTCTGTTTCCCCATTGGAACAAAATATATATGTTTACCAAAGCCTCTAATTCGTGAGACTGCCTTTTGCACAGAGGCCTACAGAAAAATAAATAATAACTGGGTGTGTGAATGCATAAATATGTGTACCTAGCCACTACATGCAAGTTTAAAAAAATAAACAAGTATATACGAATATACAAAATCACACTGGGTAGAAAACAAATCAGTTTATTATAGTCATAACAATACAACTGATATATATTGCACTATATGGAGTGCTTGCCACTTTAAAATTATATTAGAAATATGGTTATTTAGAACACCCAGACCGCTCTTTATTAAAGACTAACAGGTCTATTCACTAAAAGGTGAAATGCAGGAGAAGAGAACAATCTAGACCAAATAGCCGATTTGGAAAGTGAGATAAATGGGAGAATTTTTCTGGTTTGGCTATTTTGACCTACATGGTTATTCCGAGAAAGGTGAAAACCAGGAGAATGACTGGAGAAGTGAAAATTCTAGGTCAAAATAGCCAAACCAGAAAAAGTCTCCCATTTATCTCACTTTACAAATCGACTATTTGGTCTAGATTCTTCTCTTCTCCTGAGTTTCACCTTCAGTGAATAGACCTGTATGGGAGCAAAGATACAGGCAAGCATCTAAAACACATAACACGTTGAGGAGATCAGACAAATATTAGAATTTATTTACAAATGTTTACAGTACCTTTAGACTTCTCTACATAACCTTAGGTTATCTTTCTGTTTTAAAACCTAGATATGGTGATAGCAAAGCAATATTTACTTTGGAGTCACCAGTTTTTAGCTTGTTCCTAACTGATATTGCAAAGCAATCATCCAAACACAGTATTGGGTCCCTGATAATATTCTTCCTTGGCCATTACCTATTGCTAAGCTGGATATATTTATACTCTAAATGCATAGTATATTAATTGTTTTAGTGTGATGGATTTGTGCCAGACAGTGATAGAAGCAAATATTCTTTCCTTTTAAACCGTATACATCCCAAAGTCAACATTACGCTGATCAATAACGAGAACCAGAGGGATTATGTTCTACAGTTAGTGAGACGTTTGATCTCTGTGTAGTCCTGCGGTAATTCTTTATCACTTTTGCGTGTCTTCTGTAATTAACTTCGGCACCATAGCAACTCAGGTTGTGATACATCTGCCAGGATCTCTCTTAACCTTAATTTTGACACTAGCAAGTAGGCTGTCAGGGAGGGAAACAAGACTCAGAACTGGAATTTGGCAAGAAGTCTCCTGCGTCAGCCGGTTTGAAGTAAATTCAAATCATTTAAGCACAAAACAGTGGGTCAAAAGTTACATTTCCAGATTTTAAACTATATATGTCAAGTACTGGAATTTTTTTTTCTTTCTTCATTAGTGTGCTAGACCTCACTTTTTCAATTTTCAGATAATTTAGAGATATACAGTGAAGTCACCAAGTGCTCTTACTCGTAAACGCTCTCATTTTTCAGTCCAGGAACATTAGAGAGCAAACCTCCAGCTTCTCTTTCACCCACTCGAAAAAAGCCTTTTCTATAACTAAATAGTACAAGGAAGTTGGATCAGTTAAGACCAGGGCCTGTCAAAACCCAGTCGGTGTAGAACTACAAATCCCACTGACAGTCTTCGGCTTGGGGACAGATCATGGATGTCCTACAGCAGCTGAGGCCAGAATATTTTTTTGCCCATGTGGTTTATATAGTTTTTCCATATCTATTGGTTCCAGTTATTCCTATGAAAACCACTCATTAAAAAGTTAAGATTCGCTTCTTTAATGGATCAGCAGTCCTAACTATATCAGATGTTATGTGTACAATGTTTTTGTTCATTCTCAGAAGCACAAGCACTTGAATGGAGAGGTCACCCTTGCCCCCAAGAGTAAACAGTTTGTGCAAAGTTAACCTCATGGCTTACACTTGCAGCTCCGTATTAACTATAACAAGTGTGTATGCATTTACCCTGCCATACATTTCATACGTGTCACTGCAGATCTGGAGAAAGAACATCATATATTGCATGGGTCTTGTGCATGTTCCTTTTTTCTGCTTGTAACTCAATGGACTGAAGATTGCGATCACAAATACAGTACTAAATATAAAAAAGGCTTGACTTGTTTCTAACACTTTCGTTTGAAAAACTGGAACCCTCTAGTCTCTAAAAGCACGAGCAATACTTGGCTTTGTTCATCCCTTCAGGTTAAGTCACACCACATAACAAGTCCTGAATCCCACACTAGATTGTCCATATGGTTTATCTTCTCCGTTCCAAACACCATGCCTTCAAATGTCAGTTGAAATTAAAAGAGCAGCAGTTATGGGTTGCAGACGCAATATTTTGCTGCAATGGTTTTGCTAAACCATAAGTCACAAGGGCAGCAAGGAAAGGTTATATCCATTAAATTAAGGAGACAGTAATACAAGCAATGCTAAGATAGTTCAAAGCCAGTGTTCATACTGATAGCGTAACGCAGCTTCTCCCGCAGAATACCCTTCTTGCTGTAATTGGGAAGCTTCAGGAGATTAAAACAAGTGGATGAAGTGGGGAGGCGTCCTCCTGGCTCTCGTTTTCTGATTGTGAAGAATCCTCGAAGAACACTGCCCAGGGTGTCCCCAGTGTCCTGGAGGAAGGGCAAGTCATATTACACACAGTCAAATGGTAGCTATAAAACTTTGGATACATCGGTTAAACGTGGACATGGAATTTACCTGATCATCAGACACCTCCACACAACGGATGGAGAATGGAGGTTTGAGGTAGGCAAATCCCAAGAGCGGAGGCCGTGAACAACTAGTAATAAACTGGAGTGAGAAATGTCAATTATTAGAACAGATAACAGAGGCAGCTTGACAGCAGGACCCCAATTACACAAAGGTTTCTGGTGGTAAAAAGTCAGTTTGCTGGTCACACCCCTTATTTGTATACAACTACAAAATGTATTGCAGCTTCGCAAAAGTAAGAATGAATGTTGTTGTTATTCAAGGATTCTCTACAATGCTACAACCTGATGTTAGGTGTCAAATTACTCAAACTAGTAGTTTAATAGCAGAGGGAGTCACAAAACTGGTTGGGTGGAGTGGAGGTACATCACTGCTCTATGACTGTGGAGACACAGGTTCGAATCCTGGCAAGAGCACCTCCCCAGTAAGTGTCCTTGGGCAAGACACCTAACGATACATACTCTCCACCCAGGACATACTTGAAAACCAGAGAAATCTCAATGTGTTCTTCCTAGTAAAATACTTTCTCAAAAAAAAAAAAAAAAAAAAAAAACTATATGCCGCTGCTTACGCTTCCAAATGAACTTCTAACGATAGCACTTGTACCTTTAGAAACATGGCTTTTTCATCAGAGGAAAAATCGTTGGCCAATATGTCCCACAGCCATACAATGACCCGATGACTTCCATGGAATCCCCCATAGTATACAGTGTGCTTCCTGTAAGAAGAGAACGAGTAATATAAGCATACATATACACACGCGTACAGTGAGATGAACCTCAAAAGCTAGCTTTCAAATACTATATTTTTACCTCCTGTGGTTTTGTAGAGTGCAGACAAATTTTAAGGTCCTACACAATATCTTGACAAATCGTTGCACATGCAATACGTAAAGAACTATGTAAACCAATTACACATTTATAAATCTATGCAATCTGCTGAAAAGACCTATAAGGCTAAAATGTTAAAATTATAATATAAGGCTATGCGTATAGGCATAAAATGACTGAATTTCATTAAATAGTTTTTAAACTACATTATAAGTAATTCATATATGAAAATAAAGACTGGTGTAGTTTACTGACTTGAGATCATCCAGATCTATCTCTGCATTATCCCCTGATATAAGACGCTGCAGTTCGGGTGCTGAGAACATGCGTATCCACTCCGGCCTGATGATGGAGCGGAACCCACTGATGAGTGCCGCAGTCTGGTTTTTAATCTGCGTGTGCATGCGGAAATGTGCCATGAGGTGGATGTAGCTGATCCTGTGGAGTAGAGGGAGATGAGTGAATGAGAGCGACTGACAGACATGTTGATGGCAGTGAAAGAAGAAACGGGAGTATGGGGAAAATACAACAAAACGAAAAAAGAGAAAAAGAAAGGCAATGGAAAAAGTTAAGTATCTGGGATAGGAAATGCAACCGATACCTAAGAAGAGTCAATAGTGTGAAATGTTGTCATTCAAATGTGATGCAGAAAGTACAGAGTTATTTCCCAAAGCTCAAGATGATTACAAATGACAACATTTGCTTACACTATCACGGTTATTCAAAGAGCCGAATTGCACCGCACTGTGAATTTCCCCATATGGTGCAATTTCATGGCCATTTGGCTATTCAAAAAGCTGTCAAGTCTCCATGCTGACGCTAGCATTCTAATTCCAATTTTCACTCTCCCTCTCCTAATTTCTACTCGCAAATTGCGAGAGGGCGAGTGGAAATTGAGACCCCCCTGTAGTAACGCTATATGACAGTAACTGTAAACTAGTAGCAATAACGTGAAGCGGCTGCCAACAAGAGAGCAATAGAAAACCCAACAAAAACAAATAGAAATATCCTATAACAACGTCTGGGCACTTTACATGATTGAGGGTCTGTATAATAAGCCCTGGAGCGTTTCCTACAATCTCAATACAAAGTGGAAATCACCGTTCATGCAATATGCTCTGAAGTATGAGATCAGCTGGAAAAGCAAAGTTTACATAGAAGTATTGACTCAAAAGATCTATATAATAAAAAAATAAATAACCAATCAATCCTTCCTGAGATAAATTCCGTGCGCTGTAGGGGATTCTCACTCACAAATACCCAATGCGAACGTCACAGGTTTTAAACTTACAATTTCCCTCAATCTTATATATTGATTCTGAGTGAATGTTTTCACCATAATCATTTGCCTGTATTTGTGAGTGTGCATGTACACAAAAATAGATCATATGAGAAATACAAACGTTTGTAAAGCAGGTTAGGAAATGGAATCAAAATGAACATACATTAATAGAAGGAGGGAGGTTAATTTAATTATATAAAAATCTACCCTATATGTGTCCATAAATTCTGGAAGCATGTAACTATACAGATCCTATGACTCACTTGTTTTCATTGGTGACTGAAATGGACTTCCCACCAGGGACCAGCTCATGACAGACCAGCTAACAGAGGGATAAAAAAATAAATATATATATTATGTAGTACATTTTTAACTAATGTTAGAAAGGTCTTATTAATCTTTAATATTAAAGTAACCTGAATATATAATTTCAATGTGGATTTGAACACATTAATATTCATCATTGAATATCTCAATTCATGAGCATAAATATGACTGGATGTCTTCTCGTTCAATGCATGTTGATTTAAGGTTATGTAGATGTTTTCTTGGGATGCATGATCAAGCGCCATCTACCAGTGATTGTGGAGATCTTTCCACGACAAAATTTAAACAGAGCAACAAAAGATTATTCACCAAGGACAATCGCTGTCATTCAGGTTTCTGTAGATGCTCCTGGGTGCTCTGTGACGGCCGTCACTTTTACTGTTGACCCTAATGTTGTGTGTGTATATATAACGGTACAGCATTTATTTGTTTCAGTTTATGTATATGCATATATCTGGTGTGACGTTTACCCAAACCCCTGACCGGGCTGAACCAGGACGGGATCAAGCTATCCACCAGCTGATGCCCAACAGATCCCACTTCACTTTCCACCTGAGCGCTCCAGCCGCCTTTCACCCTACAACGGCGCTTTTGTGGGGACTGGCCTACCATAGGAGCCTGACATGGGATGATTCCTGGGAGGAAGCGCCTTCAGGAACCACAGCAACCGACCTCCCTTCCTCACTCAGGGAGCGTAGCCGCTTCTAGTGAGCAATATCCCAGGTACAACCAACCAGCCAAACTTACATTGATGCCGCTCTGTCCCTCATTCATGGTTTAAGGTGCTTTAGGGACAGTTTTTAGGGGGACCAGAGATGGCCAGCGGCACCCGGAAAGTGCCGCCGCTCCACCGTAATCACCCATAAATCCGCTAAACATTCGTGGCAGGACATCAGGTTGTATATAGACTGCAACCAGCGCACCACTCCCATTGTGCAGCCAAGTGGGCTCGAGCTGAGGGCGGGGGCGCATTCCATCGAGAGTAGGCTTGGGCCGAGGCCCTTTTTATGGTCTTACAGAATTGGGCTCGAGGTGAGGGTGGTGTTACTCAGCGACGGAATGTCTGGGGAGGGCAGGGGTATGAACAATGTAATCTGATCGTATATTTTGTATTAAAAGGCTCAGGGTCACATTACAATCTTGACGCAAACGTTTGCGCCGGCATAAGTAATTTTTAACACGTGGGGTAAAACCATTTGCGAATTCCATAGTCAGCGCTACAACCGTGTGGAATCGTGTACCGCGTGTGAACCTGCGCGAGGTTACTGTACTTTGCGCGTCCAATATACTTAACATTGTGAGCGCAAAGTGTTAATCAGCGTTTGTAATCCTAACGCTGATTAACGTCTGGCCGCGGTTAACAACGTTAACCAGAGCCAGGACTTGGTGCTAACGGATTCCGCTGGTGCAGAATCTGTTACTGCCAGCCAAAAAAATAAATCGTATACTCACCAGGGGCGTTTCCAGAGACTAGTCTCGGGAGGGGCACTGACAGAAAATAAGGTGTTTTAGCAGAGAGCCCGATTCACGAGAATTTACAGAGGGTCCGGCTCACAGGAGCTTACAATCTAGAGGAGCAGAGGGCCCGGCTCACGGGAGTTTACAATCTAGAGGAGCAGAGGGCCCGGCTCACGGGAGTTTACAATCTAGAGGAGCAGAGGGCCCGGCCCACGGGAGTTTACAATCTAGAGGAGCAGAGGGCCCGGCTCACGGGAGTTTACAATCTAGAGGAGCAGAGGGCCCGGCACCCTGGAGTTTACAATCTAGAGGAGCAGAGGGCACCCTGGAGCTTACAATCTAGAGGAGCAGAGGGCACCCTGGAGCTTACAATCTAGAGGAGCAGAGGGCACCCTGGAGCTTACAATCTAGAGGAGCAGAGGGCACCCTGGAGCTTACAATCTAGAGGAGCAGAGGGCACCCTGGAGCTTACAATCTAGAGGAGCAGAGGGTACCCTGGAGTTTACAATCTAGAGGAGCAGAGGGCACCCTGGAGCTTACAATCTAGAGGAGCAGAGGGCACCCTGGAGTTTACAATCTAGAGGAGCAGAGGGCACCCTGGAGCTTACAATCTAGAGGAGCAGAAGGCCCGGCTCACGGGAGTTTACAATCTAGAGGAGCAGAGGGCACCCAGGAGTTTACAATCTAGAGGAGCAGAGGGCACCCAGGAGTTTACAATCTAGAGGAGCAGTTACAGACTCATATCTGAGAGGTTTATTACTGTGCAGCTCTAGCTTTCTTACACACTCTGGAGGAAGGATCAAACTCTCAGGGACCCATTACTTACCTCCCTGGTGTCCCTGCATGGAGGCTCCAGCCTCTCTCCTCTGATCCTGTAGCTCAGTGCAGCCTCAGATCCAGCCCTTTCCTGTGGCTGTCAGGCAGGCATGGAAGGAGACAGGCTCAGCCACATGGTCACCGGGAAAAGGATCACCACGTGACACGCCCCTGACACATGAATTGGAGGGGCAATCCTCAGTGCTTCTGCGCAGTATGTGCCTCTGCAAATCGCGATGTCTGCATTCACTGCACACATCGCGATTTGAGTTCTGGAGGTCAGCCTGGCATCTGCACTGCCTGGGGGGGGGGGAATTGCCCCGTTGCCCCCCCCCCGGATCTGCCCCTGATACTCACCTCCTGTCCCGCGGCGAGGACCGCAGCGGTGTCCGCCTCCTCAGTCCGCTGGAAGCAGGGAATGACTGGGCGGAAAAGTCCCCCCAGTCTTCCCCTGCGTATCACTATGCAAGGCGAGATCCGGCTGGTCATGTGACCGCCGGCGTCTGCTTCAATGGAGTCCTATGGACTCCATTGAGAGGATGCGTGCGGCTGCGCTTAACGCGCGGTAACAATGCAGGTAGTATTTTTGGTGCGTGCATTGTAATCTAGCAGTAAAACGGTCATGCTAGAGGGAAAACTGCGAGCGCAATTTTTCCTCCATAGCGCACCCGTTTAACCTCTAGGAATGTAATTTGGCCCGCAATGTTTTGTGTAATAAAACACACCATTTTCTTCAACCTACACTGTTTCAACAAGAGTTTGGAGGAACTAAGACAATCTTCTACTACTCCTTAGTATCTCTGGAGCAAGGAAGAAAGGAGTGTTGGATCTACTCTGAGTAGCAGCTTCCGTCACACGCTCTCTCTCATTAAGCTGCTTTGCGTCCCACAGAACACATCTTCAACATATTCAAGTGGTTAATCCTCAGTCCCAGAGACAGACATTGAGAATGGAATCTACGTACCTGACCCATAACGTCTTCATCATAAGAAAGTGTTAGGCCCAAGTCACTAATATCTCCATCATAACGCTGAAAAGTAATAATGAAACATGAAATAATCCACCCAGACTAAGGGAATACAACCCCTGCATGAATAAATTCATAGAAGGTGAAATCTTACTATTACATATTATAGCCAATTCTTTTTTTCAGAGTCTCAGACCCAACGTTTTTTAATTTGGATCTCCTGGAGATCAACATTCCATTGGGGAAATCAATAACAATTTATTTTACATATTTAGAAAGATGTACAGAAACTTAACATAACAGCATCGGAGACAGAAATCCTCTAAAAAGCAAGATTAGCTGGTTTTATTATTATTTTTATCATCTTTTATGTAGAGCGTCAGTTTCTGCATCGTTCTACAATAACCAAAGGGAACAAAACACAAACATAGGATGGAGACAAGAGGTGAAGAGGGCCCTGCTCATAGAAGCTTACAATCTAGAGCAGTGGTTCCCAACCACGGTTCTCAAGTACCCCCAACAGGTCAGGTTTGCTAGATATCTGAAGCACAGCACAGGTGATAGGATTTGCTGCTCAGTGATTGCAGGATTCAGTCTGCATTTCCTCAAGGTGATCCTTAAAACTTACCGGTTAGGGGTACTTGAGGACCGCGGTTGGGAACCACTGATCTAGAGGGATTGGGTTTGCGAGTTAATATGCAGTTGTCTTTAACGTCTGAGTCTCGGAGGCCGAGAAAGAACTCACCTTGATTGAAGTAAGGTTTTTGTAGAACTCCGAGTCGAGCGAGGGAAGTTCATCCACTGAGCTGTAGAAGATGCTGTGATGATGTCCAAGGAGCTGGCTGAGAAAGAATGAAGCAAATGGAACATCCACCACTATACCCTAGAAATAGAAGTTTGAAAAAGGCTAAGTTCAAACCTGGCAATCTTATTCGTTAAGGCCATGTATATACTAGATAGACACAAACTTGTCAGAGGCTCAAGATACATAGTTACAAGATACATGGTTAATCAGTTTGTAGTTCGGCGGGCTTCAGTGATTCCATTTCACTGACCCTGCGGTGACTTCACTAAACCGCCAAAGTCTGCCGAACTGCAGGAAAAGGAAAAAACTGAACTCTGCCTTTCTTTCAATAAGTGTTTAATTAAGAAAAATACCGGTACATTAAAAAGGTGTCTAAAATTATAAAAAATATTCTTTAAAAAATAAAAAGGTCCGTTACAAAATAAAAAAAAATTAAAAGAAAATGATCAAAAATTTTGGCTAAATACAAACAAAAAATACTAAAAGGTGTTCTAAAAAGATAAATAGGGCTTTTTGCTGAAAATTAAAAGAATAAATGTTTGAATAAAAAAAAATATATATATATATATATATATCACAATGATAATATTGTTTTAACATTAAATCCTATGGGATTCGCCTGTTTAAACTGAATCATCGAAAATCAGGACATTTCAGACATTTAGGCTAGGGTCAAACGAACGCATTATTCGCAGCGACCGTCAAAAAGTGCGTTCGAACGCATTGACGTATTTTTTCACGGAATGCGCGAAAACGGTCATATGATGCGCATTTTCAGGTGTGATTTTTTACGGATAGTCAATAAAACACTTTTTGCGTCTGGACGTTATGTTCCTGGACATTAGCAGCGTCTGACGTCTCCTAATCACGCAAACACGCAGCTAGCGGACGCAGCGCACTCTGTACGTCAGTACTAGCGGTTCTGCGTTCTCAAAAAAATGCGTTAGTTTGCCGCTTGCGTTGCGCGGCCGCACGATCGTGCGGCCGTACTTCGTTGCTACTGCGGCCGTGATTAAGTGCACCTAAACGCACGTTAAAAATGCGTTTGTTCGGCGTTCTCTGAATAGATTAACCATTACTTCTCTATGGGACAATTTCTCTGCCGCCGGAGGTTTCGAACTGCATCAGATTACGTGCGCATAAGATTTGGCGAACTGACAGGTTTCTGAATAGACGAGCTGTCCTGAAATTGCACTGTATAGTAATATTCACCCTTCGGTGGAAAGTTCGACCCTTTATGAAGAACCCCTTAAGATTCCTAATCCTGTAACGTCACATTTTATTTTTTCTGAATTTTAAAAAAAAGAAGAGGTAAAAAAAAATTTAGATTCATCCATATCAGTATCCACTGAAATCTGCCAAGTCAAATTAGTGCCTGACAAAATCAATCTAGAATGACCCTCAATAGCTTACAAGTTGTTATAAGGGACATTCTACTCACCCTGACCACTTTGTTTTAACCCCTTAAGGACCAATGACGTAACGGTTACGTCATAAATGCATTGACTTTAAAGACCCTTGGTGTTTAAGGGATTAAAGCTCCGATCAATCGCTCCGCACAGGCACTATGGGATTTATGTACGTAAAGTGCTCAAATCCCGTAGCGCTGTGTAATTAGCGGTTCCTACACTGTGCAAGCTGCATAGGAACACAAATTACGCAGAAAAGCTTCAGAGACTTCCGGGTTCAGGAGTCCGAGCTGAAGAGGAGCAACACCGCTGGGCGAGGGAGAAAATGTGAGTAAAATCACAGAACAGAATAAAATAATTAGGCAGAGGCTGTCAGCAGAGTATCCCTTTAAAAAATTCTTTAGTCATTTATTTTCTGGTCTGCTGTGATTAATATAAAGTGTTGAAATAAAAAAAAATATCAAGTGAGCTCAATCCATGACATTTCTGGATTATCAGCACTCAGCACCTTTACTCAGTCATGGAAATATGAAATTCAGTTTTTTCAAGTTTTGAAAGGAGTTAACAAATGGCTCTTTCGGGCAAGGAAATAGAGAAAATCCCATTGAAACTCTGATTTAAAACATTGGATTTTCAAATAAGCATGCTTAGTACTCAATCTAGGACCATTTATGGCAGGTACAATGTATTAAAATTATGATATGTTATTGCAAAAATGAATGCATCATTAATAATTACCGGTAAGTGAAAAAACTCAAACCCAATATATACCAAAATATTAAATAAAAACTATCTACAACGTACAGCATTGCATTATGATGTCACAGATGCCTTTTCAAGCTTTTTACTGGCCCACTCTTAGAACCAAGATCATTTTCGGATTTTTGGTTATGTTCAAATATGTACAGTGCCACACCAGATATTTAAAAATAAATAATTGCTCGAAACTAGGACTGCCACCAACTATTATTTTAAAAGGCAATTAGTCGGCCGATTATTTTTTTGATTAATAGTCTACTTTTTAAAAAAAATTAAAATTTTGTTTTGCAATTTGCGTAGTGTAAGTAACTTTTGTGCGTCCATACACACATTATGTATCTCGCGTAAATTGGGTATTTTTCTAATGCAAGGTACGCAAGCGCCTGGTCAAAGTGATGGATTGATGCTGCGTGCAGAGCTCAAGCTCATGTGCTTTCTCCTTGAATGAACGCTGCTACAAGCGCTTGAATATAGACACGATGAGGTCAGCATGCAAAGTGGGGAGAGAAGGTGGGGGGCACTGCACACAGCCTGACAATGTTAATAATCTTAAAGAGGTCAGGGTGTGTAGTGTGTCCCTTTTAAAATGATTTTATGAACTGAATGGGGGGGGGGGGACTGGAGAGGAGAGGGTGTGAGTTTGAGCAAGAGACTGGACCTGAGTTTGTGAGGGAGTTTGTGAGGAAGGGCCTGGACTGGAGAGAGGGAGGGAGGCAGGGAGGGTGGGGTTGTGGTATAGAATTCCAGCTCCAAGGATAGAAAACTGGTGGTACAGTTCCAACCACCCAGTGGCAGCACCCACAGTCTGTGTGATAGTTTACGACAGTTGCAGAACTAAAAGAAAAACAAACAAGCTGGTGATGTCCACCATAACCCTAGAACTAAATCATACGGAAAAAAGCAGCGGCACGTCTTCAATAAGCTCCAAAGTAGTGTCGGAGGTCGAGTCTAACTCTAAACAATGTGTGCTTTACACAGACCGATTAAAAGCGATCAACCGATTAGTGGTCAACTATTTTCATTATCGATTGTTTCAGCCCTAATTAAAATTATGACATGTTATTTAATGAATGCACCATTAATAATTAAAGTGAAAAACCCCAAACATGACATAGCAAGCCAAATATGAAAATATAGTGAAGATAACCAAGTAGATTCTTCTAATGGATGATGGTTCTGCAGGACCATGAGGACGTTTATTTACCAGAATGGAATAGCATAAAACGTGAGAAAAACTGAATAACCTTGACCTGCTGGGCATATTAGCTAAAGCACAACAATACATAGCTGAAAGAAAAGGAGGGAAAATGTGGTCCGACTATGTTAATATAGGGTCCAAGGGATTAGACATTTTACTACATTTTATGATGCTACCTTTGGAACTGGTAAATTGTAATTGAAGACAATGTAATTAACAATACAGAATCAAATTCCAAGTTGTAAATGCATGTCACAAAATAGTAAAGAACTTGGTGAGCAGAGGCAGAATACTAGATTTAACAACCTTTCTCTAGTAGCACCCCTCCCCCGCTTACCTCATACACTGCTTTCCCAAGCATCTTCCCAACAAATTCAAATAACTGGAGATAGTTCTCATGGATGTATGATGTAGGTGATGGGTATAATCTATCGCCTGAACATGTAGTCTAAGAGATGGAAAGCAGGGTTAATAGCAAACAATGGAATCGTTCTGAATAAAACATTGTCTATCTACAGCCGGGGGTGCATGTTACCTTGAATAAATTCAATGCAGGATCGAAAACCTTCTTTATAATTTCTTCTAAGAACTCCTTGAAAACGCCATCTTGGTCTATACCGGCTTCATCTACACCCAAGTCGTTGACAAACTTGACACGGATTACGCCTTTCATGGCATTTTGGGAAAGCTGTCGCAGCTGATCATATCCATCCTTTTATGGCAAAGAAAAGCAATGCAAGCACACCATAAAAATAAAAAAACATAAAATAGACACTGTCTTGAGAAATAAAGACTAATCTATCTTCAGCATAGTTAAAACACTGTAAAGTACGAGGTTTTTATTTTAACACTAGATACCAGTTAGAGCAGTGGTTCCCAGCCCTGGGCATCAGGGACCACTAAGGGGACAGGTTTGCCAGATTTCTGCAGCATTGCAAAGGTATGATTTGCTGCTCAGTGATTGCAGGATTCGGTCTCCATTTCCCCAAGGTGATCCTTAAAATTGGACCCGTTAGTGGATCCTGGGAACCAGGGTTGAGAACCACTGCATTTGAGGAAAACAAACAGAAGGAGTCTCCATTTCTGATCTGTACAAACCTCCAACATGCGCGATCTTCGTATCGTTATATGGGTGACATGTGGAGAGGCAGTGTTTGTCTCTACTAAACCAAGCTTCTCTTTTTCCTTAGTGACAATGTTTCGGAACAAAAGGACCCTCTGAAAGAAAGCATAGATACAGTGGGGTGTGTGATTCATACAGTGCACAGACAAAGCATTAAGAAAGCCTGTATGGGGACACCATAAGAGAATTGCACAACACATGGAAATATGCAATATTTAAACAATTCAACAATTTAACATATTCCCTCTGCAGTTTATCTCCTTTGCATCTGCCACAATGTGCTGGGATGCAATAATTATCTGTGGCTTTATAAGATGTCAAAAAGAGATTCCACCCACACAGAGTAAAGGGATTTTTACAATAACTCTTCACTACCAAGTGATTTTCCAATAAGCCATTGACAGGAACCAGTGTTTTTTTGAAAAATCATTTTTAATAAAATTATACAGCAAGAAATATTTGGCCATATTCCCAATGTA
The DNA here is from genome assembly GCA_009667805.1 of Leptobrachium leishanense. Taxonomy (NCBI): domain Eukaryota; kingdom Metazoa; phylum Chordata; class Amphibia; order Anura; family Megophryidae; genus Leptobrachium; species Leptobrachium leishanense. The sequence continues at coordinate 186,557,000 of CM019063.1, forward strand.
CAGGGTGAGCCAGTCAAACCTGCATTTTTGAAAAAGGCGGGAGAGCCGTGAAAGTGGGCGGAGCGAGTTAGCAAGGTTACCATTGTGTCCCCCACAACTAAGCATTTCAGTCGTCATGGAGCAGTGGTCTAAACAACAACGTTCATTCGCTGTGAAAGCGTTTTACCAAAGTGGTAGTTATGCAGCCGCTCAGCGTCGTTTCCGGAAGAATTTTCAAATTAATTGAAATAAGCCAGTGCCGTCTGTTAATTCAATCAAATTGTGGGTGACAAACTTTGAAGCAAATGGTGAAACGAGAAGCAGAAGGGGTGGTAGTACAAGATCAGTGCGAACTCCCGCGAATATTGACCGCGTGAGAGTTGCTGTGGAAAGAAGCCCTCGGAGATCGGCGCGTCGACAGAGTGCTGCGCTTGGCATGGCAAACACGAGTGTCCGAAGAATCTTGAGGTTAGATTTACACCATCACTCATACAAAATTCAGGTTGTTCCGGCTATGAATGAAAACGATTTTGCAGCTCGATGGCGTTTTTGTCAAACGTTGTTGGACATGTTTGATGAAAACGAGGACCTTGTTCACAACCTGTGGATGAGCGATGAGGCACATTTCCATCTCTCCGGTTTTGTGAATAAACAAAATTTCCGATATTGGAGTGATGAAAACCCTCAACAACTCCATAAAACACCACTCCATTCAAGCAAGGTAACAGTTTGGTGCGCAATGTCCTCATTGGGAATCATAGGACCGTATTTTTTTGAAAATGACAGGGAGCAAGCAGTTACTGTGAATGCACAACGCTATTCGGAAATGTTGCATTCGTTCTTCATTCCTCAGCTTCGTCAACATGGAATGAACAATGAAACCTTATTCCAGCAAGACGGTGCCACAAGTCATACAGCCCGTGTGAGCATGAATGTTCTCAACAATGTTTTTCCAAATCGGGTGATATCCCGAAATGGAGCAATTTCTTGGCCTCCCCGATCGCCCGACCTCACAGTGTGCGATTTTTTTCTTGTGGGGGTACCTGAAGAGTAAAGTCTTTGAACAACGACCTCCAACGCTTGGGGAACTCAAGAGGAGAATCCGGTTGGAAATCGAGAGAATTCCTCAGCGTATGCTCCGTGATGCGATTGGCTGTTTCAGAAATCGCCTACAAGAATGTCTCAATCGGGAAGGACACCATCTTACCAGAGTTATTTTTAAACAGTGAATGTTGTTTCTTAAATGCTTTTTAATGTACATTAAGATAGTAACAATAAAATTTTGAAATATCCATCCGTTTATTTTTTACAGTCATTTCAAAAATGCAGGTTTGACTGGCTCACCCTGTATTTCGTACTGTAATAAACCTATTTGGCCAGTAGATAGTGCCATCTAATGCCAAACTGAGTTACAACTGCAGCTCGATTCCCCCCCCCCCCCCGTATCAGCTGCTGAATGTCCGATTTCAGGCATTCAGTTAGCCGATTTTACAGTTTTAGCTCTTTGGACATTATGCCCACAGGGCTAAAACATTGGGAGCGCCTACTCCGGGTCAAAAGCAAATGAAATTTGTTTGCAGCAAACAAATTTAATTTGCTTTTGGGCTGCAGATCAAGATATCTCAATATTGGGCACTAGATGGTGCCATTCAAGCCTGAGATATTGCGATCTCTTCAGCGGAGGGGTTAAAAACAACAATTGGTGCAGTTCCCTGCCCAAAACAAAATTGTTCTAGTTGATGTGTTAGAAAGCACTAAAAAAATTCTAAATGTAAATTTGCAAAACCACAAATCATGCAGTTGTTAAAATAAGTCATAATAGTTGGCTGTGCCAAGTCAGAATACCATTAAACGTCACAAATACAGGTTTCCCCTTTATATGGTATAATAAGAAATTGCTTGGAATAGGCATTTTCAAGTCCATTTTGATCAGCAGTAAGAGCTAAAAAGAAAGGGTTAAACCAGACAGACTTGAGACTTTTTGGATCCTATATTTCTATGTTAATATGTAATAACACATTAGCATATTTTTAGGCTACAACATGTGTGAGAAAACTGTAGGGAGGAGGGTGGAAAGCAGAATTTAAAGAAAATACTGTACTAAAGCCAACCCAATGGTGTATTTCATGGGAATATATGCACAATTGTTAGCAAACAACCTGAATTTGGATTTCGTTTTTTGACCACTCCATTTCTAAAATGCGATAATTAACCATAATGGTCTGGTTAAAGGCTGTGATGTGTAATATCAGACTTTACACTGCAAAGACTGTCCAGCTGACCATCCACTTACATTCTTGTGTGGGATTACTTGTGGGATATACTGAAGTAGGAGCTGGGCTCGTTTCCTTTCTTTGTCCAGCTCTTGGAACAGTAAAGCAGGTTTGAGATCTCTGGAAATAAAAACAATCGTGTACATTTTCAAAGGTTATCTATTACCATACATAAAAAAACCAACAAGATTAAAGCAGGTATGGGATAGGCATAAGACTATCCTAAATAAAAGATAAATGCAGGGAAAGTATCCATATAATTGGGCAGACTACATGGGCCTAAGAAAATGTCGGCAATTAAGAACCTATGTTCCATGTAAAGATATTCAATTTATTACATTGAAACCTATGGGATTAGCCCATTTAATTTAAACCTGTCGAATTGAATCACTGAAAATCAGGGCATTTCACTGCAATTTCGGCGCAATTCTGCATTCTGTGAATAGAAGACACAATAGTCTTCTGAGGGACAATTTTGGTGCTGCTGAATTGCAAAATATTTTGCTTTCACCTACTTTTTCACCTGTATTTGGCGAATTGACAGCTTTGTGAATAGATGTATTGCCCCGAATGGTGACATTCACCATTCAGTGAAACGCAGGGCCAATTCGGATGTTAGTGTATAACCCATTACTTACTTTACCACTACTTTCACCCCACCACATTGTAATACAGAAGCTGTAGTCACACACTCACTTCCTCAGCCAATGATCATCTGGGGCAAATTTCCTGCGACAGTCTCTCTCGTACAGGACCATGAGCCAGCCGTGCACAGAATGGAAGAGTTCCAGGGTTTCACCTTTAGCATTCTCTGCAAAGAGGCACAATCTTCAAACTATAGTTCCCTACCATTATATCCGTTTGGCATAAAACGACAGAACCAGTTCTTTGGATTTGAGAACCTAACCATTGCTCATCAAAATATGAATACTGGCCGTAGAACACCACTAATTTCTATTGGATTACAACTACATAAAATATCTATCCATTGCCGTATGGAAACAGACCGCAGTCACTAATCACACACTATAAAAAGTAAACAGAAGCTAGATTATGCTCGCCTGTCCATAAAATCAGATTTGGCTTTCAGTAGTGATGGGTCTTTTATCTGTTCTTTTGCTTTTTCTGCATACTGAATCAGACACAACGCTTAACTTTATTATACGATAAAGTGGCTTCATTCTATGGGTTCCTGTATCCATCTACAAATCAACCAAAAATACGGCTGTGTGTTTAGAGCAGCACAAAGACCCTACATATAATAAAGTGATCTACTTCTGCCACGTTGTAGTTTTCAGTGTTGCTCTGCATGCCTTACCCAGGATGCCATCCCATATCATTTTGAATACAAAGCAATTCAGGAATGATGAAATTGTGACCAGTTCTTCTAATTTGAAAGATATCTGCTCTTCATAGACCTCAATGTCATCAAGAATTCTGCAGACAGAAGAGAGTTCAAGACGTTTCCTCAGCATACCATCATTAAAGTTATTTGCACATCCTAATGATCACCGATGTCATTTTTCATATACTTGTATTTCAAAGTGCAGTTATATATATATTAGAATATCTCGTGACAGTTTGATTAGGGGCCAGGTGATAGACCTTAGACCACTGTTTTGTCAGCAGGCGGATGGAGAAAGCCTTTTCCCCCTATAGGGTTAATTCACAGCTGACTGTCGATTAAAACTGCCCTGCCTTTATAGGTACTGGAGTTCCCTCTTGGACAGCAGCAAATGAAGAGACAAGCCCTGAATTTCATAACCTGGGGCGCCCCGCTGACTTCAATGGACCTCCTTCGCCCCATCCACCAGGCGGCCCAAGCCACTGGCTGCTGCGGGAAGGCCCGAACTCAGGCAGTCCCCCTGCAGCCAATGACGCCGCCACACATCAGCTCCGCAGGCGGGCCGGAGGAGGGTCTGGGCACAGCAGCCGGCAAGCGGGGCATACTAGTACGCCCCATCGACGTTAACTCCCTGCTGCCGGGCGTGTTAGAGGTCAAGGGAAGTACAAACTCTTTATTTTGTTGATTTTACTGGTAGTTGCCCAGTATCATAAGCGAAGGCAGAACAAATGTTTTGTTAGTCTCCGAATGAGGAGTAGGGTTTTGATTTATGCTTGATTTGCTTGTTTATTTGGAGACACGGCCTCTACTGTGGATGGAAAATAGAGTGAAAATCTCAAAAAAAGAACAGTCTGTCCAGTGGCAATATCACAATAGAAATATATATACATACATATACACACACACACACAAAAATAGTGGGTGCAGCGCTAACAATAAGATAATGGGGGTGTCGCTGAACACTTAAAGAGGTTATTCTGTCACACAACAGTAAGGAATCACATATATAAAAATAGAAACGTGAAAAGGGACGTTCTCCCTCGACTCAACCCCTGGTTGCTGCTATAGTTTTCATACGTCAGCAAACCGAAAGAAGAATAGTTTTTTTTTTTTGCTTACAGCCAACACTGAACCCTCCTATGTAAACTGACCCAAGAAACATCAGATTCTGAGAGTAGAAGAGCAGGATAAGGCAAATGCAGCGTCGATGGTTAGCCACCATTAACGCAGGGGCAAAATATTCTAGAGCCAGAAAGGCTCTTCAAAACGTGAGAGCACAAAGTCATCTTTTTTCCATATATTGTATTAAACTATCTGCACTATGATAATCCTATTATTTTATATTTGAGGAAATTCATGGAAGCTGTGATCGTACCTTCCAGACGTAGCAGAAAGGTCTCGCTTTATATTGAGTACACTACACTTTATCCAATTATATATACACGCACACACACACACTCTGTATATATGTGCATAAATAGTTTATTGTATAACATGCATCCCCAGGCTAGAAATTGGTCTATCCTTTATTTTCATTGAAAGCACCAAGAACATACCATAAGCGCTTTCCCAAGAGGCAAATGAAGGATACATTATCCAACATTTAGCAGGCTTTTGGGGCCAATTAGAACGGTCTGTGAAAACAGCACTAGCCTAGGTTATCTTGAAAGTTATTGGGAAGCCTGTCATAGGTTATTATTGCTTTATGTGTTACCTGTGCCAAAACACTAGTATCTGGCAATTTTTGGTCTGGTATTTACTCACGTAATTAAATGCCGGGAGCAGTCACAGAACAAAATCAACATTGCCAGAAGTCTTTGGGATTCCTCCGTGTCATTGCTTAGACATTCCAAGAAGAGCTTTAATCCTCCCTGAGGTCCTAGTTCACAAATAAATGCCCATAATTTGGGTAGAAGGTCATCCAGATAGGTGAGGCCTAAAAAATACAAACAAATTACAGTCAAAGGTTGGTAGGGGGAAAACGATGATTGCCTAGGATTACCTGGTATTTAAAACACTTCATGGTGCAGTAAATCCACTCTTTATAGCCCCATAGAATCACACGCACAGGATTCAGCAATAATTACAGACACATCAATTATATCTCAGCTGATAGTGTTACCAATCCAATCGATTTCTCCGGCCTCGAATCTGGTTCACCCCGCCGCCACAGGACTCACCAAGGGAAACTGCTCCGGTTTAAAAGAGATTTATTTGGTAACAACAGTGTGTGTTTGTGTACATACATATAGCGAAGGTCTGGTGTGTGTACATATATGTATTGTAGGTCTGGTGTGGGTATACATGTGTCGGAGGTCGTATGTGCAATTGGGATGTCTGGCCATACATTTCAATATTAACATTGAATTGGACAGGCTTTCAGCAAAACCCTACATTATTAATTGGAAAGCGGTCACGTGACATTAAATAAAAGTATCGGTATCAAAGAGTACCTGAAAAAAAAAAGTACCGGTGCTAGTTAATCGGGCCTAAGAAAATGGTATCCTCTATCCCCATTTTAAACGAAAAAGCAGATCACAAGACAGTGTACCAGGGTGTGTTTAAACATCAACCCCACTTATAGAACATGGTACAAACCTGTGAGAATCTGCAAGCGTATCTGTGTGAGGGTGGTAAGTGCGGTCTGGTACAGCACACAGATATTGCATACTTTCTGTACTTCGGGGGAATCCACCCTCTTCCCACCAATAGGCTTCAAGATATGGCGGACAGAGGCAGATTTCTGGAACGCTCGTTTAAATAGGTCTGTTGGGAAATAGAAAAAAAATTTAAGACATCGGAGTAGATTCTGGGTCATCAGGTGGCATAGTTCTGCGCGCACACACACACACGAAAAAAAACACAATGAGCCACGATGGTTATTTTGTAACTGCTGGGGGGGGGGGATGAATTACTAGACAAACTTCATGATTTACATAGTCTGTGTACTTAAATCCAGACAGCATTAACTTTGCCTGCGTACAGAAGACGAGAAATAAAGAATGGACGGTTAAGGGAGTATTTATTATTTCTATGCATGAATTTATGGTCCATTGCATTCCTGGCCAAAAAACAAACCTATCTGTCCTTCATTTAACCATGCTAAGTGCTTTCTGAGATGAAACGGCCAGAGCGAGCAGGTAAAAATTAAACTTGCCGTTGCATCCGTCTGTCATTCATCCAAATTTCCCTAAGATCCAAAGCATTGTTAACAGAGCGTTACTTCTTATGATGATCTTGCGGTGCAAGTCCAGAGGAAGGAAAATAGAACAACGAACGACTGCAAAGGTCTCAGTGAGGCAGGGGATATATGAGCAACCCAGTGTTAGAGAGGTTCTACTGAATATCTAATACAGAACATTAAAAGGGGATGCTGTACTGGAGTATAGTGTAGAAACTAACAAAACTCGATTACATTAAAAAAGGTAAACACAAGAATAGTCAATAACAAAAAGGTGTATATGGCCAGTAGTGATCTAGTGATACCATAGTTGTGCAGGTTGTTGTCTTGACTAAATGTTTAATAACAATGACGCACACTGTACCACCATTACTGGCCATAAACACCTTTCTCCACTTTGTTATAATTGACTATTCTCACATTTGAGTTAAGTTTTTAATTTGATAGAGTTTTGTCATTTTAGGATTAGTTTTCTACCATGTACTTGGTGTGACCTCTCATGTTTTTGTTGATCTTGCATTGCATATTTACAGCATGGTTTTAACCTATCAACTGCATTCAGGATTGCATTAGACTAGATGAATATATGCAGTAATTAATCAAAGTACTAAATAATGTACTATCCTCTATCCTTAAAATATCAACACAATGTTGTACGGTTACTTGATTTGACTCACTTTTCATGGGTAGATTGTTCTGTGGGGATGAGCTATGCGAAGGTGTCATTGTCGCCTCCTGATTCTCTGCTAACTTCTTACTGAGGACTTCACGAAACAAGATTCGGATCATGGGAACACCCCATAAGTACTGAAGCTGTTTGGTGAGCAATGGCATAGATTCATTGAGCCTGGAAAAGAAGTAACAAAATTGCTACAAATCTGTATTTTATCCTAATTTATTATAAGCCAGTGACTCTGGGCACCCCAGATGTTTCTGAATTACATGTCCCATGATGCTCTGCCAGCCGTAGTTGTGGCTAGGTATCAAGGGATGTGTAGTTTCAAAATATCTGGGGTGCCAAGGCTCGCCATGAGTGGTCTCAGAGAAGCAGCCAATGGATCAGATCTGCGCATGCTCGGATCCAGCATTCTGCACACGTGCTACGGAATTTGCATATGTAAAGTGCAGAAACCCCGCTGTGCAATTTGAGGTCCCTACACACGCAAGTTGAGTAGGAACGCAAATTTCACAGAAACCCTTCATGGATTTCTGGGTTCGGAGTCCCTGAGCTGAACAGGAGGAGCGGCGCTCGGTGAGGGGGAAAAAAGTAAGCAAATTCACCCCCTCAAAAAAATAATAATTGGGCAGAGACTGTCAGCAGCTTCTCCTCAATTATTTATGGGCAAAAAACAAAAAACTGAACTCTATTTCCAAAAGAGTAGCTCTTGAAAGAGCACAGTAAGGAGAATATGCGTAAAAATTTGATTCAGATGAAAAAAAAGCTAAAAGACTTTAGAGTTTTAGTGGTGGATGGACCATAACTAGAAGGGGAACATTCCTTTGTAAACATGATCGCAAGAAATCCATCCTACCCGTAATCCACTGTCTGCGAGAACCAACCCAAGACAGGGTGCCAATGTGTGAGGTTAGACTTCTTCTGGGATACATATTTCTGGCAATAAGACAACATATTTGTGAGGACACTGACAAAATGACGGGTCTCCTCTTCCAAGATCTTCTCCGTAAGATGACCAAGGTGAATTAAGTTACCTGAAAGGACCATAAATGCATTCCAGTAAGACGGCAATAAACGACGGTTCTCTGCAGCCTTTTAACAATATCTATCAAATACCGACAGAGTTTAGCAATTTTAATACTTCTACTGATGGCATGCTAGAATTTACTTTTCTCTCTGATACACAGCCTATAGACCAGATTCAATAAACTGCTTGCTTTTCACAAACTCACAAATTTAAACTTGTGTCCAAGAACCTCATAACTGGATATGAATAACCTTAATTAGGTTAATTTATAAATTTAATGCTTAGGGTCAGCCTTACACATTTGCGTGCTTTCCATCAAGTAGCAACTCCCATCTCCGGTGCAAAAGCAAGTAAAATCTCATGAAATAAAAGTTACATTACACACAGAGAACTCTACGGGCTCCATCACCTCCTTCAAGCTAACACTAGCGTTAGTGCTAGCGTAAAGGAGGTCATGGCGCTGCAGCCAGATCGCCTTTGAATTGCTAACGGGTTAAAAAAAAAACTGTTCGCACTCGTTGATTCGAGATTCGTAGCACGAATTTACTGCACTTTGCGCTCCCCGTGTTCGGTATAAGGAGCACAAAGTGAAAGCACAGATTAACTAGCGTTAGAGCTGGCGCTAATGAATAAATTGCCACCAGCTCAGAGATGTAGGTAACGGATTGTGCTGCTGCAGAATCCATTACCTGCAGCTCAAAACCTCCCAAAACAACAAATACTAGCCTCTCATCCTGCGGTGAGAACGGCTGTCCGATCTGCTGCTTCTGGCCGCCGGGAGCAGAGGGAGACTTGGGAAAGAAAGTCCCCTGTCTCCCTCCACCGACCAGCAGGATCTTGCGAGAGATCCTGTCAGTCATGTTACCCGGCAAGAGTATGTACTCCATGGAGCAGATGCTGGGGATGGAACGTTAGCGCTGGCCCCAGTATCTGCGAGCCTGTTGGCCGCTATGGGGCAAGCTGCTGGACTCAGCGCCTGCCCCATAATCTGCTGGTGAAACCGAGACCTAAAAGGGGAAATTCGAGATCACTACATTTTTCCCCTTAGCGTCACGGTTTTAGCTTCGAGCACGCGATGGTGCCCTACATCAGCTATGTAGCTCTCCTTCCAAGAAAATAAGCAAAGGGTAATAAGTTAATATGTCGCAAAGCTGATAATTTGTTATTATGAGAAACAAAGCAAATGTAGAACAATACCTAGCAAACAAAGAGTGTGGCTTCCCTCCAGGCACACACAAACGTCTCTGCAATGCTCTTCCCAACTCAGGAACAGGATGAATTTATGGAAGAGCCCATGAGACTCAATCACAGTAAAACGCTGGAAAGTAACAAAAACCGAGAAGACAGGTGATTGATTGCATACACTCGAATACACATACAGGAATCATTATCGAGTTGCTGCTTCCTCCACCACTGTGTGTTGCATCTAAAAAAAATTTTTTTATTTTTTTGCTGTGACTGACCATGAACTACGGACATTAAAGTATGTCCAATGAAGGCGCAGAAACATTTGCAAGCATAAGGATGATGGGACATTGAATCAAAAGGTGTTTTATCAATATGATCATTGAGAAAAATGCCACAATCCATAAATTATAACCACAGAACTGGAACTCCATAATGTTTCTGCAGATCATACATACAAAAGGGAAAGTAGGCCATCAGATTATCAAACAATTAAACATATAAAATACCCATTATAGAAACATTTGGACATATATTGGCAAGTACTGCAATGAAAATCTGTCCATGTGTGTATCTTTTTTTTTTTTTAAATTGAAAAGTTTTTATTGATTTCAACAGTACAATTATAAATGGTAAAGCAGTACTTCAATGAACAATCAGTACCTTTAACCCTTTCGCTGCTGTGCCATTTCACGCCTCTGTGCTGAGCTAATTTTTACCGGTTTCGCTCATCTTGTTTAAACGCGTTTTGAAGCCTTATTTTAATATATGACCCAGACATATTATATATCGTTCTTTCCGGCAGACTCGGCAGATTCATAATATGTCATTATATGTATACGTTATGTCATGTCTGTATATTATAACAAAAAATGCAATAAAATTAGAATTTTCAATAATTTAAAAAAATGTGTAAAGTGTTTTTTTTCACATTTTAACATGCGATCGTTTGCGGTTATATTTTCTATGGGGTGCGCTTGTTAAAAAATTAGAAATGAGGAATCGTTACTTTTTTTGGGGAAAATTACGTGTTTTTTTTAGCAAACGCCCCCATAGAAAAAATCGTTAGTGCAGCATCATTGTTCACATTATAATTGAAATGGGAACAATATTGTTGCACTAATAAAACGAAAAACAAACAAAAAAAAACCAACTTTTTTTTTTAAATTTCTTTTATTAATTTTTTTATTTATTTCTTTACATTTTACATGGTCATGTTTGGTATCATTGGAAAGGCCACGCTCTGGCCGTTCCAATGATAGTAACCAATAACCCCCTATCTCCACTATAGGTGGCAGCAAGGGGTTAATTTCAAAACTGGCGCCATCTCGCTCTGCGCGATGACGCCAGTCATTAGGGGGATATCCCGGAAGCTTGGCCGACATCCAAGAGGTCGGCCAGCTCCGGGAGGGAACCACGATACGGCGCATGTTAGCGCCATATCGCGATCCAGCCCCCTAGGGGTTAAACACAGCCGCCGCTTGGAAGGTCAGGCTGTGCCCTTACAGACGGTGCCTGTCTTTAAATCGCTGGCCCGCGGGGAAGGGGAAGGGGAGAACCCCCCCTCCCCTTCAGGCACCTTCCCTGCAATGGCGGGGGGGTGCCTGAAAAAGACGTCATTGCGCATGCGCGATGACGCCTATCGTGCCCGCCGGGGTCCCGGAGGCTGGGCTGACATCGATGATGTCAGCCCGCACCGAGGGTCCGCGCGATCAGCCGGAATACCGGCTGATTGAGGCTGCAAAGGGAGGACGCGCTGAGCGCGTCCTCCGCAGCGAAGTAGCAATGCGGGTGGACGCGCTGAGCGCGTCCACCGCATTGAAAGGGTTAAGAAAAACAAAAAGAAACAAAAACCAACAAACAACATACATTTGTCGCTGCTGCGATTGTCAACAATAAAATGTAACCTAACAGATATTCTAGGTAGGGATCGACCGATTATCGGTCGGGCCGATTATCGGGGCCGATATCCGGCATCCGGCCGATAATCGGTATCGGCCCTGTATATCGGCGAATCGCCGATATACAGGGCCAATCTGTGTATGCTCCAGCTCCCCCCCCTAAATCAGTACTTGCCCCGCCGCCGGCTCTGTGGACTCCGCTGTCCGGCCTCCTGCGCGAGCTCCGATGCGCGGAGCTGAGGGCGTGCTGAGGGGCGTGCTCTGCCTGTGAGCTCTCCCTCTGCGGTCTCACTCGGCACGCTCCTGTGAAAAGCAGTGAGCGCTCCCGTCCTGCTTCTCCGGTCCTGCGCGGCTCTGCTCTTTTCTGATGTGAGTCTGAGGTCTGTCTGGGGCACGATGAGGGGGAGAGGGAGCGAGGATGCCGGTCTGTCCCGATGAGGGCGAGTGGGAGCTAGGGAGCGGGTCTGTCCCGATGAGGGGGAGGGGTGGTCTGGCTGTAGTAGTGCTGCGTAAGTGCGTAGCTCTGTGATACGCACACACACAGGTACACAGAGCCCCCAGTGTACACTGCCAGGTGCCAGCCATAGATGAAAAAAAAAACGCCCCCCAGTGTACACTGCCAGCCATAGATGGGGAAAAAAAAACGCCCCCCAGTGTACACTGCCAGGTGCCAGCCATAGGTGTATAAAATCAGCCCCAAGTGTACACTGCCAGCCATAAGGTGTACAGAATCAGCCCCCAGTATACGTTACTGAGTGTATTAGTGCTGCGGAGCTCTGTGATCCTCCTACAGGCTCCACGTGGCTGAGTATTTCTGCTATGGAGCTCTGTGATCCTCCTACAGGCTCCACGTGGCTGAGTATTTCTGCTATGGAGCTCTGTGATCCTCCTACAGGCTCCACGTGGCTGAGTATTACTGCTGTGGAGCTCTGATACTACCACAGGCTCCACGTTGCTGAGTATTACTGCTCACTTGTAAACCCTCTTTTCATGCAGATGGATGCACAAAGAAGAAGTAAGAGCATAGTCTGGGAGTATTTCACTCAACCATCCCCAGGAGCAGCTGTGTGCAACACATGCCAAAGCAATGTGAGCATGGGATCAGCAACTTCAAAAAGCAAAAATACATCAAAGATTGTGTTTATTTTTCATAACTTTTAGTGTACAGGATATCGGCCCAGATATCGGTTATCGGCCCTGGAAGGGGGCCGATAATCGATATCGGTATCGGCCTCAAAAAAGTGATATCGGTCGATCCCTAATTCTAGGTGTGCGCTAAATTCCACATTCCGCTTCTCAAGGACTTCACCATAAAACCCCAATAAGATTGGTATCCTACGTCTGTCCCTCGTGTAAGCCCCCCCGTGTATGTTCCCCTCAATCTAGTTGTTAGAAATAAGATAAGTGTCCCAAACATACCAGAAGTTCCTCTTGGATGGTAGCGTTCCTGTAACTGTCCGGGACATTGCATCTAATAAGCGGAATTCTTTTAGGCGGTCAGTAAGTAGAGTGAGAGATGGGAGGTCGGTAGACTTCCACCTAGCTGCCACCATTAGGGATGATATGGTCAAGATGTGTGCTAACATTTGTTTCTGGAACATGGAATACGAATTAGGGAAGAGTTGAAGGAGAACTATCTCCGGGGAAGGATCCACCGTGATACCTAGAATCTTGGAGCTCAATGTCGCAACCTCCCTCCAAAGGGGGGCACGTCCACCAAGTATGATAATATGTTCCTCTTAATAACCCACATCTCCAGCATGTGGAGGAAGCCCCACTTGACATGTGGCTCTCTCTATCCGGTGTTAAGTACCACCTATAGCGCAACTTTTTACGCGCTTCCCACAATGATGCACATTTAAACTATGCTTCTGTCATCCGAGAAACTATTTCTCCACTGTTCCCTTCCCAGGTCTTTCTCCCAATTTCTCTGATATTCCCAATGTTTATTAGCTGTGGATGTAAGTAGGAGATCGTAACAGATGGATATCATTTTCCTCCGTTCTAGGGGGTGGGTACATCTATTTTCAAACGGAGAAAGCAGGGGGCATGTAGAAGATAGTTTCCCTTCAAGTCCCCACACCGCTAGTTGAGATCGGATCTGACCGTATGATAGCCACAGGGAGCGGGGAATGGCATATTTGTCAATTAGTCGGGAAGAGGAGAGAAATCCCTCCTGATTAAAAAATTGGAAGAGCCTCGTCATGGCATGTATGTGTATCTTTTTAAAGTGGCAAGCTACACAGCCTGACCAGTCACACTGCGGTGACCTCCCGGACCCTGGAAGAAGTTGTCGCCCATCTAAATACAGGGGCTTAGTCCTGGAAACTTATCTGATGTTTCAGGGCTTGGATACCTTTGGGAACTAGTCTTATAGATGGTATCAAAGTCTTTCTGCATTGAGAATCTCTGGATTGGCTGACAGGCCAGGCCCCTTGCAGTTAAGGGACATGCTGAGCCGGAAGCATGTCATATCCTTCAGAGATCAGAGGAAGATCAGCGCTGGATTTAGGGGAGTTTTTAAAGGAAACTAAAGGGCTAAAAACGGGAGATGAGTGCAGAGGGGGCCAGGAGGGTTAAGGTTTTAACCCTATAGTATCTCTTTATGTACAAAATAAACCAAAAGTCATGATAATGACAAAAAATAATATATATATATATATATATGTAGGTAGGTGTACCAAACGTTTATCACTTTTAAATTTTAGCTTTTCATTTTCATGTTTTGGGTTACAAAGTTTATGTACTTCTGCTTAGATGTGTGGTCCAAAATATTTACAGGTAGAGGTGAGCAATATTTGACACACTTATGACATCATGGCTATGGTACGAGTTGTTGGTGGCATCAGGGAAGTGCAATAATAACTAGAATATACATGTTCTACTTACATCTGGAGTAAGGCTAGAAAGATGAGAAATCAGAGCAGGGACAGACATTATGTGGATTAGGAATGAGCGAAGCAGGTTGTCAGAAAATTGAGATGCGACCACAGGCCTGGAAAATAATAATAATGAATAAACAACACTTTGAGAAATAAAAACATTAACTTGCATGGAAATGAGCGGTTTAGGAACATCATTAGGCTCTTCAAACAGACAATAGCTTACCTTAAAGCCAGGGAAAACAACGCAGTGAGGGTTCCTTTGGAAAGGGACGGGCGTGATCTGGCCAACCCATTAGTAAGCAAGATCTACAAACCGCAAACAGAAATTGCACATTCACAAGAATTTATTCATAATAATTGCCTCAAAAATGCATGGAGTAAAACGCTAGTAAACAGGCTTCTAACCAATCTGACAAAAAATAAGCTGGTCATCTATCCGTATTTTTAGCTTACTGGGTTTACACATCTTGTTCGCATATACTGTGATGGCTTCAGTTACAAGATGATTAGGAAAATTACGGTTGGACCATTTTAATTTTTCCCATTTAAATCTAGCCTGAAGTCGACCTCCATTGTACTGTCAAAAGACGGGGAAAAAAAAAAAATCAGGTTCCTTGATTTAACCGACGGAGGGTCCGTCCGAGCATTGGCCGAGCAAAGCTGACATGATGGACCCTCTGGCAGAAAAGAAAAAAAAAATCCAAATTCCTTAACTTGTAAAAGTAAAATTGAGGTAAACATCAGACTTGATTTAATTGTGAAAAACTGAGGAAATCGCTCGACTCTAAAGGGAAACAATTTCAGAAATGCTGATAAATAATTATGATATACAGCAGCTCCCTCATCCTATAACCTCCGATCCAGGACCAGCACCTTACTTGCAATACCACAATACAAAAAGACAGTGGCTCGATCCTCATTTTCCTACAGAGCACCGCAGTTATGGAATAACCTCCCAGATGCCATCAAATCTTCCCCCAGTCTAATGTCACTCAAGAGCTCCCTATTAACATACCTCAATATAGAATGCACCTGTAAACATGTAACATAGTGACTAACAGAAAATAAATATGTAGGAAATAATCTGTATATTTGTGTTGTTAATATCTTTACATTGTATTACTTCGTATTACTTTGTATTTCTGTAACTGTAACACTTCAATGTTCTTGAACCCAGGACATACTTGAAAACGAGAGAAATCTCAATGTATCCTTCCTGGTAAAATCCTTTATAAATAAATAAATATATTCGGCAAAAAAGTAATTCTGATCAGGCTAAAACTGTAATTCACAAATAAAATTACACTTTGAAGAATGATGATAAAGTCCTATGAACAATAACACAGTTTACAGTGTAATCACTGCAAATCAGGACAGTGTCACCAGAATAGAAGCTACCTTCTTTCTAAATGCTCAGCAGCTGAGTCAGGGTATTCTTGCAGGAGAATGTGTCAATGCCAAACATGCTGCCATCATTGCAGAAGAGGTGATTCCAATGCAGTTTGGAAATGCTCTTGAGAATTGTATAGCTTGTGCCTCTTAAAATGTCAGAGTATAGTAGAGCTGCAATTAATTATTCTCATAATCGATTAGTTGGCCAATTATTATTTTGATTACTCGGATAAAAAAAATAATAAAAAAAAATTATATATATTATATATACTTTAAGCAATTTGCTTAGTGTACGTAACGTTCGTACGTACATATGCAAATTGCGTATTTCTTGCATACTTTTCACACAAGGTATGCGAGTGTTTGGTCAGAGGGATGGGTTGATGCTGCATGCGCAGCTTAAGCCTATGTTTGCTTTCTCAAATGAACGCGGCTACAAACACTTCGTCATAGATGATGATGTCAGCATGAAATCGGGGTTAATAAGCTAAAGTGGTCAGGGTGCGTAGCGTGTTCCTTTTTAATAATTTTGTGAACAAACTGAGTGGGAGGAGGGACTGGAGGTGGAAGGGAGTGACTTTGCTCAAGTGACTTGACCCGAGTATGAGAGGGAGTGGGTATGGACAAAAGATCGGATCTGAGTGTGGTGAGTGAGTTTGGGGAAAGGGACCAGACCAAAGGGAGGGAATGGCAGTTCCCCACCAAAGAAGGTGTGGCAGGGACGGTGGGGTGGTGGCACAGGACTCCAGCTTCAAGTAAGGATAAAACACAGGCATACACAGCTCCTTCACCCAGTGGCTCTATCCTATTGTTTGTGTTATAGTTCTGCTACTGTTGTAAACGGAATAAAAACAAACTGGTTGTGTCTGACATAACCCTAGAACTAAATCATACCAAGTAAAGCAGCGGCACGTCTTTTCCAATCAGCTCCGAAGCTGAGGTTATTTACATTTAACTCAGTCTGACTCTAATCGTCCTGTGTACAGCACACACGGTTTAAATCGACACGGATTAATCGATAATGGAAATAGTTGACAACTATTTCAATCATCGATTAGTTGTCGATTAATCGATTAGTTGTTTCAGCCCTAGAGTATAGATTTATTTATACCAAGGAATTTATTCACTTGCCTCTGAATTTTACCATTCGGTGCAATTTCGGGCCTATTCATCTATTCACTAATCAGTCAATTCACCAAATACTGGTGAACTGACTGCAAACTACAGTGCAGAAGCCCAGAAGACTATATGGGAACTAGTCCTAACCAATGGTATCAAAGCCTTTCTGCATTGAAAACCTCTGGATTGTCCTAGAGGCCAGGCCAGGCCCCTTGCAGTTAAGTGACATGCTGAGCCGGAAGCATGTCATATCCTTCAGAGATCAGAGGAAGATCAACGCTGGATTTAGGGGAGTTTTTAAAGGAAACTAAAGGGCTAAAACTGGGAGATGGGTGCAGAGGGGGTCAGGAGGGTTAATGTTTTAACCCTATAGTATCTCTTTATGTACAAAATAAACCAAAAATCATGATCATGACAAAAAAAAAAAAACGTTATAGTTCTATAGTTGTGTGTTCTATTCACAGAACACCAAACTGCACCACAATTCTGGTGAACGGCCCTGATTTTTGGCGTTTCAGGTCGACATGTTTAAACAGGAGAACCCCATAGGTTTCAATGTAAAACATAATCTCTTTATAATTTTTAAAAATTTTAAAAAGAGGTTAGCATTTTTAGCAAAAAAATATATATTTTGACAATTTTTGTTTAATCAATTTTATTTTCTGTAACAGACCTATTATTTTTAAAAAGGACCTTTTTATTATTTAGACACATTTTAATACATTTTTATTGGTTTAAACTAGGGATAGACCGATATCATTTTTTCATGGCCGATACCGATACAGATTATCGGCAGCTTTTCTGGCCGATAGCCGATATTTGGTGCCGATATTCTGTAAATTGAAAGCTCTGAAAAAAACAGCACAAATCTGACTATGCCATGAACTCAATGGCCTAAACAACAATCTTTGTGCAAACGTTTCCACCGGTGCAAAAAAACATTTAACGCGAGGGGCAAAACCCTTTACGCCAAATGCCATATTACATAGTCAGCGCAACAAACGCACGTAATCGTCTACTGCGGGTGAACCTGCGTGAGCTTACTGTACGTCGCGTGATCTATACTTAACATTGTGAGCGCAAATGCGTTTGTGCGCTGGTACGCGGATGGTATTACAATCTATGCGCAGTTTGTAACGCACAGCGTTTGCACGTATAATTTTAGCAACTCCTAAAAGATGGTGGTACCGGCAAATCTGAACGTCCTGGCCGAAACCAAATACACCAGCCAAAAAAAAAAAAAAATGCAGCAAAGTATAGTTACACATTCTACACATACCCAAACGAATAAAATAGAGAAGTTGTGTGTGCATGTATTATTGCTGCAGCATATATGCTCAGATTGACTTGTGGTTCTTAATTCTGATTGGCTGAATTGCGTGAAAAAAAATGACAGTAAGCACAATGATTTCTGTGCGCAACGGTACTGCGTGAGCATTTGGGGGCGTCCGGTTTACGCGTGTTATTGATCGGATCAAAAACGCGCGAGGATTGTAATTCCAGCGGTGATTTGCACAAGCAAACGTTTAACGCTTGGTGCAAAACTTCACGCTTTGCGCGAGCGTTTTTGCGCAAAGATTGTAATATAGCCCAATGTGTTTAACATGTAAACATTGCACCACGTCCACTTCATTTATTCAATTTAATAAGAATTTTTATTTTATTTAATCTTTTATTTTTTTACAAGCAATCAAACCATGTCTTTGGCTTTCTTAAAGATCCCTCATATGACCCTCTATTTAAGGGGTTCAGCAACCTTGGCCCTCCAAGGGATATATTACAAAGTTATATTACAGCTCTGGTTAAGCAGTCACTTTGTAATATTGCCCCTCGTTTTGGAATTACATCTGCTATGATGCTCATCTTTTCATTAGGTGCTTGGAGCCTCATGGGAAATCCAGTTCCAAAACATCTGGAGGTCCTAGGTTGCTGGACCCTGCTGTAGGAAATAGACCCTGCATCTCCTGTATAGGGAATTCCCTGCCAGATGGGATGGAAGCCCCATTTCTGTTGCCATCACGCTCGTGCACAAGAGCAGGGGTCATTCTGCAGTGAGGGCTTACAGCCTGATGTGGGAGAAGCCCCAGATTCGCACAGTTCTGTGGGATCTTGCGTGTCGCAGCTGCAGTGAGCAAACTTGTCCAAATAAATATCGGCAAATAAAATGCCGATACCGATATCAGTAATTTTGTGAATATCGGCTAAACCGATATATCGGTCTATCCCTAGTTTAAACACCTATTCGGAGAATAGGAGACTTTTTTTTTTAACAGGGGGCTGTTCGGTGGAAGTCGCCAATGCCAATTCGGCGCAATTCTTTGATTATCGGTGCACTTTGGCAATTTTCACTGAAATTTGATAACTGCTTCGACGACTCCACTTTCGGCAAAATACAGTGACCATTCGCTAAATAGTGAATTCCAGTTACAAGTATTTATAAAGCGCTAACAAGTTCTGAAGCGCTGTACAAAAGGGAGAGACAGAATAACAAATATACATACAGGTTAAAGACACACAACAGTAGGAAAGGACCCTGCTCGAGAGTTTACAATCTAAGTGGAGAGGGGTGACACACTAGCTGAGGGTACCTGGAGTATGTGAAGTAGCGGGGTACGTGTGGGCTGAATGGGAAGATGGAGCAAGAAATGTACAGTGAGGGATTATAGAGTGAGCCAATAGGCTTCTCTAAAGTAATGTGTTTTCAGAGAGGTCTTCAAGGACTGGAGAGACGGGGAGAGTCTAATGCTGTGGGGAGGGAGTGCCATAGAAAGGGGGCAGCACGGGTGAAAGTCCTGAAGGCGAGAGTTGGGGTGTGGGTAACTGATAGCATCATATCATTGGCAGAGCGAAGTAGTCGGGATGGGATGTACCAGCTAATAAGAAAGCACCGAAATGGCTTTGTGGATAGACCCTTAAAAAGAGTACCTGTAAGACGGAGTAGAAGCCTTTCTGGTTCAGATGCCCCATGATGTTTGCACAGATGTGGTTCATTGCAGGTCTTAGTGTTTCCCCTATAAAAAAGGAAAAAAGAAATGTTATAAGAAATGCATAAAAATTAATGTGAATCATTTTAGCTAGTTATTTTGTAGCAATGCCATTAATTCTGGAATCTAGCATAAACACATGTGATCGCAATCCTTGTGCTGCTGTGTTATTTTCAGCTAAAAACAAATTTAAGGAATAAGAGAAAAAGATAACAAAGAATGATATGCCCTAACAGGCGGTGTATGCTCTATAATGTTATTTTGCTTTGTACCTGCTCTTCCCATCAGGTAAACCTCCTGATGACTGCCTGTATATCAATTGGTCATTAGTTGCACATGACAATAGGTCATAAAGCGGCTTCAATCTCTTCCCACCTTACCATTCTCTGTACTTGTGACGGGTAACACAACCTCACTCTGCAGGGGTCTGAGCAAAGCCATAGGAAATTGAAGACTGTAGTACAGGTCAAATGGAAGTAATAAAAGACCCTTCCCCTCTAAAATCTCCAATGAACCATCACAAGTGTAGCCATGGAGGTTCCTCCCAAGTGTAGTAATAAACACCTAGGGCCCTATTCTCTACCTAATGCTAAAATGGGGACGCCAACAGGAAAAACCTGCACCTGCAGGTTTCCCCCTAGCAATCACCGATTCCAGGGCAGGCGCTACCACGGTACCTTGCCCTGGAAATGCAACACTACCCCCGCAGTGATACTCGTGCTACGCCCCGTAAGTAACACCTCCTGGAGTCCATAGGACTCCATGGAGGGTTGCGCTGCCAGGCTGCGAGATTGTGAAGAGCCGCAGAGTGATTGCAGAGGAAGACTGGGAACTATTTGTCCCCAGTCTCACTCTGCTCACGGCCAGGAAACGTGGTGGATTGAGCCACAGTTCTTCCCGTGGAATGAAAGGGGAGTATTGGACTTATTGGAAGTGTTTAGGGGGTGCTAAATGATTTTGCAAAAGTGCGCCAGCTTTTAGGTGTAGCTAAAATTTTTGATTTGCGCATCACTGTGGTATTTATCTCTAGGGGTTTGTAATACCTTACTTATCCTAACGCCAATTACTGATTCCCCCTGCTATGTATAGGCTGCTCAGAGCAAAGTACAATAAACTCGCGCAAGCTAGCGCAAACACCGATGTGCTAACATTTTTTTCATGGGCTTAGCGTTGGTAAGGTAATATGGGCGGCATGCGTTAAAAGTCACTTATCCTGACGTTAACACCTACTCACCCGTACACTACAGTTAGTATTCACTAGGGAATAGAGACCCTAATCTCTTAAAATCACATCATGTGCTGGGTGGAGTAGAGGTAACATCACCGCTCTGCATGGAGAGAGCCTGTGGAGTCATGGGTTCGATCCCAGCGAGCACCTCTCCAGTAAGTGTCCTTGGGCAAGACACCTAACGGTACATACTCACCACCCAGGACATAATTGAAAACGAGAGAAATCTCAAATGTATCCTTCCTGGTAAAATCCTTTCTCAAAAAAAAAGAAATTACATGATTTTGAGGGTTTACTGGGGCAGTTAATTGTCCACCTATACAAGTCTAGCTTGGCAGGGAGCCGAGAGGAACTACCTGTGTCATGGGAACGAACTGTCCAACATGATGTAGGTTTTAATTGTTAATTTGGGTACGGAAATGGAATACAAACAGTGCAAGCTTTGAGGTTTACAGATTGTAAAAAACAGAATAGGAGATTTATCTGAAATACAAATTGATACATAGTGCAGGACATATATATATATATAAAACCACCCTAAAAAGCCCTGCAGGGAATCGCACGCACAGCATAAAAATGTAATAATGTCACATCATAGGTTACCACTCCAGGGTGATCAGGATCTGTTGAATACGATACACCAGTGGTCCAGGTGTGGCTCAGATGTTAGGAGTGGAGTAACAACTGAGCCATACCGGGGCAACATCATGAAATTGTATTTCAGATACAGCTCCTATTCTCTAGGTTTTTATGCTGTTTTCGTTTTGCGCTTGAGGGGAAGGCACTCATTGGAGCAAGCCGATACGTATAGAAAAGTGTGTATTTATTATTTTAATACCTAGTGGGTGGTCACGTTTGATGTGTTTTTATGTTTACAGGTTGCGCCAGGTTTGCAGATATTCTTAAAAAAAGAGTCATGTACAAACCCAACTGTAAGTGCCTGGTGAAAGAGTCTTGTCCCTGAATGCAAAAGGTAATTTTTGGTGAGAAGAGGCTCGTCACTGACCACAACAAGTTAGCATCTGGTGAAAAAGTCTTTTTACGGACCTCTGTGGATCAAAACAAGTGAACTCGTGTCTTACCTTTCCCTCTGAATATCTTCCAGGTAGACGTGTCGGTAAAGTTGATGAGCATGGTGAGGTAGAGAGTAATCAGCTTGGAATCCTGTAGGATGTCTGGCTGGAGAGAGTGTTAAGGGATCCTAGTTAATCACAGTCCACACATACCAGGTTGTTTGAGGGAAACAATTCCTTTTTTTGTATTTCTACATTTAATATTTTATATGGCTTACCTTTAACATTTTGAGAAACTCGCAGCAGTACCAGAGAAGGTCTTTTATCTGCTTGATCCACAGTAGAGTGAGGTCCTTGGAGAGAGCAATAGACACAAACCAGACCTGCCAGGAGGAATATAAACAATAAGCTTTGTTCAAAACAACAATATTATTTTCTTTCAGCAGATATCCAAGAAGCAGGGGAGATCGTGAGCTCAGCCACGCACCTTGGGTTCATTCTCGCTCTCCATACTGTTTAAAATACAGCGACACAGTTTTTCAAACCTCTGCAAAACAGGAACGCAAAATCATTTAATAGCCTGAAGAAGCGTGTTAGTCAAAGCATCATAAATCTGACAGTTACAAGGCCTTACTGTACGACAGAAATATTTAGATGCCCTATGTATGTCTTTATTATCTACGTGATACCTCACTGCTAACAATAACATTATTAATGGCAGATCTTGATTAAAAAGGACACACCACAACATCCTATGCTTCGTCCAGGCACTGATACAAAAAACAATGTAACAATAATATACAGGGACAAAAAAACAACAACAAAGCATATATAGCTAGTGACCTGTTTGCAAGATGCATCTATTATGCCTTACAGAATGTCACTTTTGCCTACAGCAGCGGAAAGGGTTCTTAAAGGGATACTCTAAGCAACATGACCACCTAAGCTATTTTAGGTGGTCATGATGCCCAGAGTATCCTGCCCTCCGTCCCCCCTCCCTCCGCTCAGCGGTTCAGCTGTAAATGCTGAAAACAGCTGAGAGAGGCGGAGAACTTTACTCCGCCCTCCCAGCTGTCAGTCAGCAGAGCGGGAATCATATTTCCCGCTTCTGCCGACTTTTGCAGAGTAGGAGATGTCATCGCGCTTTCAGCGCGATGACGTCTCCAACTCACCGCAGAAGCTGGCGGCTCCCTCTGAGGGTTAGTGTTGCACGCATTCTCTTGCGCGCAACACTAATCCTCAGAGGGAGCCGGGAGGAAGCCTGCCGATTGGCTGGTTTACGTGAGAGGCGCGCATGCGCGCTTCTCACGTAAACCAGAAGGCAAGAACACTCAAGAAGGACGGGAGCGGAAGAGGAGGGAGGGGAGTATAAAAAAAACAAAAAAACAGCGCTGGAAACAAGAGGATTTTAGGGTAAGTATTACAGTTACACAAAAAAAAAAAAACTATTTATTAAGGGAATAGGGATAGGTTAGGATAAAAAAACGGGGGGGGGGTGATTTTTTGTTAGACTGTTCCTTTAATGAATATATGGAATAACTGTCCACGAGAGATTACCAAAATCTGGGAGATATTTCATTGGGAGAAAGGGGCTTATGCTCTTTTGAGGGGGGAAAAAAAAAAGAATAGTCGAGCACACAACTAGAACCAGGAAAGGTTCAAGTAAATAGAAAATGTGTTCTTTTCAACCTACATTACAATGTTATCTCGTCCCGTCCCCCCCCCCCATGTCTCTTTTCATAGTTTCAGTCTTTTTATCTACAAGAGTTTGATTAATTTGAATGGATCTTGGCACATTTCCATATACTTTTTTCTTTCGTGATTGATATACACAGCACCATTTATTTTAAACAATGTTTAGTGTCAATCCATCCTGTATTTGCATAACAAACTGAACAGGTTGTAGAAAAAGAAAAAAAAAAAATCACTAACAATCTATGCAATTGAATTTCCATAAATCGTTATACATTAACTTTCAGTGTTACCAAACATCAAATAACGTCTTAAGACTTACAGTACGGTCTTGATGCATTTTGAATATTATTAGAAGTTTACGTGATATTTGGAATATGGAAAGAGCAGCGAGTTTGACTGAACCATTTTCTGTGCCTTCAAGGAACTCATCCACCTCTTTCCTATATACAGAAAATAAAAAGAATGGACTTATACAGGGTGAAACTAGAATCAAGAAAACTGACAAAGACTTCTTAGAAAGAAATAACAGCTCCAAACAACGCTCTAGAAAAAAGTTCCAAAACTTTGCTGCTGCCTTACAACAGCCATTGAGAGGGCAGATTAGAGGGAGAGCCCTGGAATCACTCACCACTGTATAGGGATATGATTCAAGGGGCTATTATTTGCTGAAAATCACTGTATAGTACGGATACAGAGGGTTACTGTAATTGCCATATACAGGCAATTTGTCACATGCAGATAATAGCTTTATTCTACAGGCATTTTTTGGTAAGCAGCCTTGCCAATAACCTCATTATGATCCCTATAAATACCAATAAGCAGGAGATCTGACCACGTCTATTATCGCTATTACTGTATTTGACACAAACGCCATTTCTGACTGTATACGGATAATGAAGACCCTGTGTGAAATACAGATAAGGGACACCATCTAGAGTTTAGAACCTTTCAACCTAGCAATATTTCTGTAAAGGAATACATGGAAAAAAAAATATGGACTAATTTACATTCAGTTAATATTTTAACCATTTTGAAATAACAATATGAAAAATTGACATTTCACCTATATATTATTAATTGCTAACTACACCTGGTTTCAAATAAATGTTATGCTAAAATGTTTTTCAACAAAAGTTGTTGATGTGGTTAACAAGATTACCCTATGTTTGTATGGGTTATCTTTTAGGCTTAGTAATATCCACTTTTTCACACAAGGAAGAAGTAATGTCTGAAGTGCAAACAGCCAAAATTCAATCACCTTTTATATATAAAAAAATAAATAAAATTCCACAATGCAGTAAAATATATATTAATGTATATGTAAAAATCTATTACAGCCTGACACACATAAATCAAGCACACCTAGAGTTAAGCATCTTACACCTTATGACAACTGACACAATGTTCAGACGAATATGTGGCAGTGACAGTGTCCAAGTACATTTGGCACCTGGAACAGTACACACCAACACATGAAGGACATACAGTAGGGATGCACCGATACCACTTTTTTAAGACCAAGTAGGAGTACCGATACTTTTTAAAAAGTACTCACCGATACAGAGTACCGATACTTTTATTTTAAGTACTTGTGCAAACGGCAGTATCGGCACCGATACTAGTATCGGTACATCCCTAACATACAGAATAAAGAAATCACAATGTAAAACATAACAATGAAAAGATTAAATAAAAACAGACAATTGAATTTAAATGTGGGGACAGGATACCTGATTTCTCTTTGTAGTCGACATCTACAGAGAAACCTCCTGATGAGTGCTTGGATTTTAATGGCAGCTCTCTCCCTCTCTTTGAGCCCTTTCCTCTCCTCGCGGGCCTGTCTGGCCTTGTCCAGGAACTGGGCCTTTGAGATCTGATTTGCTCCAAACATTTCTGAAACCCTTAAAAAAGGGGGGGGAGCAATACATGAAAAACTGAGAATAAGTTGCATTTCGATTTTAAAAGCAGAGCAAGATGCAATAAATCCCACTCAATCTCAGAACTAATCGGCCCCCTAGAAAAGAAACCCTCTGCAGGAACTCTGATGTAGTATGTGAAAAATGGGACTTGATACTAAAAATGTGTCTCTGCCCCAGTCTAGCACATGCTTTGCACTATTGCTATTAGTAAGCATTTAGCATGCTCCGCACTGAGCGAGGCTATGGGAGAACTCAGAGAAGCCATTGGAAAGAACGGCCACAGTCTGCAGAATGACGAAACGGACAGGGATTCACAGGAACTATGAAACTTTTTTCTTTAAAACTCCAGCCTGAGACTGTATTCAGTAAATATTACAAATAAAAGTAATACAGAGCTACTGAACCACAACAATGTTATTATTACACATAAAACATGCATGGCACACTGACCACAGTCACTTCTCTCAAATATCTAGGTATGTGGTTAGACCCAAATCTATCTTTTGGCCCCCACATCGAAAAACTCATCTAAACTCTACCCAACGAGAGAAATCTCAATGTATCTTTCCTGGTAAAATCCTTTTATAAAATAAAAAAATAAAAGATACAAAGTGGAAAAGGGCCTCACCTTCTAGTCTTGGTAAACAAGAGACTAGCTTGCTTGTGTATAAAATGTTACCATTATCATCTGTTTTCACGTCCAAAGTACTAGATTTACCAAAGAAAAAAGGATATGCTCGTTTTTGGTTTCATTCTTGTGTTTACATGAGCAAACACCCCTGCATGGGAAAAAAAACAAAACGTTGAAATCCAAAACAAATACAAAGAACGTCCAATTAGAAGGATTTTATAAAATGATACTTTCCTACAACAAATTTAGCAAATCAACAAATAGGATGACGAGATACATTTCCCATAGTGAATTTCTTGAGAATTATATAAACAGTACTTTGACTATCAGGGTTAAGAGGAAGGTGAAAACCAGGAGAACTGGCAGGAGAACAATCTAGACCAAATCGCCGATTTGGAAAGGAGATAAATGGGAGAATTTTTCTGGTTTTGCTATTTTGACTAGGGCTGAAACAACTAATCGATTAATCGACAACTAATCGATGATTGAAATAGTTGTCAACTATTTCCATTATCGATTAATCGGTGTCGATTTATCGTCCTGTGTACAGCACACACTGTTTAGAGTCAGACGGAGTTAAACGTAAATAAACTCAGTTTCAGAGCTGATTGGAGAAGACGCACCGCCGCTTTACTAGGTGTGATTTTAGTTGTAGGGTTATGTCAGACCCAGCCAGTTTGTCTTTATTCCATTTACAACAGTAGCAGAACTATAACAGAAACAATAGGATACTGCCACTGGGTGAAGGAGCTGTATGCCTGTGTTTTATCCTTACTTGAAGCTGGAGTCCTATGCCACCACCCCACCCACCTTTGGTGGGGAACTGTCATTCCCTCCCTTTGGTCTGGTACCTTTCCCCAAATTCACTCCCACACTCAGATCAGTTTTTTGTCCATACCCACACCCTCTCACACTCAGGTCAAGTCACCTCCAGTCTCTCCTCCCACTCATTTTGTTCACAAAATTATTAAAAAGGAACACGCTACGCACCCTGACCACTTCAGTTTATTAACCCCGATTTTATGCCGACATCATCTATGACGAAGTGTTTGTAGCCGCGTTCTTTTGAGAAAGCAAACATGGGCTTAAGCTGCGCATGCAGCATCAAGCCATCCCTCTGACCAAGCACTCGCATACCTTGTGTGAAAAGTATGCAAGATACGCAATTTTCGTATGTACGTACGAACGTTACGTACACTACGCAAATTGCTTATTTATTTTTTTACATAAAATTCCTTTTAAGTAAACAAATATTTTCCATTTTTTTTATTCGATGAATCGATTAATCGAAATAATAAATCGGACAACTAATAGATTATGAGAATAATCGTTAGTTGCAGCTCTAATTTTGACCTAGAATTTTCACTAGGGATGCACCGATACCACTTTAAGACCGAGTACTGATACTTTTTAAAAAGTACTTGTCATGGAACTGACGTAGCGCTCCCCATGTCAAACCCCAAGACTTTTATTTCCATGGCGAAAACCCCAAAAGACATAGACCGTTGCTTTGGGGAAGACCTTATGTTCATTTATATTGTGTGGTTTTAAATATGTTTTACATCGTTTGGTTTTAGTTTAATTTAGTTTAGTGAAAAATGACATAGCTTTGGTTTTAAAATACTATATTCCTGTAGGTAAATGTGTCTTTGTATAAAACAGTAAACAAGCTTTGCTGTTGTGTAAATTATGCGTCAGGGATTTTCCCCATTATCTAAGTACATGTTTAATTTAAGGGATCTCTGATAGAGTGTGTGTTAATCTGATGTGCTGGAACAATAGATGTACAAATGTTATGTGGACTGAAGGCTAAGAGAATGTGAAGAATGTTGATTGCAAATAACTGCCATACCTCATTGTATGGGTAGGCTCCTAATTAGTATGGGGAAACACCTCATTGTATGGGTAGGCTCCTAATTAGTATGGGGAAACACCTCATTGTATGGGTAGGCTCCTAATTAGTATGGGTATGCAAATTATGACTGTCTTACTTGAGCATAAATAGTGGCGTTGTTCATTAAAGGATTCAGATCATCTGAGTGTTTGAAACATACAGCTCTGCCTGGTGGTGTCATTTCACGTCGGCTATATCTCACCACTACCCAGGAACGGGTCATTTTAACTCCGCAGCAGAACCTCGATTCGCCGCGCCGTTGCGCCACTTGAATTGGTACCTCGGGATACCGCAACCACCCCGAATTGGGACCTCGACTCAGCGCCGTGCCTGCATCTTCAAGGAGACTCTACCGAACCGCGGTTCACCACGCAGACCGTCTCCAGCCTTTCAATGGTCAGTAGATCCGCTGCTCGGACGCCGAGTGCCGTGCCACTCGGTAGTCGGGCGGATTTCCACCGTGGGTGCCCCATCTACTCTCCAGATCTCCACCGCCACGTGGTCTTCTACCCAAGCCGCTCGAGACGCCGGGTGCCGTGCCACTCGGTAGTCGGGCTTGGCAACACCAAAGAAGGGGTCAGATAGAGCAGGACCGCAGGCGGATACTCCATTCCGTCACATTGGTGGCAAGCGGTGGGATAGCTCTCTGCACCCCCCAAGAAGACCCTCGCCATGGTGGTGTACAGTCACTACACCAGGGACACCCTACGTGGCATGTTGGAGACTCGGGGAGGAAATCCCGGCAACAAAAATAAGAAAACCCTGGTGAAGGAGCTTCACAGGATGGACCAGCAACTGATAAGCGTCCCCAACCCCGTAGAACCCTGGTTCGAGGTTTACAGCACGCCTGGAGCTTCATCCAAGGAATCTACACCCTCAGCGATACCTCTTTTGTGATTTACAGCGCGCCTGGAGTTGTAATTGAGGACACCGCACATCCCAGCGACCCTTGGATGGAGGCTTACAGCTCGCCTGGAGCTGCATCCGAGGACGCCACACCCCCCAGCGATACCTCTTTTGTGATTTACAGCGCGCCTGGAGTTGTAATTGAGGACACAGGACCCCCGTCCATAAGAGACCGGTTCCAGCGAAGAGTAAGGAGGGCGATGGCCCAGGCCCAGGCGGATGCACCTGGTACCTGGCAGGACGAGCACTGGTGGAAAGATTTTGTCCGCCAGGAGATGTGGAACGAAGCATTCAACAGGAGGAGGACTGCCCTGAAGAAGCCCTTCCCACTTATACGGAGAGGTTCGAGCACCAGTGGTACTTACGGGTGCCCTTTTTGGGAGCACAGCCCCGAGGAATGGCTGACGGAGCTAGGTGAACTGGTCCAGAGCGAAATTATACTGGACACCAGCTACAGAGCCCTCCAGTGGTTTACGTCCCAACTAATGCCCAGCCAGCAGAACAGCGGCCCAGCAAAAGGCTTCGACTACGGCGGCACAGGGCTGCTGTATACAAGGATGGCAAAGACCCCGGTTTTGGGGACGACACAGAGTGGCGGCGGGAACAACTCCTGGACCTCCGGTATGAGGAACTGGAAGACCTTGACGATGACCGTGAGGCAGAGGAACTGGAGTTTCTGGTTGAGCAGGAATGGGAGCTCGAAAAGGCCTACAAAAGGCTGTTCGACGACGCTCCACAGCTAGGCCTGAGCCCATTACCTGGGACTGTCTAGCGGAAGAAGCAGACAGCCCAAGTGACACTGAAGTATTGGAGCCCGAGATGCTCCCATGGGTCCCCGTCGGGACCACAGTAGATGAGCCGGCCAGCTCAGAAGAAGCACGGCAGGTGCCAAGCGACCAGAATGGGCCGCGTAAAGGGTCCGAGTGGCCCAGTGAGGAAGTTATCCTCCACCCCCGCAAGAAGACACTGTGGCAGTGTCCGTTTACCCAGCAGAAGAGCTGGCAACGGGGCAGAGTGCCGCTGGCCTCTCTGCCCACCCTCCATCGTCTGCCCTGAGGAGCCGAAGGAGGATTTACCCGAGCTGCTTATCCCGCAGCCGTTGACCCCATCCAACCGCCTGGACGTCATTCCTGCACCCGCTTCCCCAGCAGAAGAGCTGGCAACCGGACAGAGTGCCGCTGGCCTCTGCCCATCCTCCACCATCTGCCCTGAGGAGCAGAAGGGGGATACCCTCGAGCTGCTTATCCCGCAGCCGCTTACCCCATCCAACCCCCTGGACTTTGTTCCTGTACCCACCTCCCCAGCAGAAGATCTGGCAATGCGGCAGAGTGCCGCTGGCCTCTGCCCACCCTCCATCGTCTGCCCTGAGGAGCCGAAGGAGGATTTACCCGGGCTGCTTATCCCGCAGCCGTTGACCCCATCCGACCCCCTGGACTTTGTTCCCACACCCGCTTACCCAGCAGAAGAGCTGGCAACGGGGCAGAGTGCCGCTGGCCTCTGCCCACCCTCTCTCGTCTGTCCGAGGAGCAGAAAGAGGATACACCCGGGCTGCTTATCCGCAGCCACTGACCCCACGGAGATGGAGGACGCCATTCTCCTGCCCGGGGACCCTTCCTCGGCCTTGAACCTCCCAGCCGACGCGCTGGCAATGGGGCAGAGCCTGTTTCAACTCTGCCCATCTCCACACCCCTTTGGCCCGGAGGCCCCATGCAGCCACTGTTTTTTCCAACGGCTGACCAGGGCACTCAGGGCGCGTGCATTTAGCACCCGTTTTTCCCGGTGCGCGATACCTCTGGAGGTGGTACAGGCGGTACCCCTCCCCGACCACAGGACCCTTATTCCGGAGGGGGTACCCCCAAAGATTTGTACCCCCAACACGCCAGGCACTGCCGCAAGGACAAATGGAGAAGCCTGGTGGCTCGCCTCCTCCCAACAGACTATGGACCCAGGTATGGACTATTGCTCCAACGACCCCGCGTCGACCCGTTGGGGTCCAACTGTGGCCGTCGGACTCCTTTGGGGAGGGGAGATATGTCATGGAACTGACGTAGCGCTCCCCACGTCAAACCCCAAGACTTTTATTTCCATGGCGAAAACCCCAAAAGACATAGACCGTTGCTTTGGGGAAGACCTTATGTTCATTTATATTGTGTGGTTTTAAATATGTTTTACATCGTTTGGTTTTAGTTTAATTTAGTTTAGTGAAAAATGACATAGCTTTGGTTTTAAAATACTATATTCCTGTAGGTAAATGTGTCTTTGTATAAAACAGTAAACAAGCTTTGCTGTTGTGTAAATTATGCGTCAGGGATTTTCCCCATTATCTAAGTACATGTTTAATTTAAGGGATCTCTGATAGAGTGTGTGTTTAATCTGATGTGCTGGAACAATAGATGTACAAATGTTATGTGGACTGAAGGCTAAGAGAATGTGAAGAATGTTGATTGCAAATAACTGCCATACCTCATTGTATGGTAGGCTCCTAATTAGTATGGGTATGCAAATTATGACTGTTTACTTGAGCATAAATAGTGGCGTTGTTCATTAAAGGATTCAGATCATCTGAGTGTTTGAAACATACAGCTCTGCCTGGTGGTGTCATTTCACGTCGGCTATATCTCACCACTACCCAGGAACGGGTCATTTTAACTCCGCAGCAGAACCTCGATTCGCGCGCGCCGTTGCGCCACCTTGAATTGGTACCTCGGGATACCGCAACCACCCCGAATTGGGACCTCGACTCAGCGCCGTGCCTGCATCTTCAAGGAGACTCTACCGAACCGCGGTTCACCACGCAGACCGTCTCCAGCCTTTCAATGGTCAGTAGATCCGCTGCTCGGGACGCCGAGTGCCGTGCCACTCGGTAGTCGGGCGGATTTCCACCGTGGGTGCCCCATCTACTCTCCAGATCTCCACCGCCACGTGGTCTTCTACCCAAGCCGCTCGAGACGCCGGGTGCCGTGCCACTCGGTAGTCGGGCTTGGCAACACCAAAGAAGGGGGTCAGATAGAGCAGGACCGCAGGCGGATACTCCATTCCGTCACAGTACTCACCGATACCAAGTACCAATATTTTTATTTTATGTCATGTGACCGCTTTCCAATAAGAACAGACCTCATAAAAATGCCCCCAGCTCACATGTATATATCCCCCGATATATATATATATAATATATATATCCCCCGATATATATCCCCCGATATATATCCCCCGATATATATCTATATATATATATATATCCCCAGCTCTCACACGGATTTGCCCCAGCTCTCACACGGATTTCCCCCCCCATTGGACGCTGGGGAAGCTGGCGCGTGCATGAAAAGGCACGTGGCCAGCGTTCCCCTCCGGCGGTTGCAATACTCACCTGCTTCCGGAGGTCTGGTCGCGCTGCTGTGGCACGATCACGTGGCCGCCGGCACTTCATCGCGCCACAGCAGCGCGACCGGACCTCCGGAAGGTGAGTATTGCAGCCGCCGGAGGGTGAATGCTGGCCACGTGCTTTTCATGCACGTGGCCAGCTTCCCCAGCCCCGTGGATACCGGCAAGCCAGCCCAGCGCTGGCTTCCGGTATCGGGGGGGGTGTATCGTGCAAACGGCAGTATTGGTACCGATACTAGTATCGGTGCATCCCTAATTTTCACTTCTCCAGCCATTCTCCTGGTTTTCACCTCTCTCTGAATAACCCTGTA
Source organism: Leptobrachium leishanense (assembly GCA_009667805.1). NCBI lineage: Eukaryota > Metazoa > Chordata > Amphibia > Anura > Megophryidae > Leptobrachium > Leptobrachium leishanense. The sequence continues at coordinate 186,589,925 of CM019063.1, forward strand.
TAAATCAGCCTTCTTTGAAGGAGGGAAGAGTCACGATTATTTTGTTAGTTGAGTAGCATACTCGCGGGGATCATATTTAACATAATACTACAAATGCGTCATGCATGAGTATTAAGAGATATCGTTTGGAAGATTGTTAAGTTGCTTTATTGTAGTTGTAAAGTTCGATAAGGGACCACATGCCTCAAACATCTAAACTGTATTTGCTTGCTAGAATTTTAGAGGCATCATACATCATCCTTAAAGTGCACCTGTCATACTTTCCTACAGGACACTTCCATCTTGGTGATGGCATTGGCACAGCAATCGTAGATCCAATCGGAGCTGCCGATATTTAGCGTTCAGGTAAGATCAGAAGATATGGCGAATAGGAGACGGGCAATGATCATGCCCATCAGTAAGCATCATGGGTGCACTTTAAATTCTCTTACGATTGGTAGTAGGCAGACAACTATATGATGAGGGATGTCCAATGCTGGATGTGAAAAAAGTTAGTAACTCCGAACATTGCTGTACACATATCTGGATTACACAGGTTTTGGGGTGATTTCTGTTCTTTATCACCGCCATTCTTTTTAACCTCCCTGGCGGTATTCCCGAGTGTGACTCAGGGTTAAATTTTGCTACCGCGAAAAGTAACCCCGAACCACACTCGGGCTGCATACTCACCGCATCCTGCGCTCCCTCGCTGTCCCCCGCAGTGGGATCACGGCGACTTGCTTCCTGGTAATGCTCCCTGCGAGTCACACGATGCAGGGGGGGGGGGGGTAGGACCAGGCAGCAAATTAGAAGACAGTAAAGAAAAAAAAAAATATTTCAATGTAAAATCCCCAACAGCATGACATTTATTTATTTATTTATAATGCTCATGAACGGCCACCAGGTGGCACTAACAGATCAGAAACAGACCATACACATTCTAAGACTGGACTTTACTGTATATATGGTTTGAAGATCTCTTATATGAAAAGATAATTATTGATAGACTGTATGCATTATGAATGTTGCTGTATAAATAAGAGTGTACATAATAGAAATAATATATCATACCAAGGCTGTTTACACTGAGGCAATATGCAGTGACTAATATTGCACCCATGTTTTCTGAAAGATTTCAGTGTTTTTGGTTTGATTAGATTATTGAATATAATTTATTTGCATTATTTTGGATAATTATTTTTGGGATAACAAATTATTATTTCGGGTTTCAAACTTTACCTGACTCAGTGCATTTACTAGACTCTTGTTTGCACGGATTTCAGTGAGTTATTCCTAATTATTATTACAGGCTTACTATATAAAACAAGACATTTCCGTTCCAAAACAACGGAGACGCTTTTAGATACAAAATTTGAAAAAAAATTAGACCGCCAGGGAGGTTAAAGAGGAAACTGAATATATAATGAACGCTTGTCTTACACAACACATGTGTGCCCCTTTCTATCCCAGGACACTACTAAAATGCTCATCCAAGCTTTTATTTCCCACCTGGACTAATGTAACCCTCTCCTCAATGGCCTCAAACAATCTCAATTATTATTGCTCTGCAGTCAATAATGATTGCCTCTGCCAGACTCATCTACCTCACATTCCAGACCACTCACAACGCTACCCTTTGTCAGTCTCTACACTAGCTCCAGGTTTCGTCTACAATTAAATTTGAAATACTGATCTTCACATACAAAGCTCTCATAACGGTGCTCCTGCCTTCAGCTCTTCTCGGCTGGGGTCAGACGAACTGAGTTTTTACGTCCGGGAAGCCGCACTTTATTATCTGCTACAACAAACGTACTAAAGTCCAATGAAGGACCACACACTAAGTATGGCCGCACGGAAGTGCGGTCTCACAACGCAAGTGGAAAATGGACGCAAGTTAGCAAGAAAGTCAAACCGCTAGTATTGACGCACAGAGTGCGCTGCGTCCACATAGTGGCCTGTGTGTGTGATTAGGAGACGTCAGACGCTGCACATGTCCGGCCTACATCACGTCCAGACACCCAAAGTTGCGATCCGTAAGAAATCACGGACGTTATTGCACACCGTGAGACCACTACCGAGTATTCCGGCAAAACCTGCGTCCGGACGCACAGTCTGTGGAAAATTTGTTCGTCTGACCCTAGCCTTATTGGCAAGTATGTTTCTTCCCAGTCATTTCCCATGCCCAGCGATCTGCTATTACCTACCATATCCTCGACCCACACCTCTCACGCTTACCTTCAGGACTTTTTCCGAGCTACCCCCCCCCCCTCATCTATGGAACTCCCTACCTTGTAGCATTCGATTCTCCCTGTGCAGCAAATCTTTCAAAAGGTCTCTAAAAAACACATTACTTCAGAGATGCCTATCAGCTCAACCCCCACACTTCACCTTTCCTGACCCATCTCCCACACAGCCCCCAAGCATCCCCGTACTTTTCAGACCTGGCGATTTACCCTCACCGCTGTGTGTCAACCCGCTGCTCTTCGATTGTAAGCTCTTGGGCATGGTCCTCTTTTTCCAACAATCTGTGTGTCTAATGTATCTATTAATTTATGTTGGTTTTGTCCAACCATTTGTACAGTGCTGCAGAATATCTCAGTGCTCTATAAAGAATTGTAATTGTGTTATGTGGCAGGGTTTGACAGATTCAGGTCCCACACAGCCAATGAGTCCTGACATTTCACCACTGGCTTCTAATTTTTAGGTGTATTCTTCACAACCAGGTGGATTATTTTCATACTGGCTGTTCAATTTGAGAAGAAGAAAAAAAAAAAAAACACAAAACACGAGTCCGGTTTCATAGTTAGCAGTTCGGCTTCTGTTTTAGCTGACAGATTTAATTAGGGCTGAAACAACTAAATCGATAATGAGAATAGTTGACAACTATTTTCATTATCGATTAAACAATGTGTACACACTGTTTGGAGTCAGACTGGGTTAAAAGTTATAACCTCAGATTCTGCGTTGGAGCTGATTGCAGAAGACTTGCCGCTGCTTTTCTCTGTATGATTTAGTTCTAGGGTTATGTCAGACAGTTTGTTTTTATTCCGTTTACAACTCTAGCAGTGCTATAACACAAACCTTGAGATACTGCCAAGTGGTCTGGGAGCTGTACCGCTGGGGTTTTATCCTTACTGGAGTCCTGTGCCACCAATCCAACCTGCCAGCCACCCCTCTTTGGTCTGGAACGGCCATTCAGAAGGGACTTGATGGCAAACCATGCAATGGTAGTTACTCAACATTTTACTATATATGTGTAAGAAAATAAAATGGTATACATATATGGAGAGTGATTCCCTGTCAAATGAGCCCAATGAGATGGGCATTAGAGGCACACTTCTCTTTTAAACAAGAACAACTCGGTAGAGGCAGGAAACATATATTGAATGAAAATTAAACATAAGCAAAGATTTAGGCAATGTTTACCACTAGAATGTAGGGCTTCAACTAACGATTATTTTCATAAATCAATTAGTTGGCCGATAGTCTGTTTTTTCAAAGTTTATTTTGTTTACTTAATCTCTTAATGCCATCCACGTGGCGGGAGGGCCTTGAAGCCGCAGGTCATACTAGTATGCCACACTGACTTCAATGGGCCATCTCGGCCCCTCCCCGCAGCCAGTGCATGCTGCACGTCATTGGCTGCAGAGAGACGACCTGAACTCAGGCTGTCCCCCTGCAGCCAATGATGCAGGTTGCACGTCGGCGGGCCAAATAAGAGGCCTGCGGTGGCACGGCGTAACAGTACGCCTCGCCGGCGTTAACCCCCACCTGATGGGCGACACCCACCTGTTGTGGGGTTAAAAAAAACTCCCTCCTTTTTTTCCAATTGCGTAGTGTATGTAACTTCTGCGCATCCATACACAAATTGCACATCTGACGTAACTTTTGCACTTTTCGCACACGATTAATAGATTGATGCTACCTGCACAGCTCAAGCCCAAATCTGCTTTCTCCCCAAATGAGAACTCCTGCAAGTACTCAGAAAGGCATGATAATGTCAACATGAAACTGAGGTGAGGGGGACACTCCACCCAGCCTGACCACCTTAATAAAGTGGATAGGGAGCGTAGAGTGTCCCTTTAAAATAATTTCATGAACAAACTGAGTGGGGGGAGGGACCAACAATGGGTGGGAGGGAGTTTGGACAAAGGACTGATCCAGAGTGTGAGAGGAAGGGACCAGGACCACAGGGATGGTTGACAGCTCCAGACCAGAGAAAGGGTGGGGTGGTGGCACAAGACTCCAGCTCCAAGTAAGGATAAACCACTAGCAGTACGACTCCTCCACAGAGTCGCAATACCTCAAGGTCTGTGTGATACTTCTGCTACTGTTGTAAGCTAAATAAAACAAACTGGTTAGGTCTAGCATAACCCTAGAAAATCATACTCCGTAAAGCAGCCACCAGGTCTTCTCCAATCAGCTCTGAAGTAACGTCTAAAGTTATTAATGTTGAACTCAGTCTGACTCTAACAAGTGCGTGCTGTAGAATAACAGATTGATTAAATCGGTTGGTCGATTAATGAAGATATTTGAAAACTATTCTCATTATCAATTTGTTATTGATTAGTTATTTCAGCCCTACTAGAGTGTCCTTAATAAACGTTATAGTGAAGCAAGTTAAGTTTGTTAAGCACAAATTATCTTCGATGTTAAAACCCTTATAAACAAAACAGCTTAACCTGAAACATTCAGGCTTATTCAGAGAGGTGAAAACCAGGAGAATGACTGGAGAAGTGAAAATTCTAGGTCAAAATAGCCAAACCAGAAAAATTCTCATTTATCTCACTTTCCAAATTAGCTACTTGGTCTAGATTGTTCTCTTCTCCTGCCAATTATCCTGGTTTTCACCTTTCTCTGAATAACCCCGATTACCAGCTGCTACCAGTGGTAAGTCCGGCTATTTTTGGCTTACATTTTGCAACAGTCCTGTCAATTCCCCATCATTTCTGATTCAATAAACAAAAGGATAACGTGACAGAATTCCAACTGAGCAAAAAAGCACGTGCTTCATAGAAGAGGTTATTCACTAAATACCAAACTTGCCACTGAATTGCACCATTCGCTGCGAATACGGGGAAATTTGTCCAGGGCCATGTTTGACATGGGGCAAAAGGGGCATTGCCCCGGGGCCCAGTCACTGTTGTGGGGCCCAAGGCAGCTGCCCTTTGAGCCCACAAAAGCAATTCCCCGCTCTGCCTATTTGGCGCTGATCTCAAACTTCTCCCGTAGGGTGCAGACAACTTTTTTCTTCTTTATAAGTATTTTATTGTTCACGCAAGAATAATGCACTAACTGGCAAAGCAGACCTCGCAGGGCCAAATAGGCATCAAAAACACAAAGCATAAAAGGGGGGGGGAGGTTCTCACAGGGAAACATCAGTGTCTCAAATAGCAGAGGGGGGGGAAAGGGGGGGGACACAAAATAAGACCCAGCCGGGGAACTATAGCAAAAAAGTCTTCAGTGTCCTGACATAAAGGGGTTTTAAAAAAATAAAATAAAAATATTATAGAAAGTCATCGTAACTTCGCTAGAGTCAAAGAGTCCTCGGAAACAGCATATAAGGCACTAAAATCAACACACAGCAAGGAGGTGGAAATCAGAATCAGAGTCATTGGAGTAGAAGGAAATGTTTGCATGAGGAGGGACAGGTTGTCTAACAAAATAAGAGATAAAAGATCAGCCTGTGTCCAACGGGGAGGCCGCGTGGGCAGATCCATCATAGCGAGGTTTTACATGGATGGTGAGGCCTGCATCCAACCACCTGACCAATTCCCCCACATCACGGGGCTCAGCGAAGCGCTTCAGCCCGCAAATAGACCGCCTACCAGAGATCTGCCACAGGTTCAGTAGGATTGACGCGGGTAGAGGCTTAGGGTACTGCACAGCATTATCTGTTACCCCCATGGGTCTCCTCAGGCTGCATCTCTTCGCAGTCCCACTGCTCCAGGAGCGCTGCCTTGGAAGTAGCATTGCTGCAGTCCGTAGAGGGTCCATCCGCCGGATTCACTCCATCCGAAGACTCATTCCATTGACCAACCTCTATCGCCGCCAACAATTGTCGCTCCGTACCGCGTGCAAACGGCTCTCGCGACTCTCTGTCCACCACAGGAAGATCCTCTATGAGGCCGGCGTAAGCGGGGCCTCGTCGCCTCCAGGCAACTGGTCCAAGCAGGCCTCAAGACCATCCAGCATGGCTCCCAGGTTCTTGGCAGAAGATGGACGAGTCAGTTGCCACCTGTTCTCGCCCTCCACCTTCTCCGCTATAGGGGCAGCCGCAAGATGTGGGCCCTCCACCTCCGCGGCACACAGCATCCGATCACCCAAATATAAAAAACAGGGAGCAGGCCGGAGCCCAGATCTCAAAATGGCCGACAACAGGCCGTGCCAGGCGGGGAAAAGAGGCCTTATTCTCAGCTTGTCTCAGCGTGTCTCCAGAGGGGGGGGGGGGGTCAGAACGAGCTCCGGAGTCTGCCACCCGATGGCCAGCCTGACAGGGGTACTCAATAGAGGGAAGCCACAGGGAAAGAAAGCCAAAAATCCTTTTTTCAGCCGATTCCTGCGGAGCTCACACAAAGCACGTCTTGTCCCCTGCTTGGCCAGCCATGCCCCCCCGGGGTGCAGACAACTTTGATGTTATCCCTGCCTGCGGGACATAACCCCGTCCACCGATGTCATTGAGCATGGGCGCAATGATGTCAGAAGTGGGTCCCCACCCACCCTAGGCAAGGGAATCCCTATGGAGGAGATACAGGTGTCTGTTGGACCACTGTATCTCCTGAACCATAGATGCTAGAGGGCCAGGTAATGCATTGTTGGAAAGGTCAGTGTGTGGCCTTTCCAATGATACCAAACAGGAACATGATTTTTATGTAAATATTTTACATAAAAAAAATAAAAATCACAAACTAGATTAAAAAATATTTTTTATTCTAATGCAGCACTATTGTTCACTTTTCAATTATAAAGTGAACAATGATGCTGCACTAACTCACCATTTCATTTCTCATGTTGCCAAGTGAGGAGACAATGGCACAATGTGTTATAACGCATTGTTCCATCAAAAACCTAAACCGCCGCACTGTAGTGAGGGACGCAGGGTGTCCTTTGGAACCCTGCATCTCTATCCTTTACACCGCACAAGGTCAAGTGAGGTGTCATTGGAAAGGTCAGTGCCTGGCCTTTCTATCAATACATACAGGGTTATTCAGAGAAAGGTGTAAACCAGGAGAATTGGCAGAAGAGAACAATCTAGACCAAATAGCCTATTTGGACAGTGAGATAAATGGGAGAATTTTTCTGGTTTGGCTATTTGGTCTAGAGTGTTCTCTTCTGCAAGTTCTCCTGGTTTTCACCTTTCTCTGAATAGACCTGTAAATATGACCATGTAATGTGCAAAAAAAAAAAAACAACACAACACAGCGAGACAATGGCATTATATGCTTTTACATATAAATCAAACAAAGCCACTGCACCTCTCCTATCCCACGCCGGGACCAAATGGGGAGGTGATGGTGCAAAGCTTCATTATGCATTTGTCTATCTAAAATGCAAGCCATCGCACCACTGCGAGGAGAGCGGGGGTGCTTTAGACCCCTGTATCTCCATTCCTTACGCCACACAAGTTTAGGTTAGGAGTCACTGGATAGGTCAGAGTCTGGCCTTTCTAATGATACCAAACATGACCATGTAAAATGTAAAAGAAGAAAAAAGAAAAAAAAAAACGAACACTTTAATTTGTGGAATGTTGGGTGATAGCAAAATTGCAGGGGGGGGTGCCCCCCAAGAAAATGTTTGCCCAGGGCCCAGTCAATATTAAAGACAACCCTTAGTTCATCTATACACTTAGGCCCCGTTCACACCTGGGCGTTTTACAGCGCATTCCTGTGCGCTGTAAAACGCCTAAACATGGAAATCCCATGATTCCCTATGGTGACCGTTCACACCTGGGCGTTTTACAGCGTGTAGGAACGCGCTGTAAAAAGTCCTACGCCCAAAGAAGTACAGGAGCTTCTTTGGGGCGTATTGCAGCATGTTCACAGCCACAGACTGCAGTGTGAACGCGCTGCAATGCACGTTCGCGCGTCAAAAAAAACGCACAGGCGTGAACCCAGCCTAAGAGGTCAATTCGCCAAATACAGGTGCAGTTTGTCGGTCTCCAGCGTCAATGAAATTGTCCCATACAGAAGTATTGGTTAATCTATTCACAGAACGCTGAACTGAACCGAAGTGTCAGCCAAACGCCCTGATTTTTGGTGTTTCAGTACAACAGGTTTAAACGGGCAATCCCATAGGATTCAATGCAGTTCGATGGAATTTACCAAGGCCACTTTGATGCTCTTCAGCACTGTTCTCCAAATTTTTGTGTGGTTTTGGCGACTCCATCTTTTGCGCCACTACGATGACCATTTGCTAAGGCTAGGGTCAGAGTGGGGCAGTCGGAACGCGCGTGCAGACGCACTAAATCACGGCGGCAGTAGCAGCACATAACGGCCAATGACGGCCAATATACGCAGTACGTGCGTACGAAAGTGCGCCGACACCACGCAACCAGCAAATGAACGCATTTTTATCAGAACGTTAAACCGCTGCTACTGACGTACAAAGTGCGCTGCGGCCGCATAGCAGCGTGTGTGCGTGATTAGGAGATGTCAGACGCTGCTAGTGTGCGGCCAACATAACGTTCAAACAGCCGGATTTCCCTAGACTTCTTTTCACCCCATCGTCATGAAATACGTCCAGAATTGCGCATCGTCTGACCACTTAAGCGTATTCCGTGAAAAAATGCGTGCGCACGCATCGACGTACATTTTGACGGTGGCTGCAGAAAATGCGCTCATCTGTCCCTAGCCTGAATAGTGAATTCACCGAAATGGAAAAAAATCACCAAAAGTGCACAGTTGTCTAGAGATCTGTGCAAAGTAGGTGTATTAACATACATGTATATTATACATTCGGATAAGGGTACATTACTTGCCTGGACACATAACTATTTCATGCAGAGGGGAGCGTACAGGGAAGGTTCTGCCAAACAGTGTGTAGAATTCATAGGCTTCTAGAGTAGGGTTGCCAGATCCTCAAGAATTTCCTAGACACACAGGATAGTATTTCTTGGAGGGCACAGGAAAAATGCTGCCCTGCAGCATGCATGAATCATGATGCCACAGGAGTGAAATCTATTCAGTGCCGGTCACCGGAGATTCCACTTTGAAATCTCATCTGCAGCACATGAGTTTTACATACTGCAAGGTCATATTTTTCATGCACTGCCCATCAGCATGAAGAAAATGTGTCCAGGAAAATATGGGCGATCTGGCAATCCTATTCCAGAGAAATCAATTTCCTATTCAAGGCAGGTCAAGCGGAATCCTTGCTCACCTGCAGCATATGAATTCTACATACTGCATTGTTGTATTTTCCATGCATTGCTCATCAGAAGGAATGGTGTCCATGAAATCAAAGAGGATCTGGAAACCCTGTATACATATACCTATAATCCACCAACTGTACCATTACTGACACCCACATACATAGACACGATCCCTGGGAATGCTATTGCATCCCTGATTAGCAGAGCACAAACATGCCTGTCATGGGTGGGCGCACCAGGGTGGTGTCTGTATCACGGGGGCTGCCCTAAACACTGCTGGAATTCCCAGCAACCCAGTGTCATACAGAATGGGATTGGGCTCTATCCCTGCTATCAGCTGGGGAGGGGGCTGCACGGGTTTAAGGGGCGTCTATAGCAACCATCGGGTTAGAGGAAGTAGTGAAATATATGTGTCTCGCTGACCTTCATAGGACAAACCGTATGTATGGGTCCTCCAAAACAACCAAATCCAGGCAGCAATCGCCAACACCTGTCTTCTCTGCCGTCGGACTATTTTTCCTTCTGCACCGAGTAAGGGCGGAAATCACCCAGATCCGCTGAACATAGAGCTGCTGGCAGCAGTGACTATGACGGCCGGATGTGCTTTGTACGCCATTTTGAGTGTTGGCAGAGGCTGCGTTTCTTCTTTACTAATGCAATCCTGCGTAGTGCGAAGAGCAATTGTACTTGTGTGGTTAATATTAACGAATGTCTCGGTGTTCTTATTTGCCTGTAAGGGTTAAGGGTGTTTTCGTCTATTGAGGAATATAAACATGACATTCTCAGCCCTTTCATCTGGATTAATATAAACATTACCAGTCTCAGGGATATGATGCCAACAATAATTAAATAATTAAATACAATGTTGAGCTTTATTTGTTACTTCCTCACTGTTTTCTGTCGGCCTCTCTCGTATAATGTGTGTGAAACCCCAGTCACTGCCATTTTCCTGCCCACACTAGACATGGCCGCCCTGAGTCTCTACGAAAGTATTCGAAATTCACGGGGTTTCGCAAAAGCCTCGGATGTGCGTCATTGGGAGACGGAAGTTTCTTTTTGTGGTCTGGGTGTCTCCCGTTTTCTGGCCAGAGGGAGGTTTATCGGGTTTGATGGTAAGTGGCGCAGATCCTCTTGTAATTGCCTGTTATAAACCTGATGACAAAGGAGATAAACGATTGAGGTACGTTGGACAGTATGGGGTTACTCCTAAAACAGCCCTTCTTTTACACCTTATGGCTGATACACAACGTGTGGCAGCACTTTTGTTTCACTACACATCACTGTGAAGATATACATGGTGCTGTGGACTTGGTGACCCTATCCTATGACCTTTCGTCGCTTATAGAAACCCTTGCCACCATGATCACTTCTATATACCTAAACCTCTCCTGTATTACAGTGGACACGACTCTATCTCATATTGTGTCGCGACTGTGCGCGCCGCCTCCTGATGAATCGCTGTTACAGTGCTGATTAAAAGCCATTACCATACATATGCATTGAGGGACATTGACAAATCAGAAATCCTCTTATTTTGGTGGTAGTGTTAAAGCTGCTCTTTAAATGGTCATGGTGTGCTGGCTGCTCTGTTTCCCTCCAAACTGTTCCTGACAGCTGTTCGGCATGGAGGTCTGTCCTCCCCTTGAAGGCTGCCACTCATTCACCCTAGGACAGTCATCTGGGATCAACAGGTTAATGTTGTCAATCAGCGTTGGTTGGTTGGCACCATGCTGTCCAGCTCGAAGTTTTTTTGGTGCCTAGGAGCACACCTTGTGGATGTAATGTAAATGGTTATACAGGCAGGGGTCAGAAACCATGGCCTTCAAGATGTTTTGGAACTACATTTCAATGAGGTTCAGCCAATCTAATGAGTACAGGCGCATCATGGGAGATGTATTTTCAAAACAAGGTTGCTGACTGGTGCTGGGTTAGATTGACGACCAGCCAATGCAACTCTAGTTTGGGGTACTACATGTCCTTTAGTGCTTTGCCACCCTTAAAACCATGTAGCCAAAATGGACACCAAAGACCGTTTATTTTTTTTTCTTCAGTTGGCAGCCTGTCCGTCTGCTGACCTGGGTTGTCCACAGATGCTTCCAGTGGTCCCTGATCAGCCGAAGGCGTTGTTCGTAGTCGGGTGGCCAAGTCAGTCACCCGACTACGGTGCCAGTGGACGGTCAGTCACCCGACTACGGTGCCAGTGGACGGTCAGTCACCCGACTACGGTGCCAGTGGACGGTCAGTCACCCGACTACGGTGCCAGTGGACGGTCAGTCACCCGACTACGGTGCCAGTGGACGGTCAGTCACCCGACTACGGTGCCAGTGGACGGTCAGCCACCCGACTTCGGTGCCAGTGGACGGTCAGCCACCCGACTACGGTGCCAGTGGACGGTCAGCCACCCGACTACGGTGCCAGTGGACGGTCAGCCTTAAGGCTCTGTCATGGGAAATGTAGTTCTGAAACTTCTGAAGGGCTAAGTTTTCGTTCCGTTAATTATTTCTCTGCGACATGTCTTATGCTTCAGATAATGCTGTAACTCCTCAGAACCACCATGTATTAATCTTATTACATGCACTCGTCTTTACAGGAAGAAATGTCTGGTGAGAGCGTGGTGAGCTCTGTGGTTCCTGCAGCTACAACGCGGACCACCTCCTTCAAATGCGCCAGCACCAGTTCTAAGTATGTGAAATTAAATGTTGGGGGTGCGTTGTACTACACAACCATGCAGACCCTTACCAAGCAGGACACCATGCTTAAGGCCATGTTCAGTGGCAGAATGGAAGTGCTGACAGATAGCGAGGGTAAGTGTGCACACTCTCTTCTACCACCTTTTGAATGGGAGCGAATACCACTACATCAGTTTAAGAACCTTATTTGTGACTGTACGAAGAAAACACACTTGAATGTTTATTTTTTAAAAATAATCACTGTTTCTCCAGTAACAATACATTTTCTTGCTTACTACAACAAATTATTTGATTTATATCCATGTATATGTGAGTGTTTGTCGTTGGGTATTTTATTAGAGCAACCATCCTTGTGCTTTAGGGAAAACATAAAGTTCCTTAACAAAGTCAAGGGCATGATCACTTTATATAAAGGCTAGAGTTTAGGTGTGGTTGAGTAGCTGGGACTTGCTGAGGTGAGAATGAATTACTCTTGATGTTCTTTAACGGCTTCTCAAAACAGATTTCTTGGATCATTAAAACTACCCTGTACATTTAGGTTTGCTGATCTCTATATGTGCTATTTTACATACATATGAATATTATTGGATGTGCCTACTTTGAAATAAATGCAAAATTCTCCTAATAGATTGTAAATTCCCTAGGGAACTGGGTCCTCCTGAATCAAATTGTATCATCTATGTGTGGTGTTCTAATGGATGAACACCTCGTCAACTGATCTTGTTGTTGCGCTGGGGAATCTGCTGGTGCCTTTATAAATAAAGTATAATAATATTATTGAGGGTGTCTAAAGGGTGATCCAACTCACTGGCAGTTGCTATATCTTTCATCTCTGACCTGCCCATTAGGGTGAAATTAGACTGGGAAGAGCACAATATAGGTCTACTGTGTGATGGCAAATTGTCCAATGCTGACCGAAGCCATGGAAGTCTGTCCAACATGAGCTGACTGGCAGCCTTCTGGTTCATAGGCAAGACATCAGCTCTGGAAGGCTGTCACAGCCTTCAGGGACAACTAGACGGAAGAGGATTCTGGGGAGGGAAACTTGGCTCACTATAATCATTTAAAGCAGGGCTGTCAAACTCTGGCCTCCCAGATGTTTCTGAACTACAACTCCCATGATTCCCTGGCTATCTATTACATTGGAAGAATTCTGGGACTTGTAGGCCTTAACATCTGGGGTTGTGAGTTTGACAGCCCTGATTTAAAGGGTCATTGAGGCCGGAGATTCCCTTTTAATGCAAGTCAGAGATACGATGAAGTGTTGCTTTAGTAGCACTCATTAGTTATGTCCACCTAGTTATTTTTTTTCCTCTCTTCTATGTAAAACATTAAATATTTTTTTATTTTAATAAGTCACAATAGTAAAAAAAAAAAAATCTAAAATATATAAATTAAATGGTAGGCTTATGCAATGCATGATTTTATTTTGTGAAGAAACACCCCAATATTTTTCTCCAAATCACCAGGTGTTTTTAAAATCCATATTTGTTTATTAGTTTCAGTTCAACCTGTTTGTGCCTAATATTTTTATTGTGATTTGCTGCTGGCAGGCCCTGGTGTCATGACTACATGACTGGAGCTGTGCAGGGTGTGTCCTGCAGGCATTCATTGTTCTGTAATGTGATTTCCTCTGGCTCCGTTCCTGTCCCCAAGGAGTCCTGTAATTTCAGCCTCTTGTCTGAATAACCGAACACGAGCCTTTCTACAAGCTGCAGGGAGAGACTTGCTATATTTCATTGACATTGGCCTGATAAAGACATGGCTTATAGCAGGGATCAACATTTCAGCTCCTGAGCTACTAGTCAGGCCTTATAAGTTACTCGCCATCAGTTAACCTACCTATCCCAGTCCCATACTGCACATTATCCTTGCAGTGATAGGGTCACCGCTCTATGTAAAGTGTAGTTGGCACTGAAGGGGCGTTTGTTTCAGTAAATTCCATCTTCTGCTGAATCCGTTCAGTGAATGACTGCTTTTGCAAGGAGGGAGCCTGTATTAGAGACCCCATCTGATTCCGATTAACCCCTCACCATCCGGCACGGATGGTGAGGCTTTAATCATGTATGTGAAGCCTGCAGGGCTTTTCACACGGACCTCTCTACATCACTCAGCCCTGGACAGATGGCAGCGCAAGGACTCCTGTGCGTGGCGAGGTGCAGGGGGCGTAGAATGACCATTCTATGCCCGTAAGCCCTTGCGCTGCCCGTGTGATATGGGCTTGCGACGCCGGTCACATTATTTTCTATGGTAGAACATAATGCAGCTGGCGTGTGAAACGTATGCCCGTAACTGCTCTGCTGTTCGTTCTTCTGCCTTCTGCGCCTGCACGTCCTCAGAAGGGGCCCCCCACCTGCCGCGCCATTAGCAGGGGTCCGCAAGTCGAAACTGCTGGCTACGCGAGCCGTGGAATGAGGAACACTGAGCTAGATGGAGGTCCTCAAACCAGGATAGTTAATGCTAGGGCACCCCCTCTTCTGTTCATTTTAACCCTCCTTTTCATGTCCATCTCCTTTTAATGTAAATTTTAGCCCTCCTTTTTCATTCTCCCCCATCCTTTTTCAACCCCCTCTCCATATCATTTTTCATCCCCCTCTTATGTTTCTCTCCTTTTAATGTACATTTTACCACTTTTTCATTCCCCCCCCCCCCAATATCCTTTTTCATTCCCCCTTCCTACCATGTTCATTTCCCCTTTAGTTTGTACCTGGGAGCCAGCAGCAGGGTTTTGCTCCGATCCTCCGCAGTCCACACGTGCATTACCCTCCGCTGTGCCGCAGAGTAATGTGACAGGCAGGGAGGAAGCAGGGTCCTGCCGCTGTGCCTCCGATAAGGTCAAAGGTGCGGCCCCTGAGTCGATGCTGAGCGGCAATGCATCGATTCAGCGTTGCGGACAGCCGCATTGCGCTGCCGATGTTTGACAGCCTGGTTAGTGCTAGTGTCGCATTGAGGTGACGCTACCATCTGAAAGGGAATACCAGTGTCGTCTCCATGCTGACGCTAGCCTTCTAACTACAGCTCAATTTCCAGTCTCCCAATTTCTACTCGCAGATTGCGAGAGGGCGAGTGGAAATTTGGACCCCTGGTTTATAGCACTAATGGATTCGATATAAAATCTACTAAGTATTTTTCTGTAAAAGAGGGAATTGGTAATCTCTGTTTTAGAATTATGTTTTTTTTTTGTTTTTTTTTATGGACCATACTTCTAGGAGCAGTTACTAAATCCTGCTATTTGCATAATTTATTATTTTTTTTTCCTTTTCTATGCAGGTTGGATATTGATTGATCGCTGCGGCAAGCATTTTGGAACCATATTAAATTACTTGCGGGATGGCGCGGTTCCCCTCCCAGAGACCCGAAGGGAAATAGATGAGCTGCTGGCAGAAGCAAAATATTACCTGGTACAAGGCCTGGCAGATGAATGTCAGGCATCTCTCCAGGTAGGATCTCAGGATTGTTTTGCTTAATGTTTCAACTGAAGGATCACCCATAGATGTCACACACATATTGCTCAATCCTATTTTAAACTAGTCCTGTACATGGCTATAAAACTATTAAAAGGACACTCTGCATTGTGATCACTCAATGTAACTTGAGTGGGTTACTGTACCCTGAGCTCTTTTGTTAGCGAGTGCTGTTAGCTCATATGTTAGTGAGTGCTGGGCGTAGCTCTGCCCAGAAGTTCAGATCATCATGACCTTCATGGATAGAGACTACGAAGCAGAACCTGCTTCAACCCCCCCCCCCAAAACTGGAAGGACAAAGATGGATTAATTTTGAGCCCACCTGCACCCACCCCCTTAATAATTTAACCTTTAACTAAATAGGCAAAAATAGCAGGGAAATGCATAAGGCTGATATTGTAACGCAGTATTGATTTTATGCAAAAGTAACAATACTCTCTTCCACAGAATAAAGATGTTTACGAGCCTTTCTGTAAAGTTCCAGTCATCACGTCATCAAAAGAGGAACAGAAGCTCATTGCTACATCCAATAAGGTAAGGTTTTTGGAATCTCGAGACTAACGTTCGCTCTTCTTCAGGAGAAATAGTTGCACATCTTGGTGATTTTTTTTTTTTTTTCTTACATTATTATTAATTTTAGTTCTTTAATATTGGGGCTAATAACTGGCACATTCATAATAGAACAATTTCTGTTTCCTTTTTTTTTTTTTTCTCCATTAATGTTATGCGGCAGCATGAACTTGGAGGTTTTGGACTTAAAAATACGATTTTTGTTACAAGTGCGTTTTCACCTCACACATTTGTATCTTTCTCTCTTCCCTCTTGCAGCCAGCAGTCAAACTGCTTTACAATAGAAGCAACAACAAATATTCATACACAAGGTATGGTTAAGGTATCATCAAAGTGATTTATAATACTTGATTTTTATTAATTCTGCTTTGTAATTGTCACGTTTTGAACAGCGCTGGAGAAGAAACAAAGTGGAAAATATGATGAATTTGGGAAAGCCACTGTGGAAGTGCAGCAATTACTTTAGTCTCAAAAAATTGTCATAGCCTTCCCACTTTGCTTATGTTTGATGACTGACTAATGAAATATATCTACGTCAGGCACAAATTTATGTCTGATCCAAGTCATTTAATCTGAGACCGGGAAACCTTCATAAAGTTCCACTTTGAAAATACCACAATGTTTTGCTTTAAGCAACACTGTCAGGGTTATTCAGAGAGCTGTGAAAAGCAGGAGAATGGCTGGAGAATGGAAAATTCTAGGTCAAAATTGCTGATTTGGAAAGTGACATAAATGGGAGAATTTTTCTGGTTTGGCTATTTTGACCTAGAATTTTCAATTCTCCAGTCATTCGCCTGCTTTTCACTGCTCTCCGAATAACCCTGTGTGAAATCTACATGTATTCAATAATTTACATTTCCTGCATATTTCAGACAGTCTTTAGAGTCCATCAAGTAATGATTTAGCTAAAGTGACCATTTTTTGTTCATGATTCAAACCCAAATTTCAGACTTTAAATATTTATTGTAAATCACATTCTTTACCTTTTTTAGTTTAATTTAAAGTTGTGTTTATTTCTATTTCTTCCTTTGCAGTAACTCTGATGATAACATGCTGAAAAATATAGAGTTGTTTGATAAACTGTCTTTACGGTTTAATGGCCGGGTGTTATTTATCAAAGATGTGATTGGGGATGAAATCTGCTGCTGGTCTTTCTATGGCCAAGGGCGCAAAATTGCAGAAGTTTGCTGCACATCCATTGTGTATGCTACAGAGAAGAAGCAAACAAAGGTAGGTGGCCAACTTTTAAACTACAATATAACTGTTTTTTGAGAGTGATTCATGCGTTTTAAGTATGTATGTGTCTGTATACAAAAAAGGCTTGTTCTTCTTCAAATATAATAGAAGTATAAGAATAAAATGTAATTGTAGGACACCTGACTATACTCATGATGCTCAGTTGGTTTTCCCAGTGGACTGCATGATATTTGATGCATTGTGGTATGTTCATGAGTGTATTCATTCCATTTATTTGAAACTCTCATGGCTCTTCCAAATATGCAGACCTCTACTTGTTGGTCTTTCAGCCTGGATACATACCTTTTTGATCTTAAAAATGGATATTTACTAAACAAAACATTGAGGGACTTTATCTCTTGAATCCCTGGAAGAATTTGATTTAAAGGTTTTCTTTACACATTCTTGTCATTCCACAGACCATGGTTTGACTACTAAAAATGTGTAGTTGGCTCCTATGTTTTCTAACTTGCTTTTAGATTTGATATGAATTCGTAACACCCTGACCTTTACCTACCTGATCCATAGTGATTAAGAGACTAATGTTCCTGATTATATGTCTTTGCATTTAAAGTTATCATGTTCTTCTGAATATCCAGGTTGAGTTTCCAGAGGCCCGAATCTATGAAGAGACACTCAACATCCTATTGTACGAGGCACAGGATGGCCGAGGACCTGACAATGCTCTGTTGGAAGCCACAGGAGGAGCAGCTGGACGCTCACACCACTTGGAAGATGATGACGAACGGGACCGTATCGAGCGAGTCAGAAGAATCCACATAAAAAGACCAGATGACAGAGCTCACCTCCACCAATAAAGGACTCTTTGCTTCCATTGTCGTTTTCCGTCCAGACCACAAATCTACCTCCTCTTGTGCAGCTAACTGTTGAGGTGGTTGCACATACCTGGGGTCTGATTCCAGAGTCGTTTCCTTTTAACTTTCCAAGGTTAATGGATACATTTTTCAATCAATGTATTTAAGGGTTTACCTGTGTATTTAACTTACCCAAAATATGTCATCTGTATATCTACAATTCATTGGCTGATGGGCAATCAAGCGTGGAAGAGAGAAATTACAAAATGGAGTCAGATCTCGATTAACTCTGTGGCCTTAATGCGCATTTCTTGATATTCTCAGATGTGTTACATTTATACCGTATTCAAAGAAGTGCGGCTGACCAGCTAGTGTAATAGGTCATTGATTTTTAAGAAATGGCACCCACAATGACAAGAAACTAAACCAGCTTTACTTAAAAAGTACTTCGTAAACATGATCTATATAAACTTTGACGTCCTATATCTGATGGCCACCATTTATTAAAATTTTGAGCTTTGTCTTGAGATTTTGCTTTTATTGGATACATCACTTCCAAATGTTATGTGGGAATAACCTATTATCAAAGATATTTAGCAACGCACTTTTATGGATTTGAGGTTGTATGTTAGGAATAGTTATTTTCTGTGTTACCCAGCTCCAGTTCTCTTTGTGTATTGAAACATTATTTATATTGTACTTTTTTATTTTCCCTTCCCAAATAAAAACAAATCTGGACTTTATATTGTCGTGAAAACCATCATACTCCTTTTTGCCAAGTTGAGATTTTCAATGTGTAAATTATGATCTTTAGTAGAAAGCTAAATGTATTCCTGAAATATGCATTATATTTGGAATCTAGAATTGATATTTTAGAGATGAATAAACATTGTGTATTGGTGGACTTTAGGTTATCATAGACTAGCTTTTTCTCGCGTGGATTTTGAGATTTGTTACAATTATGTCCATACGAAATCTAATTTACAGGGTGATGTCTTTAGAAGTATTAAGTAGGGATGCACCGATACTAGGATCGATACCGGCATTTGCACGAGTACTTAGTACTCGTGACGATACCGGCATTTGCACGAGTACTTCGTACTCGTACAGATGCCGCCGATACCGGAAGCCGAGGGGCTGGGGTGGCT
Organism: Leptobrachium leishanense; assembly: GCA_009667805.1. Classification (NCBI taxonomy): domain Eukaryota; kingdom Metazoa; phylum Chordata; class Amphibia; order Anura; family Megophryidae; genus Leptobrachium; species Leptobrachium leishanense. The sequence continues at coordinate 186,609,197 of CM019063.1, forward strand.
GTCAGAATGCTCTAGCGGCATTCCAACAGGCCCCAGTGGGTGACCGCAAAGTCTTAGAGCGACAGCTCATTTGGGTAGCCCCCCGCCGAGATCTCCAACAGGTACGCAATCTCGCGAGACGCCGGTTGGGGCGTCCCACGAGCGGCCGCTCTAAACCTTTGCCGATGGCAACAGTGGTGTAAAGGGACCAGTAAATTGAAAGAATGGGAGTTCCATAGCTGTGGTAACTGAAGCCGGGTCAGATGGTAGCATGGCAAATCCCGGGTTCCCAATTGAACTCCCTTACAGTAACCACCGCAGCCCATGCTCCACTAAAGGTCCAGTAGATCCGCAACAGAGCACAGGGATAGGGGTAATGGGCCTCCCGTAGTGTGCAAAGTTCAGCGGGCATCCCTGCTCGTTCTGGTTAAGATTGTGTGTGTGAGATAAATGTATATACGTATATACACAGAAAACCTTTCAGTCCTCAGTGTGTATAATAAATAAATAATATATATATATATATAATTATTACACTCTGAGGACTGAAGGGTCTGGTGTGTCTGTTGGATATACATGTATCTGACGCCTGTGGGATATATTCTATAAATTCAACAGACACCAGAACAGAGGTGTGTGTGTGTGTGTGTATGTATGGCCATACATTTCAATATAAACTGGACAGACTTTCAGCAAAATCCTAAATTATTTATTGGAAAATGGTCACATGACATTGAATAAAAGTATCGGCGAGTACCTGGGGAAAAAAGTATTGGTACTTGTACTCGGTCTTAAAAAAAATGGTATTGGTGCCTCCCTAGTAATAAGTAATGTTTATTGAAGACGTTGGTTCCAAAACAAAGTTGTTTCATTCATATGCGTTCATGAATTTTTTTTGTGTTGTAAATACAAACAGATGAGACAAACAAAATGTAATTTCGTTTTTTGGCATCTGGAATATAGAAAAAAATATATTTTTACTTAGTAGTTTATGTAAACTACAGTTAGATAAACTACTATCTTTCAGGTGCTCGGCAGAGAGTTAGGTGAGCTCACTCTGGAACAGGCAACATAAAACTGCCCATGTGTGAAGCAGTCTTCCCTTAGGTCAATCCCTGCTACCTTGAAAGTCGGTCCCTGAGACTTGCTGATGGCCACGGCGAAACAAACCTTTAGGGTGAACTAAAGTCTTTTGAATTGAAACGGATATACTGAAGGTATAAGAAGTATTTGTGGTGTGGACTCCGACTCCCCTGGCTACTGGTTAGCACCGTAGCCTCAATCACATTTCTGTGGAGTGCTTTTACTTGCAATCTGGTGCCATTGCAGAGCTTAGGTGGGTTGAGGTTCTGCAATAATATCACAGGTTCTCCCACGTTGGAGCATTGAGGGTTTGTATGAGACCTGGCTGTGCGAGGGATGCTGACATGCTGGAGCATTGAGGGGAATGTGTGATGCCTGGCTGTGAGAGGAGCTGTAAGGAGACTCCATTCTGTGTGAAGTAACAGCATCCCTCTGACCTGCTGTGTATTAACTGGATTTTCGGAAAATGGTAAACACGTAATTGCCAATTTTCATGCCTGTAAAATCTTTTTTTCTCTTTTTTTTTGATACATGTAAATGTTTAAAAAATTCACATCTCCCCCCCCCCCCCTTACTTGGATTTTTTGGAAAATGGCGAAACATGTTTTTTTTCTTTTCAAGAAGATTGTAAATACTAACTTTCAAAACTGTAACATCTTTGGTTTTTGAAATGATGGCTATATCTATCAGTATTCACCTCCCTTAACTGGAGTTTTGGAAAATGGTAAAACACCTTTTATTTTTCACAAAGATTGTAAATACAAATTTTCATGCCTGTAACCGCTTCGGTTTTTGAGATCCAGGTATCTGGTTCATAACAACTATGTGCTTTAAAAATTTTGCATTCCTAGGTTAAACGGTTTGAGCTGGGCATTGAGTCAGTCAAGATTAAAATATACTGTGTGTGTGTATATTTATATATGTATGTGTGTGTGTGTGTGTGTGTATATTTAATATTTCGTATTAAAATGTTTCTGAAATGATTTGATCAGCATTGGGAAGTGGGTTGCTGTTTATGGTATTTAAATTGAAGTTGTCGTGGCTAGGCTTACGTTAGCTTAAATTAAAGCGCTTCATATTCGAACTATAAATTACATTTACAGAACTGCTCTCAAATGTACCCTTTTGCTTTACACTTTCGCTGCGTACAACAAGGGGGGGAGACATCAAGTTTTCCCATTCACTGCAAATGACGTTGCCCATACATTGTCAGATTAAACTCGCCTTTGCACTGATTTTTCCCCAGCGACTTGCAGTTTCTCTCACCCAGAATTGCTCTAGGATTGTTTGGCAATCTGGGGCGAATTTCCAGAGAGTGGACATGCCATGATTTCCATTACACCCCCTTACTGCCAGCATAACTGGACAGGATTTCTTAGTCTTGAGCCTCACGATTTCTACTGGGGAGGGTCCTTTGGACTTCTGTATACCCCACAGGGTCAATTGAGGTTGTCCTGAAAAGGACAAAGTCTTGCCTTTCCTATGATACCGACCATGTGGAATGTTTTTTTTTTTTTTTTGCAGCAATATTGTCTAGTTTTCATTTATAAAGTAAACAATGACATTCCCATTACTCCTCTTCTCATTCCCCACAAAGAGGAAGCAAAGCTGTTTATACATAGTGATATTATTTATTTATATAAAAAAAGGATCTGCACGATATATTATTCCTGTCAGCTCTTTCCTTAAAATTTAATTACATATTCCACCACACTTACTATTTCAATGATTTATATTTTGTGTTATTTTAGTATCGATTTGATTTACCAGAATAATTAATTGTAATATCAATTTATTTGCTAAATTACAAGTCTGTAGAAACTCTGCAGCCCATCAAAAATACTTTTTAAAAAAACCATTCAAGCAATGCCGAATAACGAAAGATTTTTTTTGTAGGCTTCTCTATTGTGATTAACTACTGCGCTTGCTGGTGTTACCTGTCAGTAACAGGGTTATTCAGAGAGTGAAAAGCAGGCGAATGACTGGAGAATGAAAAATTCTAGGTCAAAATAGCCAAACCAGAAAAATTCTCACTTTCCAAATCGGCTATTTTGACCTAGAATTTTTCATTCTCCAGTAATTCTCCTGCTTTTCACACTCTCTGAATTACCCTGTAAGTGATGGCGAACCTTGGCACCACACACGTTTCAGATCTACATGTCCCATGATGCTTAGTCACACTTTTAGGCTCGCTGAGCATCAGGGACATGTAGTTCAAGAATATCTAGGGTGCCAAGGGTCGCCATCACTGGACTAGGTTCTATGTTGTAGCCTCTGCGTACACTGCATTTTTGTACAGACTTTAGATGTGTCATCGTTTTTGACTGCATGACTATACCAGTGACTTTTGCAACATGTATTTTATTTTGCATCCAACAATTTGAGCGCGGGTTTAGCGGAGTCGTCATTCATGAGCTAACCGTGGTTACTGAATAATGTCTGTTGAAATTCAGGTGCCATAGATGGGATGTGCACCAAAAAAAATCTTCAAGCACAAAATAAAATAATCTCGCATATCTATTAGATATGTAATGTACAAAACATGTCAAACATTATGGAATTGATAACAATGGAGATTTAGCCAGTAAACACAATACAAGTCATGAACAAGTCTGAGATCACCGAAAATATCAGCTGTAACTGCTTATTTTGGGAGCCGCCTAATATCAGAAAGTCTCTTAACACCCATAGCCTTTTGAATGGACATTTATAATTCTTTGTGTGTTTTCCCCTTTTATGCCAACTTTGATTTAGGGATGGCTTCTGAATCCTCAAAGGACCATTTATAACAAATTCATGTTCATGGGTTTCTGAATTGCAGTTTCTATAATGTAGAGCTAAGAGTAGCTCGAGTTTACATATGTCCACACATGTATATGGCATCTGTGCTGGTTTTCATCCTGTTATTGAGAAGTTGTTGACAGTTATGACTTTATTTTAGGAGATGCCTAAAAAAGAAAACAAAATTAGCATAAAATGAAGAAAAACAAGTGGTATACCAATTCAGTGAGAAAAATCAAACAATTATCAAGGTAATGGTCTAGCTACTGTCCCATTGCTTTACTTTTGCCTCCATGCTTTTTATTGTCTGGTCTTTACCCAGCCTACTGGTTTCCACAATGCCAACCTTTTAGTTGACCCTCGCCAGTACAGCATTTGCTCCCAGCACTTTACCAAGATTACTCTGACCAAAGTTGTCTAATGATTTAGTTGCTGCTGAAACCAAAGGTCAGTACGTCTTACCTATTCTACTATGACACGTCAACTTACCTGCTTCTACTTCTCAAGCTGAACAAACGTGGTCTCAGAAATGCTGCTTTCTCCTGATTCTCTACCTGTCTCTCCGATCTTTTAGTGTCTCCTTTGCTGACTGCTCTTCTCCCCCAGCACCTCTCTTCGGCGTACCTCCAGGCTCTGTTCTGGGTCCCCTTCTCTTCTTCGTCTATACCTCCTCTTGGCAATCTAATCTCTTCCTACAGCTTCCAATATCACCTCTACACTGATGACACCCAAATCTACTCTCCTGATTTCCCTTCTGTCACCGCCTGCCTGTCTGCATGATTGCTTGTTTTTTAAATGCATTCTTTCCTAATCTGAACTTGTTTTACCTACCTCCAAAATCTAACCCTTGAGGTGTATGCGGCCACCATTACTTCTATCTTAAGGGCTCACTGCCTCGTTGTGCTCTGTGACTCTGATCTCTTACAGTTTCAACTAAAAAGCATTGCATACGTCCACCCCTTTCAGGCCTAGGACTCTACTAAAATGATCATCCAAGCTCTTATCTCCAATCTCGACTACTGTAACCTGCTCACTGGCCTTAAACAATCCCAGATTATCCCTCTACAGCAGTGGTGACGAACATATGGCACATGTGCCAGAGCTGACATGCAGGGCCTGTAGTGCTGGCACACATGCACAAGGCAGGTTGCATGCTTCTTGCCTCATTTTTGGCCTGCCGTTCCCACCTTGATCCATCCTTGCCCTGGAAATGGCTACAGACCTGGTAAAGAGTACCACAGTCTAGGCCACAGAAGACCCTGGGAGGGAGTTTGTACAGACATGTCTGACAGTTAAACAGCCACAGCCTTGAGTAGTAGACAGAAACATTTATATCATATATGCTCAAACCCTGAATATGGCCTAAAAAATTAGATTTTTGGTTACTAATAATGACCATTAGTGATGCAAGCCCACCCTGCACACATCAAGATAAATTTCCTTGATACTGCCTGCTGAGCTTACGCTACTAATGGCCATTATTAGTAACCAAAAATCTCTATTTTTATAGGCTCAGGATTTTGGGCATATATGATACAAGAGTGAAAAAAAACCATTCTATTATACATGCTCAAAATCCTTAGCCTACAAAATAGAGATTTTTGGTTACTAATCATGGCCATTAGTAGCGTAAGCTCACCAGGCGGTATCAAGGAAAATGACCATGATGTTGGCTGGTGGGCTTTCGTCACTAATGGTAATTAGTAACCAAAAATCTCATTTTGTAGGCCGTGTTCAGGATTTTGAACATGTAAGGATTGGGGCTGACTGCTATGGTTGCAGTGCCCGGCCCATCAGCAATGGGAGTTGAGCACACAACATGCTTTATTTGTTACAGCCTTGAGCAGTGTCTGCAGAGGCCCAGCATGAAATTGCCACACTGTGGACACTCACATTTGTAGAAGTACGTGATTCAGGTGCAGGGGCACAGACTTTGCCCTGGGGCCTATTGTAGTCTAGTTTTGCTTCTGTCCCACGCATCCCACTACTTATACTCTGCAAATTTCCCTCGCATCTGTGTGTCACCTCACTTGAACAGAACTGCAGAATAAATTGGCGCTTAATGATTGAATTTATGTTGTACAGACTGGGTAGAAAGAAAAAGAAGTCCAGCCAGAGAGCACAAATGACCAAAGAGAAAGAATACCTCCTAATCTCCAGTTAATGTATAGGATGCATTATAAAAGCACTTTAATTCTCCCAATCATACCTCTACATAGATATGATTTCTATTGGTTCAGAACTATTATTCTCCAGAGGTCTCAGAAAGCACGTGGCTTATTGAAACCATCTGTTCTTATGTTCAAACCAGACCATGCCTAATGTGTATACATGAAATAAGGCGGAATAGTCTTCAGACATTATTGACTATATCTTATATTTGCAAGTAACTGCTCTGTAAATGAGCAAGTGCACTGCACTTCAATAACTCTGCTTGACATCCATTGTATAAACCTGTTGGATTACTACTTAAATGATATTAGACGCAGTGTTTCTCAAGTAGTGGGTCGTGACCCAAAAGTAGGTTGAGACCAAGGACAGAGTGGGTCGAGGGGCAAGTGCCCCCAGACAGAGGGGTGAGGGAAAAGGAGCATGGAAGTGGAGAGAGAGGTGCAAGCTGAGATCTCTGATCCTAGCTTGCGCCAGCTGCCTCAGCATGATAGGAACAGACTGGACATTGAACATGACCCAAGAGTTGCTTTGTCTACCATCACCCCAGACTTTGAGACACTTAATAAGAGCAAGAAGCATACCCAGTTTTCCCATAAGTTCTAATTAATTTCATATGTTTCAATTACAGTTTATTTTATTGGGTTTTTTGCCTCAACAGCACTTTCATTTTCACTAGTTCTGTGATTACTGCACCATCCGTTTTGGAAAGAATCCCTGTTTGTTTACAAAATTGTTTTAAAAAATGTATACATTGTAGAATATTGCACGTGTTGTTTTGTGGAATAAATAATAATGTTTGAGAAATGCAATGATTTTTGGGTCGCGACTTAATGACCAAGGACAATTGTGGGTCCTGAGGGTCCACAGGTTGAGAACCACTGTGTTAGAGGATATTTAAGTACATATTAATATACAATAATAATACAATGGTTTGAATTTCCCTGATTAGGGCTTTAGAAAGATTCTTATTAAATGAGACCTTGAAACCACAGCGATTAATAGTTTTCAAAGTTCGACTCACCACTGTCAAATGTCCATTCTTTGCTTTATACGCCTGAGTCTCGGGCCCTGATATGAAATCAATAATTCCTTCTTTGCCTTGAAAATTAAAAGTGATACTAGAAGAAAAAAATATATATTAGAACCTGGTTGGAGAATTTTACAGATTTTCAATGTTTCAGATTTGGTTCAAGCTTTGGACATGTGTACCTTCCATGAGTAATACTAACTGCATCTTGCTTCGAAGCAAACGTGCACAGCTTGGTGACAGTTTCAAATATGTGATCACACTGTAATATGGCATCGCCCTATAATCCAAAAGAGATTCGAAAATTACTCCCATTCTACACAAAAATATTCATATTGTAATTAGAAGCTGTTTCTAACCTTTTGTTTATTGTCCTCTGGAGGTACATGAATGATCAGGAACCCGTCACTTAGATTACTGACAGATATTCCTTAAAGATATAATGACAAAAGTCAGTTGCACTCATGACCCTAGCAATGTAGAGCTCCAATCTTGCATATGGTACTTGGTAACACATGTTAAGTTTCTTATCAAGAATAAGAAATGTTCCGTTGTTTAGTTCAAACTAATGAGATCTGTTCACTATCAGGGTTATTCAGAGAGCGGTGAAAACCAGGAGAACTGGCAGGAGAAGAGAACAATCTAGACCAAATAGCCGATTTGGAAAGTGAGATAAATGGGAGAATTTTTCTGGTATGGCTATTTTGACCTAGAATTTTCACTTCTCCAGTCATTCTCCTGTGGTTCACCTCTCTCTGAATAGCCCTGTATGTGATGTTGGCTTATGTGTAAAATTAATAGTTGGCTAATTTTACCAACTTGTAACAGAGAGAGGCAGAAAAATAGTCAATGTTACCTTCCCAATCAAGCAATGCAATACATGGTAAGTGCAACTCAGCTACAGCCGTGAGCACTGGTGTACCACGGGGAGCCCAGAAGGGCAAATGTCCCAAGCGGGACAATCAGGAAGGGACGGCAGTGGGCATTTGATGCACTGTACATGTGTGGTGATGTCATGTCATTGCCGATGGCAATTTTAGTTATAGTTGCTGACATATTGTAGATTGAAAAATGTTTTTGATGCTGTAATGGGGCAGCAGAATGTGGCGTGGTGTTGGAGGCACCGTCAGGGTTATCCAGAGAAAGGTGAAAACCAGGAGAACTGGCAGGAGAAGAAAACAATTTAGACCAAATAGCTGATTTGGAAAGTGAGATAAATGGGAGAATTTTTCTTGTTTGGCTATTTTGACCTAGATTTTTCACTTCTCCAGTCATTCGCCTGAGGTTCACCTTTCTTTGAATAGTCCTGCAAGTCTAAAGATTTCCCTGTGTGCAAGTGACTTTGAGCTTGGTAAGAAACTAGATGAAACTAACAATAGCCCAATCTTCATTGACCCTAGCATAGGTGTACTGTCTCTGCTTTTGGAAATAACCAATGTGTGTGTTTGGTTACCTTTTATGCCAGAGAATTCAATCTTCTGTTTGATCTTGGTAGTCTCTGTCACATAGAGAGCTGACTGTGTCAACAGGAGGTGACGGGGTCTAGCTTTGAACCCATGTCTGTCGTACTTAACTGCTGGAGTGCCATACTGAATAAATAAAAGAGGTCATGAACGTGGCAATTTTAAGGGTTAAAAAAACATCAACTTAGAGCATATACTGTAGATATTTTCTAACAAGTCCCTGCTGTCCATAATATGTATAATAGCAGAAAAACATGCATTCTATGCAGGCAAAAAGAAGTACTGAAAGGAAAATGGGATAACTATCATGGTGTATTTCTTTATAAAGAAAGAAATCAGATAAAGATCAGTGGAATACAAGTAGCTTTTTGTGGGTGAACAAGACTAACATTTATCCTAAAAAACAAGTTTGTCAAATCAATGAGTTCTGAATAAACCCCTTCATTACCGCGATTTTCCATAAAAATCACTGCCAGAATCCAGTAGATTTCTGCAAAAATCACATTCCATTACAGTGTAAAAATGTATCCATGCCCTGTAAATGTCCATGCTGTACATGTAAGGCTAGGGTCAGACTAACGCATTTTTCACGTTGTCCGTGAAAATGTGCGTTCGAAGAATGGACGTATTTTTTCACGGAATACGCAATAGCGGTCATACTATGCGCAGTTTCATCCGTGATTTTGTACGGATCATCAATAAAACACTTCTTGCATCTGGACATTATGTTGGCCGGACATTAGCAGCGTCTGATGTCTCCAATTCACGCACACACGCCGCTAGCGGACGCAGCGCACTCTGTACGTCAGTGCTAGTGGTTTAACGTTCTCGAAAAAATACGTTCATTTTCCACTTGCGTTGCGCAGCCGGACTTTTGTGCGACCGTACTTCGTATATTGGCCGTCATTGCCCGGCATCTGCTGCTAGCACGGCCGTGATTAAGTGCGCCAGAACGCGCGTTCGCACTGCCTCAGTCTGACCCTAGCCTTAGAGACAGTAAACATTTTGGCCAAAAAGCGCTACTACACCTATAATACAATAGGAGTTCTCAAAGCTTTCAAACAAACAGTTTCAGCAACTTGAATGACATGCCCAAGGTACTTAAAAATTTAGGGCACCTTCCAGAGCTCATTTGCACGTTAATTTCATTTGCGTTAAATGAAATTGCTTAACTTTGCTCCAGCATATGATGTGATCGAGTTTACTTGATTATGGGCTCCTCCAGGACCCCAAACATGGTGGTAACAGCCAGGGCTAATCCTAATTTTAGCTTTGCATAGTGGCTGTGTAACTTTAAGGCTGGGGTCAGACGAGCGCGCTTTTAACGTGCGTTCTGGCGCACATAATTACGGCCGCACTAGCAGCAAATGACGGGCAATGACGGCCAATATACGAAGTACAGTCGCACGAAAGTCCGGCCGCGCAACGCAAGTGGAAAACTAACGCATTTTTTCGAGAACGCTGAACCGCTAGTACGGACGTACAGAGTGCGCAGCTGCAGCATAGCGGCGTGTTTGCGTGATTAGGAGACGTCAGACGCTGCTCATGTCCGGCCAACATAACGTCCAGACACCCAAAGTTTCCTGGTTTGGATCCGTAAAAAATCACGCACGAAAATGCGCATCGTATGACCGTTTTCGCGAATTCCGTGAAAAAATACGTCAATTCGTTCTGACGCACTTTTTTACGTTCGCGTGTAAAAATGCTTTTGTCTGACCCTAGCCTTAGGACTGCAGTATTTGGGTTATTTTTCTTACTGCACTTTAAAGCATTTTGATTCAAATTGATTTAACTTATGGCAGACATACTTTAATCCTCTCATGGTTCATGAGTTGAAGGACTTTGGGGTTGATCTCTTGTTCACCTGTGAAATAAAACCAGAAAAAAGTAGCAATTATTTTTGGCATAGAAGTCTTATATTGTATGAACAACTACACATGGGTAGACTGATATTTAGGGCAATAGGCACTGCCAGGGGGCCCTGGTCTAGGAGGGGGCCCCATAAGGATTGGTTAAGTAAACCCATGCAGCCCCGCAGACGAAAATCAGGGGCAAATAGTACCACCAACCAGCTTTAATGCAGGGCACTGTTAAATTCTGCAATACAACAAGGTACATATGGATGGTGCTTGCATGTGGGCAGGCACAATTGGGGGGGGGGCATCATCTCCTGTTGCCCAGCGCCCCAAGACTTGTCAGTCCGTTCCTGCATGTACAGCATATCAATAGATGAAATTAAAGCTTCCTCAGTACAGTCCACTATAAATACTGTTAGTCTAATATATATAGTAAACCATCTTAACATGTTAATAGTTGTCCAGCTTTTAAGAGAAGAAATGCCGTCTTTGTCCATTCTCTCCATTTTTATTTACAGGGTTCTTCAGAGAAAGGAGAAACTCTGGAGAACTTTTGAAGAAGTGAAAATTCTCAGTCAAAATAGCCAAACCAGAAAAATTCTCCCTTTTATCTCACTTTCCAAATCGTTTATTTTTACCTAGAATTTTCACTTCTCCAAACGTTCTCCAGAGTTTCACCTTTCTCTGAATATTCCTGATAGTTATAACAAGCACTGCATGCGATACAGAGCACTGGAGGCAGCAGGGTGGATGCGCTGGGGCTGAGGTGACTACACAGGATGAGTCTAGCTTGATAGGTTAAGCAGTGCCTTCCACATTTTTGCCCCACTCACCAACAATAGATAAAGAAAACCAATCTTATAACTGTAGCGCTGTGTTAAAATCTTGCTGTGGCAGTACCTATTTTTGGCCACAAGATGGAGACAATCGCGATCAGAGACACTGGACATTGGGACTACATTTCCCGGCGTGCTTTGCAAACAGACAGGAAGTGGGTGGGACACAGACGCTTGACATCCTGAGCCTCGTGGAGAACGCGCCAGAGCGCGCCAGGGAACGAGGGAGAGCAGACGCAGTGCAAGATATCGCTAGAGGGCCTAGGCCAGATCGCGAGTGAGACCTGTCAGTTCCTTACACCGGGTCATCCAGCCTTAAGAGAAGGAGACCTCCAAGTTCCCGAGATTTGCTGCAGATTAAGGAACCGAAGACCTTGAGTGAGGAGTTGCCGCGAGTTGATCGGATACGGAGAGCAGGCGGTGAGCTGGACAAGTCGTGGACAAGCTACGGAGAGTCAGACAACGGATCCGGCCGCAAGTATCCCAGTCAATATCGAGCGGAGAGACGTCCTGGGTCAGCGGAGCCTAAAGCAATCGGTGGATGGGTGAGAGGCCTCCAAGGCCGTTTGTAAATAAGGAACACGCTGCTGTTTTCTCTTTAAAGTCCACAGGGCCCCAACTTGACTAGTCGAAGACATTCCTTAAGTAAATTCACTGGCCAGTTGAACAGTACCCGGGTACCATACACACGCACATACACACCTTTTACATTCCGGGACTTAACCTGTGCAGGACTCATTCTGTTACGAATTGGAACAGGGGTTGAAGATACGTTCCGAATATATTTTCTCTTTTCCGCTGCGCGTTTATCGAAATACGAAGAGATTGTATTCTTGGTTCCACTACGTGTCCCTTTTTCCGGAATTTCGTGCAATTGCATTCTTTTCTGTTCGGTTGCGAATATATTGTTTTTTTCCGAAATACGAAGCCTCATGTTTCGTTTCTTTTCCGCTACGCGTTTTTACCGCGATACGAAAGTACTGTAATAATACCTGTGAATACCGTGTCTCAACGTCTGCTTAATATTTTAGTAAACTATTTAAATTATAAAAACCCACAGCAGTGTTGGAGTATATTTATTCCCTAGTGCGGGGAGACTGACCCGTGGTTCATTTTCAGCGGCTCCTCCGGGAGTGAGCGCTACACGTGGGGGCTCGTTTCCGGGATCCAGTCTCTGGAAAAACCGCATCTAAAGGGTTAAATATGGATCCAGACACTGTTGCCGAATGGTGTGGGGAGCACAGTAGTCAGTTAGAATGTTGTATAGTCATGGATATTCCCGCAGACACTTGGGCTGAAGATCAGATTCGCCAGGCCGTGGCCACGCTAGCACCAGATCATCGGGGGTTAATACTGGACATTGAAAAAAACCCAGATACCTCTCACATGTATGTTCTTCTCGAGTGGAGAAAGGGCGTTCCATCATGTTTTCAGGGCGCGAGCGTGAAACTGGCCGATGAGGTGGAAGTCCAACTAATTCAGCCAAGTGCGCCACGTGGCGAATCCGCAAGTGATCCCGCGCCTAGTCCGTTGGCCATGATCGGGCCTGAATTTATCGTGGCTATTGGAGATCTACTGGCTAAATGTCAGAAAACAAGCCCTCCTCACACTAACTTCGGTTATCGACGGTTAAGAAATTTTACAGGAAACGTACCAACTCCGGCGGGAGAAGAAACCTTTGAAGAATGGGTGGAACAGGCGATGCAGGCTCTGGATGAGTGGGATGTCCCTGAGGCCCAGCAAAAGCAAAGGATCACCGAGAGCTTAAAGGGACCTGCGTCAGAAGCGGTGAGAAACCTGAAACTGAGTAGAAAAGATTGTACTGCTTTAGATTACTTAAACGTTCTTGAAGAAGTTTTTGGCGAACCGAAAAGGCGGCCGAACTGGTATATCAGTACGAACACACCTATCAGAGAAGAGGTGAAAGGATGACCGAGTACATGAGGCGCCTAGATAAGATTCTACACCAGATACTCCTGAAGAAAGGGGCCGAACCGGCCGAAGTAGATAAGATCCGAATAAAACAGATCCTGGGGGGCTCTCAACCTCTAGATCCAGTAATGATGCAGCTGAGAAGCAGAGCAGGTAACCAAGAGCTGAAGTACCTGGAACTGATCCGAGTTGTACGAGAGGAAGAGGCTTTACTGGAAGAGAAATCCTTCAGGCGGGGGGAAAGGCTTATGCACAACCTGTGAGACATAACGACGGTCTGCAGCCTGAAAGCGACTCTCTAGATACTTATGGATCTGACGAGGACGAACAAGAACACCTAGTCGTTTTTAAATCTACAGAGAGGGCTGCCAAAGAATCGAACCTCCCTGAACGTGGTGAATTGTCCAAAACCGTCAAGAAAGTACAGGAAGCTCAAGCTGAATTGCAACAAGCGCACGCGGAACTGTGCCGAGTGTTGATGAAGGTGACCGAAATGCAGGCAGAAATTCCTCACAGATATGCAGACGACGGGAGTTGCTGTGGCGTCTGGTCCAAGTCCTTTAACCAAATCTCAACAAGCAACTACGTCTCCGCTCTAAGAAGAGATGTTTCGGTTGTGGAGAAATGGGCCATTTCCGCGCACAGTGCAAAGGCCGAAAGCCTGAGAAGGATAGAGTCGAGGGACTGTTGAAAGCCCTAGAAGGACTGTTATCTACCTCACCGGCGGGAAACGCCAGAGGGCACAAGTGAAGGAGCAACCTAGGTGCCCGAAGGTTGAACCCCGCTCCAAAAACCAAGCCAAGACTAAGAGGGCGAGGGGGCCCAAAGCCGAGCCAACTGCTGAGCCTGCCAGGACTGAAAGAGTCACTCCCTTAGCATCCGGGTCTACGTCATGGGGAAGCAATGCACACCCAAAACCTGCACGGGCCAAGAAAAAGGCCAGGGTACAGCAAACTGGGTCTAAGTGTCCGGATACCGCCACCAAGTTTCCCGACCAACTGATAGGTCCTTCTCCTATTGTGCCAATCCAAGTGGAGGGAGTCTACACTAAAGCCCTGTTAGATTCAGGGGCTCAAGTGACATTGATCTACAAAGACTTCTATGAGAAACACTTAAAGCACATTCCTCTGCAAGAATTGAAGGATTTGGAAATATGGGGTATCGGCACTGAGAAACTCCCTTATGACGGGTACCTGCAAGTGAAGTTGGAGATCGGATCTGAAGTCATCGGGCAGTCTGGGGGTTGTGATGCATTGGCCATTGTGTGTCCTCGACCCTCGGTGCGAACAGAAGCTCCCTGATAGTGGGGACGAATACTGACCTAGTGCGGCGTCTCCTGACACCTATTGTATTGGAAGAAGGTTCGACTCAAGGAGTACACCCAATGTTACGTCCGGTCTATCAGAGGATGGTCGAAGAACGAAAGGCACCTGCCGAGGTGGGGCGCCTGTGGAGACTGGGGGGAACAGAGAAGGTTCTGCAAGCAGGAGAAGTAGCGAGCTTCCGGGCTTCAGTCAAGTTGAACGGATCGCAACCAGGTCCCTATGTGGTGCTGGGAACCGATTTTAATCATGGGAGTGAAACCGGAGTCGAAGTAATTCCTGAAATAATCTCCACCAAAGCTCTGAAGAGAACACGAGAAGAGTCTCGGTCAGCGTGTGCAATGTGACGGATTCTCCAGTAGTCCTTAAAGCACGAATGCCTATCGGGCAAGTAGAGTCTGCTACACCCCTCTCTACCGATTTAGGAGGGGGAGTGGATAAAGAGATTCCAGATGAAAGATTCTACCCCAAGGACGCTCCCATTTCACCTGAGTGGAAGAAACGTCTTCAGTCTCAAGTCCTAAAGTGGAAGGAATTGTTCTCGAAAGATGAGTTCGATGTGGGCCTAGCTAAGAGTACTGAGCACCGCATTCGGTTACAAGAAGACAAGCCGTTTCGTGAAAGATCAAGGCGAGTTCCGCTAGGAGACTTAGATGATCTGCGAGAGAGCAGCTGAATGAATTGCAAAGAACCAAGGTGATTCAAGAGTCCAGGAGTCCATACGCATCTCCCATAGTGTTGGTCCGGAAGAAAAATGGTTCTGTCCGCCTATGCATAGACTACCGCACATTGAACCGGAGAACCATCCCCGATCAATATGCCACTCCTCGGATAGAAGATGCCCTACAGTGTTTGTCTGGAGCAAAGTGGTTTAGTGTACTAGACCTGCGAAGCGGGTATCACCAGATACCCATGCATCCTGAAGACAAGGAGAAAACTGCGTTCATCTGTCCACTGGGGTTCTTTGAATTCAACAGAATGCCTCAAGGCCTTACGGGGGCTCCAGCCACGTTCCAACGGTTGATGGAGAAGACAGTCGGGGATATGAATCTAATCGAAGTATTAGTGTACCTGGATGATCCATGAATAGTATTTGTAATCAATGTATGTAACCTGTCTGTACTGTGTGACAGAATATGCTGTGAATTGTGGGAAGACTCTGGAAGAACATGAGCAACGTCTGGAGAAGGTCTTGAAGAGGCTCCATGAAGAGGGGCTGAAACTGTCTCTGGAGAAATGCCAATTCTGTCTACCGTCTGTTACGTATCTAGGACATGTGGTCTCAGCAGAAGGTGTTTCGACAGACCCTCGGAAGTTGGAGGCCGTAGCTTCTTGGCCTAGACCCCGAAACGTCACTGAACTTAGATCTTTCTTGGATTCTGTTCATACTATCGAAGATTTGTGGGAGGATTCGCGAAAATAGCTCAACCACTGAACAAACTCCTGCAGAAGGAAACCACAGAAGAAGGCTGCAAGGTCTCTGACCAAAACCCGTCAGCTCCAGGGCCAAGGAAAGCTCGAGAGTCTATACAAGGTGAATGGACCAGTCAATGTGAAGGAGCTTTCGTGAAGCTGAAAGAGAGTCTAACCCGAGCTCCTGTTTTGGCCTATGCGGACCCTCACAAGCCGTATGAGCTACATGTGGATGCCAGCCGAGAAGGTCTGGGAGGAGTCCTGTATCAGGAGTATGGTGGATTACTGAGGCCTGTAGCGTACGTGAGCCGGAGCCTTACGCCTTCAGAGAAGAACTATCCTACTCACAAGTTGGAGTTCCTAGCCTTAAAGTGGGCAGTGGTAGACAAGTTAAAAGACTATCTGTATGGAGCCGAGTTTGTGATCAAGACGGATAACAATCCTCTTACCTACATCCTTACTACCGCAAAACTGGACGCAACGGGACATCGGTGGTTGGCCGCTCTGTCAGGGTTTCGGTTCAGCCTGAAGTACCGCCCTGGGGTGAATAATCGAGATGCTGATGCGTTATCGAGAAGACCCTACACTACAGAATGGACTCAGTTGACTCCAGACGGGGTGCAAGCTTTGTGTCAAGGAACAGAGCGCCGGGTCAAAGGAGGGATTGAAGCGGAGGCCATAGGAGTCATGGCTGCGGCTGTTCCTGAGTTTTACTGTAACCCTACGCAGTTAAGGGATGAAAGTTTACCTACCTTTTCGAGACAGGACCTGAAAGCGGATCAGGCCAGAGACCCTTTAATTGCCTTGACCATAAAGGCCCTGACTGCAAACCAGCGAGAGATTTTGTTAACCAACTCCCCGAGTGGAGCCAGACTGGTCTACAAAGAGTGGGAGCGGTTAAAGATGTTGGATGGGGTGGTCTACCGAAGGGGCCCCTCAACTAACGCTGAAGAGATTCAACAGTTATTCTTCCCCACTAAACATAGGGAGAGTGTGCTGCGATCACTACATGATGAGCATGGACATTTGGGTGCTGAGAGAACTTTTAAGCTGGTGCGAGATAGGTTCTATTGGCCTTGCATGAGAGCTGAAGTGGAAAGTTATTGTCATTCCTGTCTGAGGTGTATTCAGAGAAAGACTCTACCGACCCGAACTGCTCCAATGAGCCATCTGCAGAGCCAGGGACCCATGGATTTGGTGTGCATTGACTTCTTGTGCTTAGAGCCGGATGCTAGTGGGCAAGGGAACATTCTAATAGTGACTGATCATTTCACTCGTTACGCCCAAGCTTTTTCCACAAAAGATCAACGCGCTCCGACAGTGGCCAAGGTGTTGATGGAAAAGTTCTTTGTTCATTACGGACTGCCAAGGAGGATACACTCTGATCAGGGTAGAGACTTTGAAAGCAGACTGGTGGGGCAATTGTTAGAGCTGTTGGGAATCCAAAAGACCCGAACTACACCATATCACCCTCAAGGTGATGCTCAGCCTGAAAGGTTTAATCGCACACTGCTAAACATGCTGGGGACCTTGTCAAATGTGGAGAAGCAGAGTTGGAGTCGTCACATAGCTACTCTGGTGCATGCATATAACAGTACGGAGAGCGATGCAACTGGATACTCCCCGTACCGTCTTATGTTCGGAAGGGAGGCTCGACTGCCGGTTGATTTGGCATTTGGGTTATCTCTAGACCAGACGTCAGTAGCTTCCCATAGAAACTACGTGGATAGACTTCGAAAGAATCTGGCTTCTGCGTTTGAACAGGCCCGTTTGACCTCAGGAAACAGGGAGCAAAGAAACAAAAGGAACTATGACTTGAAAGTTCGAATACAAGATCTACAACCCGGTGATAGGGTTCTATTGAAGAACTTGGGTGCTGCTGCGAGACACAAGTTGGCGGATAGGTGGAGTTCCCAGGTTTACATTGTCTGCAAACAACTGCCGGGTCTACCAGTGTATCAGATTCGCCCGGATGGAAAGGCTGGGCCTCTCAAGAACTGGCACCGGAATCATTTGTTACCTTTGAGAGAGGCTGTGAGGATGCCAGTTGGGGACGAACTGCCTCCGCCAAATCCGCCTGCTCCACGTTTGCCTCCGGTTACTCGGTCTCAACAGACCCGGGTTGTCGAAGAGAGCGAAAGAGACAGTGAAGAAGAGAGTTATTGTCTGGACTGGATGCGCTCACCGGAGCCTGAGGAGGTTGTCGTTGTTCCTGAGCGGTGGGAGAGTAACTTGAGGCCTGAAGCTCCTGAGTTTCTGCTGGAAGTCCCTGAGACTGTTGAAATCCCTGAAGCTCTTGAATTTCAGTTGGGAGTCCCTGAGGCTGCTGGAGTCCCGGTAGCTCCGGAAGTTGAAGCTTATTCAGGTGATTATAGTTCTATGCCTTCACTGGAGGGATCATACTCTGAAGAAACGTCTGCTCCAGTGGTAGAGAGAAGGACTGAGCCGGCACCTATAGTACTTCCACCTGAAGAGGAACTGGTTGAGCCAGAACCAAAATGCTCTGTTCGACCGCCCCAACGACTCACCTACGACTCACCAGGACATAGCACTGAAGAGGCCATCACCACAGTGCAGAGGTTGCCCGAAGTGTCTGCTATGCTAGCTGAGGTAGCCCAAAATATGAGTCAATTTGAGGAAGTGTTCCTAACCCACTGCATGTATGCTGCTGAACCTGCACATGTTATGTAAACTGTATTCAAATATTGTGGAAATGTAATGTAACTGTTGTACCTCCTTGGAGAGACCCAAGAGTTCTAGGAGGGGGAGAGTGTAGCGCTGTGTTAAAATCTTGCTGTGGCAGTACCTATTTTTGGCCACAAGATGGAGACAATCGCGATCAGAGACACTGGACATTGGGACTACATTTCCCGGCGTGCTTTGCAAACAGACAGGAAGTGGGTGGGACACAGACGCTTGACATCCTGAGCCTCGTGGAGAACGCGCCAGAGCGCGCCAGGGAACGAGGGAGAGCAGACGCAGTGCAAGATATCGCTAGAGGGCCTAGGCCAGAGCGCGAGTGAGACCTGTCAGTTCCTTACACCGGGTCATCAGCTTAAGAGAAGGAGACCTCCAAGTTCCCGAGATTTGCTGCAGATTAAGGAACCGAAGACCTTGAGTGAGGAGTTGCCGCGAGTTGATCGGATACGGAGAGCAGGCAGTGAGCTGGACAAGTCGTGGACAAGCTACGGAGAGTCAGACAACGGATCCGGCCGCAAGTATCCCCAGTCAATATCGAGCGGAGAGACGTCCTGGGTCAGCGGAGCCTAAAGCAATCGTGGATGGGTGAGAGGCCTCCAAGGCCGTTTGTAAATAAGGAACACGCTGCTGTTTTCTCTTTAAAGTCCACAGGGCCCCAACTTGACTAGTCGAAGACATTCCTTAAGTAAATTCACTGGCCAGTTGAACAGTACCCGGGTACCATACACACGCACATACACACCTTTTACATTCCGGGACTTAACCTGTGCAGGACTCATTCTGTTACGAATTGGAACAGGGGTTGAAGATACGTTCCGAATATATTTTCTCTTTTCCGCTGCGCGTTTATCGAAATACGAAGAGATTGTATTCTTGGTTCCACTACGTGTCCCTTTATCCGGAATTTCGTGCATTTGCATTCTTTTCTGTTCGGTTGCGAATATATTGTTTTTTTCCGAAATACGAAGCCTCGTGTTTCGTTTCTTTTCCGCTACGCGTTTTTACCGCGATACGAAAGTACTGTAATAATACCTGTGAATACCGTGTCTCAACGTCTGCTTAATATATTAGTAAACTATTTAAATTATAAAAACCCACAGCAGTGTTGGAGTATATTTATTCCCTAGTGCGGGGAGACTGACCCGTGGTTCATTTTCAGCGGCTCCTCCGGGAGTGAGCGCTACATAACTATAGGATAAGACTTAGGCTAATGTCAGACGATCGCATTTTCTACGGAATGTGCCTCCGTGCTCGACGGACGTACTTTCTGACTGACGACAAGGTAGTGGCCACAAAGTCCTTTTTTCACTGACGTTATTTTTGATGGATGAAAATAAATTAAAATGCAAAACCATTTTGTCCCTCAAAAATGCTGGATGTATAAATGCAGACCGTCTGACCTCGTTCATCACTCACACACAAAGCTATGCGGATGTTGCGTCCGTTCTAGCGGATTTACGTTCTTGCCTAACTTGCGTCCGTTGTGTGTCCGCACTTTTTGCGGCTGTACTTTGTGTGTGGTCTCTATTGATCTTAATTGTATGCTATAATGGACGTACAAATGTGTCGCAACACGGACGTGATCAGTGTGCTCGTCTGATACGGGCCTTAATCTGTTCATGTGGTTGAT
Source organism: Leptobrachium leishanense (assembly GCA_009667805.1). NCBI lineage: Eukaryota > Metazoa > Chordata > Amphibia > Anura > Megophryidae > Leptobrachium > Leptobrachium leishanense. The sequence continues at coordinate 186,629,391 of CM019063.1, forward strand.
GTAGTCATTGTGAATGGGCGGAGTCGCACTAAACCATCTTCAGATGTCACCAGGTGCCTCTGAATCCAGCCCATGGGTTTTGCAATACAATAATGACAATTGGCATCATATCTGTGCACATTTTGGGAGGGTTAGAAATAAGAACTCCAGGGTGAAAAATGTATTCTTTTTTTCATTAACTGTTTGTAACCTGATATATTGTGTAAAGATTATGAAGAATAGTTGATCGATCAGCAGAAGCATACTATACATGTCTATGGCGTTTGCATCACCTTTGTAAGTTATTATTTTTATGACGAATATATGCAAGGATATTTACTGAGTCTGGTATCTTCAAAGGGTCGGCTGATGCTTTGCTGGTAGCCATCCTTCTTTCCGCGGAAAACTTGACTAGTTACCGTCTTCAGCTGCAACTATGCAGAAAGAATATACAGCTTAACCTTTTACTTTGTTTAGATCTACTTGATTAAGCAAACTGGAATCCAGTCAATGTGAATTATAACAACTGACAACAGTACACTCAGTTAATATCACCCAGAAATGCACTCTTTTTGTGTAATATTTTAGAGACAAGTTGCAAAGCGTATATATTGACTCTCAAAATGCAAATGGCTAGGAAATGTTTATTAATGTTATTGACGGAAACTCACGTTTCTTTTTGACAAGCACATCTCTTGCTTTATATATTTTTCTGACTTTTCCTTAAACAGAGCAGACACTCTAGGCACTATGTCAATTAAAAGCAAACTGAATGATGACAGTGGCCTAAGTATTCTTCCCACTTCACTCCCTACACATGGATCCCAAAGCCCTCCGAGAGGAGGGGAATTCACTCCAGGCTTTCCAAGCAAAAGGCCAGTAATGTACAGCTTTACATTCCTGGTGATCCAAAGGTTATCAATACACTCGCCACCATCAGTGGGTTACAGCCCATGATATGGTATGGGGCGAGTGGCTCCAGGAGGCCTTTGCCAAACCCTATGTAGCTTGTCTAAGTGCCACAGATGTAAGGTACCCTTCATGTCAGCCAGGACCAGCCCACCGAGATGTCAACAAATTTCCCTTTAGGCCGCAGCATCTGAGGCCTCTAAGAGCACTCCAACTCATCACTAAGGGGTGATTTATATGGTCTGTACCAGGTAAAGGTTTGGCCAGAGCACTTTCTCACTACGGAATACTTTTTAACCCATTGCTGAGCACCGGGGCTTTAGCCCATTCATTGTCAAACCAGGTAAGATCAAGAGGTGGCAAAAATACTTTATTTTTAATTAACTTAATGAAATGGATAGCTGAAGGAAGGGAGGCCCCAGCTGGTTGGTAAGTAAGTGCCCCAAGACTTCTGGTGGCAGTCCTGCACTCACATTGACCGACACTAAATTGGTTATTCCATCCTCCCCAATCCCAAGACGGTGCTTATCTGATCTAGAGAAGTTTTGTGTTACTGACACAATATATGGAGGTTGGGAACTTTGTGCTGTCCATATAAAAAAACTAGTCATTTTTAAATTAATTAAAGAGCAGTTATAGGTGGCCGTCACACTGATTTTGACTCCTAACCAGTAAAATAACTGTACATAGTGAAAAGGTACCTGCTCTGTTCTCTGAGGAGTGATTGTCCGACAGTATTTCCTCACCAAGTTCCTCATACACATTTTCCGTAACAAGTCTGATGTCTGTAACAAATAAATTAAGTGATATACATTTTTTGTCAAATATGTACATCTTTAAAACATATCTCTAAAACTGATAGTTGTAAGATGGAATTTTTAGAAGATATATTTGATTCTTTTATATGTTTGTAAGATTTTAAATATTCTATATTAAAATTAATTTTCTTGCAATTGTTGTCTGGAATTTTCTTTCTGTAAGTAGTGTTTGGAGGTGGCCATCTTTAAATTACATAATATTTTCTACACCCCCAGTTACTGATATAGAAGTCTAGCATCTGCAGTCAATCTTATTCTGAAATAGTCCTTTAAATCTTTGGCTGCCTTTAGCATTTTTGAATGTTGTCCCCGCTGGAGGCCAGGCCAATTTTCTGTATTTTGTCATCCTGCGCTTTAATGGGTATGCACAATGTCACTGCTTTTGTTCATTGAAATCGTACAGACAGTCATCCTTAGCTATCTCAGAGTTCCAGCTTTATGGCTATCGTGACCGGCTGCTTTTCTCTCGCTCCCTGTCTAGTGATAAACATACAGTATATTTCCTCAAAAAACATGCAATCACACTACAAAGTGGTTTGGCTGTGTCTTCTCACACTATGTGGTTGACTCCCATCGTGAGTAAATTGACTTTTAGTACATCCCGGCCTATGGGTAACCTGATGATGCTCTGTGTCCAAAAGCTTTTAATTAATAATATCATTATTGTTCCTAATTGTCCATGGTTTATTTTCTGGTGCTATGAAGCTGGGGACATCCAGAAACCTATTCGAGTGGTGCCGTTAACAATGGCGATCAAGCCATTAGCTGTAAAGAGCTCCCTATGACAAACTGCAGTTCCAGCTGTGTGGCAGGAAATGGTACATTTCACTTAACATTGCAAAAAAGAAAAAAACAATTTGTACTTTTGATTCAGGGTTGAACTGTAAAGTGCAGAATCGTTCTTTGGTGTCCTTCCAACCTAAAGCATGAGATCTCGTTCCCAGGATCTTTCCTGACTAGTTTCCATGGTGTCCTCTGGACTACAGGAGAGAATACTAGCAGTGACGCCAAGTGCCTCTGCTGGTTTTCATTTGCGGCTTGTAACAATTACCCAAATAACCAGGACATACTTGAAAACGGGAGAAATCTCAATGTATCCTACCTGGTAAAATACTTTCTAAATAAATAAATAAAATTATGAGTCAAGATGAGTCAAGATGAGTCAGCTAACTTGTTATTAAGTTGGTAATACAGAACTGCAAAGACTTTATGACTCTTGCTGATTTTCATTCTTTGAGGCTCCCTTTTACCAACTGAGCTGAAATAGGGGTTCCACAGCCCTTAAAGGCGAGTATCTCCAGGTGGATGAGAAATAGTGCAGGGTAAGTCTAACAACATCTCTGTGGGTGAGGGGGCACTCATCACACCTTTATTTTACCTTTTCCATTGCTTTTGGTGGAGCAAGCCAATTCTTATCCAAGATGTTTTTGGGCACATGGTTTCTCAATTTAGAGAGGTAGTTGTATTGCATTATGCAAATGAAATCTTTATTTATAGAATTTGGTGGTTCATTCCGATTCATGAAGCCCTGTATAAATCTTGTAAAACAAGATACATTTAGTAAATATTTTATAATGTTATACTGTTGCCTAAAATAAAGCAAAAAATGGAGCAGAATCTGTTGGTTAGTGTTGAGTAAGGGATAACCCTTACCCTAACCCTAAAAGTAAGCCTAAGCCTAAAACAAGGGCAAAAAATTGCCATATCCCCAATACTAACCTTAACCCAAATGCTAACACTAAAATACTAACTTGAAATAAGCACAAATAGTAACCATAATTCTAACACTAATCAGTATACCAACTCTAACAGGGTTATTCAAAGAGATTAGAAAAGTCACCGCAAGTTCGGTGACTTTTCGTTCTCTTCAATTCGGTTTGTTTTGCCGATCCCATTTCGGTGACCCTGCGGTATATTCAGCAAACACCACAGGGTCCCCGAATTGCAGGGAAAGGCCGCCGCAAACCTGACGAAAACTAACCGCAAAACCCAGCGAATGCACGCCGAAAACCCTCAAAAACATCTGGATTAACCTCCTGAAAACCACAGAAAACCCGAACAGGAGCCGATTGCAGCCTTCCACACAGCAGAAGATGCAGTGAATAAATTAGGTAAACAGTTTGTATGAATGATTGAAAAGTGAAACACTGTTTGCAAAGAAACTACTGAGCGAAAATGTCTGAAATTTACACATGAGGTCCAGGGAATGATAATAAAGAGGGCTGTTACAGAAAAAATAAGTAAACTTAAAAAAAAAAAAAAATCGGACTTTTAGGGAAAAAAAAATCTGAAAAATGCTTAAAATATCCTAAAAAATCTATAAATAAAGAGACTCTTTACTGCAGAATTTTATAATGAAAGGTTTATTAGATATTGAATTAAAACGGGAATATTTTTAACATTGAAGCCTATGGGATTCGCCTGAATAAACCTGCCGAATTAAACCACCGAATGGCAGGGCATTAGGGGAACCTTTCACTGCTGGTTTGTGTTCTCTGAATAGCTGAAGCAGTGCTTTTTCATGGGGATTTCACTGCCCTCGAACAGGCACCGAACAGGCACCGTATGTGCAGGCAATTCGCCAGGATTTGGTGAATTGCCTGCTCTCTGGATAGCCGAATGGCCAAGAAAGGTAACCGAACGCTGATTTTCAGCGTTCGGTTACCTTTCTCAAGCAATTCGGAGCTCTTTGAATTACCCTGTAAAAGTAACCCTAACCCAAAAAGCAGCACAAATAGTATCCACAACTCTAATACAAACCCTAACACTAACCCAAATACTAACTGATAAATCTTATACTAAATTTAATACTGAAGCTTACCCTTCACTGGACCGGAGTGCGTTGTTTTTTTCCATGTTAAAAATTACTTTTTTAGAAAAGCCTAAATTCAAACTACTTTTTTAAACCCTTTTCTATTTTGATGTACCATTACTTTCTGCGGTGATTATAACAATGTATGTACACTGCCACTAAGGTGCCTTTATCATTGTTCTTAATGTAAACTTACTTCCGAATGGTCTCGGCAGCCCACTTCCGTTTCTTGGCAGTTCTACGGGCTTGTGCCCCGCGCCAGCATGACTCAAGCTTTATTGCTAAAATAACACATAAGCAGGTCTGGTTAGAGGACATTAGTGTTATGTAATGTCTCATAATGTTTCAATATCTGCTAAAGTATGTATATTGTATGCCATTATTATACCTTTCCATAAACATGAATTAGAATAAATATTAAAAATATTTTTTTCAGAAAATTAACTTCTTCATTACTGAGATATCTCGGGCTTCTAAGGCACCAACATTTCTATATTGAGATATCTCGAACTGCAGTCCAAAATCAAATTAAATTAATTTGCTTTTGGGCTGCAGAAGGCACCTCCAAAATTTTAGCCCTGTGGCTAAATGCCCAAAGAGCTAAAACTGTGTAGAAAATCAGCAAACTGAATGTCCTGACATCGTACATTCAGCAGCCGATACAGTTGCAGCTCGTGTTCACTGCAATGGCTGTAACTCAATTTGGCAGTAGTTGGCACCATCTACTGACCAAATATGTTATTACGGTAAGAAAAATACTGGGAATATGTCCAAATATTTCTTACTGTATGATTAAGTAAAACTTATTTTCCAAAAAAAACACTGGTTCCTAACAAAGGTTTTTTTGGAAAACTACTTGTATCATGGAACCATATTCCTTATTTGTTTCCCCCTATGTTTTTACTTAAAATGGATTAGCCCACTCTCCCTGTTTAACTCATAGTTTGGTCTAGCCTCATTTCCTGCTTCTGCAAGCTGCCAATCCCCCAGTCTACTATAGAGGCATGTGAGTAAAATCCTGTTCTGTACTGGGTGATTGCATCCTGTTTTTACCTTCTCCCCATAACAAAGCATACCAAGAGAAGCCCCCTCTCCCCACAAGGCACCTTTTATTTGCTGTTACTTTCCCAATAAAGTGAAGAAAATATAAAGGACTTTGTGTGCTTTCAAAAGGAGATGAGTTAAGCTATCTGACTTCAATCATATCCTGCATGTGACGTTCACTTCTTGCATATGACCCTGGGGTTCCAGAATAACTTGGTAGGGAGGGAGTTAAGAAGAGATGAATGAGGGTATCTTTACAGGGAATTAAATATTTCAGTCATTTCCAAAATTGCTAAACACTACATTACTTCCATTGGGTTAATTCCCCCCTTTATAGGATCATTATAAGCAGGGGCAGACTGGGCCTGCCTGCTGTATAGGGACAATAAATTGTGGGACCTGCCTGCTGTATGGGGACAATAAATTGAGGAGCCTGCCTGCTGTGGGGACAATAAATTGAGGCGCCTGCCTGCTGTGGGGACAAGAAATTGAGGGACCTGTCTGCTGTGGGGACAATACATTGAGGGACCTGCCTGCTGTAGGGACAATAAATTGAGGGACCTGCCTGCTGTAGGGACAATAAATTGAGGGACCTGCCTACTGTATGAGGACAATAAATTATGGGACCTGCCTGCTGTATGGGACAATAAATTGAGGAGCCTGCCTGCTGTATGGGGACAATAAATTGAGGGGTTTGCCTGCTGTATGGGGACAATAAATTGAGGGGTCTGCCTGCTGCATGGGGACAATAAATTATGGGACCTGCCTGCTGTATGAGGACAATAAATTATGGGACCTGCCTGCTGTATGGGGGACAATAAATTGAGGAGCCTGCCTGCTGTATGGGGACAATAAATTGAGGGGTCTGCCTGCTGTATGGGGACAATAAATTGAGGAGCCTGCCTGCTGTATGGGGATAATAAATTGAGGTGTCTGCCTGCTGTATGGGGACAATAAATTGAGGAGCCTGCCTGCTGTATGGGGACAATAAATTGAGGAGCCTGCCTGCTGTGGGGACAATAAATTGAGGGGCCTGCCTGCTGTGGGGACAATAAATTGAGGGACCTGTCTGCTGTGGGGACAATAAATTGAGGGACCTGCCTGCTGTAGGGACAATAAATTGAGGGGCCTGCCTGCTGTATGAGGACAATAAATTATGGGACCTGCCTGCTGTATGGGGATAATAAATTGAGGAGCCTGCCTGCTGTATGGTACAATAAATTGAGGGGTTTGCCTGCTGTATGGGGACAATAAATTGAGGAGTCTGCCTGCTGTATGGGGACAATAAATTGAGGAGCCTGCCTGCTGTGGGGACAATAAATTGAGTGACATATCTCCTGTGTGGGACAATAAATTGAGGGGCCTGTCTGCTGTATGGGGACAATAAATTGAGGGGTCTGCCTGCTGTATGGGGACAATAAATTGAGGAGCCTGCCTGCTGTATGGGGACAATAAATTGAGGGGTCTGCCTGCTGTATGGGGACAATAAATTGAGGAGCCTGCCTGCTGTGGGGACAATAAATTGAGGGACATATCTCCTGTGTGGGACAATAAATTGAGGGGCCTGCCTGCTGTATGGGGACAATAAATTGAGGAGCCTGCCTGCTGTGGGGACAATAAATTGAGGGACATATCTCCTGTGTGGGACAATAAATTGAGGGGCCTGCAAGCTGTGGGGACAATAATTTGAGGAGCCTGCTGTCTGCTGTGGGGACAATACATTGAGGAGCCTGCCTGCTGTGGGGACAATAAAGTGAGGGATCTGCCTGCTGTGGGGACAATAAATTGAGGAGCCTGCTGTCTGCTGTGGGGGCAATAAATTGAGGAGCCTGCCTGCTGAGGGGACAATAAATTGAGGGGTCTGTTTGCTGTGGGGACAATAAATTGAGGGGCCTGCCTGCTGTGGGGACAATAAATTGAGGGGCCTGCCTGCTGTGGGGACAATAAATTGAGGGGCCTGTTTGCTGTGGGGACAATAAATTGAGGGGCCTGCCTGCTGTGGGGACAATAAATTGAGGGGCCTGCTGTGGGGTTGTAAAAAAGAATGGGATGGGCTCAATGTTATTTATTACTAAATTTGCTTCCCATGTTTTTTTTTATTTAAAGAAGGGCCCGAGTTGCTGCACTACGGGCCTCTGGGTTGTACTTGCCCCCTGGGCCAAAAGTTGCCAGTCAGCCCCTGATTATAAGCACTATATTAGCATCAATTAAATATTCTTACTATATGTGATCATAGTATTGTTTTGTTATGTTTGTTTTTAAACCATTATTTTTAAATATTGTATATAATAATATTCAAGGGGAGGAATGGGGTTTAATGCTTTGGTTCAGTCACAAAAGGGTTCAGGGCTATGCGTTTATACTTTCCCTTTAGTATAAGACTTGACAGCCCTCCCCTGTGTATGAATATATTATTGTTCATTAGAATTTTATCCCAATGCATGTAAAACCTATACGTCCTACCATACAGATCTCATTATTAAAAACTAAAATGATGTTGCTTTAAAATCATCCTTTTGATTTTGCAAAATGTTTGTGTAAAGATATAAATTGCAGAAAGCAATATATGACAGTACCTGCTTTCTTCTGTTTCAGAAAAGATCTTTTTCCTAAACATCCCTTATATTTGGCCTGGATCTTTGAAACTAGAAGTAGAAACAATTTTTTTTTATAAAAGATGCATTGCGATGTCCTTATTACATACAAAGGAGTGTAGAGTGTTGAGTTCTGTTTTTGGTAAGATGGGTTTGAAGTCATGATTGGAATTAAAGGTATTTATTAAAACATTAAAGGCACTATGTTAAATACTCCTTTAATTTCGCCCGAATTTATCATAACACAATATTCCCTAGTGTGCGCTAAAATGGGGATGCTAATGGGAAAAATCTGCGCCTGCAGGTTTCCCCACAGCGTCCACATTTTACCCCGATATTCTGGGATAGGCGCTGTCTCGGCACTTTGACCCGGAACACAGCGCTAACTGCTGGGATACTCGCTGTTGCGCTTCCTCGGTGCCGCGAGTATCACCTCCTGCAGTCCATAGTACTCTATGGAGGTTTGCGCTTCTGGGCCACAAGCCCTGCACAATCTCGCTCTCACTGAGATGGATCAGCACCGAGGAGTGATTGAGAAGTGATCGCGCCTCGGAGAGATCTCACTCTGCTCGCGGCCAGAAGGAGCGGCGGCAGCGTATCAAATTCATTTGGGGGTGTTTAGGGGCTGATAAATGATTTCGCAAATGCAGAATCCTTTAGCACCACCGTTTAGGAGTAGCTAAAATTTTGTCTTGCGTGTCCTGACAGTAATTAGCACTAGCTCTTTGTAATACCTTACTTATCGAAATGCTAATTATTACGTCCATATAGGTATAGGATGCGCAAAGTACAGTAAGCTTGCGTAATCAAGTGCAAAAAGCTATGCGCTAAGTGATTGTTTACGGGTTTAGCGTATGGGGGGAAATGTGTTAAAGTCACTTATCCTAGCCATAATGCTTACACAGCCGAACGGTAACATTAGCATTTAGTAGAGAACAGTGCCCTAAAGGTATACTCTAGGGTTAGAACAAGGGGTAGGAAATGGAGGGGTTAAACATTAACCTCTCCTGACTCCCTACACACCCCTATCTATTTTAACCTAAATCCATCGCTGGTCTCCCTTTGATCTCTGTAGGATATGACATACTTCCAGATCAGCCTGCCTCATGACTGTAGGGGGACTGGGCACCCCAGTCAATCCAGTGGCTCTCATAGCAGGAAAGTTTTGATACCATTCGATAAGGCTAGTTGCCAGCCGTGAAACCTTAACTGAGGGTTCCCTGAGCTGAGGATCTGGGCAGGACTAAACCCTCGAATTTGGATGGCTGTATTAGCTTTTTGACCCCCCCCCCCTCAGAGTGGTGAGAGGGAGCAGGGGGCTCACAGTAGTGTGACTACTCTGATAAGAGTGAGTGACCACACTGTGAAGAGTGTCCTTTTAACTCAAAATGAAATAGGGAATTCCATCAATATTTGTGTATATGAACAATGTATGAGAAATATTTTGCATGTTATAGAGAGAACATGTGGATCCTTCAGATACACACACCATTGGCATTGCCAAAAAGAGCGTTTAAAATGCAAAAACATTCAACATTTATGACGCTCTATTTTTATGTTTGCTGTCGAAAATCGAATAAACTAAAGTATTTCATCGATTCACGGTTTTATTTTAACATTAATTAGAGGCACTTCATTTATTAAAGTTGGTGTGAGAATTACACATTCTTTACCGTCTGTAAGAGAAGGAGGGATGCAGGAAACGAAAAAAACATGCACAGATAATATATCACAATCAATAAAAATCAAAGTAAATACAAATTGAAACTAGATCACTGCTCACAGTAAAGAGGAAATAAACATGTTCTCATATTACCCAGCTGATTTTTTCTAATTTCAAACGAATCCACAGTGGCAAATAACGTACGTGGGAAACGTATAAACAGCTTTGTTCTGAAAAATAAATTTAACATGGTACACAATTACTGGTAAATTTAATAAGGTATTTCTGAATTGAAAGGCTGACTTTTATAAAGATAATAACCAGAAGATATTATTTAATTTAGTTGCAAAGACATAAACCCAATTTAAGCATAAAAATTTGCTAAACAGTGAATTGGTGCGAATTGGTAGATTTTAGGTGTATACAGTGGCGTAGCGTAGGGCGGCCTCAGGGTGGAAGTCGCCCCAGTCGCATTTTTCTTAGGTGCGCAAAATTTCAAAAGAAATTTGAACTACTAATATTTTCTAGCAGGGATCAGCACTGCTGTCCATGAGAGGCCCTTGCATAGGCAGTCGCCAGTTATGCGGCGCCGGTGGTGACTTGGCACTTAGCGTCCGGAAGGGAGGAGGACCAGGACAGAACATTCTGGTCCTCCTTAATGCTGACATGAGTCACATGAAACAGCGCAGCATTATTCAACGAAACACCCTGTACCACACCTGTCAGCCCTCCTTGAAGCCCTGTGCCAGCCCTGCGCCACTACATGCCCTGCAGGACATTTAAAATCTGGTCCCCTCCCAATAAGCCCCCTAAACAGCCTCCCCCCTGTGCCACCAGTAAAATTCATGCAGGTAGGCGATACTGTGTGACACCAGAGCAGCGAGACCAACACACAGTGAGGGGGTACGGAGAGAGGGTGACTGGAGGTTCAGGGAGAGAGTGACTGGGGGTACTGGGAGAAAGTGGGGTACTTGGAGAGAGAAAGAGTGACTGGGAGAGAGTGACTGGGGTACTGGGAGAGAGAGTAACTGGAGGGTACTTGGAGGGAGAGATTGACTGGGGTACTTGGGGAGAGAGAGAGACTGGGGGTACTGGGAGAGAGTGACTGGGGGTACTGGGAGAGAGTGACTGGGGGTACTGGGGGAGAGTTTTGGGGTACTGGGAGAGTTTTGGGGTACTGGGAGAGAGTGACAGGGGGTACTGGGAGAGAGAGTGACAGGGGGTAGGGATGAGCCGAACAACCCCGTGAATCGGTTCGCATTCGAACAATTTCAAAAGTTCGAGTTCGAACTCGAACACGAACCGAACTCAATGCAAGTCAATGGGACTCTAAAGTTCGATTTTTAGAGTGCCCTTCAAGAGGGCATATATGGAAGATATTTGCAAGATATAAAAGGTGTATGGTGGGTCCGGGTAGTGCCCTGGGGGACAGGAAACAAGGACAAAAAGTTAAAACAAAAGTTTTTAAAGGAACTGTGAGTTTTCCATGAAGGTTAAGAATAAAAATTAAAAATTCCTTCAAATATCGTGCCTAGGAGGTCCCCATAACCTGCACGTGAAGTGGCGGATTTGTAGGATGTATAGAAACATTTAAAAACAAATTATGGTAAATGATTTTCCTTTAATCTATTCATAAACAACTGCTTGGGGCGGCAGCCTGTATGAAAAGAGGAGACGTTTTAGGACACACAGAACAAGTATAGTGATTTTTTTGGCTACATTATGGTGAAACTTATGCAGGCTTTGGATGAAAGTAACAATAGGTGCTTTAAAATTGGGCCTTTAGTGTCAGCAACAGTGCCGTCACATCGTAGCCCCTCTGTGGTATTGTGGAAGAGTGCAGGGTTGGACCATGCGGTCCAATATTAAAATGATATGAATCTGGTATAGGCGTAAGTGGCAGTGCACCCAAATATTGTGCCTTTGGTGGCAGCAAGTGCCTTCACACCGTAACCCCTCTGAGGTATTGTGGAAGAGTGCAGGGGTGGACTCTGCATTCAAATATTAAAATTATTGGAATCTGGTACACGCGTCAGTGCACCCAAATATTGGGCCTTTGCTGCCAGCTAGTGCCTTCACACCGTAACCCCTCTGAGGTATTGTGGAAGAGTGCAGGGGTGGACCCAGCATTCAAATATTAAAATGATTGGAATCTGGTACACGCGTCAGTGCACCCAAATATTTTGCCTTTGGTGGCAGCAAGTGCCTTCACACCATAAGTAACCCCTCTGTGGTATTGTGGAAGAGTGCAGGGTTGGACCCTGCGGTCAAATATTAAAATTATATGAATCTGGTATAGGCGTCAGTGGCAGTGCACCAAATATTAGGGCCTTTGGTGCCAGCTAGTGTCTTCACAATGTAACCCCTCTGAGGTATTGTGGAAGAGTGCAGGGGTGGAGGTTTTGGTAATGCAGAAGAGATCCCCGATCTATTCAGTTACGTTGGCATCAGGGGATTGATAGCTGCTGATCCAGGACTGATTCATTTTTATAAATGTCAGCCGGTCTACAGAGTTGGTGGACAGATGCACTCTTTTGTCTGTGACAAAACCTCCAGCAGCACTGAACGTCCTTTCAGAAAGCACGCTGGATGAAGGGCAACCTAGTAGCTGCATAGCGTATTGGCTAAGTTCTGGTCCAATCTCAACACCCAGTAAGCCAGTGGATCATCTGCTGTAAAGGTATCCAGGTCTGCCCATGCCCTAGGTAGTCCTGCACATATGGTGAAGACGCTGGCAATGGGTGCCTACATTTGACGTCCCTGGGCGTCGTGGACTAAAAAAAATTAAAAAGGCATTAGTCAAGTGGCCCCAGCCTTCACCGCTCTTCCTCTGATCATCCGCAGCCTCAGAAGCACCTGTGTCATCACTTGGTAACCTACCAGTGCCTGGAAAGGTGTTAAACAAGTGTCGCTTTAGAGCGTACTCAAGTTGTTTCATCCTGTCCTCCCTCTGTGCGGGCAGGATGAGCTCTGCAACTTTACCCTTGTATCGTGGATCAAGTAGGATTGCCAACCAGTAATGATCCCTCTCCTTGATAGCACGAATCCTGGGGTCTTTTAGCAGGCTTTGCAGGATAAGGGATCCCATGCAGCGTAGGTTGGAGGTGGCATTAGCTTCTGAGTCTTCCTGGTCAATGAGGATGACCCCATCATGCACTTCCTCCTCCCAGCCACGTACTAGTCCTTGGGTTTCTGGGCACACAAAACCCTCCCTTGAGGAATCCCCACCTTCAATCCCCCCACTACTTAAATATTCCCAATCCTACTCATCCTCCTCCTGTCTGATCTGAGGACCTGCAGGAATGCTGTCTGCATAAAGACTGGGGCCTTGAGACCTAGGGAAGGCCTCCTCTTCCTCCCGCTGCTCTGCCTCTAGTGCCACATCTATAATTCCCCGCAGAGTGCGCTCCAGTAGGAACACTAAAGGAATTGTGTCACTGATGCATGCACTGTCCCTGCTCACCATCCTTGTTGCCTCCTCAAATGGTGACAGTACAGTGCATGCATCCTTGATCATCAGCCACTGCGGGGGGACCAAGTTGACCTGAACCTGTCCTTGTGCCATACTCACACAGGTACTCATTGATGGCCCTCTGCTGCTTGTGCAGATGCTGCAGCATTGCCAATGTCGAGTTCCACCTGGTAGGCATGTCTCAGATCAGACGGTTTGTGGGAAGGTGGAATTCTCTTTGAATTTCTGCCAGGCGAACACTTGCTGGGAATGACCGTCTAAAGTGGCTGCAGACTTTTCTGGCCTGGCTGAGAAGCTGTGCCAGCCCTGGGTACCTGGTTAGGAAACGCTGTACCACCAGATTTAGGACGTGTGCTAGGCATGGTACATGCGTCAACTTACCCTGGCGTAGGGTGGAGAGAAGGTTGCTGCCATTATCACAGACGACCATTCCCAGCTGAAGCTGGCGTGGTGTTAAACATCTCTGCACCTGCCCCTGCAGAGCCAACATAATTTCTGGCCTTGTGTGGCTCCTATCCCCTAAACAAACCAGCTCAAGCACAGTATAGCATCTTTTTGCTTGAGCCATTGCGTAGCCACTGCCACGCGTCGGTTTAACTGCCACTTCGCCAGAGAAGGAGGAGGAGGAAGAGGTGGTGGAGCAGACAGACCTCATACAAGCAGCTTTCTGGAGGCGTGGTGGATGAACAAGCTCCAGCACAGAGCCCGTCCTGGATCCCTCCCAGCTGCAATCAGAGTTACCCATTGTGCCGTGAAGGAAATGTAACGGCCCTGTCCATGCTTGCTGGACCACGTGTCTAAAGTCATGTGCACCTTGCTGCTGACTGCCTTTCCCAATGACTCCATAACATTGTCTTCCACGTGCTGGTATAGTGCTGGAATGGCCTTCCGTGAAAAGAAATGGCGTTTTGGAACCTGCCACTGTGGTACAGCACATTCAGCAAATTCACGGAAGGAAGCAGGGTCCACCAGCTGGAAAGGCAGCAGCTGTAATGCAAGTAATTTTGCTAACCTGGCATTTAGACGCTGTGCTTGGGGATGGTTGGGACTATATATTTTCTTACGCTGCAGCAGCTGGGGCAACGTAATCTGACTGCGTAAATCTTCAGCTGATGGGATGCTGTCACATTCTGAGGTAGGACCTGGTACACCCATTACTGTAGCATCATCCCTGTCAGTGGAGGTTGTAGGCAATGACATGGCAGGACATATAGTGGGGGTAGAGACAGATGAGGAGGAGGAGCACCTATGCAAAGTGTTGTGCCAACGGGATGTGTGGCAAGTGGTCATATGTCGCCTCAAGCACATGGTACCCAAGCGTGGGATGTCTTTCCCATGCTTGATCCTCATCTGACATAGATTAAAATAGCAACGGTGCGGTCTGCTGTACATTTCTTAAAGAACTCCCAGACAGCAGACTTCCTGTACATGCGCTTTGAGACAACAGCGCTCTGCACCTGAGCAGCTGTGACTTCTGATGCCTTGGACTGATTACGGTTGCTCATAGAGGACGTTGTGCCTCATGTTTGTTGTGCCTCCTCCTCCTCCTCACTTGACTCCACTGTTCGATCAGGCACCCAGGTGGAGTCAGTGACCTCATCATCGTCATCACCCCCTATCTCCTCGTCACTGGAGCCAACTTGGCAGTATGCTGCAGCTGCTGGGGCAACATGAGTGCCAGTTATTTGTGTGTCACTGGCACCCCCTGCCTCTAGGTTGATTATACTCCCTTCCTCAACCTCAGAGTTTGAATCAGAGCACTGTAGTTGCTGCGCATCCTCAAGCAGCATGTCACTGTCATTGTAGTCAAACAATTCAGCTGACTCCTCCGTGTGTGATAGTGAGGTTACGGCAGGAGTAGCTGTGGACATGGAGGCTGCACTAGATGCTTTGGCAGCTGAGGTGGACTGTAAACCACTACAAGCCTGGCTGGCAGAGGACTCAGAGGATGAGGATGGCCTGGTTAGCCAATCCACCAAATCCTCTGTATGTTGCTGCTGCTTAAGATGGCCAGCACCAGTTAGACAGGACAAGCGTGTCCCTGCAGAGCATGCACCACGTCCACGACGACCAGAGGCACAGCCTCCCGACACAGAGGCTGCTTGCCCTCTTATCTGTGTCTGGGAGCGTCTGCCTGTCCATTTTGGTCTTTCTGACATGGTGAGTGATATATAGATTAAAGATATACAGAACTCTGATTCAACTGTGTTATAAAAATTGGAGATATGCAGAACTCTGATTCAACTGTGTTATCTAGATTAAAGATTTCCAGAACTCTGGTATAACTCAGTGAGACACCCTGATAGCTGGCAGCCAGTGACAAGACACAGATTAAAATTCGCAGAAATCTGCTACAAATCTGTGAGACCCCCTGATGGGTGGCAGTGACAAGACACAAATTACAATTCCCAGAAACCTCCTATAAATCAGTGAGACCCCCTGATGGGTGACAGTTACAAGACACAAAATTACAATTCCCAGATATCTGCTAGAAGTATGTGGGACCCCCTGATAGCTGGCAGTGAGAAGACACATATTACAATTCCCAGGAACCTCCTATAAATCAGTGAGACCCCCCGATGGATGGCAGTGACAAGACACAAATTACAATTCCCAGGAACCTCTTATAAATCAGTGAGCCCCCTGATGGGTGGCAGTGACAAGACACAAATTACAATTCCCAGGAACCTCCTATAAATCAGTGAGACCCCCTGATGGGTGGCAGTGACAAGACACAAATTACAATTCCCAGGAACCTCCTATAAATCAGTGAGACCCCCTGATGAGTGGCAGTGACAAGACACAAATTACAATTCCCAGATATCTGCTACACGTATGTGGGACCCCCTGATAGCTGGCAGTGAGAAGACACAGATTACAATTCCCAGGAAACTCCTATAAATCAGTGAGACCCCCTGATGGGTGGCAGTGACAAGACACAAATTACAATTCCCAGGAACCTCCTATAAATCAGTGAGACCCACTGATGGGTGGCAGTGACAAGACACAAATTACAATTCCCAGGAACCTCCTATAAATCAGTGAGACCCCCTAATGGGTGGCAGTGACAAGACACAAATTACAATTTCCAGGAACCTCCTATAAATCAGTGAGACCCCCTGATGGGTGGCAGTGACAAGACACAAATTACAATTCCCAGGAACCTCCTATAAATCAGTGAGACCCCCTGATAGCTGGCAGTGAGAAGACACAGATTACAATTCCCAGGAAACTCCTATAAATCAGTGAGACCCCCTGATAGCTGGCAGTGAGAAGACACAGATTACAATTCCCAGGAAACTCCTATAAATCAGTGAGACCCCTTGATGGGTGGCAGTGACAAGACACAAATTACAGTTCCCAGGAGCCTCCTATAAATCAGTGAGACCCACTGATGGGTGGCAGTGACAAGACACAAATTACAATTCCCATATATCTGCTAGAAGTATGTGGGACCCCCTGATAGCTGGCAGTGAGAAGACACAGATTACAATTCCCAGGAACCTCCTATAAATCAGTGAGACCCCCTGATGGGTGGAAGTGACAAGACACAAATTACAATTCCTAGGAGCCTCCTATAAATCAGTGAGACCCCCTGATGGGTGGCATTGACAAGACACAAATTACAATTCCCAGGAACCCCCTATAAATCAGTGAGACCCCCTGAGGGTGGCAGTGACAAGACATAAATTACAATTCCCAGATATCTGATAGAAGTATGTGGGACCTCCTGATAGCTGGCAGTGAGAAGACACAGATTACAATTCCCAGGAACCTCCTATAAATCAGTGAGACCCCCTGATGGGTGGAAGTGACAAGACACAAATTACAATTCCCAGATATCTGCTAGAAGTGAGACCCCCCTCCCAATAGCTGCTGGCAGTGAGAAGACACAGATTACAACAATTCCCAGATATCTGCTAGAAGTGAGACCCCCCCAGTAGCTGCTGGCACTGACAAGATACAACAATTCCCAGATATCTGCTATAAGTGAGACCCCCCCAATAGCTGCTGGCACTGAGAAGACACACTAACAGAACAATCTCCTCTCAAAAAACATGCTGGGGCTGCGAGGGATGCCTTATATAGTGTGCTGCGGGACATAGCTCTGTGAGCTCATGATTGGGCAAATTTTGCCCAATCAGGACTCTGAGCCGTGATTGGCATAGTCTTGCACCTGACCTGTGGTCAGGTGCAAGGCTATAGCCAATTACAAGCTTCAGGCCAGTGGAAAAGTGCATTGTGGTCCATTGTGGTGCATTGTGGGCGAACATGCGGCGAACACGTGGAAATGTTCGGAGTTCGACGAATAGCCGAACGGGCGATGTTCAAATCGAACACCGAACAGATCGAACCGAACAGCTCATCCCTAACAGGGGGTACTGGGAGAGAGAGTGACTGCAGGTACTGGGAGAGGGTGACTGGGTATAGTGATAGAGTGGAACTATGCTGGGTTATACTGGGACAGGGTGACTGGTAGCAGTGGCATAGCTTGGGGGGCATGCGTGTTACATTTCTTTATTATATCAGTATTTTGCTAATATACAATACATGTGCTTGTGGGGTAAGGGGGTCAATACTCTACTGGTGGAAGGAAATCAGGGTGTGTTATCTCCACAGTTTGGGGGGTGCACAATTCTTGCCTTGCAAGGGGAGGTGTCAGATATAGGATCCGCCCCGGGTGCCAAATGTTCTAGGTACACCCCTGTACCTGTGTTTTGCAGGTATGTATTATGTTTATATCTTAAAGTATGCAACAAATGATTTGCTGCATTTTCCCATATTGCTATCATTACATAAAAAGGGCTGACACTGTAGCCCCTCCGCATTCCCTGATTTGAATATACTAGGTGGGTCAGGAAATGTGTCTTGTGGAGTTGCTTCTCAACAATTGGCAAATTATCCCAAGGTGAAACCATGAGTTATCTAAAAGAAATTACTGCTAGTTTGAGTGGGTAGGTGGGTCTCTGTAAGTGGGTCCTATGGTGGCACTATCTCATGGGATTGGTATGCGGCTCCCTGTAGTGCAGGAGCTGGAAATGGGGGGAAAAACACACCCCCTTTCCCCCTTTTTTCTTTTCTCTCTCTCTCGCTCTCTCTTTTGTTACTTTTCTAAAAATTTTAAAACTGTGCATGCTGGTGCCTTGAATGTATCCCACTACGTATCATTGGCATTTTCATACCCTTCTGCACTCAAAAATAAAGTCATATAGATAGAACCATTTTATTCAACAAAGCTTAGATTTAAGAAATTTTCAACATGTGGTAAAAGCTGGTATTATGCACCCATGCATGAAGCTGTTGTTGCAGGTTTTTGAATGTGTTTGACTGGAATGCTCTCTCCCTGGTTTTGTTTGTATTTTATTTTTGAGATGCACCCGCACTGAAGGCTTGAGTGCTACCCCCCCATGTGTTTTCTATATACAGTTGCAAGAAAAAGTATGTGAACCATTTGGGATTACGTGGAGTTTTGCATGAATAGGTCATAAAATGTGCTCTGATCTTGATCTAAGTCTCAACAATTTGAAAAACACACAGGGTTATCCAAAGAGCTCCGAATTGCTTGAGAAAGGTAACCGAACGCTGAAAATCAGGGTTCGGTTACCTTTCCTGACCATTCGGCTATCCAGAGAGCAGGCAATTCGCCAAATCCTGTCGAATTGCCTGCACATTCGGTGCCTGTTCGGTGCCTGTTCGAGGGCAGTGAAATCCCCATGAAAAAGCACTGCTTCGGCTATTCAGAGAACACAAACCAGCAGTGAAAGGTTCCCCTAATGTCCTGCCATTCGGTGGTTTCATTCGGCAAGTTAATTCAGGAGAATCCCATAGACTTCAATGTTAAAAATATTCCTGTTTTAATTCAATATCTAATAAACCGTTCATTATAAAATTCTGCAGCAAAAAGTCTCTTTATTTATAGATTTTTAGGATACTTTAAGCATTTTTCTGAATTTTTAAAAAAAATTAAAAGTCCGATTTTTTTTTTTTTTTTTTTTCAGTTTGCTTATTTTTTTTGTAACAGCCCTCTTTATTATCATTCCCTGGACCTCCTGTGAAAATTTCAGACATTTTCGCTCAGTAGTTTCTTTGCAAACAGCGTTTCTTTTTCCCAGATTCATACAAATGGTTTTTCTAATTTATTCACTGCCTCCTCTACGTCACAGCTGCTTCGGCTCTGTGTGATTCGGCTCATGTTCGGCTCCTTTTCGGCTCCTGTTCGGCTCCTGTTCGGCTCCTCTTCGAAGGTTGATCCAGATGTTTTTGCTTGTTTTCAGCGTGCATTCGGTTAGTTTTCGTCAGGTTTGCGGCAGCTTTTCCCTGCAATTCGGGGGCCCGGTGCTGTTTGCTGAATACACGCAGGGTCACCGAAATGCAATCGGCAAAAGGAACCGAATTGAGAGAACGAAAAGTCACCGAACGTGCGGTGACTTTTCGAATCTCTTTGGATAACCCTGACAGTCTGCTTAAAATAAACATTATACAAACATTATCAGGGTTATCCAAAGAGATTCGAAAAGTCACCGCACGTTCGGTGACTTTTCGTTCTCTTCAATTCGGTTCCTTTTGCCGATTGCATTTCGGTGACCCTGCGGTGTATTCAGCAAACAGCACAGGGTCCCCGAATTGCAGGGAAAAGCTGCCGCAAACCTGACGAAAACTCACCGAATGCACGCTGAAACAAGCAAAAACATCTGGATTAACCTTCGAAAAAGCCGAACAGGAGCCGAACAGGAGCCGAACAGGAGCCGAATCACACAGAGCCGAAGCAGCTGTGACGTAGAGGAGGCAGTGAATAAATTAGAAAAACCATTTGTATGAATCTGGGAAAATGAAACGCTGTTTGCAAAGAAACTACTGAGCGAAAATGTCTGAAATTTTCACAGGAGGTCCAGGGAATGATAATAAAGAGGGCTGTTACAAAAAAAATAAGCAAACTGAAAAAAAAAAAAAAAAAAAATCGGACTTTTAATTTTTTTTAAAAAATTCAGAAAAATGCTTAAAGTATCCTAAAAAATCTATAAATAAAGAGACTTTTTGCTGCAGAATTTATAATGAACGGTTTATTAGATATTGAATTAAAACGGGAATATTTTTAACATTGAAGTCTATGGGATTCTCCTGAATAAACCTGTCGAATTAAACCACCGAATGGCAGGGCATTAGGGGAACCTTTCACTGCTGGTTTGTGTTCTCTGAATAGCCGAAGCAGTGCTTTTTCATGGGGATTTCACTGGCCTCGAACAGGCACCGAACAGGCACCGTATGTGCAGGCAATTCGCCAGGATTTGGCGAATTGCCTGCTCTCTGGATAGCCGAATGGTCAGGAAAGGTAACCGAACGCTGATTTTCAGCGTTCGGTTACCTTTCTCAAGCAATTCGAATCTCTTTGGATAACCCTGTATATGTTTTCATGTTTTTATTGAACAGAACGTGTAAACATTCACAGTGCAGGGTGGAAAAAGTATGTGAACCTTTGGACTTAATAACTGGTTGACCCTCCTTTGGCAGCAATAACCTCAACCAAACGTTTCCTGTTGTTGCAGATCAGACCTGCACAACGATCTGGAGTAATTTTGGACCACTCCTCTTCACAAAACTGTTTCAGTGTAGCAATATTCTTGGGATGTCTGGTGTGAATCGCTCCCTTTAGGTCATGCCACAGCATTTCAATCGGGTTGAGGTCAGGACTCTGACTGGGCCACTCCAGAAGGCGTATTTTGTTTTGTTGAAGCCATTCTTTTGTTGAATTACTTGTATGCTTTGGGTCATTGTCCTGTTGCATCACCCATCCTCTGCGGAGCTTCAGTTGGAGGACAGATGGTCTTGCGTTTTCCTGCAAAATGTCTTGATAAACTCTGGAATTAATTTTTCCATCAATGACCACAAGCCGTCCAGGCCCTGAGGCAGCAAAGCAGCCCCAAACCATGATGCCTCCTCCGCCATGTTTTACAGTGGGGATGAGGTTTTGATGTTGGCGTGCTGTGCCTTTTTTTCTCCACACATAGTGTTGTGTGTTTTTTCCAAACAACTCAATTTTGGTTTCATCTGTCCACAGAATACTTTGCCAGTAGTGTTGTGGAACATCCAGGTGCTCTTTTGCAAACTTCAAACGTGCTGCAATATTCTTTTTGGACAGCAATGGCTTTCTCCGTGGTGTCCTGCCATGTACTCCATTCTTGTTTAATGTTTTCCTTATTGTAGATGTGTCAACAAAAATGTTAGCATGTCTTTAGCTGACACTCTAGGATTCTTCTTTACCTCATTAAGCATTCTGCACTGTGCTCTTGCAGTCATCTTTACAGGACGACCATGCCTAGGGAGAGTAGCAACAGTGCTGAACTTTCTCCATTTGTAGACAGTCTGTCTTACCGTGGACACATGAACATCAAGGCTTTTGGAGATACTTTTGTAACCCTTTCCAGCTTCATGCAAGTCAACAATTCTTGATCGTAGGTCTTCTGAGAGCTCTTTTCTGGGAGGCATGGTTCACATCAGGCAGTGCTTCTTGAAACCAGTAAACCCAAAACTGGTGTGTGTTTTTAAAGAGCAGGACAGCTTTTAGCAACACATTCAATAATATCACGCTGATTGGACTCAAGGTTGGCTCACTCCTGGCTCCAATTAGCTGTTGGAGAAGTCATTAGGCTAGGGGTTCACATACTTTTTCCACCCTGCACTGTGAATGTTTACATGTTATGTTCAATAAACACATGAAAACATATAATGTTTGTGTTGTATTATTTTAAGCACACTGTGTTTTTCAAATTGTTGTGACTTAGATGAAGATCAGAGCACACTTTATGGCCAATTCATACAAAACTCCACGTAATCCCAAAGGGTTCACATACTGTATATTATACAGTATAAAAAAAAACAGGATAATGAACATTTCAAAACACCTGTGCCAAAGGTTTTTGAATTTACTAGTTCTTAGCTCACTAATTAACCCCTTCACTGGCACGACCCATTGGTTTTTATCCACACAATAATTATATATAGAGAGGCACCCCACTGCATGTGTTCACTTTAGGTAAGCTCTATATGACTAGAAGAGAGTTCTCTCTGGTGGCCTAAATGGCTAACTATAAGTACATAGCTTGTGATCAGGGCCTCAGTAAATATAAATGGACCTGTAAGCTTTTCAAATATAATTTTTTTTTGTCAAATTTAAGGTTTTCATTTTGCAGACAAAGGGTCACAGACCGACCAGCAAAGATGGCCTTGCAGGGCCAAATATCTCACGTACAGAAAAAAAACCAAACACATAAAACATGAGGGGGGGGGGTCGTCACACAAAAAAAAAACATTAAAGTATCGAAAAATGGTGGGGGGGCATTAATAATAAAGAAAAATAAACAAAAGTCCACAAAAAGGTCGCAGAAGCAGCCAGAGAAGACAAAATGAAAAAAGGAAAGTCCTCAGTTAAATGTGTTGAAATTTTAGGGGCTTGTCTTTGAGTTTATTTGTAAACAAATTTTGTTTGCAATAAACAAAATTCCTTTGCATTGTTCCAGAAATAGCCCACATTGAATATACCTGGTATTATGGCACCAGCAGATGCTATGATAGATGAGTATACGCGATAATAGCAGTGAAGAGGTTAAATCTAACAATGCCTTCAAAATAATGAACCAAAGCAGAGTTTTTATCACTTCGATCTCCTTCAAAAGTGTTACTGATACCAGCATTTGTTTGTAACCGCATATTAGACTATTCGCAAATCATGCATGTTTTAAATTCTCAATAAATTTTTTCCTGCATGTCATTATTTTCATACATTTAATATACAGGATCCCCTGCAGTTTTTGAAAGTTACCTTCCCAGCTTATATTCATTAGATTGGTAACCAAGGTGCTTTACCAGTCTTTCTACTCCTTCCCGAGCAGGACCTTTCCAGTTGGGCCAAGTGGCTGGACATAATGACTTGTACCTGGAGCATGAAAAATATAATACAGCTAAATGCTCGGGTAATATTAAAGTATTTTTCTTCAATTAATAAAGAAGCAGGAAATCACAAACATTAATTAAGTCTTGGAATTCATAGAGCCAATTGGAAAGAGAGAAGATTGTCCAATATTTCCAATTTTTATTATCCTTTTTATTATTCTTGGAATAGGAAAAACATCTATCTATCTATCTATCTATCTATCTATCGAGGGCTCTATCTATCTATCTATCTAATGAGGGCTCTATCTATCTATCTATCTATCTATCGAGGGCTCTATCTATCTATCTATCGAGGGCTCTATCTATCTATCTATCTATCGAGGGCTCTATCTATCTATCTATCTATCTATCTAATGAGGGCTCTATCTATCTATCTATCTATCTATCTATCTATCTATCTATCTATCGAGGGCTCTATCTATCAGGGTTATCCAAAGAGATTCGAATTGCTTGAGAAAGGTAACCGAATGCTGAAAATCAGCGTTCGGTTACCTTTCCTGGCCATTCGGCTATCCAGAGAGCAGGCAATTCGCCAAATCCTGGCGAATTGCCTGCACATACGGTGCCTGTTCGGTGCCTGTTCGAGGGCAGTGAAATCCCCATGAAAAAGCACTGCTTCGGCTATTCAGAGAACACAAACCAGCAGTGAAAGGTTCCCCTAATGCCCTGCCATTCGGTGGTTTCATTCGGCAAATTTATTCAGGAGAATCCCATAGGCTTCAATGTTAAAAATATTCCCGTTTTAATTCAATATCTAATAAACCGTTCATTATAAAATTCTGCAGCAAAAAGTCTCTTTATTTATAGATTTTTTAGGATACTTTAAGCATTTTTCTGAATTTTTTAAAAAAAAATTAAAAGTCCGATTTTTTTTTGGATTTTTTTTCAGTTTGCTTATTTTTTTTGTAACAGCCCTCTTTATTATCATTCCCTGGACCTCCTGTGAAAATTTCAGACATTTTCGCTCAGTAGTTTCTTTGCAAACAGCGTTTCATTTTCCCAGATTCATACAAATGGTTTTTCTAATTTATTCACTGCCTCCTCTACGTCACAGCTGCTTCGGCTCTGTGTGATTCGGCTCCTTTTCGGCTCCTGTTCGGCTTTTTCGAAGGTTAATCCAGATGTTTTTGCTTGTTTTCAGCGTGCATTCGGTTAGTTTTCGTCAGGTTTGCGGCAGCTTTTCCCTGCAATTCGGGGACCCTGTGGTGCTTGCTGAATACACCGCAGGGTCACCGAAATGCAATCGGCAAAAGGAACCGAATTGAAGAGAACGAAAAGTCACCGAACGTGCGGTGACTTTTCGAATCTCTTTGGATAACCCTGTATATATCTATCTATCTATCTATCGATCTATCTATCTAATGAGGGCTCTATCTATCTATCTATCTATCTATCTGTCTATTGAGGGCTCTATCTATCTATCTATTGAGGGCTCTATCTATCTCTCTATCTATCTATCGATCTATCTATCTATCTATTTAATGAGGGCTCTATCTATCTATCTATTTAATGAGGGCTCTATCTATCTATCTATCTATCTATTGATCTATCTATCTAATGAGGGTTCTATCTATCTATCTATCTATCTATTGATCTATCTATCTAATGAGGGCTCTATCTATCTATCTATTGAGGGCTCTATCTATCTCTCTATCTATCTATCTATCGATCTATCTATCTATCTATTTAATGAGGGCTCTATCTATCTATCTATTTAATGAGGGCTCTATCTATCTATCTATCTATCTATTGATCTATCTATCTAATGAGGGTTCTATCTATCTATCTATCTATCTATTGATCTATCTATCTAATGAGGGCTCTATCTATCTATCTATCCATTCACCCAACGTGAACTTTAAGATTTAAGAGATAAACCCCAAGGTATAACTGGATTGTTAGCTGCTCCAAATTGTCAAGCCATGATTTGTTTGATTGATAATGTACACAATTCTTTTTATAATTTCATAACGTGCTGAGGTCATATTTGTTTTACTATTTATAGAAGATAAAGTTTGGACTTCGTTTGTCCCGATGAAGACAATTAAAATTAAAATATAAGTAAAACATTCAGTCTATATTTAGATTTACCTGTCGTAGAATGTCAACTTGCGGCAAAGTTCTCCCCTTGTCGACACCACAGGATATGATGCAGCAAAAAAGCTGCTATTTAAAAATGTTTCCTATTATTAGGAAGCTAGGAAAAAAGTTTGAATTTATGCGGAAAAACAAACTCATTGTTTCAATGAAACAGCACCATGCTAGCATCATTTTACTAAGGGCAATAATATGCAAAATTGACATTGGGGTTAGGATTAGTATTAGGTTTAGTAATTAGGGTCAGGGTTACTATTTTCACTTGCTTTAGGGTGCGAACTAGAGTTCGTTTTAGTGTTATCACTGGTGTATCTTGGCCTAGGCCAACAAGGCCCAGGCCTAGGGCGGCACTTTCCAGGGGGCGGCGGCCCGCTGGGTGGCCCCACCCCAAAAAAAAAAAAAAATTTTTTTTTTTTTTTTTTTTTTTACTTTTGAAAACTATTTTACCAGGAAGGAAACATTGAGATGTCACTAATTTTCAAGTATGTCCTGGGTAGGCAAGGCCTAGGCTTTCACTTTCCAGGGGGCAACAAAAAACCTCACCACTAATTGGGTTACTCACAGAGCACCGAAATGACGCCAACATTTTGGTGTTCTTTAGTTCCCTGCACTTCGGGGAATAAAATTTCCCCACCCTGCAGTGAATTCACCATTCATCGCAGGGTCCCCAAAGTGCATGGAGTCGGCCGCTGTATGCTGCCACCGCAAACCCGTGGCCTGCTGTTTTCAAAACAACTACTGAACGAAAATGTCTGGAATTTACATATAAGATCCTATGATTGATAATAAAAAGTTCTGTTACAGAAAAAGAAGAACCGCTATTAAAAAAAAGGGGGGGAATTTAGCCCAAAAAATTCTGAAAAATCACTAAAAGGTACAAAAAAAATCAATAAATAAATAAAGACTTTTTACTGCAGATTAAAATAATAAATGGTTTATTAGATATTGCATAAAAAACGGGAATATTTTTAACATTGAAACCTATGGGGTTCGCCTGAATAAACCTGCTGATTGAAACCACCGAACATCAGGGCATTTCACTGACATTTCTCTGCTGTTTGGTGTTCTCTTAATAGATTAACCATTACTTCTCTATGGGGATTTGCACTGCCTTCAAACAGCACCGTACTTGCTGGCAGTTCGCCAAACTTGTGTGTGAGCATATCACCAGAGCAGTGGTGTACTTAGAGGAGTGGCAGAGGGTGGGCCGCCCCAGGTACCAGTGATTATTGGGGTGTCATTAGGGGGTACTAGGAGGTGCCACTGTCACTGTTTGTCAGCTTTGAGCTGTGTTCTCAAACAACGAGCAGCGGAGCATGGCGTTTGCATACGGAATAAAATCGAATAGAATAAAAATCCCCCTCTCCTCCCTCCATAGCTCCTCCCCTGCCCCACAGCAGCTCTAGGAGAGGGGAGGGGGATGTGATTTGTGTCCAGAGAGAGAAGATGACAGTAAACGGCAGGTAAAGGGGGGGGGTTATCAGCAGAATATGAAGCCCTGTCTGCTTACTGCTGTTTAAAGTGGACCTTTCCTTAACCAGCACTGCAGTGATAGAAATTTGTCATTGAGCTGCCTGGCTCCTGGTGAGGCTGCTTGCGTGCAGGTCACACTCGGTCCGGCCAGTCAGGTGGTACTGAGTCTCAGTACCACCTGACTGGCTGAACCACGTGACACGCATGCACGCAGCTGCCCGCCCTTTCGTTAACATGGACTGTCACTCTATTCTGGACTGAACACCCACCGGGAAGGGAATCAAAGCCACGGTGCACCCTCTGGCAGTGGCACCCCACTGCTGACAAGATGGCTCCATGCACAGGCACAGCCGTGATCCTAACGTGGCCTGGAGGGACCTCCTGCTGAGTCTGTACACAGTCCCTGCTGACTCTGCACACAGCCCTACCGCGGACAGAGGCCGGTAAATGTAGAATAAATAATTGCTGTGTGCTCATATACACTCGGTTTGCTGGGAGTTTTATTGCAGTGGATTCTGATGCACTCATTACACACCACACATTGCATTGCTGGGAGTTTTATTGCTGTGGATTCTGATACGCTGACACACACCACACATTGCATTGTTGGGAGTTTTATTGCAGTGGATTCTGATGCACTCATACACACCGCACATTGCATTGCTGGGAGTTTTATTGCTGTGGATTCTGATACACTCATACACACTGCACATTGCATTGCTGGAATTTTTATTGCTGTGGATTCTGATACGCTGACACACACCAAACATTGCATTGCTGGGAGTTTTATTGCTGTGGGTTCTGTGATACACACTGCATAGTACTGTGAGTTTTATTGCCCTGGAGCTCTGGGATACACTCATACACACTGCACATTACTGTGTGTTTTATTGCTGTACAGCTCTGTGATACGTTCATATGCAGTGCACGTTTCTGTGGATTTTATTGTTCAACCAATTAGAGAGGCTGTGATCCAGTATACTTGACATGCGTGGCTGTTCTTTGTAAAAATGCTTGAATTTAAACATTTCATAATTTTTTTTCTCAATAGATACATTTGAAATGGTATACAAAATATACAAGTAGGCACTTGGTATCCACTTTTAATATAAAGAGAGGAAAAGGCGGAGCTCTAAGAGGAAAAGGTGGAGCTTAAAGAGGAAGGGTGGGGATTAACCAGGAAGAGGTGTGCCCTTGACAGGAGGGGGTGCCTCAAATTTAAATTAGGGGGTGCACGAGTTTAGTCAGGCCTAGGGCAGCACAAAACCTAAATACACCACTGAGTGTTATGGTTAACCCTAACACCAACCAACTGATTCTGCTCATTTTCAGGCAGCAGATTCTGCTGCTTCATTTGATATGAGCATAGCGAGCGTCAACAGAAGAAGGTGCTGAATATGTTGTCTAGAAATTAAGCTAATATGATTCGGAATCTGTTGGTTAGGGGGTTAGGGTTTGCCCTATCCCTAAAACTAACCCTAACCCTAAAATTAACATCAGCATCGGTCATATTATGATAGTAAACCGATGTAGAATACCAAGTTGTGTATTCTGTTAGCCAAGGGTCAAGTTGAGCAAGAACGCTTGGGAACGCAGTTCCTCTGCTATTTTCCCTTTTAGCCCACACATTTTCCTTATTAATCTCCCAAAAATATATGAAATTTATTGCAATTATCATAAATAGATTGTAAGTTCCCCCGGGAACAGGACCCTCAATTCCTTCTGTATCTGCTTGTTGCAAAATTGACTTGCTTTTATGTATTGTACAATTGTATTATATTTAACCATTGTACCTTTTGTACAGCGCTGTGGAATATTTCATAAAATGACAAATTTCACATGTTGGGTTAGGTGTTTAATATAATCCCTTTAAATACCATTTATGCTCTTTATATCAAATGTTGATCTTTTGTATGATTGTTTGTATTTACTTCAAAGAATATTACAAGGAGATCTACTTTTAGATTTGGTATTTATATCGTTTAGATTGGAATCAATGTCTGCTATCTCAGGACATATTAAAAAAAATTATGCACAGTGTTACCTCTGCAAAAATATTTCGTATTTCCTGCGGTAAGCAAATCCTGCTCTCCTGACCCGTAAGTGTTCCATCAGGCCCAGATACTTCACCTGGTGTCGGACTACTACATCATCAAACTTTCCTGTAAAGAAATAAAACAGGGTTATAGGTACATCTCAAAGCTGTGGGTTTTACTCTGTTGCTTCTTCTGGGAGGCACTTGCGCACTAACTGAACTGTGTTTGATAGAACAGTGATAGGCCCCTATTACACGCTTCGCGCAGCGCATTTGCGTGCGCGCAAATGCGCTTTTGCGCGAGGACAAAACCATTTGCGCGGAACGTCGTAGTACGTAGTAGCAAACGATGCGCTTTAGCGTCCAACGCGAGTGACCCTGCGCGAACCCAGCGCGAGCGCAAGTTCCTGCGCGCATCCTATACTTAACATTGACAGCGCAAATGCGCTCATGCGCTTGTACACGGATGGTATTACAATGTTTGCGCAACGAAAGTTTGCGCGCATTTTCGTAACGTCTTTGAAAAGCAGTTGGTAACTGTAAATTTGATCGTCCGGGCCGAAACGAAATACACCAGCACAAAAAAAAAATACAGCACAGTACAGTTACACATTCTACACATACCCAAACAATAAAATTTATTAATTGTCCAAAAAAATTTTTTGCTCCAGCACATATATTCAGATTGACTTTGACAGGCGCAACAACCTAACGTTAGAAAATGATTGTTCTTAATTCTGATTGGCTGAATCCCGTGAAAAAACAGTCTGCCCACCGATTCCTGCACGCAACAGTCATTTGCGCCCGCCTTTTGCGCGTCGGATTTGCGCACGTAAAAAGTTGAAGGCTGAAAAACTGCGCTCGGAGCGTACTACCGCGTTAATTTGCACACACTAATGTTTTTTTGCGTGCGCGAAGCGTGTAATAGGGGCCATAGTGAGCAACTGTAAACTGATGGTAAACTGATGGTACTCTATGTTAACATTCTTCTCTCATTTGTTTTGTCAAATTATTTTCAAAATAAAAATGTGTCCTCTGTCCCTGAATTTCCCTTATGTCTTTATAGATTGTTTTAACCAGCTGTGAATCTACATACTACTTGTCATTAACATGTCATTGTCAGATGCGTTGCCTGGGAGAGGTATCCATTCTTGGGTTCTCACCTGCCTGTTTGGTGTTATTTGGTTTGATGCATCTGATGTACGATGGTTCCTTGGACATCAAGATTTCTATTAAGCAGGATAGACTGTTCTTGAACTGTGTAGTTACCTTGAATCACAGACATACACAGAATATTTACAAGTTAAAAACACGTGTTGGAATTTTTTTTATTTATAATACTGTCTATAATATACCCTTGTCCTTGGTCATAGTAGAGATTTACTTTGAATCATTGCAGACATCGGACACCAGAATGTTATAGTGTCTTACGATTACAAATATTCACTTTCATTTTCCGGTATGAATATTGTACATTTCATTTGCAATGGCCACCTTCAGTTGGGTTTGTATTTATGATACTAATCTTCTAAGAGGTAACATCACTGCTCTAAGGCCGGGGGCAGACGAGCGTGGACGGAACGTCTGTGAGAGTGGACGTTCCTTCCACTCGATGCCCGTCTGCCCACCTCGCTGAGCGCACTCAGTGCGCTCAGCACTGCAAAGCGCAATCCTCTATGGAGGATCATGCTTTGCAGTCCCGTTTACGCGCGTCTAGCGGTTCAACGGAGAGCGTTTGTGGGCAGACACTTGCTGCGCGCGCATCTCGTGCGCTCGCACAAGCGTATGACCGGCCCCGTTGCAGCGTCACTATGTACGGTAGTACAGGCGCACCTAGTGCGCTCGTGTTCCCCTGGCCTAAGCCGTGACGACTGTCTAGACACAGGTTCGAATCCCAACAAGAGCAGCTCTTCAGTAAGTGTCCTTGGGCAAGACACCTAACGGTACATATTCGCCACCCAGGACATACTTGAAAACAAGAGAAATCTCAATGTATCCTTCCTGGTAAAATACTTTCTCAAAAAAATAAACCTGTAATTGTTTTAATCTTTTTTCTCTTTGTATTTATTCTGCCTCTGTCCCTCCCCATTCTTCTGGTCTCTTCTGGTCTTTTTCTATTCTTGCGGGCTTCATGGACTGGAGCTATAGATTTTCATTGCCCTTTTGTACAATTCTTTATCCTCTGTTGTGCCTCTGAACCAGCTCTCTCTTCACTCATGGTACTTTCTCCTGCTTTTCCCACCCTCCCCTTTGTGGTTCCTTTATTCCGTCCCTCTCTAGGTTTGAGGCTTTTGGTGCCATAGTAATTAGCTTTTCACTAAGCATATTTTGGGGCCAGGGCTGGAGCTCCAACTCCTACATTCCCTTTGTTAACCTGGCCTTCATTCTGTTGTCGCATTAATATATTTATATTGTCTTTCACTTACTGTCTCAGGTCTCCTCTTGTTGTCTAGCTCTGAGGCATGAAAGCAGTCCCTTAGGATGTAGTTTTTTGATTTAATTAGCATCTATAAAGTAACAACAGATTTTTGTTAAACTGGCAATTGTCTATAAGAGCACAGAGATGTTAAATAAATAGCATTTCAACTGTACTTTAAAATATGGCATTTGACTGTGACTACCATTAGCAAATGCTTACTTCCCATATTAAGAGTCTTAGGTTTGCATTCTGCTTAACAAAAAGCTTGCATGGAATAGAATCCACCATCCCATTACCATTTCCTAAAGCTGGCCGTCCACTGTGTCTGTAATCGTATGACCGACTTGGTCGTCCATCTACGGACAATGCTGTCGGCTGACCAGGGTCGTCCACTGGAAGCGTCTGTGGACAACTCAAGTTGGCTGATGAACAGACTGCCGAACGAGTAAAAAAAAAACAAACAATGCAGGGAGGAAAAAACCCTCTCTCTGGTCCTGAAATGGGGTTTCAGCACTAAGTAGAGCACCGGAGAACGCAGCCGAACAGAGAAAAAAAGAACTTGACGAAGGCTGCAGGGAGAAAACAAAATACCTGTCCTTGGTGCTGAAATAGCTTTCAACACCAAGGACAGCACCGCTGAATGCAGCCGGCCTGAGGGGGGAAAAAACCCCACTTTGGCATGTAAAAAAAGGCTTGTTTTTCTTAAAACAATTGGGAATAAAAAAAATTGTGTAAAAAATCCAAAATAATACTCAAAAAATTCCAACAAATCTATATAAAAAAAAAGCTTTTTGCTGCGGATGAAAAGGATAAACGGTTGAATAAAAAACAAATAAAAGTGAGAATATTTTTTTACAGTGAATCCTATGGGCTTCGCCTATCGAAATGAATCAATTCTCTATGGGGCAATTTCCCTGCTGTGGTACTGACGTTTAACTATACAATTCATCTTTTTTTCATGTAACTTGTACCAGATCGTCCGATTTCGTCAGACAAATCCCATTGAAACAGGAAAGATTGCTGGTCTGATGTCATCCGATGGAAGTTAGAGGAAGTGGAAGAGGACTGATTCACCTCCATGTTGTGGGATTGATCGGACGACGACATATGATATTGGATGATCGCACCATCACACGAATATGGACTTAGTGGACAACCAGTCTAAGACCTTCACAACGCACAGAATTTGGCCTATAACAAGTTGCCACAATACACTAACTTTTTCTGCTGGTTGTGTTATTCTAAAGTCTACAGGATTATTATTATTTCTAATTTGTATTAGCAATAATTTTTTTCTTTGAACTTTAGAAAAATGTTTGAAAGGTAAAGGAGAGAGGTAAATGGGAAACGGTTTATCGCAAGTGTTTGTCTATAGTCATTCCGTGCAAGTCTTACTTGTCTATTGAAGATGATGTGAGCAATCAATAGCTTAACTAACCAAGCTCTGAGGCCATCTATAAAGGCCAAGGCATGTTTAAAGGAACACTCTATTAAAAAATAAAGTTTACTTTTTTGCCCTTAAACATTTGGGCAGAGGCTGCTGACAGCTGCTGTCCAATAATTTTTTCTTTATTTTTTTTAACGTTTTATTTTTTTTATTTACTTACTTTTCACTTTCTCTCTGCGCACAGCTCCTCCTCTTCGGCTCGGAGACTCCCAAACCTAGAAGTCCCTGAAGCTTTCTAATGCAATATGCGCTCCTACGCAGCTTGCATAGCATAGGAGACAGAAATTGCGCAGCGCAACGGCACTTGTACCAACTTCTACCTATGCAAGTTCCGGAGAGCCTGTGCAGAAAGATAGATCGGAGCTGTGCACATGTGCAGATTCAATCCATCGGTTGCCTCTCTGGGACTGTTCGCTACTGCGAATGGTCTCAGAGAGAGTGACGTCACATCGGCACTCCTCACATACTGACCATTTGAGGCTGGGGTCAGACGAGCGTAGTGTTCACGTCCGTGATTGCGCCTAAAAGTACGTCCGTGATAGCATGAAAGAAAGTCCATTGGAGCCTGACACATGAAGTATGTCCGCACTGAACTGCGGACGCACAACGGCCGCGGCCCATGGACGCAAGGCAGGCAAGAACGTACAACTCCTAGAACGGCCGCACAAAGTGCGCTGCGTCCGCAACGTCCGCATAGCTTTGTGTGTGAGTGATGGAACGTGGTCAGACGGACTGCATTTATACGTCCAGCATTTTTCACGGACAAAATGGTTTTGATTTTTAATTTATTTTCTCTCCTACATCCGTCAAAATATACGTCAGTGAATAAACGGACTGTGTGGCCACTACTGCGTCTTCCGTACTGACGTACGTCCGTGTGCAAGGACGCACAGTCCGTAGAAATCACGCTCGTCTGACCCTAGCCTGATAGGTGTAAAGTCGTCAGGATGACTAGATTGTCCTTTTAAATTTAGTCACGACAATAGACTGAAAAATGCTCCGTGATGGACATTTTTAGCCAGTCGTAAAGGTACCAGAAGCTTGCACCAGTCACTTGTACCTTCAATAAACTTTTGAGCTAAGCCTCATTGAAACTAAATCCATCTACTGTTACACAGTGAAATGTAAGCTGATCAAACACAAGAAGTGAAGCTGGGTCATTTCCTTTATGTAGAACAGAACCTTGTATTCAACATACAATGAGTTTACCTGTCCCCTGATACCGAAGCAGGTGTACCTGTACAGTTACATGTAGCCTCACCTCTTTCAGATTTCGATAAAGCAGGTCATTGTTTTTCTCCAAGAATCCTAAACCCCCGTCCCAAAAAAATCAACACAAGTTCATTTGATACATTTAAACATTACAATCACTCCAGTTTTACAGTTAAGATTTATTTTTTTATAGTACAATATAAACTTTATAATTAACCAGTTGTCTCTTCATATAAGTTATTTATTGACATATCAGGAATTATTATTCTAGATGAGTTCATAATCATCTTGCACATGTCTTACATACAAAATAAAAATGTAATTTAATGGAAAGACAAATTAGGTTTGTTCATCTTTGTAAAATATGCAGGTTCTCTAAATCAATGTATTTATTGAATGTCTACTCTACATGATGGAATATAAACAGATGCATAACTTTATATGAGTGAGGTAATTGCATCCTGTCATCTTATACTTCGACTGAACTAATCAACTGAAGTAAGCAAATCTATCTTAGAATCTCCCTTTATTATATGTTATCTTATTCAGGTCGAGAAAAAGTATACACTTGCAAAATGCCATTTTCTCAACCAAATGGTGCACTAAAACATGTGTTTTTTCTAAGTATAGTGTAAGTTGGTTGTTAAACAGTGCCAGATTGTGGACATATATATCTCAAACAATGTTATTTCAGTTCATTTGAGCAGAAAAACTACAAATTCTGTTTCTCATTTGTATCTTATTTCTAATGTTTTATTTTCTGATATAAATTGTAAAGGTTTTCTGATATAAATTGTAAAGGTCTACAGACAAATTTACAAGAATACAAATGAAAATATTAAAGGGATACTTTATGGTTAAGAATAGATAAGAGGGGTTAAAGGAGGGCTCATTAATGCAAGGCTGAATCAGCCCTCCGAGTCTCCCACCTGAAGGCAGAAGAGGGTTGAGAACACTCAGTTCACTGTGATCACTGAATTTCCTGCACATTGAGTTAGCATGGTGCCTAGAGTGTCCCTTTAATCATCCAAATACCTGTGTCCTCATAATCTGGATCATTATCCATATTGTGATCTAAAACAACTGCTCAAAGTGCATAAAGAACTTAAACACTGTATGTTATGATAAGTAAAAATTATATGTATGACTCACTGTCCCAGCAAGAGCCCAGCTTACATTACCTGAGACATGCATACCAACGTACTTTAATTATATTCTTTAAAGTTGATTATATTTTGCCAGCTGCTCTTGTGTTGTAACATAGTTTGAGTTTCTATACAGTGTGGAATGTAATGGACTACTGCAGGGGTCAGCAACCTTGGCTCCCTGATGTTTTGGGAATTACGTTTCCCATGTGGCTCAGTCACCCATTAGGCTAACTGAGCCACATGGGAAATGTAGTTCCCTAAACATCAGGAAGCCAAGGTTGCTGACCCCTGGACTACTGTATGGATTGATAAAACTAGTCTTTCTACATTTAAGTAGTCATTCTACTCACCCACGGCACAATACGTTACTTCTCCAGCATAGTGAATAAGTCTAAAATCCACCCAATCTATCGATCTTCTGCCACATGAACCTGCAAGTTTGCGTCTGAGAAGACAGTGAGATTAACTAAAACCTAGAAAACTTGTAGTACACAATACACTACTCAGTTGCTAAAAAAGGCAAACCAACAAGAGATACATAAAAATAGAGTAGAGTAAATATAGACAGATTAGTGTTCAAAGAAATGTAATATTGAAATTAACATAAAAATATTATTTATATTAATATAATCTTTAATCAATTTGTACATTAGGATATATTTGTTATTCAGGATAATCCTATGCAGATCATGAATTCTAAATATATATTGCTCTATTAATTGTACTATGTTAAACCTTTACTGTTTCTGATGGAAGATTATTCAATGACTTATGGCATTTATTACAAATAAGATAGAAACTACCATATCTGTGGAAGTCATTGAGTTTGCATGTCGCTTACGTTAGAAAGTGGGGATGATCTCGAACCTTCTCCTCTAACTTTGCTAAGAAGCTCAGGTCTGTGGCTTCTCCTGGTCTTAAACATTCCTCATCCTATGGAAAATTAACAAAAATGGAAAGAATAGGTAAAGCATCTAAAACAGTGATTCCCAAACCTGTCTTCAGGACATGACCTGCTGAAAAGCCAGGTTCGACAGATATCTGAAGCACAGCACAGGTGACATAATTTGCTACTCAGTGATTGCAGTGTTCAGTCTGCATTTCCTCAAGAGAATCCCTAAATTATGGCCTGTTAGTGGGTCCTGAGGACAAGTTTGGGAAACCCTAATATAGTGCATGCATAAAATTTTGATTATGTGCAAATGAATAATCTTACTCTAAAAGATATAGGTTTGTAGACACTGTGGGCACTATCACCTCGTGTGAGCTAAAACGCCAATGCAACACGAAAAATCTAGCGTGAGCCACTAAAATGTAGCGCCTGATGGTCCACCAAATCGCCTGGTTCGCGGTTGTCAATGTGCAAGATTTATCAGCGCATGCTAGAGAAACGCTAAAACCCGGGCTCAGAACCAGTGCTAATGCGGAATGTGTACATGATAGAACTGTTTTGTTCCAGTGCAGAGAGCCAGGCCATACCTATCCCCTGCCCACACAAGCTGTATAAGTATGAACACATCCAGCGACGAGCCCTCACCCCTGCATTATTAAAATCCTCCAAGGTGGCCGTTTCATCCATGTATTGGTGCACACATATATTAATTAAGGCTGATGGGCATTGCATGATAAATGCCACCCAAAAGCATGTAGAATCATTACAGTGCATTTAATAGATCCAAAAGGAATGCCAGGTGAGCGACAATAATTTTCCTGCTGCAGCATATAATTAATACATGTTTCAGGGCAATACTTATCCGTGTGTCCCTTTAAACATGGTCCTAATCCTAATACTCAACCGCTTACATACTATGAGTAACCCCCAGCATAAAATGTTTAGAATTAGCCAATATATTAGGTATAGGATATATGTGGATAAAGGATACATTTATAATATAGCCTACTGCAACAGCAGCGACATTGCTGACCAGATCCATTACTATGGTGTATGGTGCCAAAAGAACAGCTGTGCTGCATTCCTTTCAATTGCCTGTTAATTTGGTGCAAGGACCTTTTTTTTTTCTTCCTTTTTTGCTCCTGTCAGTTAACACCAGGGTTGAGTAGTAGGTAAATTTTTAGGATTAGCGTACGTGTAGAATTTAGTGCCGGAACCAAACAATCTGTTGGTTACAATAGCACAAGTGTTCTCTAGCGCTCCTCATGTTAAGTACAGGACGCGGTAAGTACAGTAAGCTCGCGCAACGAATCGCAAATTGCCACTTGCTAAGTGGTTTTCTCCATTTGTAGCGTGAGGCAAACGATTTGTTGGTCAGGCTCTAGACTGAATTTACCTGGCGCTAACGCAACAACATGCTGACGCTAGGGTTAGCTCACACCAGGTGATAGGGCCCTGTATAGATACTTGCCATGTGAGAAATAATTGCCAGTCTTGGAAGCAAAGTGTCCCTAACATTAACCCAAAATAAGCAGTCTCCAAAGTCCTCACACAAGCTGGGGCTGCACATTTCATTCATGTGCATATTGTGATTCCACACAGATACAGTCCTACATTTACAAACACCTGCATAATACTGAAAAAACAGTCTCGCGCCTGAACCCCACCGGGGCGGCTACAACTACCAGATGTATCTAGCCCAGTAGGGATAAGCGCATATGACACTTTTTTCTTGTTATGTTTTATACAAGTTATGGAGCTGGATACATCTGGTAGTTGCAGCCGCCCCGGTGGGGATCAGGTGCAACACTGTTTTTTCTGTTTTATACATATTTTGTTGTATTTCCAGCCAGGTCATCTTTGCAGCTATTCCGTTCCATGGTTTTGATTCTTGATCCCATGGTGGATTTGTTTCTGGGAGGGTATAAATGAAAGCCCACCAGTCCTTCCTCATGACTGAAAAGCAGCATGAGCATGTGGTTTGCTAGAAAACAGCCTTTGGCTTCATTAGGCTGGACTTGCCTTTACTGGAGGTGCTTTGATGCAGCAGGCGACCGTAAAACTTCAAGAAGATACTTTTTTCTTGTTATATTTACAAACACCTGCCTACTAAGGCTGCAGTCATACGAGCGCACTGATTGCGCACAGTGCATCCATTGAAACGGTTGCACTTTATAACGAAT
This sequence comes from Leptobrachium leishanense, assembly GCA_009667805.1. Classification (NCBI taxonomy): domain Eukaryota; kingdom Metazoa; phylum Chordata; class Amphibia; order Anura; family Megophryidae; genus Leptobrachium; species Leptobrachium leishanense. Next base: position 186,667,536 of record CM019063.1, read on the forward strand.
GAGATCGTGGTTACATTGTATCAGTTAGTTATGACTGACGTTGATAAAATGAAAAAAAATCTGTATGCAGGGGTTTCTCTACATCCGTTGTAGCTTTTTCACATCAATGCCATTATAGCGCTCATTGTAACATGTGTTGCCCGTGCGTGAAAAGGTGCGCACGTGTTTGGTGTGAGGTTCTCTATTGACTCCTTTGAAAAGCTACGATGGACAGCAAACAGTGCGGTCAGATGGATGCGAAAAGTGCGCTCGTGTGACCCCAGCTTTAGACAAGGTTATTCTGAACTTTTTGCTTAACAAGAGGTTATATTTGAGGCCTCACAAACTCTAGAGACTCCTTTTCTTAGAAGACACATACTAAAAACATTAGTGGTAGATAATATTATCAACTGAGGGAAGCTGACCAGTAATCAAACAGTAAGACTACTCTTTAGGATGAGATATTGAGGCATTCATGTAAAGGAGTGTCTGTACAAAGTAGGTTATATACCTTTAGGTCGGGGGTCAGCAACCTTGGCCCACCAAGGGCACTATCACGTGCCTACAGCTAAAACGGGGATGTTAAGGGGAAAAAATTGCGCTTGCAAATTTCCCCTTAGTGTCCCCATTTTACCAGTGGATTACAGGGCAGGCGCTGAGTCCAGCAGCCGGCACCATAGCGCCTGCTAGGCCCAGGATGCTCGAGGCAGTGCTGACATGCCATTGAGAGCATCCCCTCCATGGAGTCTATAGACTCCATAGAGGCATCTGCTGCCGGGTCACATTGCCTCTCGCGAGATCCTGCTGGTCGGCGAAGTGATTGCGGAGGGTGACTGGGGATTTTTTCCCCCCAGTCTCACTCTGGTCCCGGCAGCCAGAAGTGGTGGATCAGGCTGGCGTTCTTCCTGCAGGATGAGAGGTGAGTATTTTAGGGTGAGTAGGTTTTTGGGTATGTCCATCTGCTGCTAACTGATTCCGCAGAAGCAGAACCAGTTTGCTACAGCTCTAAGCTGTGGCAAACCTTTTTAGGCTAATGTCAGACGAGCGCAGTCAGAGCGCACTCTGCATGCGTGCACAATGGACGGACATACTGACAGAAGATACTGTAGACACCACACAGTCCGTTTTTGTTGACGGAAGTAGAACAAAAAGGGAATTATGGGAAACAAAATTAATATGAAAAATGATAACAATTGGAAAATTATATGAAAAGCCATTTTGTGCGTCAAGGTGCTGGACGTCGCAAATGTACTGCGTCTTTACTTCATGTCATTACGCACACCGAACACTATCTAGTCTTGGCGCACTCTACGCGTCCGTCTTAGCGGTTTTACATTCTTGCCTAAATTGTGTCCGTTGCCCTCTGCGTGGTGCGTGCACACTTCATGTGTGGGTCTCTATTGATCATGATTCTATGCTACGATGGACGTTAAACTGTGCGGCGACACGGATGTGATGACTGCGTTCGTCTGACGCAGGCCTTAGTTAGCGATAGTTATTCATAAATAGCGTTAGGACTTTGTGATCCTAAAGCTAATTACTGATTGCTTACTCTTTGCACTCCCCATGTTAAGCATAAGGAGCGCAAAGTGCAGTAAGCTCGTGCTGAAAAGCACTAATACCGATACGCTAGCGGATTTGTTAACCCGTTAGCAATTGGGAGGTGATCTTTGCGGCACGCCATCACCTCAATTAACCTTACACTAACACTCATTTATGTGAGCACTAGCGTTAAGGTGGTGATAGGACCCCAAATGTTTTGGAACAACATCTCCCATGATGCTCTGGTTCTCATGGACTGGGCTTTATTGGGAATGTAGTTCCTATGCCTCTGGAGGGTCAGGTTTGCCGATTACCTGCTTTAGGTGGTGACCAATCAATCTTATATTCAAAACAGCCCCTACTACCACAACCCATCCAACGTTACTTTAGTAATCCCATGCTGCCCATTGTCTAGATCAGTGTTTCCCAAACCCATCCTCAGGACCCGCTGACACACCAGGTTTACCAGATATCTGAAGCACAGCACAGGTGATATGACTTGCTGCTCATTGATTGCAGGATTCAGTCTACATTTCCTCAAGGTGATCTGCAAAACCTGTCCTCGAGATCCTCAACCAGGCCAAGTTTGGGAAACACTATTCTACATAGAACATTACATGTATACATCCCATGTGTCAGCCATGTTAATTGCATCAAAAATGATCTTAATACGCATTCGTCCTATTTGCCTACACCAGGCGAGGTTAGTTTAACACGTTAAATCAAACACATAGCTTACATCTAGATTCCAATAGTTAGTTTCTGTCATGGACAAAGCTGTCAAAAACATCAACCACGTCAGAATCAATGTATATAACAGATTGTGCTTGTCCTTATCACAAAGATAATTATTACCATAATGGCGATTATTCCTTTATGCTTCTCTTCAATCAGGTCACAGATAATTTTGTTGTCAAAATAATGCACAGGCTCCCACTAGCAAAGGAAAAAGGAAATAATCAACTATAAACGAGTTCATAATGAGTTTTGTAAAGGCACTATTAGCATGCAAGCATATTTCTTGAGGAGATATTCCGCGTTGTGTAATCTATGTGGAGTAACGGGTCGTTTTAACAATTTACTAGTAACATTCAGTTCACAGTAGCTGAAAAACGTTTGCAGCATGGCCAGGAGAGTGCTTTTTAAATTTATACAAACTTTGCAATTTTGTTTAATCAGTTTTAAAAAGAGGTTTATTAAGAAGTCCAAGAAGAAGCACATTCTCTAAAGAGAACATCTGTCACCGTCTCACTGCACTCAGTTCTCTTGGGTTTCAGCAACTTGTAGAAACTGCAGGTAGCAGGTCCTTTTCACACTGATGTTAAAAGAGGACAACTGTGACATCTGCTGTTTTAAATGACCCTTGTTTGACAGAGACACTTTATTGTCTGAGAGCACTGCTTACAAGAAAGTTTGGAGTTCCCAATAACTGCAGGAACTTTTTAGATGAACATCTGTTTTGTACTAATTTCTTTCTTTTGTGAGCTTCTTTATGTCTTATCTGTATACATATTGGGCTTCACTCCAAGTCTGGTGTAACCTTAACCAGAGCTCTGGTAAACTTGCTAACGCCATAGGCTTTAATGGCTTTGGGAAGTCTTTTGTTTCAACCTGTCCTTTAAAGGTATAACTCTCATGTTAAAACATGAAGGGGAGAAACAGAGGGGTTAAACATTAACATCAGCTCTAAGCTCCTCTGGATGTGACATTCTCCTGACTTCCAGTGAGCTGCAGTAGTCAAGTCATGGGGGGAGGGGCAATCCAATGGCTCTCAGTGCGAGCGCATTGAGAGCCATTGGAGGGAGGTGGTTGCTGAAAAGGGTCCCACTTTTGGATCTCCATCCTTCATTGAGCTGAGATCTGATAATTCTGAATTGAGCTTCACATGACGCTAAACCCCTCAATTGGAGGGCTGGATCAGCCCTCTGAGACCAGCCTGGAGGAAGGAGAGGAGTGAGAGCACTCAGATCATTGTGACCACTCAATTACATTGGTTACAATGTATAAAGTGTCCCTTTAACTACCTTTTTTACAGCCCCAGTTTACCACACCGTGCATATTTCAAAGTGTGCTTATACATGTGACCTGACTCTACCTGAGATGGCCTATTCCACCTTTAAAAAAAAACCTCATTGCTGCTGTAAAAGTAAAAGAAACTAAAGTTTATCGTTAAAATTGGCCAACAGGTACAACAAGTCTATTCTGTATCCAGCAAATACACATGCGGTAACATACCTCAATCCCTTCTGCTTCGTATTCATCTTGTTCAGCTTTCAGCGTCATAGCAATAAAGAGTTGCTGAAGTTTTTCATTGCAGTAATTAATGCAAAACTGTTCAAAACTAAATAATAGATCATAAAATCAGAAATTAAGTCACAGACATATATTATTAATTGTGAGGTGTCACTGAAATGACTCTGTCACCTGAAAATGTCAAAAATCCTATCCAACTGAGTTACGTTACATTTATACTCAGTGATCATTTAAATTCCTCATTATTTTTCAATGTGGTGTTTTTTATCTTGAAAGCACTTCATGGCTTTATTCCCTCCAAATTAAACGAGGGTTTACATTGTATTTTTAGATGGTAAGGTGACATGACTAAGAATAATAATAACAAAATTACAATTACCACTTGTTCACCTGCCTGATTGTCGACCCTGACATCACCCACTACCTGCCCTTCAAATTGCTTCTAGGCTGTCCTTGGATTACTTTACTCACAAACACCATTACTTGCCTGTTTGTATCAAAAACTTCAAAGCCGTAAATGTCCAGAAGTCCAATCACTGTTTTCTTTGATGGGTCCTATTTAAGGGCAATATATTAAATTATATTATATTAATTATGCACATTCAAGTAAATCTTTTGGTTGTACATAGTATTGTCATCAATAAAGTAGAGCATTGTGAATTTCTACACAGAGTAGACAAAGTGTTGTGATGATAAAGGCTACTCTTATATTTTTGCGAGGCCATGGGGTTATGTATGTAGCAGGGCCCTGTAATCTTCCTTCCTGCTTGTCAGTCGAAAGCAGTGAAAGTTGCATTCCATTCAGTGCACAATTGTCAGGTTGGCAGCTGGAAGGGCATCTAGTAACCAGGTAATTCCCTTCACACATTTCACAGTGCATATTCACGGGACTAATGATCTTGCTGCTCTTGATCTGATGTGGTTTATTTGATAATCTCGTCTAGTGTGTACTGAGCAGGTTTCTGCGTCTCCTGAAGGAATTCACATCCCCCTCATGTACACAATATATTCATTTGATTATGTCATGTCACCTCCCCCTCCCTATTTCCCATATAACTGCTCCCCATTTCCAATAAAACATAGTACTACTTCCCTGCACTAAGTTGTGTCTGGTGTTAGGGCAGAGATACTCAGAAATATACAGCACTCCTTCAAGTTCTGGCTGAGGGTTGTGAGAAGGAAAGCTGCTGTGGATCAGCTTGGCTGAAGAGAAGGGACGGACGTTGTAACAGGTTCGGGTCTGGTCCACAAGCCGGAGTCTAGTAGACCCCAGTTGCTGTTACAGGCTGTGTTTGCAAAGACAGTACAGAGTTACACAATAAAAGAGACCTTTTTGCTAAAAGGCAGAAGGTCTTTGTTAAAGGACCACTACCACCAAAAAATGAAATGCCCTTATTATGTTTATTTTATGTTGCTGATATCCTACATGTACATAGTTTTTCTCTTGCATGTTTAGTTAAGAAAATATTTCACTTTATATGCGTCACAGGTGCATCCATTTTGTGACCTTTTGTGTTGTAACCTGCCCCCCCCCCCCAGTATCTTTAAATCACTTGTTCCTCACTGTGTGGCATTGACCATAGAATGGAGTGAATAGGTCAATCACCAACTCAAATCATTGCATTGTGTGGGATGTATTCAAAGTACATCTCCAGGGGGTAGATTAGAAGTCTTTTACGCTCCCTGTTTTATCTCACTCAGTTGCCATCTCTTGTCTCGGGTAGCCTAGAGAACAATAGCCTTATCTAAACATTCACTTATCTACTCCACTTACTGTTAAATACTTTTCTGTATAAGCTAAAAGACAGTAGTAAAACTTTTGCACAGACTTTGGTAAAGTTCCATCATTGGAAAAAGCCCAAAAATAGAAACAGGAGAAAAAAAAAAACCCGTAACTTTATGTTTCCTTTTTAACCCTTTAGCACCGCAGGATGTACTATGCTGTCCCTGTGGCAGGTGGGCCTTGAAGCCGCGGGGCGTACTAGTACGCCCCGTTGACTTCTATAGGCCACCTCGGCCCTGCCCAGCACTCAGCACACAACGCTCGACATTGGCTGCTGGGAGACGGCCTGAACTCAGGATGTTCCCCTGCAACCAATCACCCACGTTGCACGTCAATTGCGTGGGCGGGCCGAAGGACGCCCCGCCGGTGTTAACCCCCTCTCGCTGGGCACCACGCACCTGGCGTTAAGGGGTTAAATGCAATGACTTCACACAAAGAAAAAAAGACAGCAGCATGAGTTTTATAAAGTGGTTTTGTTTGTAATACACAAGTAATCTGGTTTCAGTTTATGTAAGTGATAGTGTCTGTTTAAAAATGATATTGTAACTCTCGAAAATCTTTTTCAGGCCTTTCTCCCATTACTCTCTTTTAAACTTGCAACAGATTAATTGATGGATCATAACTGTCTACTGTCTACATACTTCTGCCAGAAACACCTCTTTAAGCTTCAGTCACAGCAGTGGAGTCCAATATAGCCTTGCTGGAGTGCCTTGATCTGACTCCTGGATTTGTAGGAGCCCTGGGATTAGGTGACCCCACTACCCATATCCCTTCCAGCTTGACATTCATGAATGCCTTTCGAAGGATTCAGTGAGAATGGGTGTTCCTGCTTCAATAACGCAATAACTTTGATTATCGTGGAAGCAGGTAGGTCTTTATATAGTTTCATTTTTATATGACGTTTCATAGATGCTCCCGTTGTTCTTGCAGACTAGCCCTAAATGCAGTCCACATCAGTGGATTATGTCACTCTCTTTTGCTCTCTGGGTGTTACACTTTTTTGGCTTCGTACCTGAAAACCAGCTATGCAGGGATTTATGGGATCAACAGCGCATCCGAGTTGACTTAGTTTGGGCAAAGATCACAGAAAAAGCTTGACCTCTTCCATTACACTTAAATATAGGCTGCATGCCAGAGCCTATTATGTTTTCACATTGAGCCAAGAGAAGGGAGCATATAGTTATGGAAATGGTATAAAAGGACAGTAAAATATGGGTGGAATAGATACTGTATTTAAGAGGAAATTAGTAATTTACATCATACCTTATTGGCCAGGGAACCATTAATTTTCTTTACAAGCCAGTCAAAGGACCTTCCATAAATGGCTTTGGCAAGAGCATCACGGGCGTAATATGCCAAATCTATGCTCAGAGGGCTGAGAACCTGCAAACAACAAACTACAATAATTAATTTCTGAAACATCAGCAGCATAAAATTACCAAAAAAATGAAACCCATGTAATCGCTGCAGTCGCTTTGCATGTTTGTTTGCGGTTTTGTAGTCTTTGAAGAGACTGTATAGTGTTATTAATTTATAAATGTATGTATCAATTCATATTAGTTGTTTTACCTTATTTAACTGTAGCTTTACAGTGAGTGCTTCAATAGTTTTCTATTTTATCATTTACATACCTCTTCAGACCTGGCTTCAATCTTCCTGTGTGTTAGCGCTTCTTGCATTATAGATACAGGGGCACCAAGCAGCTGAAAAAAAATGAACAAAAGTATTATACTAAAGAAAATGTTATCAGATATTTATATCAATTGGCTTATTTGAGCTTGTCACAGTGATGGTAAAAAGTTTTAAACTTTATAGTGTTAACTTTTTTAAAACAAGGATTTTTTTTTAAATTCCATGTTAGACTCCAGTATGTATGTACTTCCAATAAAGGTGACGACATGTGTTAAGGAGAGAAAAGAAAAAGGAGGGGGCTGAGAAATTAAGTTTGCTAAGAAGCCCACAGACCAAAAACAAAAATTCTCACACTGCACGAGAAAGATCACAATAAGGAATTTCAATTTGTTCCAATTTATGGTGAGAACAATAAAGCTGTGGAATTCTCTGCCTGTTGAGGTGGTTGGGTCAGAGACTGTACAGACTTTTAAAAAACGACTGGATGACTTCCTGCAGACACAGAATATTAAGGGTCATAATATATAATATGTGGGAAAAAGCTTCTTGATCCAAGGAGGAATCTGACTCCATTCTGGGGTCAAGAAGGATTTTTTTCCCGGTATGTTGCATATTGGCGAGCATTTCAGACTGGGTTTTTTGCCTTTTTTTGGATCAACAGCAGTAGGTGTTGTGTGAGAGGCTGAACCCGATGGACGCATGTCTTTCTTCAGCCTATGTAACTACGTAATACTATGTAATTGTCAGTGATCCCTGATATGATGTTGTGTCTCACAATCAATGATTCCTATACCCATAAATTGAATATTACGATGTGTATGTTATGGTTCTAAGTCAAGCATTTCTATTACAAGGTATAAATCTGTAACAGCTGAAAAAGATCTGCGAAAGAGCACACAATGTTCCATTACAATAATTTCACATGTTCAACCTCAGTGTCTTGCTGTGGATCACACTCATTATCATGTCCTGTGGGTTATTCTATCCATACTGTAACGTAACTGAAAAATACCTTAGATAGAATTTGCAACTGAGAGCCATCCTTGATAATGGCATGGCCATGGCTGTCTTCTTCATACTTAATGTTTCCAAGGTGCAGGACACTAGCCACCAGTCCAAACAGATTCTGTAGTTTTAGAGAATGATGAAGATGTCCAGTGACTTGAGCTATTCATATTTCATTATAGAAATTGATATATATTGCAGAGAACAACAATAGAATTCAAAATGATCAAGCAATATAGAGATTAACATGTGCAAAATCAACTGGGTTTTTTGTAATTAAGTTACAAGAAAAAAGAAATTATACATTATTTTACGAAACGGTTTACAGTAACATGCTGTACTTTCCTTATGAAATTATTTAGCTGGAATTATGTAAAATTTCATTCGGAAGTCTTTTACTATCATCGTTCTTGATTTCCTATAATGCCCTGCTTTTAACAATATACTGAGTATAATTGTTGCAATAACGACTTTCAGTGTAACTTTATTGATGTGCTAAATTAGGAGACTATAAGGAAAATATTGCACTTGTTCTGCAGTTGCAATGAGTTACTCATTTTTCAAAGCCTGAGTATAGTTGAAATTCTTAAATTTGAGTGAAGATGAATCTTCGACATATAAGACTTACATAGAATTGCCATTTAGTTAGTGGGTACTACTGCCTTGTATTCCTCAAGGTTTTTGTACCATTGTTAACTGACATTTATATAAAAGCTTTTGCATCCATGGGAGCTGGTAAAGAAAGATATATGATAAAACTTGCTTTAGGTCAGGACTATCAAACTCTGAACCCCCCCAGATGCTTCTGAACTACAATTTCCATGATTCTCTGGATATTTATTGCATTCAAAGGATTCTGGGAATTGTAGGCAATGAACAATTGGAGTGTTGAAGTTTGACACCCCTGCTTTAGGTCTTTAATAACTGTTCCTTCCTAGAACTTCATAAGAATTTTTTTACATTTTAATGTAATAGAAATAAAAGTTCAGTTTAATATGCTTAAAGGAACACTCTATGAACTGTGATCACTCAGTGTTAATTCAGTGGTCACAGTGCCCTTAGCATCTTCATCCCTCTCCCCGCCTCCATATTTCATGGAAGGCCAATTCAGCCCTCACAGAGCAGAGGCTTAGCTCCTCCTTGAAGCTCAGATCAGCAGGAGCTGACCTGAGCTTCAGGCTCCAAGACCAAGAAGAGGGAATCAATGTCAGTCCCACCTCCCTCCCAGCCAGTGGATTGCCAACTCATGGTGACGTGACGTACTCTGTGTCATGCCTCGGCGGCTGTTGCGATCCCGGTGTCCCTCCCCGCGGCTCCGGGGTCAGCGTCTCCCCCGCATCCTGTTCCTGCGCTGTATGCGCACGCGCCGCCGGCGGCTCCAGATTTAGCCCCTCCGGTGGCGCGACATCATCACACCTCCATGTGCGCCCGTTTTTGGCCAATCGGCAGGCAGGGCGCGAGATTTAAACCTGCTCTGGCCATTCCTCGATGCCGTATCGTGGTTCTGCTTATCTGACCCTTAAGTGCTTGCATTATCTTCTCTTTGACGGATATTCTGTGTATGACCTGGCTTTCAATTTCTGACTTGTGTACCTCCATACCCCTTGACCCGGCTATTGTTATTCGACTCTGCTTTTTGCCTGTCCCTTACTTTGGTTCATATTTACCACTCCTTACATACCTGTCTGAAACACCAGCCACTCTAAGGACTGGTTCCTGTCCTCCTCGTGAGTCCCTGCCTTATAGGTTCACCTCTAGTACTTGCGGAACCCAGCCATTACAAGGACTGGTATCGCATCTAGGATTTTGGTCACCTATTACTTTATTGGTACTGTTGAAGTACACCTTTCTCTTTACGTGTGTTGGCCTGACATCAGATTCACCCCTCGCTAATTGCATAACACAGCCAACTCAAGGACTGGTATCACAATTAGCATTCGGGCCTTCTGTTATTTTATAGGGTTGACCGCTTTTACCCTTGGGTACGTGACTGTGCCTGACACTCTGGCTTCCTCCAACCCGGGAGCATGTCCTGTCCAGATTATTAAAGACCAGTGCAGAGCTGGATTCAAGGGGAGTTTTAAAAATCGCTAAAGGGATAAAATGGGAGGGGGTGCAGAGGGGGTCAGCCGGAGTTAATATTTAACCCTTCTGTTTTCCACCCTCCTGTTTTAATTCTGCCGTATCCCTTTTAATGATTTACAGTATATCTCTAAGTGATATATAACTACAGTGGATAGCCAAAGTCTACACACCACCCCTGTTAAAATATCATGTTTCTGTGATGGAAAAAATTCTGAAATTATTTATCTTGTATCATTTTTTTCCCACCTTTAGGTAGAGGGAATTATGAACAGTTCCAAATACCAGTCAATATTGGCCCAAAACAGTCAGGCTTCTGCTAGAAAGCTGAACATGATGAGGAACTTCATCTTTTAGTATGACAACGACCCAAAGCATACATCCAAATCAACAAAGGAATGGCTTCACCAGAAGAAGATTAACTTTTTGGAATGGCCCAGCCAGAGCCCAGGCCTGAATCCGATATACTGCGAATCCATAATATTGCCAAGACAAGATGTGCCATGCTGATAGACTCATACCCAAAAAGACTGAGGGCCCTATTACGCTCTTCGTGTTAAAACGCGGGCGCAAGGGAGGAAAAACTGCGCCCGCAGTTTTCCCCCTTGCGCCCGCGTTTTAACGCTGGATTACAATGCAGGCGCAAAAAATGCTGCCTGCATTGTTATCGAGCATAAAATTCTGGATGCTCGCGGCAGTGCTAAGCGCAGCCGCGAGCATCCACTCGCTGGAGTCCATAGGACTCCATTGAGTTCCTCCCTGCTGGTCACGTGACCAGCCGGATCTCGCCTTCCCGGGATCTGGCCGGTCGGCGTAGTGATACGCAGGGAGAGACTGGGGGGACTATTTCCCCCAGTCTTTCCCTGCTCCCACCGGCCGGAAGAGGCGAACAGAGCCGTGGTCCTCGCCGCAGGACAGAGGGTGAGTATGTGGTTTGTTTTTTTATTTTTACAGCTGGTGTTAACGGATTCTGCAGAAGCGAAATCCATTAACACCGTCCTGGCTCTGGTTAACTTTGCACTAACCAGAGCCAGGCGTTAATCAGCGCTGGGACTTTGTAATACCAGCGCTGATTAACACTTTGCGCTCCCCATGTTAAGTATAGGGAGCGCAAAGTACAGTAACCTCGCACAGAGAAGCGCAAGGTACCAAACGCAAATGGGTTTTTTAACCCGTTTGCGTTTGGATTGTAATATGCGGTAAATACCGCGGCAAACGTTAATGCTCACGCAAGTGAGCGTTAACATTTGCATGCAGATCGTAATAGGGCCCTGAGTGCGCTAATAAAATCAAAAGTTCTTCAACAAAGTATTAGTTTAAGGGTGTGCACACTTATGCAACCATATTATTTTAGGTTTTTATTTTTCTTCCCTCCATCTAAAAGATTTCAGTTTGTTTTTCAATTGAGTTGTACAGTTTATAGGTCACATTAAAAAGGTGGAAAAAGTTCTGAAATGATTTATTTTTGTCTCATTTTTTTACATCACAGAAACCTAAAATTTTAACAGGGGTGTGTAGACTTTTACTATCCACTGTATATGACAAATAAAATTGGTTGTATAAAGAAATGTGAATCAAAACATAAGTGGGTTAAAGCCATACTGTTTTATAACTTATTCTTTGCTATTTCAGGTCAATTCCTATTTCTGAGTCAAGGCCATAACATCTCACCTCAATGTCTGCTTCGGTGAAATCAACAATAGTGAATGCTCTACGAACGAGCTTCCAGTTGGCTTTGTCACTGATAGAGTCTACTTTGGCACATTCACCCTAAAAAAATAAAATGACGAGCTGTATTCATTGTGGGGTTTTTTTTCTCAAAAAGCTGTGATAAACTATGACCCTAATTTTACCTGGATGAGGTAACTGTACAGTTGTGGATCCCGCTGCAAACCTAACCAACGTATCAGGTGGTCCTCGCCTCCCTCCAGTAACTGGTAGAAGATGTGAAAGTTTCTCTCTCCATTGTTCTGATGAAACACCCGAGATTTTTCTATCAAATAACTCAGTATGTGACCTCCAGTGGGAGCTCCCTTCAGAATAAGACAAAATATAATTTATCTATTGAGAATGGCAATAAACAATGTATGACTGTGGAAAAGAAATATCAGGTTAAAAGTAAATAAATTATCTTGCAAACCTAAATATTATCTTACCAAAATGTAACCTGGGAAAGGGCAAGGGCAAAGAACTTTGGAAAGAACTTGATAGACAAATTCCATGGCACATAATAATGTTTTTTAATGGTTTCCATATGGACAGGCTAGTTTTGATTTAAGTATATGGATTTACAATGACTCTTATGTTGGTTTCACACTTTTGTCAATTAGTTCTTGGTCAGATGATTTCAAACTGAAGGTTGTAGCTGCCTTCCTGAACCTCTCATGGTCACTTGCAATTGATGTTTAAGGAAGGGAAATGTTTATGTGTACAGGGAAGAGGGGGAGAAGTGGATGAAATCGACCTACAAAACATAATTTTGTGTACAGAATGAATTGCAGCTGTTATATATTCTTATTTCATTTGTTTTCCAAATTGGCCTAAATTGTTAGGTAAACCAAAGGAAGTAAACTGAAAACAGCTGAAAATAATCACCATAAAACAATATAGCATAATTAGCATAATTTATTGTTTCACTGAGAAGCTGAAGGACATGATCAAACCTGCCAAGTCACACAATATGACCATGCGACACTCAGTCCTCTCAAAAATCCAACAGTCCTAGGCTGTCACCCAATTTTTTGGGAAAGACTGAGGGAAGCCAGTTTAATGATCCTCACGGGGCTTAAATAGTTAAAATCAGGGCTTTCTAAACCCATACAATAGCACTAATGTTGCAGTCATGATTGGCTGCCCAGTCTGGCAACCGGTCTTCCTGATGCGCATGTGTCCCAGAATGACAGGCTCCTTTTAGGGTCGTGGAAGTAGTCAGTGATGCAAATTAGATCAGACCATACCAATAGCCTCAAAATTTAAAGTCTGCCAAATTTGACAGGTGTGCATGATCTATAAAACAATAATATAAACCAGTGGTTCCCAACCGCGGTCCTCAAGTTCCCCTAACAGACCAGATTTTGCAGATCACCGTGGGGAAATGCAGACTGAATCCTGCAATCACTGAGCAGTAAATCATATCACGTGGGCTGTGCTTCAGATATCTGGGAAACCTGGCCTGTTGGGGGGACTTGAGGACCGCGGTTGGGAACCTCTGGTATAAACTATGACAGTAAAATATACTAATCTGGCTCCCGTCTCTACAATTACCTTATAGTCAAACTGCACATCCATGTACTTTCCAAATCTGCTTGAATTGTCATTACGGAGTGTTTTGGCATTTCCAAAAGCCTGTATAGAATTAAAATAACGTTATTGTGGTTTATATTGAAGTCATAACATTGCGCTGAATTATGTTTACTGTTTATTTTATAGGAAGAATATACTAATAAGGATTTTATTAAAGTATACTGTAGTTTAGAGAAATATAATTGTTACAGGCGGATTTACTGCATTGTAAATTTACAAAACTATTGACAATTTTTTTTTTTTCCACTCTATACTCGATATTAACAAAAGAAATCACTCAAAATTGAGACAAAGCTGTTGACATATCTGCAGTAATCAAAATTGACAAAAATTGACCTTGAAATCACTGAAAATTCTCTGAGCACCTGCTTGTCTTTGCAAACATGGAGACAACCAAAGTCAACCAATACATGGAGAGCTGTCAGCAAAAATGTCAAACATAATAATATATTAATGGCACATCACATCGCTCAAGGGGTTGATCCTGGAAAAAGGATATCAGTGCTAATTCTCATTACTAAGCAATCTTGGTTTCAGATCTGGAGTTATGATTGGCCATATCCTTGCTTATTGCTATCAGGTGATGTTAGCAAAAGAAACAGAAGCGATCATGTACCATGTTACAACAGCTTTGTGACAGCTCAAATGATTAGATGTAGCTGATATGATCATGTTACAATATCTAAGCATAATTGAGACCAGAGAGTAGCACATTATTGTATATGCCTTGCATAATTTATGGCACCTCCAATACAGGATTGGATAGTAGCAGGCGGTCTCTGATTGTTTGCAGTTTCTCGGTAGTTGGACACGTAATAGCCAAATACTGGAGTATCTTCTTGGAGGTTTCCGTTTTCCCAGATCCACTCTCGCCAGAGATCAGGATGAAGTGGTCATTCTGTTCTGTGCACATCACCCTGTAAGCATTGTCTGCCAATGCATATCTAGAAGGGAGAAAATAATGGATTCCATTGAAAATATACTTGATCAAGAAAAGAGTGTTAGAGGTGTAGTCGAGTCAAATAAATCTTGATATTTTGCCTAGAAATTATAGGTTTACTATCAGCAGGTTGCAAACTTGACACTCAATTTAGCTTAAGGGTTAGGATTACTGTTAGGGTTGGGGTTAACTCCTAACCCTAATGAAGAGGTCCTGCTCATCTTCTATTTACGCCACTTCACTACAATTCCATCATGCTTACTTCATTTTTGGGCAACAGATTCTGCTGCTTTTTAGCATGTGAGCAAATCTAACAAGAACGCTAACTCCAACGCAAACATAAATACTAACCCTAACCTTAAACCTAACTCTAAATCTTGTCAGGGCATTTCCACTTTACAGATTTAACATCTGCCGTAAACTATTTCACAATTTCTGTGTTTTGTACTATTTTTTTTAAAATAGAAGCTGCACTAACATTTTTTTACTTTAATGTGGACATCAGCTGAGAGACTTGACCTTTCACTGTACAAATTGTATGAGGTTTCTCTGCTGTGTATGGATGATGTCCCCAAATGATTGATGCTTCTCTGCAGCGGCAGGTGTATATGCAGATGGAGAGGTCAAAGTCTGGCTTTTTTAAAGATACCAAACATGACCATGATCTTGATGGACGCATGTCTTTTTTAAGCCTATATAACTATGTAACTATGTAAAGTGTAAAGAAAAAAAGATTTTATTTTTGTTCTAAACCAATATCATTGTCTGCTTTCCATTTATAAAGTGTGCAATGTCATTGCCATTACTCAACTTCTCATTTCCTTTGCAAAGATCAAGTGCAGGTGAAATAAGCAGTGTGTACTTGGTGCAGAGGGTCATCTAAAACACAAGCAGCTATGAATTTTCCTCTGCAGAGAAGTGCTGGTTCATGCACACCCAATTTTGTCTGTTATTTTAATTCCTATAACGTCAGAACTCATTTTTGAAAAAATAATAGATTTTTTACAATAAGGTATTGTGGACCTGAAATCCATTTTTCATTATAGTTCATTCAATAAAGTCTTAAATATGTATTATACAGATTGTCTTACATATGTGGGGCAAGTTCAATGAAATTAACTCCTTGGTAGAATTCCATCTGCCTCTGTGTGTACAGCTCCAAATTCTTGTATGGGTTCACAGATACCAGCATCGTTCCTATATATGTCTGAAAATTAGACAACACAAAATATAAATTGTGTGCTTGGTGTGGGAAATAGCAAATGTTAGATTATATATGGGAAATGATCCTTATAAGAAGAACTGGGATGATTTATGGAATGGCAGATATTTGACTTCGAATGGGAAATGTGGCAAAGGATATACACCATTCAAATAAATTTAAGATGGTGAATGTTGGCAAACAAGGTATGAAAAGAAGCAAGCAAAGGTGCATTTTGAGATGTGGCTTGGTCTGTCATGCCCCTCGCAGCAGACGCAGCAAGAAGACCAAACCCTACGGTGCCTCTTCCTGATTTCCCTTGCAAATAGTATACATATGAAGGTTCCTGGGGACTCACCAAAATTCTATGCTGATTCCAGGAGGCCTCAGGTTCATCTGATTCCACGCTAATGAGGCCTCCTTAAGATGAGTCTACACCCTCCTTTCAGAGCTTCCTCATTGAAGTCTGACCTGTGCTGCAAGCCAAACCTGCCTCCTGAAATCTCCCTGTTCCAGATTTCTACCGAGAGACCCTTCTACCGAGAGACCCTATCTGGACACCTACAGCCACAACCACCGGTACCTTCATCCTCTGTTCCCTATGCCCTACTCTGCTTGGATTACCTGTGTACCAGACCCTTTGGCCACGGACTTGAGGACTTGACCATTCTGCCACCTGCCAAGACCCCTGCTCTGGACTATAATGTTAATTACCTGATCCCAGCCGGAAACCTCCCAAATATGTCATGATTATTTGTCTTTTATGTCCATAAAATCTAATTTAGAACAAATACAACGTATCTTGTTTGAGACTTCTGTCTGTACTTCTGCAAACAAATTATATTGAACCCCTAAAGAAAAAGAATTTTGAGAGTCACATACTGCTCCCCCTCCTCCCACCAATCTGCTGACCTAGGTCTAGCTGGTCAATGGAATAATATGCTCCTCGGTTTGTGTGGGGTCTCTATGTGTAGTGTACATGGAATCTATGGATTATTTTGGCTTGGGGGAACCATATGTGTTTGAGACTTGTGGAGGATGTGTATGTCTGTGATAGGTTTGTAGAGCCATAGGACACACTAGTGAATGCTAATGATTGGATAAGTGACTTTAATGCATGCCATCCATATTACATCCCTAACTCTAAACCTCTCAATTCACTTACTGTACATTACACGTCATTACAAGCTTACTGTACATTGCACGTCCTATATTTAACATGGGGAGCTCAAAGGATATGTAGCACTTCACTAAGCGATTACAAGGTGCTGGCGCAAATTACCTCACGGATATGATTTGCAAAATTTTAGATGATGCTCAAACCTGGTGCTAACTCCCAAATCGACGAACCTGGTCCAGTGTAAAATCAACAGCCTATAAAAAGCAATGCAGCACAGTTGTGGTTTTATTGCCCCCATACACCAGTGTTACTAGACGATGGATGTAGTCAGGAATGTTAAGATTATTGCTGTAGCATTTATATTTGTTTTGCAGTATATACGCGAAAATCATGTCCGATACCAGCAGAAGTTGGAGAGGGCATATGCAGTCCCACGAGCACCCCGTATCCAAAAGATTCGACTCACGCTGGACAGTGTGAGTGTAACCTCGGCTATAGATTATGCCGTGACCAGATATGCAAGCTCTAAGTGCAGCTGCGGTCTCATCTGGTTTCGAGGTCTGGCTCATCCTTACTGTGCCAGGGATGACCAAGCTGCTCTGCTCTTTGAGGTTCCTCGTCACTGGAGTCTTTCGGCACCCCCTGACCAATCTAGGAGCTGTCAACCAGAGCACCTTCTCAAGGATACTACACAGCTTCCTTATAGCTATGCGGGACAATAGCCACCACTATATTGGATATCCTACCACTCCTGAGGGCTGGCATTGTGTGAAACCAGGATTTTTTTGCATTTCAAGTGTTTCCCAATGTTGTGGGGGCAATAGATTGTACCGACATAGAGATCCGTGTGCCCTGGAAGGGTCCTGTTTTATGTACAATGTATTAGGTGATTCACGATACTCTCTCAGGCCACGGCTGATGAACCCCATCCGGAGGCCTGAAGGCCAGGATCAGGAGGCTTGCAACGCTGTGCACCATAGGTCCAGGAGTGTGATTGAGAGGACCCTTTGAGATACTCAAAATGCAGTTCTGTTGCCTGGACAAGTCTGGCAGTACCAGCCCCCTTGATCATCCTGGCATGTGCCATGCTGTACAACAGAATCCATGGTGACAGGATACTGTGCGACCTTGAGCCTGATCCTGATGTGGCTCCAAAAAAGTGCCGCCCAATGACACTGAGGGCGTGGGCACTGATGTCAGGCACCACATTGTCCAGCAATATTTTTCAGGTAAGGTGCACAAGCACATGTCTCCTTTGCTATTTTCTGTATAAATGTATATTACATCTCGGCTTGTCTCAGATATGCCATGTGCTCGTGGCCACATATAGCTCATTCAGAAGGGCAATGCATGTAAAATGCCACCCTGCACCATGTACAATCCATACACTGCAGGAAAGAAATTGTACATGACATGCTTTATTGATTCCTGAACTGCAGCACATGGATTACACATGTTGCAGGGCAGAAATTTACATGTGCTACACCCTATATGAAATGGGGATAAGTGTCCAGGACTACATGGCCCATCATGCACAATTAACTACATATAGAAATGTACCTTGGCACTACAGGGAAAAGATCTGAGTGATAAAAATATGCTTATTCTGCACATGGAAGCTTCTTTCATTAAGGACGCTTGCACAGCACCACTGTAACACAAAAATTGCAATATGAAATCAGTGTTCTTTGCAAAATGCCCTATACATAGCACCCCAAATTGGTCCCACTTCAGGACATAGTAACCAAATTAAGATGGAAATGTACATATTGATTTAACGTGTATGCAACCTGAGTATCCCCTGCTGAGCGATTATTTTTTTGTGACATAAATAAAATAATGCTTTCAATATGTATTGTGTATAACGGACATTAGCCACTCTTGTTAGGATAATCAATTAGGAGACAAGTGCAAGGGATCATTTAGACACACATGACCACATAGCTTCTCCCATAATTCCCTTGAATACAAGCAGGTCATTATTGTGATTTATTTGAATGTGCAGTCACGGATGTGTGGCTAATGTGTATTTAACCCTGTAGATCCTGATGGAGAATGAGCTGCTGGACCCCTCCATTGAAATCCATCTCGCTATTAACCTTCTGAGTATACTTGCGCAATGATTTGCTAAGCAAATGTACACCATCACAAAGTATGTCCCTGTAAAACTGTACCTATGATGTGACAGTGACAAATTACAGACAAATGGTTTTAATACAACACTATTTACTTAAAGAGGTAGATCAATATTTTACTGCATAAAGGATGTAAACTTTGCTGGTAGAAAAAGGATTATATTACACATGTCAATGTGACATATAAATAGAATAACATGCAAAAAAATGGGAATAGGCAGCATTGGCACGGGAGCAAGGAACTGTCAGCATGACACTTGTCACAGTATTCTAGCCATTCCCTTCATCTCACTCAACACACTTATTTTACAGATGGGAACACAGACTGATTTCCCACTTCAAGGATAATTGAGAAAAACATAACATTACTTTTTACACGTAACTGGGCATGTGAAAATTAACATGCCATTTATGAAAAAACATTCCTTTGAGGGAAAATAAATTATTCTGGAGAGAAAATAAAACACCCATTTGTAATTGCTGCAATATAGTGGGACTTCATTATATGCATTGCCATGTGTGTGGAGACGCGATTATATCAGTATTAGGATCTATTGAGTGGGAACAGAAGATCCTGATACCGGGGAGGATGTGCATCTTACAGGGTTATTCAGAGAGAGGTGAAAACCAGGAGAATTGCCAGGAGAATGAACAATCTAGACCAAATAGACGATTTGGAAAGTGAGATAAATGGGAGAATTTTTATGGTTTGGCTATTTTGACCTAGAATTTTCACTTCTCCAGTCATGCTTCTGTTTTTCACCTCTCTCTGATTAACCCTGTTAGTTGCAGGAAAATAGTCATCATACTGTTATGTGTGTCATGCTGGAATACACAGGGATGGGAGATACATGTGCACTATATAACGTGTATTTTGGACTGTCATGCCATAATGGGACATAGTGTACATTAGCGGATGATGTGGCATATGCCAATTTTTTTGTTAGAATACTTTTAAATCATCTCAGTGGTCAGGCAACATGGCAATTCTCCTGGTTTTCACCTCTCTCTGAATAACCCTGTAAGATGCACATCATCCCCGGTATCGGGGTCTTCTGTTCCCTCTCAATAGATCCTAATACTGATATAATCGCGTCTCCACACACATGGCAATGCATATAATGAAGTCCAGGGCTCGAGTCCTGTGGGAACGACGTTCCCGCACTTCTCCCACAGTGGGAATGCAGGTTCCCGCTGTGGCCCGAGTCCTAAACGATTTAGCTGGCGCACATTGCGAGCGGCCGCATGTTCTCCCTCCTACGACGAGCGGCTGCTGGTATGAAGTGCGGCCACTCACCTGGGATCCAACAGCCATCCGCGATCTCACGAGATCACTGAGTTCACGTGAACTCCGTGATCTTGCGAGATCGCGGATGGCTATTGGATCCCAGGCGAGTGGCCGCATTTCATACCAGCTGCCGCTCGTCATAGGAGGGAGAACACGCAGCCGCCCGCAATGTGCGGCCAGCTAAATCATTTTGGACCTGGCAAAGGAGAGGTGATCTGGGGGCAAACATATCCATATGAGCAGGCCTGGGGCAAACATATCCATATGAGCTGGCCTGGGGCAAACATATCCATATGAGCTGGCCTGGGGCAAATACATCCATATGAGCTGGCCTGGGGCAAAGATATCCATATGAGCTGGCCTGGGGCAAATATATCCATATGAGCTGGCCTGGGGCAAACATATCCATATGAGCTGGCCTGGGGCAAACATATCCATATGAGCTGGCCTGGGGCAAATATATCCATATGAGCTGGGGCATATATATCCATATGAGCTGGGGCAAGCATATCCATATGAGCTGGGGCAAACATATCCATATGAGCTGGCCTGGGGCAAATATATCCATATGAGCTTGCCTGGGGCAAACATATCCATATGAGCTGGGGCAAACATATCCATATGAGCCGGCCTGGGGCAAACATATCCATATGAGTTGGCCTGGGGCAAATATATCCATATGAACTGGCCTGGGGCAAACATATCTATATGAGCTGGCCTGGGGCAAATATATCCATATAAGCTGGCTTGGGGCAAATATATCCATATGAGCTGGCCTGGGACAAATATATCCATATGAGCTGGCCTAGGGCAAATATATCCATGTGATTGGGGACAGATATATCCATATGAGCTTGGGGCAAATATACCCATGTGAATTGGGGGAAATATATCCATGTGTGAGCTGGGGCAATATACATCCATGTGTGAGCTGGGGAAAATATATCCATGTGTGAGCTGGGGCAATATACATCCATGTGTGAGCTGGGGCAAATATATCCATATAACCAGTGCTGTGCATATTATTCTGGGGGCTCAGTGCTATGCATATTATTCTGGGGGCTCAGTGCTGTGTATATTATTCTGGGGGCTCAGTGCTGTGCATATTATTCCGGGGGCTCAGTGCTGTGTATATTATTCTGGGGGCTCAGTGCTGTGTATATTATCCTGGTGGTCCAGTGTGGGGTATATTATTCTGGGGGCTCAGTGCTGTGTATATTATTCTGGGGGCTCAGTGCTGTGTATATTATTCTGAGGGCTCAGTGCTATGCATATTATTCTGGGGGCTCAGTGCTGTGTATATTATTCTGGGGGTCCAGTGCTGGGTATATTATTCTGGGGGCTCAGTGCTGTGTATTTTATTCTGGGGGCTCAGTGCTGTGCATATTATTCTGGGGGCTCAGTGCTGTGTATATTTTTCTGGGGGCTCAGTGCTGTATATATTATTCTGGGGGTCCAGTGCCTGTGTATATAATTCTGGTGGGTCTGTGCCTGTGTATATAATTCTGGGGGGTCTGTGCCTAGATATATATATATTTATATATTAGGAACCTGCGAATCATAAATCTTCGCTCAAATCGAATCTCGAATCAAATCGGCTGTTAGTTTCGAATTCGAATTGAATCAAAAAATTACGAAAAATGCCGCTTTCGAGCATTTTGTGTACGATACAGCCTGGATAGGTATGCTTTGTTTGTGCATGCAGGTTCAGCTGACGTTACAGCTGCAATCTAACAGATTTGTTTCATTAGTAGCTTATAGCAAAGTATTTCACATCATAAAAATCAATCAACGTAAAATAAAAACTTCAATTGCAAGCTTAAATTATTGCAACTTTGCAAACTTTATTGAAATGATTTAAATAACCATACTAAATTACAACGTTACATTAGGGCTAGGTAGGGCTGTATAGCCTTTATTTAACCTTCCTCTATAAGTTTTTAACTTTAACTTTACTTTACTTGAGGGACGTGCGGTGAGGTCAATGGGGTGAGGCTGGTCAGAGCCAGATATACACAGATATATTAACTAACTTTCTGCGGTTTGTGTTTAGTTGTAAAATAAAATAAAATGATAGAGAAAAACAGTTTTTTTGTGCCCCTGTCATACTCTGTAAGTCTGTATCTGCCACTAGAGGAAGCAGGAGGAGCTGCCTGGGCCCCTTCCTGTCAATCAGATGCCAGCCTTCAATGCAGGTGGTTTTTTTGAATGGCTTGGACCAATGGTGCTTTCACATTGGTCCAAGCTATTCCATTGCTCTGTCAGGGCCTCTGAGGCTCTGATCTTTCCAGCAGTGCTCAGGAAGTTGGCAGCGTGCGTGTGTTCCTATTTGAACAGACACGTAGTTGCAGACCTCCTGAGCAGCAGGCAGCAGCAGCCTACACGATTTGCATAGCGGGGAAACATACAACCGCTATGCAAATTGCGTAGGCTGTAAAAGAATGCGCACAGAGGAAAAGGCAGACTGGCAGAGGACAAAGCCGACAGTGGGGGAGTGTGGAGCAGGAGGTGAGTTTGTTTTATTATTTTAATGCTGGCTTAATGGCAGGGCAGATGACCGTGAGTGAGGCTCTGGCTCACCTGCCTACCCTGAAGGCACGTCCCTGCTGTACTAACATTTGAGCAGTGCTCAGGAAGTAGGCAGCGCGCGTGTGTTCCTATTCGAACAGACGCGTGGCTGCAGACCTCCTGAGCAGCAGGCAGCAGCATCCTACGCGATTTGCATAGCGGGGAAGCATACAACCGCTACGCAAATTGCGTAGGCTGTAAAAGAATGCGCACAGAGGAAAAGGCAGACTGAAAGAGGACAAGGCCGACAGTGGGGGAGCGCGGAGCAGGAGGGGAGTTTCTTTTATTATTTTAACGCTGGCTTAATGGCAGGTGACCGTGAGAGGCTCTGCCTCACCTGCCTATCCTGATGGCACGTCCCTGCTTTACTAACATGTCAATATTTGTCAAAATAGTAGTAAATCTTTGTTATTCCGAGCCCAAATCAGAGTTTCTGCATTAGTTCTCGAGAGGTTGTAGGGAAGATCTGTTATTTGTCCGACAACTGAATTAACCCTTTCTGATGAACAGTTCGTTGCTTGTATAGCAAGTAAGTTGCGCGCCACACTAGACAACAGTGGTAGGATACTTTTATTTTCCTTCCAATACTGCAACGGATCACTATCACGTTCACTTATGGGCTGCTTCAAATATGCACTGACTTCACTTTCAAGTTGTTGAGCCGTTGACCAGGTGCTGGTGGCTTCTTCTTTCTTTGCATCGTCTACTTTTTTAAACACGGAATCGAGCAGGCTTCCTTTATGACGACTTGTCGACAACAGTTGACTGAGACTGTGCGGCGGTATCGGTGGCACTCATCTGGGCATTGGATTCAGGTGCACGGGAGAAGCTATTGCTCGTAGTAGGCCAAGGTGGTGAAGACGTCGACAGTGCAGTATTCTCTATGTAAACTTTTGCTTGTGTCACTTGATGTTCAGGGAATAACACAGTTTTGAATCTGGGGCTAATGAAAGTGGCTGCTAATAGGTAGTCTTTGGACAAATCAAATCGCGTATTCCGTTGATGTAAAAGCTCATTACGAAAGCATTGAATGCCAGGCGTTGCAAGAGTGGCACTGGCAAGCTCTTCTTTTAGAACCGAAATACATGGTATAATCAAACTAACGCTTACATGCGTGTCAGCACTCAAAATTGTTGTAGCCTCTGCTGTTGGTTTGAGTAATGGGAGAACATTCTTCAGTGTATTTTGCAACTGCGTTGAAAGTGGTTGTGGAGGGCTTCGTGCGCACTTTTTGTTCATTGCACAATCGACGAAGGCCAAAGAAATTGACTCGTAATTTCTAGAAACCCAATCCATCAGCAGATATGTACTATTGAAACGCGTTGTAACATCAAGTGGTGGTTTGGATTCGGGTAAGCCCTTATCAACTTGATATTTTGTCAATACAGCTTGTCCCACAGTTGATGAGTGAAAAAAAACAGCAATGTAATGCAAACAGCCTATAAGATTTTTTACTGTTCTTTGAACGTCCAATGCTGCATTTATAGTCAGCTGCAAAATGTGAGCAGCACAGCCATGCCACTGTATGTCCAGGATTTGAGCAGTACAAGGCATTGTGTTTGTTGTGTCTGTTGTGGCAAATAGGATTTTCTCTTCACCAAATCCATGCTTAGCAAACTCGATGGAAATTGTTTCAGCAGTTTTCCTCGCTGTATGGTCAGCTTCCAAATTCTCTAGGTTGACCACAGATAAGCAATGGGATTGCATTACCCACGATGACTCGGATATGTAATGTATTGTAAGCACCAAATAATTTGACTTATTGTCAGCCTTCCAGTGATCAAACGTGATGGATGGTCGGCAGTCATTAATTTCAGACCTGAGGAACTGCACTAACTTCTGGTGCAAGTTATTTTCCATGTCATCAAGTTTACGCGACAGTGTGGTTGGGTGGGGCGGTTGATAGCGGCCATTAGTTAACAGTGAACACAAATTCTTAAATCCACTTCCTGCTGCACTCTCAAATGGCCGGCCATCTGCTACAATAAACTTCAAAACTGCTGCATCATACTTTTTTTTAGTAGACGCATCAAGTGTCAAACTGTACGCTGAAATGCAAGTCTCCTTTTTCATGGCACGGCCTTCTGTCGTTGGCAGTGAATGACGTCGTGCCACTGCCGACACCAATGTTTTCTTCTTTGTATCATCGGTCTTGGCCTGTTGATACATGGACGGATGCTTTCTTTCTAGGTGAGACCAAAGATGGGACGTTGTGCCAGTAGCTTGCAATGAGAATGCTTTTTTGCATACTTTGCAAGTTAAGGAATCTTCCTTTACTTCAAAATGATTTTTCACAGATGACATTTTGAATTTAATCATTGATTTGTCTACAAAAAGAAATAAAAAATTTGTATTTTAAAAAAAAGTTGGCTTAATTAATGGGAAAATAAAGGGGTATATTCTCTAAGTTGGAGCTTGTATATCTGTGCATGTTCCTTTCAACATTCTTCACATTCACATATAATTTATATCTCCCCAGTCTCACAGAGCAGCCAGCAGGCCCCCATATAATTTATTATTTCCCACACAGAGCAGGCCCCTCATTTAATTTATTTCTCTTGTTGCAGTAATAATATCATATAAATTAATCATACTAGTAGTAAATTCATCATAGTCATACTAGTTACATATTGCAGAATTACTTTTAAGCCCCTGGCCCACCCCCACCCTCCAGTCCGCGCAGCCATTCTCATCTTCTGGTGACAATGAATGAATCAATGACTAGGTCCATTGATTCCATCACCTGGCTTCCTGCAAAAGACGCACAATATAAACGTGGCGGTGACAGGGATACTGATAATTAAATATTATACTCACCAATCACCATTCCAACTTGGCTCAGGCGGCAGCCTGCCAATCGCTCCTCTGTCCTCCGAACACGTCACCGTTGTCCTCTTCACACGGACCGACTGCGCCCGTCGTCTAGTCGACTCCCGAGTCCCAACCTCACCTCAGCCTCCTCTGTGAACCGTGTGTGACAGTGTGAGTGAGACGTCACTCTCACAGGTCAGTCTTGCTGAAGATGAATGACTTTTTTTTTGATCAGATTGGTCTACAAAAAAATTAATTAAATTGATTACAAAAAATGTGGTTTTGTTAAAGGGAAATAAAAGAGGTGTTATATTTTTGGAGCTTGTATATCTGTGTGATTCAAGACAGTGTTCCTTTCACTATGTTTCACTTCGAATTAATTATCTCCCCACACAGAGCAGCCCCCCTATAATTAATTATATCCCACATAGAGCAGCAGTGAGTGACCCCCCATAATTAATTATCTCCCACAGAGCAGCAGACAGCAGTGAGTGACCCCATAATTATCTCCCACAGAGCAGCAGACAGCAGTGAGTGACCCCCATAATTATCTCCCACACAGAGCAGCAGACAGCAGTGAGTGACCCCATAATTATCTCCCACACAGAGCAGCAGACAGCAGTGAGTGACCCCCATAATTATCTCCCACACAGAGCAGCAGACAGCAGTGAGTGAGAGAGATCTCCATAATTATCTCCCACACAGAGCAGCAGACAGCAGTGAGTGACCCCCATAATTATCTCCCACAGAGCAGCAGACAGCAGTGAGTGACCCCCATAATTATCTCCCACACAGAGCAGCAGACAGCAGTGAGTGACCCCCATAATTATCTCACAGAGCAGCAGACAGCAGTGAGTGACCCCCATAATTATCTCCCACACAGAGCAGCAGACAGCAGTGAGTGAGAGAGATCTCCATAATTATCTCCCACAGAGCTAGGGATAAAATAAAAATGAATAAATATTCATTCACACTCAGCAGGGCCCCCTGGATGGATCCCCCCTCCCCCCCGGCGGCCATCTTCGGGCTTCCTGCAAAAGAAGCACAATACGTGTGACACCATTTTCACATTCACAGGCCAGGGCTATATACTTATTATAGTTAATTATTTTATATACCACTACTCACCACCAACAATTTGGTCAGACTCAGCCTGCTTGCCTTGCAGCTCTCTCTCTCCTCCTCCGACCACGTCCAGACAGAGTGACTTTAGTTTGTTCACTGCAGGAGCTCCCTCCAACCGCAGCTGCCTTCCAGTCCACCGCAGCCTCCACTGTGAAGGGAACTTGAGGTGGGCGGCGCCTAAGAGAGTGCCGTTCCTTCCCAGGCACGTGCAGCCATGTGCTGCATGTCTGCGTGCAATCGGACAGATTCGAATAAATTTCGAATCGTGCCTCAAAATCGAATCCGAATCGAATAAGACCGGCGATTCGATTTCGAATCGAATCTCGAATCTTCGCAGGTCCCTAATATATATGTATGTGATATATATATTATATTTAACGTGTTAGTCCAGTTGCCAAAATCACGAGTATAACTGTATGTAGTGATACCTTTCACTGATCAGTATAGTTTCCAGACCTAAAGAGGAGAGATTACACTCTTGAAAGCTTGTCTTTTAAATGAAATGTAAACCCTATAAAAATGGTATCACCACGTACTGCTATACTCGTGATATATATTTTCTTCAGGTAATAGGGGTTGTGGAATTCGTGGGTGAGTTCCCTCAGTTTTTTTCCAAGGACTTGACCCCTGAAGTCCCACTGTATTGCAGCAATTGTGTACAGGTGTGCGACAGAATTATTAGCAAACATTAATAGGGACACAGTCGTGAAAAGGTTAAAGGCAAACCTCCAGAGAACTATAAATAAATAAACATGGATAAAACATAAAAATAACATTAATCTTATAAACTTGTTAAAAATAAATACAATTTTAAAAAATAGCAATACTTGCTCCTTCACCTTTTCGACCAGGGACGGGTAAGGTGGCAGACAAGAGATGAGGCTGGTGGGGCAAAGGCAGAGGCAGGTGGAGGGATGACTGTCACAGACATGGGTTATGTCCTGGTAGAATATTAACTGTCCAGCGCTACCTCGTATGCAGGCATGACTTGATTTATTTACTGTTCCTCCAGGGGTAATTGTAATCTGCTAAACCTTTTGTCATCAAGGTGCCTCAAAGGGAATCGGTCCTTTAAGGAAGTGGGAAAGTCTTGTTCTGAGATCACAGGAAGAGAATTGACACTTTCCTAGCCGGACTGGAACCTGCAGGAGGGGGGGCATAATTAAATTAAAGTGTCAAAGCAGTTCTTTGTTCTGGGAGCTGTATCATACAATATGTAAGGAGCATGCCTGGACATTGAACTGTGCTCTGGGAGGTAAAGGGAGCGGTCTGGACACGGTGTCCATGAATCTGAGAGCCAGAGAGTTGAATAAATTTAAGCTACACATCTGGCCATGTGCTTACTTTCTGGGGTCCATGCAAGTGGAAAGAAATGTATGCTTTTTTGTTTTCAACTCAGCCCCTGGGCAGAGATTCTAGCTTTTTTGTAAGTATAAGGGTTTCTGTGTTCTATCCTTTTCTGCTTGTGAGTGTAAATATTGTAATATCTTTTCATATTTAAATGCACTACGATCAATCTCTCATTATAAATATATTACTTAATCTCTGCCTTTTGTCTGAACTAAATCACATTACCTGAAAAGACATTTGTTTATAATAGTGCAGGAGGGGAGGGGTCGCGCCTATTCCCCGAAGGGTTGGCTGCAACCACCAAATGCATCCAGCCCAACAACATGTGTAGAACATAACAAAGAAAAAAAATGTCATCTGCGCTTACTCCAATTATACCGTGTGAAACTAAACACAATTAGAGGTTTGGTTTCTTATCAATGGCCATTATAAGACTAGATGGCCCGCTAGCGTCAAGGCACCTCTATAAGGGCGAGTCCTAACCAAAATGAAACCACAGGCTGCTACATGGCAAACCATACCTGCTCATGCTGCTTGTCAAACATTAGGTAGACTGGTGGGCCTTTATTTATGCTCCCCCAGAAACAAAATCCACTTTGGGATCAAAACAAAGACATGGAGTGGAGTCTTGCTGCAGGGATGATCTGGCTGGAAGTACATTGAAACATACATAGTGCAGGAGGGGAGGGGTCGCGCCTATTCCCCGAAGGGTTGGCTGCAACCACCAAATGCATCCAGCCGAACAACATGTGTAGAACATAACAAAGAAAAAAATGTCATCTGCGCTTACTCCAATTATACCGTGTGAAACTAAACACAATTAGAGGTTTGGTTTCTTAACAATGGCCATTATAAGACTAGCTCACCTGCCAGCGTCAAGGCACCTCTATAAGGGCGAGTCCTAACCAAAATGAAACCACAGGCTGCTACATAGCAAACCATACCTGCTCATGCTGCTTGTCAAACATGAGGTAGATTGGTGGGCCTTTATTTATTTCTGGGGGAGCATAAATAAAGGCCCACCAGTCTACCTCATGTTTGACAAGCAGCATGAGCAGGTATGGTTTGCTATGTAGCAGCCTGTGGTTTCATTTTGGTTAGGACTCACCCTTATAGAGGTGCCTTGATGCTGGCGGGCGAGCTAGTCTTATAATGGCCATTGATAAGAAACCAAACCTCTAATTGTGTTTAGTTTCACACGGTATAATTGGAGTAAGCGCAGATGACATTTTTTTATTTGTTTATAATAGCCTTGAGTTTCAGGCTGATCTGCGAAATTGGGTTTGGTGGGGTCATTCTACTGAACTGTTTGTGTGTTTAACCCATTCACTGCTCAGCCATTTCACCTGTGTGCTGAGCTAATTTTTAGTTTGTGCTCTTGTTTAAATGCAATTTGAAGTCACGTTTTATTATACGATGGAGACAAATTATATATATCATTATATGTATACGTCATGCCCTGCCAGAATGCTGTAACAAAAAATGCAAAATAAAAAAAAGTGGGGTGGCGGAGCCGACTACCGACGGGAGCGGACGCGTGTTGATGTGCTCTCCTGCAGACTTGCTATTTTCATTACTTTTTCGTGTCCCCCCGTCCCTTTTGAGACCCCCCCTTAAGCACCCTAGTACCCTGGAGTTGGGAAGTGGGCGCCGCGAGTAACCAGTGTTCCCTCTAACTTTTGGGGGCCGTGAGCGCACCAGATTTTTCATGAGCAACAATATTTTCGTCATGAGCGCTTATTGACTATGGTAACCAATAGTTGGTTGACGTCTGGCTGACCTTCGGTCCGCTATTGCATCCTGTCCTGGTTCCCGGACCTGAGATAAGGCCTACATCGGCGGCCTTCTTTGAAGCCTGCCGTTGCACCTCGGGCTTCCTAGATCTGTGGGACGGCCTGTATCCTCACCTCGAGGTGCGGCGCCTGCCTCTCTGCTCCGATGGCGGATCCGGATTCCCTGCCTCTTATGAGGGGAATGCTGGCCGAGCTGATTAGGGAATTCAGGGCAT